>JAVTVJ010000985.1:0-733427 GCA_034509425.1 Eopsaltria australis
GGGGATGCAGAGATCCACCCACAGCCTGTGATGGAGGTGCCCATGCCAGGGCAGGGGGATGCCTGGAGGAGGGCGTGATCCAGTGGGAGACCTGGTGGAGAGAGAGGGCCCTGCTTCCAGGCTGGAGCAGCCTGTCCTTGGAGGACTGCACCCTGTGGAGAGAGAGACCCACGCCACAGCAGTTTTGGAAGCACTGTCTGCCCATGGGGGGAATTCACATTGCAGCAGTTTTGGGAGAACTGTGTGCCTGTGAGAATGGACCCACACCGGAGAAGTTCATGGAGAACTGTCCCCCATGGGAGGGACCCCACAGCCTCACAGGGAAAGGACTCCTCTCCCTGGGCAGTGAAAGAAGATCTCGGGTGATGAACTGACCAAAACCCCCATGCCCTGTCTCCCTGCATTGTCAGTAGGAAGGAGGGAGGGGCTGGGGTGGAGAAGATGTTTTTATGGGCTTATTTCACTTCTCATTATCCTCCCCTGATTTTGTTAGTAATAAATTCACTTTTTACCTTCAAGTTGAGCCTGTTTTGCCCTTGGAGTGTTTTCTCCCCATCCTATCACAACTCAGGAAGCCTTTGTTAAATTTTTTTCTCCACTGCTCATCCGTGGCCAGGGAGGGTGGACGAACGGCTCTCATGGGTGCCTGGCATTTGGTCAGTGTCAAACCACGGCAGTTTATTTTCCAGTTCTTCACATTTGATTTCCCTATCTGATACTTTCAGACAGCATCTTCATCATCCTCATCACCTCAGCTGTCAGAGTCCAGCTGATATTCCTGGGACTCTCCATTGAGTGCCTACTTCCTCCTGTTAAAACTAATCATAATATTTCAGCTAAAACTTTCTCAAGTACCTTTGAAGTTTCAAAGCTAAGCACCATCCAGTCCTCATAATTTGTTCTTATTCCATTTATTCTCAATGACCTCTTCTTCTGACACTTCAGAAAAAAGAGATTCATTGACTCTTTCACGAAGTAATGTTTCATCCTGGAAATCTCTGAAGGTCTGAGGTAGTGATCACAGAAAGAAAAAAAAAACTTTTTTCTTGTACCAACTCCTTTTATATGGTGACTGTCATTTACTTTTTCTGACAAGCTTGCTGACTCCAATGTATATGAAAGAGGATTTGTTACTGGTTTTCCCTCAACTTTTTATAGCATGCCTTTAATGTGTCTCTGTTTTGATTTATTTGAGTTCACAGTCCCTTGTGTATTCCTTATATGATACAGCTCTTCAAGGTCTGCTTTCAAGCATCTGTTTTGCTGCTTAGCTATGAATGCTTACATTTTCTTTTTTCTCAACTGCTTTGTGATGGGTTAGCAGATGTGTTTTTTTATTACATAAATTATTTTAAGTTTATTAGAAGTGCAGTGATCTGAATGAGATTGCTTTAGGTAACATAAGTTTATCTGTGCAGGTAGTTGTAACTCTGCTCTTGATATTTGCAGACATGGGATTAATTTAATACGATTTTTAGTTCCTGAAAAAGTAATGAGATACTTGATAAATACTAAGAAGACAGCAAGGATGTCATTAAAAGCTTTTGTGTCTGTTCTGGTTATGGCTGAATAAAGTTAATTTTCTTCACAGTAGCTGTTATGGGTCTGCATTTTTGATTTGTGGTGGAAACTGTTGATAACATACCCCACATAGCTGTGCACTTACTGTGGCAAAGAATGGAATAGGTGACGTCTTGAAGCACCTTGGAGCTCTGCAGTTCAACCCTCAATTGGTCCTGTCAGCTTGAACTTGAGGGCTTTCAGTCTCTGTTGTGCGAAGCTGAGGCTGTAGAGCCAAACCTCCTGATCAGGATATCAATGTGAAGGGGAAATGTTTAGTTGTAGGAGAGTAGCTGCCCATTTTGAACAGGAGTAACAGTGTAAGGGTACAGTTGCTCATATGTAGACTGACTGCATCATTGCTTTATTAGGATTTTATGTAGCAATAGGAATGCTTAAATACAAAAAATAATGTGTTTTTAATGAGTCTGGTGTGTAGGGCATCTCTTTTTCTTTTAAAAATATTTTTTGCAAATAAAATAATAGCTTTGGGATAGTAATGTGTCTGAGATATCTTTCTTGTTGATAGTTATTTTTATACTTGTGGTTTTCATATACTTCTAGGTAAAGAATTTTCATGTTTCTGCTCAAAGAAAAGGATCTTTTTCTTACATAGTTTATTAATTAGAAAACCTAGACATTTGATCATGCTAATTATCTGAAAGTGGTTGGATTTTACCTTCCTCAGAGAAGTACCTTAAAAATTACTGTAGTAAAAGGGGCAAACCTGTCATAAATCTACCAGGTGTATGGCATCTGCAGGCCTGTATACTTTTAAGTCACCATATGCATTTTTGTTTTGTTTTGTCTCAGGAAAGGAGACAGAGAAAGCCAAAGATCGATGTGAAAAAGCCACTATGAAACTTCATATGTTGCATAACCAGTATGTGTTGGCGCTGAAAGGAGCACAATTACATCAGCACCAATATTATGATACTACACTTCCTCTGTTACTTGATTCACTACAGAAGATGCAAGAAGAAATGATTAAAGCCCTGTAAGATGTATTCTTATATATTTCTAACTTGTACGATTTTCTGTGTGTAGTATTCTAATTAATTTATAGGAATAGTTGAAAATAAGAAATTGTGATTAATTAATTATATATCAGGGGATAGCAGATGAAAAAAGTCTATCCAAATGATGCAGACAGTGGTTCTGAGTGCTTACTTAAACCTACCAGTAAGACTCCATCATCTAATAAATTCTTACAGATTGACCACACTGTTTATATTTGAGCTCATGATTTTTCCTTCAGCTGATAGACTATAGCAAGTTTGTTGCCTCTCTGGTAGTCTTTATTATGAAATTCCACCAGCAACAAATCTGGTTTAAACTGCCCAACTGTCTTGAAAGTGATTGTGGAGGGAGGGCCAAGCTAGATGCATGGTTGATGATATGGGTGGGAAAGTTAGCAGGATTACATAAACTTGATCTTACTGTAAAGAATCTCCCCTTAAAAATATCATTACCTCTTTTGTAAAAGATAATTTTTAAATCATTACAGAGTATGTGCAAAGTGATGTTCTCTGAGAACAGATATTGAAGGCTTTTAGCCCTCCTTTCTGATTTGTAACCACCATGCTGCCTCTTTGTCTGAGCCTAAAAAAAAGGGGTGGTTACCCTTTTTTTGTAAGTGTTGTTCATTTGGATGTGAAACACTCTTCTTTAACTCATTTTCTTCCCAATTCTGAAGTCAGTGTTCATCTTGATTTCAGCGTACAGAAAGTGAGGGAGAGTTGGAGATTCCACACTTCTCATAGTGCAGGTGTTATTAGCTTCCCTATGCAGTACCATATTAAGTTTTTAGATTCATGGTCTGATTTTGAAATAAACCTTAGTAGTACACCCTGTACGGTGCTCTTAATTTTGTATCTAAGATCACAGCAGAAGGCTACAGTTAAATGTGTGTGCTCTAATTACAGTGATTTTAGAATCACAAGATATGGTAATTAACTGAAGAAATTTATGATGGAACAAGAACTTATTGAAACCACTCATCTTTGCTCTGCCTGGATTAAAAACCTGTAAAAATACTTTTGTCACTACATAGACATTTTTGTGAGTTCTGAATGTATTGGAAAATTACTCTTTTATAATAAGTTTGGTGCACATCGCGAGATGCTGATTTCAGGTGTAGAGCTTAGTGTGATAACCTGTGTGAAGCAAAACTTCCTCAATAACCGTTATTTTGCAAGTGAACTAGTTTTTTAAACTTGAAAAAGTATTGATTAATCTTGCTAATGATTATTTCCTTTTTTGTCACTGTAATTGATACAGATTCTCTTTCTCTTAGATATGGCATTGCTGTAGTTGATGTTCAGCTATCTTTTCATCTTGATCTATGAAGTATTTTCTGGAACCTTTTCACACATGATATTCTCAGAAAAGTCAAGATTTAATGCTTTCTGCTCAGAACAAATGTATTGAAAAAATCCTATCACACCTTTTTTTTTTTTCAAAGCAAACATAACTTGAGATCTTATCCAGGAAAAATGTATTTATACTTCTTTCTCTTTATATTTGGCTAGCCAAAATTCATCAGCGTTTTCTGAGAGGCCACCATGCTTCAGATCTTGGCAAGCTAGCGAATTTGTCAGAGATAAAAATGAAATAGGAAATAATTATGATGGAATATTATGAGGGAAAACTAAAAGTTAAGGAGAATGGAAGGGTGTTCTGAATATGTGTCACTGGAGGCTATTAAGAGTAGTGTCACAATACCACCTCTTCCTCTGCCATTCACTCTTCACTTGGTTTTTCCCACTCTTGGAAACAGATAAAGACAAGGTTGAGTGGCTTGTACTTTCTCACAGCAACTTCTTGGGTAATTTTCTCTCCTTTTGTAAATATATATACTTGCTTTTAACTTATGCCTATTTTTGTCTGAATGACAAATCATAATATAAATATATTTTTAAAAAGTTAAAACAATACGGAAAACCAATGTTTAAATGAAATGCACACATTTCTGTAAATCGTTTTGCCTTATGCCAGAATATGTTTTGTCATGAAACATGAAAATATTCAGTGTAGGGTGTAACATGGCAAGTCCTGTGTGAAGAAGAGCATCATCACTGAACTCTATACATTCCCTTTCCTTGTAATCTGTCTGGTTTTTAGTTTAGCTATGCTGTGTGTAGGTGCACTGAAATCAACAGAAAGGGGCACAGTCTTAAGAGACTCATAGCCAGCCTAAGCCTGTAGAGAAAAGGCCTCAGGTGATGCATTGTTTCTTTAAATAATATATTGTCTTATTTTTCCCTTTTTAGCCAGTTGCAGCAAGAGTTTGTAGAAACAGCAAATAGAAAATTTGAAACATCTTTAATGCCATCTATGCCTTCAGTGCCATGTTATACACTAGAATTTGTTTTCCTCTCTAGGAAAGGGATCTTGGATGAGTATAGCGAGATCACCAGTCTTGTAACAGAGGAGATTGTGAATGTCCATAAAGAGATCCAGACCTCAGTGGAGCAGATAGACCCTAACTCTGAGTATAACGATTTCATAGATACACACAGGTAAGCATTTTCATCTCATGTTTCTTCTTAAAAGAAGAAAAGTTGCATTAAACTGCAACTCTGCTTAAGTGTTTAGAGGAATTTGCTTCTGTTTAGTTCCTTTTACATTGTTACTTGTAAAACTTAAGTCCAATTTGAAAACTGTTCTACTTTGCATGTACAGAAAGCTGGCTGAACAGTCTGTTTGGCTGGCTATAGAAAAACGAATTTCCAGTTACATGAGAAGAGCCATAACTTTGGTACTGACAGCAGACTACACATTACTGTTGAGACTCAGCGTGAGCCAATTTACTGTTTATTTGGACACAATTTGTATTCTGGGCTAAACTTCTAGTTTAAAATAAGCTCTAGGTACCTTTGTACTCTGCAGTTATTGCAGGTTGAGACTTCGGAGCATGCAGATAATGCAAAAAAGTTTTTACTTAAAAAGAAAACTGTATTTCCCATTTATTGAACTATTACTGTTTTAGTCAATGAAGAAATAGCCCTAAGACTTCTTGCGTTACCTTTTTGTTGTTGTTATGTGTGAATTGATGGTCCTCATATGCAGGTTTATGATGGAAGCAGATAAGAGTCACCCATTCACATTGGTAGTCTTTGAGAACCTTGATTGTGCTGTGAACTTGATTCAAAGAATTGTAGTCTCATGAGATTTTAGAATTATGTTTTTTTGTTCACAGGAAAAAGAATATGTATCCAATTGCTATCTCTCCTTTTATTTAATATATAATTTTAACTATATTGTAGTTAATAAAATACTTCAAAACCTAATGATTTACACTATGATCTACTTACAGATAAATGTTGATTTTGAAATTATAATTGTTTACTAAATTAGGTCATCAGAAGTTGTTGAACAAGAAATAGAGTTTGATACATCTTTACTAGAAGAAAATGAAAACCTGCAAGCTAATGAGATCATGTGGAATAATTTGACAGCAGAAAGTTTGCAAGTCATGTAAGTCTCCTTACAAATCTTTCATCCTTTGGAAATGCTGTTCTGTGTTACATCTCGGCTCATGCAGGTCCTTGCATGTCTGTGTCTCCATTTTTAAGGTCCAGTTTCTAAATGCAGTATTTTCATGCCTACAGATTCTTTCCCATGTTGGTTCTACTGTTCGCTGCACAAAATCCTTCTTCCTAATCTCCTTGAAAACTTGCCGTTACTTTTAATTCATTTTATTCTCTGTGCCAGTTAATAAAATGCCCCAAATTTACCATGAGTGCTCCTTGGGACGTGCTGGTTCATTTTCCCAAAAGTGTTCCCACATTCTCTACTCTAGGAGAAACAGCAGAATATTTGGATGAAACCACTAAGTAGAGTTGTGTGGTCAGTGATTTAAATCACCACGTGGAATTTTTTTATTAATAAATTTATTTCTCTTGTTTAAGTGTTTGCTTTTGTTTTCTAAAGATCCATTATTGTAACCTTTAGAATACATTAGCTTTGTAACACAGATGTAGCTGTTGTATAGCATTTCACAGAGCCTTTAGCTATTCAGGATGATGAACTACCTATGTATGTGTTCTGTTAATATATTGCGTAGTTAAATATTTTCATTACTTTTGCCAAGTTCACCTTTAATCATTTGTTATGGGGAATGAATCGACTGCTGAGATTATTATGTTTATATATTATCAACCTCAACTTTTGATATAAAATGGTCCTGCATTGTCACTTGTGAGATTGCAACTGTTAATCATGCATTAAAAATGGAAAATTCAGAATTTCATTGGTTGTTGATGTTTTTGCTGAGTCTGCTGTATTTCAGTTCATTTTTAAATTATTTGAAGTATTTTTGCCTTAGAAAGTGTAAGTGATGCAAATAAGACATCAGTGATATATTGTGGGAATTTTTACATATGGTTTTCTTTTATTTTTAATTTTATTTTCTTAATCAAACTATGATACTTACTTCTTGTAGGTTTTTCTGAAAACCAAAATCAGTGAGTTATTTCAAATGTAAACATATTGCAGTGTCTTCTGCAGATTATTCTCATCCCTGTGTTTTCTCAACATGACAGAAACTATGGATTTTATTAATTCCTTTTTAAGGTTGTTAATCTTCCTCTTTTTCTGTGTAATAGGATTACTTTTTGTAAACCTATTCAATTGATAAGTGTTGAAATATTTTTTAAAATATGAAGTACCTGCCTCCTTAGTCAGGAAGCAGCTTTATCTTACGAATGGATCCTATGAAAATTAACCCCTCCCCCCATTCCTTTAAATGTGTTTCTCTTTTTAATATATTCTGTATCATTACTATATTGAGATTTTTCCTGCCTAAACTCTGTAGATGTTGTACATCTTGATGTACTTCAGCATGGTAACAAGAAATACATAGATACTTGAACCTCCCTTTTCAATGGAATATTAAAATTTTTTGACGATTCTGCCTTCCATAGCTCAAAAAGATAAATTCTTATTTGGCTTGCCTTTTGCATCTCACTGTTTAGAAATAAGACAGCAGTATATCTCAGTAAAAGAGAAGAAATGTTGCTTTTCTAATGAACATTTCTGATGAAATGTACACTTGTGTTATAAATGTATGTCTATGTATTTGCCTACATACATACATTTTCAGTAAAATTTTCCTTGTGTTCTGTTGCAAATCATGCATTCATCCACTTGAAATAGTTTTGCGAATTTGAGTGAGAAATTTTGTGGTGTGGCATTATTTCTGGAGCAGGAATCAGGTAGCTCTTTTAATTGTTGCTGTCTTTAAGTTGCTCACTTTCTGGTATAGATTTAGGATTCTGAGAAAAACAGTTAAACCATATTAGGTTTTAGTCTAGGTCATATTAGTCTAGGTCAGACCTAAGACTGGCACTCAGCTTTCTTCATTCCTGTGTTAGACAACAGGGAAAAGTCCTGAGAGGAGAACAAAACCAGTATGATCATATAATGCTATTTCCTCTGCCATCCATATTTTTCACCTCTGAAATATTTTGAGATAAATGTCTTTAATGACCGTGGAGGTAGTTTATAATATCCTTGGAAGTACTTTTCTTCCGTGATCTTTTTCAGTGAGGTTCAATGTGGTAGTATCTGTTGTCCGTAGATTCTTGGTCAGTGAATTCCAGAACTTAACTTCCTATTTTGTGAACTTGCTGCTATATTTTTTCATTTTATGGCTCTTAAACTTTTGTTTTGGAAGAGAGTGGGAACAATCTATTCCTTTCTGCCCATGATAATGTAAATTTCTGTTCCACTTCTGCACTGTGATCTCTTTTTCAGAGTGATCTTTTAGCTCTAGTCTGTCCTTTCACAAACCTTACTCATCCTCTATCCATCTTGTTGCCTTTATTTGATTGTTTTCAAGGTGACTGTATTGGTTTTGAGATGAATTACTAGAATTTCACAGGTAATCCAGATACATCGTTTAGAGGGAGGCCTTCTGAGGTTTCCTGTGTTGTTACTCTACCTTGGTTTCAACAAATCCTACAGAACCATTCAATTTGATTTTCTGACCCCAGCAGCTCATCAAGCCAATGTTTTCAGGGAATCATCTACTGTATCTCCAAGATTTCATTTCTGAGTGGTAATGGTCATTTTAGAACCATGCCCCATTCTCTACATAAATAAAGCTTTAGATTATTTTTTCCCCACTGTATATTTGCCTATTTCTATATGTATTGAAATGGCTGCCCAGGTATAGAATGTCATAAGGTCCAGAATAACTAATTTTTAATTCTTCACAGTCGGAGCCTTCCTCCTACCTCCAGTAACACTATATGATCAGCATTCTTTGTCACTTTTCAAACTGTCCTTTTATTTGGATTATTATGAACATATTAGGCAGTGCAGATTATTTATGAAGCTTCACTGTCCCCTGAGACTGTAAAAACTGTTTAATGTTTGTCCTTTTACTTTTTAATGGAGGTGAGAACCCTTCATTTTTTGTTGCAGTTCTCAGTAACTGTCGTTACTCATAGACTGTATCTGTGCTTGTTAACTGTGTATTAGATATGTTGTTACAGTCTTCCCTTAAAGCCACTGCTGCCAAAAAAGACCCCACAGGTATTTCTGTCAACTGTGTATGACTAGAAATTTGCAAATAAGAGAGTGTACTGCATCATTTATCCATAGTTGATGACTTTTAAAAAATCAGCTCTATACACGATGAAACAATAGAAATCTGACTTTGGATCTTCAGTGTTAAAATCATTGGCCTTGGAGCTTTAAAATTTTACATCATTGTGTTTCTGCAGAGCAGAACTTCCTTCAGTATCTACCATATAAAATAAGTGCACATGGTGGATTTGTTTCACAGACGTTTAAAACATTCAAAGGCTTATATTGATTTATAATTGTCGTGGTTTTAGTTTGCCTATTCAGGTTTGTGGCTAATTGCCAGCACACTTACCTAAATTTACTTGATTGCTTGTTGTGAGATAAGGATTAGGAGTAGGCAAAGCAGGCTCAAACTTTATAAAGTACAAAGAAGTTTTATTTATATATCTAAGACAAAGGGAAAAAAGGAAAAAAACTCAAGAAAAAAACTAGAACAAACTCCCCAGACCACCCTTCCTTCTCCACCTCTCCATTTCATTTTCCCTGACAACATACAAAAGACAACACTTTGACCTCCAGTCAGTTTACCAACTCAGAAACAGCTCTTGTTCCAGTTCATTTAGGGAGAGAAGTTTCTTTTGCTTACACCATGGATCTTCTGTAAGAAAAATACAGTTTTTATGGGTCTTCTGCCTCACCATTAACCGCCGCCCGGAGTAAAGTCCAGCTTAATGGTGGATTTCTCCCACACTAGTAGCTTTCTCACAGTTACTATGGTGGGTTATGAACAGTTTACAGGGTACCTGTTTTAAGGATGTCCAGTTCAATTGCAGCAACAAAGAAAATCCCTTCTTCTGTGCTTAGCGACACAGGTTCTCCTGACAACTCAGGTTCTCTAGCATTCTCCCCGGGACTAGGGCTCTGGGTTACAGCTTCTCTTCTCTCTTGGTTTTAGTTTTTCATCAGGCTGTACTTTTTCAACTTTTACTTGTCTGTACTTAGGTATTTCAGTTCATTGGCTGCAATAAGAACCTCACATCCTCCTTTGGACTATATCTTCATATATTACAGAGAATTTATTAGCTCAGTCTCTAACTATGGTTCTCCAAAAGAGTTTTCAGCTTCACTCTTGAAGCACTTCTCATGCTCCTCCCTATAGGTATCAGTTCTGCTTTCCTCACTGACTGTAAAGTCTCTGCGCTGCACTATGTAGATGTCTTCACTCGTTCCTCTCTCTGCGAGGAAGGATGGGTGTCTGTGAGTTTAGTCCAGGCATGGAGAGAGTTAATCTCTGTCTCTCTCTCTCCGGCAGTGTGAGGATCACGTGCTCTTTGCCGGGCTGCTTGAACAGGCCCGAGCTGGATGCCAGAAGCTCTCAGAGTCTCTGCTTGGCTCGGCCAAGCTGGCTCGGCCTGCTGGGGCCATCTGGGCCCGGGGTGACAGGGCAGGGCCTGGCCCGAGCTGGATGGAGTCCGGCCCGGTCCTTGCCTGGCCCGGCTCTCCCTCTTGTGTAGCTGACACACCGGCTGAGCTGGATCTGCTGAAAATTCCAATCGTTTCCTCCCCCATGCCTGCCCGGCTGCAGCGGCACGGCTGCCGTAAAAACCTCCCTTCCCCCCCCCCCATCCCTCCTTTGGAAGGGGGAGGGGGGGGAGGGGGAAGCGCTTGGGCCTCACCAGCGAGAGAAGCAGGAGCTGCTCCTCTCTACACAGCAGCAGCAGGTCCAAAGAGGAAGAGCGTCAGAGAGTCTCTGCTTATAGATGGTTTTTTCCTTGAAGGCGGACCAACTTTTTAATTGGTTTACCTACCTATCAATTCTTAAAACTACCTGATTATTGGCTCTCTCTCTCGCAGGAAGGAAGTTACATTCCTTCCTGCATTCCTGCAGCACAGATCACTTCCTAGATTTTGACCCCTCTGGCCTAACCCAGGACAATAATCAATAATATGTGGTTGAATCAGCTGTTTTATTGCATATACAATGGAAAGAATGACACCTTTGCATACATAACTGTGTAATGGTTTTAATAAAATACATTTTAAGGGAGCATAATGAGAAAACTGGCTTTTACGTTTTAAGGTAAACTTACATTTATGAATAAAGTTTTGACAAAGGGAGGTAGTTAAAAGTCGGTGCTGACTAGCTAACCTTTCTAAGGAAAGAGTTGTGCTGTCCCCTGATAAATATTCATAGATGTCACTGAACAATACTGAGAAATTCTGAAAAGTGTAGCAGAAAAAATAGAAGTTTATGCTTTGAAGAGACATGCATTAAAAGCTGAGAGGAGGCGACCAGAATAAGCTAAAGGTTTATCAATGAGCATATAAATATCCAATTCTTCTGAAATATAAGTTCTGTAATATCAAGCATTTATTTTAATTGATAGTTGCAGCAGAATGGAGCTTATAACTAAGGAAATAGGAAAGGAAGCTTTCTAGGTAGGATTATTGTGTGATTTTTAAAGTGTTACAGTGGTTAACTGTTTAGTAATAGAAACCCTTTTGTAAACTGATTGTATCCAGAAGGCAAATACCACACCACAAGAAAACTCCTTCGACAAACTACTGCCAAGATGATACAAGACAAATGCAGAGTTATCACAGCTGTAGCCAGTTTGGATGAAAGTTACTGTTTAAACAAAGAATAGATGTTGAGTACAAGGAGGCAAGTGAGTTTGATGTGTATGGTAGCTTTTTTATTTTCAGTAAGATAAAAATGTCCTGAAGTATCTCAGAAGTTTCAGGAAGAACAACATCAATTTAATATTTTAATCTGATGCTGCAATATAAAATATAATATTTTTAAAGTGGTGAGATAATGAAGATGTTGTGTCTGCATGTGTATATTCATTCCTTCCAGTGATGAACAGTCCTATTAATTTGGTTTTAATTTCATGACTGTTGATGCTTGTTCATTAGATAAAACATCTGCTTCCTGTAAATCAGTTGTTAAGCAAATACAATGTTGATTAAAGTTTTGTTTAGAAAGCTGATAAAAAAGCAGTTAAAAATCGTTAATTACTTTCTTTAGCAAGGTATTAAAATAGAAAAGTTATTTGGTAATAAGTTGGAGACCTAGTATAAGAAAACATAGAGAAGTTCAGCATAGAGATTTTGACAGCCTAAAACAAAAAAAATGTCTATGGAAAGTGGAGCTATGACGATGTTACTTTGAGGGAAATGTTTTAAGTATTTACCTTATCTCAAAATAAACACATGTAGAAGGTTTGTCTTTTGGGAAATAAATTTTGGTCGTTCACTCTGCGTCATTTTTTAGTAATTTAAGTCTACTAAAATAAAATGCATATCTGGGTACAGATAGTCAACATTGTATAAAATATATCAGGAGGAGAGGACTGATTCAGTGTTTAGAATCAAATAATTCAGTTTGGTATATATGGACATGTGGAATGTGCCTCCTAGATATATAGAGAGTTGGGTGTGCCACTCCCTAGTCTGGAATGGTTTTGGGCCCTAGATCTGTGCAGTGCTAATTACTGCATATATTTTTGTTGTGTTCCACTCTTTACTTCAGCAATTTTATTGAAATTGGGCTTGAAAATACAGGGGAAATAAAGTAAGATAGTTAAAGATGCATAGATAAATGCCAAAAAGGAAACAAGATGTACATGTGCATTTATTTTTAAGGGATTATTCTGACTTAACAATTTCTTGAAGGCAATATTGATATGCATTTTAGAAGTCATTATTATGTAAGTCATTTACATGCATTGTTCAGAGTGCAAATGTTGCTGTACATTCACAGATTTTTTTGTTACTGAAATATTTACCAGGATAATTACGAAGTGTTAGTAATGGTAGTAAAGTGTAATACCCCTTCTCTGTTAGCATTGAGTGTTTTTGTACAGTTCTATCTTTACTTTGAATTAGCCATTACCAGAGATTGTAACCTAAAATGAGTAATGGTGAAGAAAGATACAATCACTATTACAACAGAAAGTGATCGTTTGTACTTTTGCTCTTTCTGGAAGTAAATACAGCCCAACTACTGATTCTGTGGATTTATTTAACGCACGCTTTAGGAGTTGGAAGGCTTTTGTCTTTCTTAAAGCACCTCATAAATTAGCAATATATTAGGAATGCATTAAGTCACAGAACTCATCACATATTCTGGAAATAATATTTTCTTAGTAGGAGAACCTGCAGGCTGAAGATCATTCTGTAATATTGTATCTATACAGAGGGTAGTATAGAATCTGTAATAATGCAGATTAACAATGTAAAGGTCTGGCCACACAAAAAAAGAAAGAAGTTATCACCAAGCACTGAGTAACATAATCTAAAAAATAATGCACTTTTACATTTTCAGGAAAAAGATCACAGTGTTCCTAAATACATGCAGTTTATGCTTTCACAGCTTGGGTTTCTGAAATCTGTTTTACAGGTTAAAAACAGTAATAGAAGAACTGATGCAGACACAGCAAACCCTTTTGAGTAAAGAGGAACTTGTTTTGGAACTAGAGAAAAAAATAGAAGAGTCATCCAAGACATGTGAAAAGAAATCTGAGTAAGTTGAAACTAAATTTCAAAATACAATGATTAGAAGGGGGGAAATGTCTATAACGCAATTCCTAAGACTTAAATATAGCCTTCACTAATCTTGTTCTGCCTTTGTGTGTAGCAATTACTGTGAAAAACAGCAATAAATTAGTTTCTCATCTCTAAAATAACCCTTGCCACTGCATACCCAAACTCACTGAAGAATTGAGCAGCTCCATATTTTTAATATAATTGTCACAGTTTTGGCATGGCTCGAGAGCTGGACCTTTCATTAATTCAATCCAACTTGATCAAAGGAGATGAGTCAGTTCAGTTGCCTCTCTGTTTGAGAGAATTCCTTGTGTACGTGTAATTCTATGAAAGGCTTTCAGAGTCATGTGCAGGACTCTTTCCTATGCAGTAATATTTTTGGCACTTGTCAGGTTAAGTTCATTCTTTGCATTCCCTTTACAAAAGTGTAAATGTAAAGAATGTAAATCTCATACCCTATAGTATGGCATAGTAAATACCAAAGGTGAGAGATTAGTGAGTGTTTTAGTGCACTATAAATAAAACGTTATTATTAAGAATCATTCTTGGGCAACATCTTCTGGTTTTTTTTCTACCTTTGGTTAGAAAAAATATTCACATACTCTTCTAAACTGAATTCAGTACAACAGATAAAGAAACCTTTTGTCTGTAGTGATATTTCTCTGATTCTGCTTGCAATCAATCTTAATCTTACTAATTTGGTCATAAATATTTGTTTACAGTACCAGTAGTGAATTGGAATGCAAGTCCTTCAGGTAATCCTTCATTCACTGAAGAAGTCTTGAAGCTCTTTGTTGAAGGAACTTTGTCACATGAAACATTGTGTAGTATTTAATTCACATCCAAAACTTCATTTGTGTATATATCAGTGTTTTGATTAGATGTTTTGTGTCCTTTCTTCAGTGAAATTCACATGCACTCACAGTGTGTTTTCCAGTTTTTGCTTCTTGACCTGTCTTCCTTGCTGTATGCTACTTAAAGGATAAACTATATTTGAGCTAGTTGAGTTTGATGGGGTGTTGTGTGGTTTTTCCCCCATTAGAATTGTTTTGTTACCAGTTATAACTCCCTGATAATAGTTTAGACCATCCCTGTATTTCTTACTGGTGAAGGCTTCTCTGATTGATCCTGTAGCAGGTGTTTGTGGTGCTGAGGAGATTATTTCAGTTGAAATTGCACCAGTACCTGTTTGTATTATTAAAAGGCAGGGAATCTGGCTTAGATATCTAGTTGTAAGGTGAAGGCTTCCCTGTAATCATCCTTGTTCTTATTTGTCATTGATCATGCCTACCTCCAGCAAAATCCCTTTTCACCTTTTAGCTGCAGTACAGAGCGATCAGGGTGTTTCAGCATGTACTTACTGTCCCCAGAAGATCTTGTCCAACTGTTGCATTGTGTTTATTTATGACTGCATAAGGTCAGACCTTAGGGCAATGTCTTGGTACTATTACCTTGGCACTAACATCCCTTTCCATCTTCAAATGATGATATTACCTTCAACACAGAAAACATTTTAATTGTGTTTTATTTATATATGTGTGTGTCAGGCACACTATCTGCCCTTCCAACATGACAGCGTATTGAATATTTGGGTTTTGATTTTCTCACATGTTGCCCTGATCTGCAGGGATCTTTCACACAAGATCTCCCTCTGTGAAGTTGCTAGCAACTAGGACTTTAAAGTTTGCACTCACGCAAGCCACAGGCAAATAATTGTATAGATTCTAATTCCTCTTGCATGATTGGAGTGGCAAGCACTGAAAGCTGAATTTGGGAAACAAAATTAGGTTATAATCCATTTTGCCACAGTTCAGCAAAGAGACTAGCTTGTGAGTGACTTTGCACCAGCAGAGTGTGTCTTCTTATCGCTGTGTGCTGATCAGGTGAAACCATTCTGTGTTTGGGGATGTCACTCTGGCCAGTGTGTATTCACCAAAGCCTTGCCAATGGTTGAAGCCTATTATTTTTGCATGGTGATGTTCTTTCTCTCTCATAAAGGAGACCAGATGAAAATGCATTATCTTGAGGATAACGTCAGGATAATTGTTCATTTGCTTCTCTGATGCTTTTAAATCTGTGCAGGCTCATGCCAAATTTCAGTTTCAGATTTGGGAATCATATCTGCATACCTCACATTTACTCTTTTTGAATGAATGATCATTTTGCTGATGGTGCAGAGTTTTGCTCATTAGTGACTTGATATAATGCTCACCTATATGGATATGATTTTTACCTCTTCCTGCCAAAGAGGATTTTTTGACAGGTGGTTCCTCTGTTACTTTGAAACCCATTTGAATACTCATTTGGCTGAACTTCAGTTTGTGAAGGATCAATCCCTGTATGGACAACTTTTGCCTTTCTTTTTTCTTCAAGGGTAGGGCTTGCAGGAGGACTTGTCTTCATGGGATTATTCTAAAGATGGAGAGCAACACAGTACTGTGATTTTTCCTCATATTGTCCTCATTCTTGATAGTTCTGGTCCATTTACCTCCTTCATCTGTTCTTGTAGACCGAGAACTCTGCGTCTCCTGTAGACCACATGTCACTGGGCTCTGGTTGAGTGCTTTTAAGGGTGTCTGTATTGCACTGTGGGTGATTCTGTCTCTTAGGCAGCTTCTGTCAGTCTTTGGTTTTGTCAGTTCTTTGGGATAATAGAGTCATCTGGGTGTCTGCAGATGCTCTAAGTGCATGTCATTCAACATGATTTAAGCATGACTGTCTCGAGTATTCATGGGTATGAGCAGTATTCGGAGAAGAACTATAAAAATAAACAGAAGATGAAAAGTTGCTTTTAGCTCCTCATAAAGATAAATTTATTTAGTTTCATAAGACAGTTATAAAACAGTCCCGAAATACTTACGGAGCAGAGGAAAAAACCAGATATTTCTTACATGATACCATATGAATTTATACTGGATGTGAGGTGAATTTAGTATTGCAAATTATTATTGCTACACCTACACTGATTGGAGTGAGTTTCTCATCACTTGAAATCATTATCTAAAGTTTACTTATTCTCTAAGGGAGGGGAAACCCTAGTGTTTATGAGTTCAGTCAAAAATGGACAAAATCAGGAGTTTCACTCATATTTATTACAACATAATGTTTGTGATGGAGAGAAGAGAATGGGTATTTTCCTGATACAAGAGAATGAGTGTTTGCTTGCATTATCTTGTTGCTTTGAAAATTTTCTAGAATTACTTCACCTTTGAATAAATGATTATGTTAAGGAATTGTCATGCTTTTTTATCCCCATCAAATAAAATGGTTTGAATCATATATATTTTTAAATTATTATTTTTCTTTGCAGTATTGTACTTTTGCTGAGCCAGAAGCAAGCACTTGAAGAACTTAAGCAAACAGTCCAACAATTAAGATGCTCTGAGGCAAAATTTGCAGCCCAGAAAGAACTATTGGAACAAAAAGTTCAAGAGAATGATGGGAAAGAGCCACCACCTGTAGTGAATTATGAAGAAGATGCCAGATCAGTGACTTCTATGGTAAGTTTTACATCTGTTCTACTGAATTGTGTAGCTCTGCCACTGTACTGCAGACCCAGGATCAGAGTATCAAGATACTCACTGGGGTGATTAAAGTGAATGGACTTCACTTTACATTTTTGGAGACTTGTTTGGACAAGAAGTTCAGTTGTGTGATGTTTTTTCTTTTTTAAGTGGCTGTAAGGCCTAACAATCTGTGTCTGGGGACTTGGATTGGTGTTCTCTACACCTGATGCTTAGATTTTCATTGCACTGTTTTATAAAGAAAAGTTTTAAGCCTTATGTAGATTTAGTAAATGTGACTGAGTAGCTATTGGTAATTTCCTTGGCTGTGTTGAAGAAATAAATTTCCTTTTCTAGATAGAAAATTAACAGCAAAAGCTCTTGGAATTGCTGCACGCGTTACGTAGTTGAGAAATTAATTTTATGTACTGTAACTACTCTTTCCTTAAACAGAAATGAACACTGGTTTCTTTGCAACTTAGTCTTAAATGTTTACATGCTCTTAATAATTAAAGAGAAATTTTTTTGGTCTGATGAGACCTCATGTAATTTAAATATGTACCTTACTTTGCTAATATTTTGTGTGACTTCCTTTTCTCAGTTGTATGCAGCTATGTGCAGAGTTTGTAGGCCACATAAAAAAGCAAACAAACAGTACCTGTTTACTAAAGGGACAAACAGTAGTGTTTGCCTTTGTGGATTAGTTTTGACATGTAGGAGATATTTGTGACTTCTTTTCTTTGAGGTTTAGCCTGACATTCTTTTTGGCCCATGGGGCAGTAACTGTGTGAAATGATAATTAAATGGTTGTTTCTGAGAGGAAGGCTTTTTTCTTCTTCTCTTTGTGGAACCGTTTGATTCCCATTCTACAATTATACTTGATTGTCAGTATTCTCTCGCTTCCACTGCTGTTTAATATTTACAGGGCACTATGAGGTGGTTGTCATTTACACCGATACAAAACATTATTTTACAAAGCTTGTATGCTTGTCGTGACCTAGTAGGAGTTTAAAAAAGTACAAAAAGATGAAGAAAGAGAATAGAAGAATCAGGATAATGATTGCAAGAGATTAGGAGGCTTCAAATCTTTTTGGGGTAGGCTATCTTGTTAGTTATTTAATACCATATCCTGTAGCCGTGCTAATGGTTAGTGTCTGCTAGGGTTAGTTGAGATGATCAGTCTAGTCATAAGAATGGTACTCTTCTGCTTGAGGTTAAGATTACTGAAGTCTGCTTTCTGGTGTCCAGACCTCGGTTTCAGTGAGTGAGAGAAAATAATCCTGTGTGCTGAGCGCAGGCCTACAGAGGCCCAGCAGGACAGAGACACAGCAGCTTCATCACTGCCAGCACCGTGTCAGCTCCAGTGTCACCTGCAAGGAGTGAAGGCTCATCACCTCCACTGCGGTGATGTGCCTGCAGTGCCCCAGGGAAGGTGACACAGGGTGGCTGGTTCTGTGTTCAGGGCACAGTGGCCTCTGCAGGAGAGCAGGGGAAGGGGAAACAGTGATGGGACGGTTTGGGTTGGAAGGGACCTTCAGGATTGCCTAGATCCAACCCCTTTCAACACCTTCCACTAGATCAGGATGCACCCCTTCACAAAATCTTGCTGCTTTAATCCAATGCAGGGTTGCAGAGCAAAGCCACAAGAGCCATTAGAAAGGGGCCTAAGGATGAGAGGCAGTCTTGTCAGCTTCTCAGGGAGAAGATAAAACAGAAACAGGAACTTGGTACAAAAGGAGGCAGAAATATTTAACAGACTAAGTGATGTTGTGTAAGCTGAAAGAGAAGATAAATGTGGGTTTTTGTTGTTTTATTTTTTTAAACCAGAAAGTAAAATTTACTGTTAAGGCAACTTGTAAAAGTAAATCAGGGACATATTTGTATGTCAGTGATGATGTTAACATTCATTTTTAACATGGATTTTGTACTTCAGGTAACTTGCTCTAGTTTGCATAGTTCATCTGGCCTGTGTTATCTGAGAGTTCAGAGTGCCTTCACCTTTTATGAAAGTAATGCTGGTCATTCAAGCTGCCTTGCAGAGAAGATTTAGAATGAAGTGTGATGCGTTAAGTTTCATCTGAAGAATAAATTGTGTAGAATTACCACTTCCCTTGCTTCTTCAAGGCAAAGCTTGCCAGAAGGGCTAGGCCACTCTTCGACATGCAGCCTTATGAAAACAAGGTTAACTGTGAAAGCAGGCAACTTTATTTCCACAGCTAAGTCAAGTTCAGCATTTACATGTACAGGATACAACATTTACATGCAGGCCTTTGGTACTGAGGCTGCCTTGGGATCAGCAGACATTGCCCCAGAAGGAAATGGTTGTGGTCCACTGCGGTCTGCACTGGATCCTGTTCTTCCTGCTGCTCATGCTGTTTTTTCCCTTAGGATCTGCAGGCTCTCCTGCACCTGAGTAAAGAATTCTACCAGCTTTTGGACTTGAAAAAAGACAGGAGTTAAATGTGCCTGATGGTGTTGGTATTGGTCTTGCCTTCTGAGAAGGGGTTTGAGGTGATCATAAAATGGTTTGATACCTGTGATGTTGGATAAGCCCTTACGCCTGGGCTGTCTGCTCAGCACTTCTGCAGCACACAGTAGAAGTACTGAGAGGTGGTGCAGACTCTGGGTCATTTTTCTCTCACACAGCCTCTTCCCCAGCTGGTCACTACAGTGAGCCAGAATTAGTCAGGCCTGTTGTCTCTGCACATGAAAGGACCACTGCTGTCACCCTGCCATGGAGCAGAGAGGATTAAGGTGGTGCTGGGTGGTCACTGTCAGTACTGGGGCTGTCTCCTCTATCACAGCTGGTGCCAGAGCTGTGTTCCCAGCTGTGCAAGACTCTGCTCAGGTGCTGAATGTCTCCTCTTTTAGATTGTTTCCCCTTATCATATCACTATCTGCCCATGTGAAGAGTCACCCTCCAACTTTCTTATGAGCTTTCTGTAAGTACTTAAGGACTTCAGTGAGATCTTCCTGGAGATCTTTCTTCCCTTCTCCAGGCTGAGCAACAACTCTCTCAGCCTGCTGTCATAGGAAAAGTACTCCAGCCCTGTGACCAATTTAATGGCTTTCTTCTGGGCTTGTTCCAACAGCTCCATCTCTTTCTTTTGTTAAAGACCCCAGACCTGGGTGCAGTTCTTGAAGTGGGATCTCACAGGGGCAGAGTAGAGGAGAGAGTCACCTCCATTGTCCTGCTGCTCACAGTGCTGTGGGTGTAGCCCAGGACATGGTTCACCCTATGAGCTTCAAGTGCACAGTGTCAGCTCATGTTCAGCTTTTTGTCTCTTCTGCAGGACTGCTCTTGATGTGTTCTTCTTTCTCCTAGTCTGTGCTCATGTCTTGCATTGCCCTGAGCTAGCAGTCCTGACTTTATCTCAAGTTGAAAAAATAATACTCTGAAGGTTTGCTTCTGTAAATAAACATCCTGGTGATATTTAAAATGGGAATTGTTTTTACTAAAATTCTTGAAAGTATAGGGCTGTAAAAGATCAGAAGTGATCAGAAATGAAATGGTCTTGCTGCTGATTGCTCATCCTGGTATCGCTCAAGAGGGTCACTTCAGCTATAAATTCATTAAGGTTTCTCCACTTTTTCTGAGAGCAGTTCATCTAAATGTTACGCTGGTACACTTGACTGTGGTTGTTTGTTCCTCTTCAGAAATTAATTGTAAACACTTGTTTTACAAAATTTTTTCTTAAGAACTAGAAAATCATAGTTGTCTTGTGTTGTCAACATCCATATGAAGCAAATTTTCATGTCCTCAAGTCAAAAGTAATTTTTTTATTTTATAATTTAAAATTTAAAAGAGGATGTGCAAAACAATTCTTTGTTTCATATCTCCTAAGTATTTATATCATATAAATAGAGCCAATTTCATGGTAGAATAGTTTACAAATTATTTTGTTTCCCTTCTCTTACATTAGGTAGCTATATAATAGAATACCAAAAAGGAGTGAAATTCTTAAATGCTGTTAGACATGTTTTTATAGACAGTGTAGTGTTACATGACTGTTTTAACTTAGTTTCCTTGTTCTTTTTTGCCTCTATTAACTGCAGGAAGCTTCATATTCTGTTAGTGCCCTTAATATGGTTTTTGTTAGTCAATATACTTTTTGTAGCATGTTAGCTGTGTATTGGTAGTCATGTACTCATTTTAGGGAAAAAAAGGAAATTGCTGAACAATTCCCTTTTTTTCAATCAGGATGTCATAGCAAGGAGTGAAACAAAAATATATTTTTTGTTATTTCTGAACATTGCATTTAAGTTTTGTCATTGTATATGGAAAAATGAAACATTATATTGTTGGTAGCAGTTACACTTTCCTACTGACTTATCCATGAAAGACAGTGATAATTATAATGCTGAAGGCACTACAAGTTTAAAATCTTGTCTTTGAGCCCCTTAGAGTTATGGATTTATGCTATTCACTATGTTAATGGGAGATTCATAGTTCCTGTTTTCCTCTGTACTTAAAGTATGGAGATAGATACTAAAGAAAAGCTGGTTATTCCTTGTAAACAGGTATATTTTGACAAAAATGTAGTAGTATCCAAAGTATTATGTATCATGTCACTTTATAAAATTTAACCAGTAACTGGAAGCTACTTGAGCTAACTTTTCTATGTTTAGGTGTTCATTCAGTGGATGTATGGCCTGCCATTTGTTTTAGGGTACATAAGGAATATTTTAGCTGTTAATATGATCAACAAAGCATGGGCATGTAGGCCATGGTAATTAAAATGAAGAAAACAACAGCAGCAAAACTTTTATGTGTCTGATGATCAGATTAGAAATAAAAATATCATTAATTTTTGAATATTGCAGTGCCAGCTAAACATTTAATCAGGTAATTATGTACAATATGATGATTTGCATTTCATGGTAAAGCTTTAAACTTACATCATCAGTATTGCCTTGGAAATTGTTACAGAATAGGAAATCTTCAGGTGGTGCTTAAACTAGTCTATAGATTTAGTTAATATAAAATAGTAATTAATTTTGTTTAGCAATCATATAGTGAAATCTCTGTGCCACTTTAACATGTCTTCTCCTTTTTCCTTACATGTTAAAAAACTTAAGAAGGCATAAACCCATTACTTTTAAGAATAGGCGTTTGAAATTACATGCTGTTCTCACTGTAGGAGTGTTTCATGTAGATTTATTTTGCGTACTGCAGCATTTTCCTGGAACTAGTTGACAAAACTGACATTTGATGTGCAAGCTCTGCAACACTTGAGAGACTTGTCAGCAGGTGGAGCTCAGTGCCAGAAGAGTAGTTATGACTAAATAATTCAAAGCTGTTAGCATGAACTCATGAATGCAGGGCAGAAGCAAGCTGAAGCACCACTGTACAGCCATTGGGATGCTGTTATGCCTTGTGCTAGCAGAGTTCCAGGCTTAAAACTGTACACAGCAGAAAATGGTTTTGTCTGTTGTAGCACAATTACTTGAAAGGAAAAAAAATATAGAAGTTCACCTCTTCTAATCTAATCACTTTTGTTGTTTGTTATTCCTTTTTAAAAGGCTTCAGGGATGTTATCCTTAGTGATTGTTTTAAAAGTAAGATAAGCCAGCTTTTAGTGAAGGTTGTGGTAATTAAAAAATTAGTTCTCAGTCATTATGGAAGGAAAAAAATACTAAATACGTGAAGCAGATATGCTACTTGCTACGTTTGTGAATTATTGTACCTAATGTGAATGTTTTATCTTTCCATCCTTGCTTTCTAGAATCTAAGACTTGATGCTCTAAGTAGTATGATCAACAAACCAATAGCCAGAGTCTTCTTCTGCAGGTTTGGATTTGAAGTGAATGTTTTCAGAACTCTCACTAAAATACTAATTGACAAATTTATTCAATTTGTATGTTTTGATTTTTTTACTGCTTGTTACATAGATACAAAAGAGGCTTTGCAGGAGTTTGCTATTAGATTAAAGATGCTTCATTGCATACATTTTAGATATTAAATCATAAGGTCCTAGAACATAATCTGCTGAGAGAGCTACCACACTGTTGGGGGTTCCTTTTCCCATGCTGTCTCAGATTATGCAGGTTCTTTATTTTGAAACAGATGCAAGGAAGTGATTGCTTTCTGTTACAGGCCATTGCAGCAATAGCAGAAAGCATAACAGTAGAGATAAATTTGTCATTTTTCTTACTGATTTAGAAGAATAGATGCATTCTTATGTTCTGTAATGCATCACCAAACATCTCTCTTATCTGTCCGTGTAAGCAATTCTCTACTTTGATTTGAGGCTCATGACATTTATATAAAACTAAGATTGTATTAGGGCATGGTAGGAGAGCTCTTCACAGTTATTTGGTTTATATATTTATAAATCTTGTACACTTCCACTGCGTTATTGCAAGATTTTAACATTCTTGTCAATAGACCCAGGGTCAGATTTAGTCTCTGCAGCATTGGTACCCTTATCCTTTTATTTTAGTCTGTGCTGAGGAAATGCTTCCAGTGCAGTCATGCTGTAGAAATTTTGCCTTTTTATTCATAAAAGACTTGGAAAGAAACAGTTTTGTTTGGTGGTTGCCTGGACAGCTGAAGTTCAACTGAGTGATCTTTTTTATGGCCACTTTCCAAGCTTGCTGGCTGGGCCTGTGTTTCTGGCTTACAGTCAAAATTTGACATGGATCGAAAGTGCCCCAAGTCAGATGCTTTTAGGAAGTGTGGAGGATGAATTCTATTAATCTGTCTCTCATAGTGAATATGTTCTAGCTTCTGTTTCTTCTTTTTGTAAATCCCAGCTGCCTGATGGACATATATCAGAGGAAGAACAATACAAAAGGAGATACTTAGGTAGTAGGCAGATGAAAGCAGTCATACTTTGTCCCACTGACTGGTCCAGAATTTACAGGATGAGAGGTCAGTGGAGCTGTCAAGACTCTTGCTGGTGAACATGCCTAGAAACTTCTGAAGTGAAAGACTAAGTTCACATACTAGGGCTCAGAACTTGAGTATTTCTTAAGGTCAGCATATTGTCTATCAAAAAAAGTGTTGAAAAATAACCTGGTCTTGGGGAAAAGCAAAATTAGAAGTGTAAGCAAAATTTTTGAGGAATTGAGGGAGGTGAATCACTCACAGAAACAGTACTCTAAGAATATTTGAAGTACAGAATTAGTTTACCGTCTCTGTGTGAAGGAGAGTTATAAGCACTTGAGATAAGTACATAGACCTTTCTTGAATTGCCAGAAATATTTCAAGAGCTTTCAATTCTTCCTTGGGGAAGCAGCCTTCACCATAGTAGTGTTGCAGAAATGCATACCCACTGGGGATTTGTTATTTCAGTCAGAATCTTCTCTATGGATTAGGGAAGCTTCACACTGAAGTTTCCTTTTGAACAGAAATCACATACTGGTCTCCAGCATATGTTTCTGTGTGTGCTGGGAGGAAAGTAGTAATTCTCTGCCAGAATCATCATCATTGCCTTCTTGCATCCTTTTCATAGTGATGAGACCGAATTAGTGTGATTGCTTGCTTCTCATAGCCTCTAGGCAGTGCACAGGAATAATGTGATGGAATTTGGCTGCTTTAAATCACCTCTCCACTTTCCTCCCTTCCTTTTTAAGTGGCTGATTAAAAATACCATTGTCCTTAAAGGCAATTATTATTCTTCTAAAACTCCTAAAATCTGATATAAAGTAATTCTTGGAATTAGGATTTATGTTTTAAATCTAGTGTCACTGGTAGTTTTTTGCCAGATTGAAGTGTGTGATTTTATGCTTAGCTTCTGGTTTTTTCTATCATGTGGGGATGTTCTCACTTGCTACAGACTTGAGAAACAGGAATGGCAATCCAGCCAGTTTTCAAACCACTGTCTTTATGTTACAGACCCATTTTTTTGTTCTCCTTTTTTTTTTTTCCTGTTGATGATTTTTAACAGTGGGGGTAAGTGAAATAGCATGTTTCAGATAACTCTTTTTCTTTTTTCTTTTATCATCCAGCAGTCACATAGGCGCAAAACATTTCTCATCAGTTTGGGATCCAGGTACCTGAACATGAGCACTAGTGTCCATTTTTAGATTGCTTAAGGTATCCTACCTGTGACATGAAGCTGTGACTCAAGTCTACCAGTCTCATGTAGTTGTGTTGGATAACCTAGGCCATAAAGAGCACTGGATAATAATATTCAAACAGGTGAAGCCCCCTTTCCAACAGACATTGAGGTTCTTGGTTCAAAACAGTTTTTAATGGTAGGGAAAATTAAAGTTCTGTGTGAGATGGTGGTAGTCACTGTAACCTTGTCAAAAAATTCCAGGATTACTTATCTTAGTTTCTTTTTAGGGAGGTACAGAAACAGGTTATCAGAAACTTAATTTTTATTTGGCTGTTGTGTTAGGGTAATGCGAGAAAGGCAGTGATTGCATGAAGATAATATCCAGAAGTTTTTGAAATTAATGTCCTCATCCTAGAGAAGAGAGAAAGTTTGGAGTATCATGGCCAAGATGCATGGAAATTTGTCATTCTTGGAAAACAATGGAAGGTCTTTACTTTTAGGGTACTGTGGGATTTTGTGATCAAAAGCAGGTTTGTTTTCTGGAAGTTACTGCAAAATCTTTCTGCAAGCAAAACGATTTTTTAAATCTGGTTTTTTTGTCAAGTTTCTGAAAAAAGCAAGAGTTGGTGGTGTCTAGAAGCTAGAGTATAGATTAGCAAAATTAGAAAAAGAAAGAAGAAAGAAAGAAACCAGATTAAGGACAGAGTGGCAGAGCCAGACACCAGCAGCTGCAGAGACAGCAAAACGTTTGGTCAGGTTCAGAGTGCACCTAGGAGTCCTATCAGGAGCAAAATGAAAAGAAGTCAGAGACAGTGCTGAGGACAAGACTATCACGTGCGTCCAAAGTCTGTCCAGGACACATCCAAACATAGGATCGGAGAAACCTACAACATACTCATGTAGGACTCATCCAGGAGGAGGGGCTGGAGGCAGAGCAGTTGTCAGTATAATTTCATGGAACAGTATTTCTGTGAGACTGTGGCTCTGACTTTATTGACACATGTTGCAACTGCGGTAAATCAGGTGCTAAATCAAAGCATAAATGGAATGATAAGAAAAATACAGTATAGAAGTGATACAGTCTGAGCTGTATCTGCAGATTTGTTTCTGATGTGCCTCAGAATGACTTGTTTTATTTCCAGATCTTTGCTCTGAATACTAAGATGAAATAAAATCACTTAGTGTTTGGCTTTATATATAATACAACATTCTGTCATTCCCCTTTAGATCAAATTTACCTAGTTTTGCCAGAATTCTGTAACAATGAGGACTTTCACAATAATCTAACTGAAATTATCTCACTCTTGAAACGTGTAGCATTTAGTTAGCAACTGCTATAAAAATGAAAACAAAGAACTATTGGTAGGAGAGAGAGAGAAAACTGGAAACACAAATGTATTGTTTTAGGGGTGGGGGGGCTAAAATGCGATGACAGTCTTGACAGTTTCTATATCATGTTTACCTGAAGCTTTCATGTTCTATGCTAGCTGCTCTCTAGAGCAGTTGAACTTAGTGATTATCTATACTGAATTTAGTGTAATTCAGTAAATATTGCAGTACAGTGGGGGCTGATGTGACTGAGCTGGCTATAGGCGATTGTACTGACAGAAGATGCAGATTTTGGTATGATTTTTAAGGGAGGGGAGATGTATTCAGAGAATTCTAAAAACAAAAATGTTTAAAAGTAACTTCTGAGTTAAAAACAGCCAAAGAAAAAAAAAAAAAGAAAAAAAGGTAACTTCTGGTTTGTAAAACCAGAAGAGTTGAAGAAGTAACTTCTGGGTTTAAACAAAACCCAACCTTTTAGGTGCACTTGTATTTTGTTAGCCTGAAAGAGAAACCCACATCCTCAAGGAAAATCAAAGTTCAGTGTGGCTGATATAAATTCAGTTTTCTTATGTTAATTTGTTGTCTGTTACAGCATAAAGGGGAGATGATGTTTTCTCTCTAGGGGGTGGGGGAAAATAAACCTGCAAGTGAGAATTGTGAACATTTCCTACCTAATAGGATCCTGTTATACTATAGTTGTGCTCCCTTAGTAATTGTTGATTCAAGTTCCAGTAATACATGACAACTACATAAGTACCGTTAATGAAGGAATGATTTGTTTCAGAGTCATTTTTGTACGGGCCAATGAAGTAGCTTTTTGACAAATATGCAGCTGTTTTCTTCTCAGGCTGTTTTGTAGTGGTATCCAAAGCTGTGGCTGTATATTGGAAGGTTTCAGTCTGCTTCTGTGTACTTGATCTGTTCACTCTGTAGGGATTTTTATATACAACACGTAAATTAACACTGGTTTTGTGGATAGTTGTATGCACAATTTGATCTTGGCATTAAATGTCTCAGAAATCGTGTAATAATGAAATATATAGCTTTATAATATGTATTAAAAAGTAGTGAGGAAAATAGGATTTTCAGCCAACATGACTGAAGTATTTCATCAGTTATTTTCTTCAACATACCTTTTTAGTAGTTGATGCATTGAATCACGTGTAACTATACCCATAAATTAGAAATTACTGATTTTTTTTAGTGGGGGGATTTCTTCTGTAATAGAGGAGACTGGTCTTTGATTCAACAAGCAGCTTGAGCATGTTAAGTAAGTACAACTTATGAACTTGAAGGGAGCGCTGCTTGGTTGTTCAGACCCTTATTAATAAGTAATGACTGAAATAAGAAAGAGATTCTATTGACTAAAGTAATAATTCAAAGTCTTTTTGCATTTCTGTAGAAGTGCTGCCTTATTTATTTTGGCTTATCATGATAGATAAAATTTATGAACCTCAGCTTGAGTACCATTGAAATCTTCTACTTTGTACCATTACTGAGACTTACACATTGAGTCTGTCCTCCCTGATGTCTATATTTTCAAAATAGTCTTGTTTGTGTCTATGATTTGTAGCTGTGATCTGTGCATGAGTTCAGTGGACCATAGACTTTACTCAGAGTAGAATTTGAACACTGCCAATTTTAAGGGTTTGCATTTTTGTTGTTCTGTTGTTTAAATTGGCAGATATTCATTGTTTTGGCACCCTGCAAAGATTACTCATTAAGCCTACCTCAGTTATGGTGCTCAAGTTGTGCTCAAGCTGTCACAAAGTTGGTCTATCATTTTATCTATTAACATGCAGGCTGATCTTGTGCATAAACAAGTATCTGTGAAAACCAAAAGGAAACATCATATTCTGAGTACCCTGCCAAACAGCTGTCAGACAGAAATACTTGATCAAATTTGAATCTAGGCATACTGCGAACTCTTTCCAGTTATGAAAGGTTCAGTTTAATTGTTTAACACATCTAACGTGAATGTGGGTCTGGCTAAGACCTGTCATGCCCCATCTGGTTGAAACTCTTCAGGGTTAACTCCATGAAACTTTGTGATAAAAAAATGCATCCTCTTACAATGTGGTTTTCCAAACAGGTTACAATCACCAGTTTGTATATAGTAACACTGTTCATTGGGAGAAGAAAAAGGCTTCACCTCCTGCCTGATCATGTAATAGCATATGTAATGCTGTTTCTTGGTGCTTGACACTGCGTTTGCCAGGTGATTTCATTAGAGGGGTCAGTGAGTCAATTCGAGCCAGTTAATAAATTATAAGAGGAATCATGATTAGTAGATGCCAGTGTGTAGAGGGCAGAATTGAAGAAATGTTACCTTATACCAGTCAGAACAGTGTGATGACAAACATCAGGACAGTGCCCCTCTGGTAAAACGACATGGTGGTTGGCTGGGGAGACAGGATTTTTCTCAGGCTTGTAAGAACTTCCTTTGAAATTAGGGGACAATTTGGGCGTCCCCCCCACCCCATTCTCTTATGGAATATTGTTCTCTGTAGATTGGCATGAACCTCTGCTGAAGCTGGGCTGCAGATCCCTGTCTGCAGCCTGGGATCCCACAGCTGTTGATATTTAGTTCTTGATGTCTAGTGAACCGTAGGAGGATTTATGGTCACTTGTGGATTTCAAGGTCATGCAATATAGTGATGCTGCTCTTGTTCTCTGTTCTTTACATGTTGACTTTTGTCCGTTGCTTCCTCAACTGCTGTTCAGGATATAGCTGCTTCAATACATCTATTCCCTTCCAGGAACCAGACTTACTTGTCTGAAATGCCTAAGATCTGGACTCCACCAGTAGCTTTGTAAGGCACTTACCTTTAGCAGGCATTACTGAGTGTAAATGTGGCTGAGAACCAGCTAAATCCAACAGTGTTTGAACATATTTAATGAGATCTGGAAAGACTGTCATTCCTTCTGTTAGTGAGGAGAACATTGTAGTTAAAGTAATTGACTGGTGTAGTAAGTGCATTCACAAACAAATGCCATAGTCAGTTCATGCTGTGTTTATAAATACTGCATTTAGATGTATTTTGGGCTGACTAACCCCCAGTTGGTACAGTTGGAAGCAGTTTCAGCTGCTTCATTGGCTGATGCACAGAGTATTTGCTCCCATAGCTTTAGTTTTGCCTTTATGCAGTTTGTACAGCATCCAGTTAGTTGGTTCAGTTGTCTTCCCATGTCTCCTTTGGATACAAAATGCTGAACTCTAAAGAGATGCAGTCCTCCTAGAAAACCCTGTTTTGAATGGAACCTTTGTTTTAGTTGAAGTCAGGCAAATTTTAATTTTTTTTCAGAATCTCTAGGAAAAAACCCTCAAACTGTCCTCACTGACCTGTTGCCTTAGTTCTGTATTCCCTGTACTTTCCTCGAGCATCTTTTAACTAACTTCCATGGCAGAAATAAATCACCTGCTTGTAGCTCATAGCTGTAATTTTCCTCTTTGCTGATTTATAATCCCCCACCTACAAACTGCTGTATAGATTTGCTTTATGAGATCATATTTTATCAAAATACTGATACCATTGTACTCAGTGGGACCAGAGAGCTTTGCCTGTGCAGATCTGAAATAAAAGATTGAGAACAGTTTTTGTTTTGTTCTCAGCTGAAATGTGGGTTGGCTTCCTGTCTGGGGGTTTTAGAGTTTTAAAATAACCAACACAAGTTGTAATGAGAAAAGGAGAATGGTTTGTGCTTCCCAGTCTGCAGGGTGTGTAAGTATATATGGATTTCTGGCAAGCCTATTACTGTTATTTTAAGTTTGTGGCTAGTAAAGACAATTTCCAGTTCCAGATGGTATTCTTTGGCATGCACACTGCTCTTCAGGAATTCGCCAACATGCTTGTGGTAGCTGTGGGTGATCTTCAACACTTCCTTGCTTCAGCTACTGACTGTTGCAGAGAACATTAGGAATTAAGGTTGGAATTAAGGAATTAAGGAATTGGATACTTTTTTGCAAGACTTTATGTCTACTAGTCTGGATCCTGGTGTGAAAATGTCCTGGATGTTGTATTTGTATTTACTTAGTCTGCTGAGTTCATTGTGTTGAGTACTGTATGCATAGCTTAGTTCTTCACGCACTTGCACTGGAAAACTTTTCATGCCTCTTGTGAAATGTAGCCTAGAGGTTCTTCACCTGTGACTTTTTGTTATCAGCCCATGTAGTGGTGACTCTAGTTCTTTTTATTAGGCCAGTAGTTGTAATAAAGTTCTGTTAGTCCTTAAGTAATATTTACCAGTTTGTAAAGTTTGATGTTTTTTTAAAACTGAACCTTACCTACTGTGCACCTGAAACATCACCATTCCATTGAGGAGGTGCTATTACAGAATATGTACAAGGATACATCAACAAGTGCCAAAACCACTCTTTACCTTTATATTTGTTTTAGTGAATGAATGAGTGTATGAAAACTTCAGGACATAAAATTTACTTTCTATACTAATTTCCATACTTAGTGGGGGAACACTGATGTTTTCAGTTGCTGTTTTATCACAGTCTAGGTACATAGAGATGCAGTTTTCCAAATAGGAGTAATGCTGCTTGACACATGTCTATGTAGAAAAAAACCCATTTCTTCCATTACCTTAGCAAGAATTTTCATCGTAGCTCAGGTTTTTTTTGTTTTTTTAACTTGAAAGGGGGATGGCAAGACTAGTCTGTGTATGCATAGATGTATATAACCAGTTTGAAAATGTACTTCACGTTGAAGACTTTACTACTTCAGATGGCAGCTGTAGTATTGATCTTGAGTAAAACTCTGTGGCAGCATTGAGCATTACTGCATTTCTCTGTTTTTCTGGGAATCTGAGTCATAAAAACCTGAAATTATTGCAGCTGGATGTGTGCAGTATTAAAGTAAAAACTAATTAGCCTCTTCAATTCAAAAATGCTCCTAAGAATTTTAAAATTGAAATGGTTTGTGGGGGCTCGTTTATTCACTGCTCTTTGACTTGTGATTCTTGGTTTTCATGAAGCAGTGGCAGCACAGCCTGAATGTTGAGCAAGATGTTGTCCTGGCAGAATGCTGATGTTCACCAGCAGCCAGTTCATCATACTACTGTTTTTTTCATGACATTGGTTTTTTGAATTATGAGTTGCCAGAGGATGTATGGTGGCTTTCTTTGAGAACATTAGGTACTGCAGGACAACTATGAGCACTCAGTGCAGTCTATTTTGTATTCTCCCATTGCAACTTCATGAGTTTACAGAGTTATAGCAAGAGAGAACTTGAAGGTGTGTTTGGAGATCTGTTACTGGGATGTGGCAATGGCAACCAAGGAAGAGAAGGACCATGCCATGACAAGGTAGTCCCCTTTCATATATAGCAAGTGCTGTACAGACTGAAATTTGGTAGCTTTTTGTTACTTGAAAGAAGTAAAGTGATAGTTTGAGAATTAATAATTTTTGTACATTCAGTGAATAATGGCATTGTTGATTAATAACAGTGCTCTTGAAATCAGTGAAATGCTTCATATCTGAAAATGTACAGACCAGCCTGAGATTTTTGAAGTATGGAGGTCTTAATTTTCCCTGTTACATGTTTCCACAGTTGAATAAGGTAATAACATTTAAATTTATTTTTTAAAAAAGTATTTATTTATTCCAAATTTGTCTGTAAGCTTTCAAAAGCCTTAATTGGTTTCTTAAATTGCCTTTACTGAAATCAGGTGCTATTTACTTGGCATCATTATGTGATCAATGTATGGAGGTGTCCTAGTATTTAGTGGTGTAGAGATACAGTCATTAAACAGAGAAGGAATACTTAATTTCAAGGGCCTGTCTGCATTGCAAAAGCCTTTGGGTACTTTTTCTTTCCACAAAAACAGTTTTTATACAAGATCTCAGTGCCTTGGCTTAGGTGTTGAGGTACATTTAGTCATCTTTTTCTCTAGAGAACTGTTGACATTCGTGATGATAATTTGGTGAAATCAAAGTGTCATCTTTTTAAAAATAAAATAGCTGTTGGGTGTATATAAGAGTTAAAATGTACTGTGTTTCTGGAAACATTATTGCTAACCCCCATTAAGAGGTGCTCGACTTTAATAAGACTTTTAATACATGTTCATGTGTTTGGAAGATTTGCTAATTATTTAAAAGATGAAGGTGACATTTTCCTGACATTTCCTGTGTAGCTTGAAAAATTAGCTTTCTGAAAGTCTTAATTAAAACAGAAAACAGAGCAGACAACTTAACCATACATTCTGTTATGATAGATAGGGATTCAAAAAAGAAAGCAAAGGGTCAATCATATTGTAGTATTCATAATTCTTTTTTAAAAATTAATCTGTTTACACAGTGTTTGCTGATACCTGAACCTTTCCTAAGGAAAATCTGCCAAAGGTTTTTCAGGTTTTTGTCTCCAAATATTTCACCAATCTCTTGCTTAATACTTTTTCTTATTACTGTTTTCCTGGGAAAAAAAAATTACCTTCTAGCCTCTGTTGTAACTTCAAGATCTGGTATATAAGGAATGAAATGCATAAAAGTAGTCATAAGACAAGAAAACTTTATTTTGAAAGAAAACAAATGTTTTTGATAGTAAGTTGAGTAAACTCCTGAACTTTACAAATTGTACATATTATTTCTAAAAACCTTTTAAAACCTTTTAATATTAGCATTTAATTGTGTTATTACATTCCTGCAGACCAGTCTGTAGTAACACTGCCTGTTTTCACATATACCAATGATGGCTTCTGAGTTACCACTCAAATTAAGGTCTAAATGTTCCTGAAGATATGAGGACTAGAAGTGATCAAAACCAAAAAAAACATGCCAGAAATTTTCAGGAAAAGAAGAAAGAAGATAACAGAAAACATTACATTGTTGTATAAGTTGATGTGCACCTGCTTCCCAAATGCCATAGAACTGCAGAATAATTTAAATTGGAAGAGATCTCAGGGGATTCATCTGGTCCCAACTTTTTGCTCAGAGCAGGGCCATCTTTAATGTCATATCAGGCTGCAAAATGCCTTATGCATGTTGTGGTTCTAGCAGCTCCAGTGATTGAAGTCCCTCTGGGAAACCTGTTTCAGTATTTGATCACTGTCCTCATTGTGAGGTTTTTGGTTTTTTTCGGTATCTGACTGGTGTTTTTCTTAATGCAAATTGTCGTTTTGCTATGCATCAAAGAAGAGTTCGGCTTCATGTAACCAATTATATTTTCAGCTCCTTTAATTAGAAAACTGATATAGGAGAATTCAGAAAGACAAAATAATGCTCAGATATGTGGAGGAGCTTCTGTAGAATTAGTGAATAAGCAGATTGGGCTTTACAGACTTGAGAAGTGCAATGAAGGGGAATGTAATAAAGATGTGTTCAGTGTGTTGGGTGTGGGGATACACAGGGGAAGTGAATAAGGAATAATGACTGTTCTCTGTTTTTACAGAAACAAGAAGTAGGGCCCATCGAATAACCACAGTAGGCAAATGATTCAAAACAAGCACACAAACGTGTTCTTCAAAAACATGTAATTAACTTGCGCAACTTGTTGCTACACCAGAGGGTAGTAATCGGTTATGTAGATTCAGGAAACAGCTGAAAAATATGGAAGGAGAATCCTTCCATGACTGTTACATTTAGAAACATCACATCTTAACTAGTAAGGCTGATCTTACTACAGATCCTTAGAGGAAAAAGACATGCTCTGAAGAATTGTCATTCTGTTTTTCTTACAGGTTATTGTAATATGGGATATGCCTTTGGTCTGAGAAAGTATAACTGGGATATGCCTTTGGTCTGAGAAAATATAACTGGGATATGCCTTTGGTCTGAGAAAATATAACTGTTACCAAATTTTACACTAGTAAGTCTGGTTTTTCAGGCTACCCCCTGCAGTTTGGGATAGGGAACATTAATTTGCATCCAGTGCAGTGTTTTACAATATGTGTACATCAATTATGCATCATTTCTGCTTCTTTGTAAGGTGTTACTTTTGTTTAAAACAGAAAATGCTGCCTTACCATAAAATTATTTTTGAATAGCTGTATTGTTTAATTAGTTTCACTGTGTACTTGAGATATTTTTAATTAGGTTTGAATGTTTAAATGTTAATAACTATATTATATTTACATGGCTCTGCACAGTTCTAGATATCTGCAATAGTAAACTAAAAAAACGCAAATTATAATTCCTGGAAACAGGCTACAAAGAGATGATCTACTACTCAACTCAAGTAATCAGCTTATATTCAGCCAGCAACTGGTTTTGTGTGTGAGTGCCATATTAATAATTTAAAATACTCTATGGTATTTTGGTAAAGATGGCATGATTCTTTATCTGGTTTTCTACTTATGGTCTTTCTGAGCTACTCAGTTCTATCAGGGTTGGACAAAAAAAAAGACAGAACAGCCTTTTGAGGAATGAGATTAGTTCTGAAATCAGATCATAGACTTTAGGGATATTGGCCATGTTCTGCTGTATGCTCACATTTTAATATGTCAGCATTTACATTTCTTTCAGTAAGAGCTAATAGCTATAAAACAGACACGTGAAGATTTTGTGGTTAGTATATCCACTCATCAATTGGCAGGCCATAGTTAACATTGCAGTATAGGTTCATGACATGCTTTTGGGGCCGCTCCTAAATAACTTTTAATCTCCACTTCTGAAGTGACTAATGCAGATGATCATTTTCAGAAAATTATTTTCTCTATTTTGAAGAGTTCTGCTTGTAAGTCACAAAACTTCATTCTCACACCATACTTCCGTAGACTTCTAAAAAACCAAAAATATTCCTTGTTCTGCCAGTTGTCTAAATTTGTAGCCTTAAGATGAGTGTTGTTCAAGCACCTTTTTCATCAGGGAAATTGTATCTTCAAACAAGAAAGGAAGCTAGCATTCACTTTACAAAGACTGTATTAATTGCTCTGCCAGATGCTGTCTGTATGCCTGTTTCATCTCTATGTTCATTGAACATACTGGTTGTAGTAGCTGCTGGAACTTCCCTGTCTGGTTTTATCTTAGAGCCCTTGTACTGTACTGAAATAGTTTTCATCAAAATCTCTGAAAACCACTTCCCTAGCCAAATCACAGAAGCAGTGACACCACTCTCATCTTTTAGATATCACTGATTATGTTCTTCTAATTGAAATCTCCTTTTCTTCTGAGAGCATTTCCTCTTTGAGTTGGAGATTCCTCATCACATGTCCTCTAAATTTCCTATGAAGGTTCTGTAATTTAATTTGCATGCTCACATTCAACTTCTCTATCTGTGTGGACAGTTCACATCTGATTCATGAGGCATTTTATTCTTTGAATGGAATAATATTAGAGTATGGGCTTATTTACATCACTGTACGTGGCTGACTAGTGTTTTAGGAATATTCAATATATACTGCATTGTCCTTTGTCTTGTACTGATCATCTTCCACCTTTGATTGGTTGTGTTACTATTTACCTGTCCCTCAGAAGCATTAATTCTATTTTATCTTTTTCTTAGATCTCTCTCCAGCCTCTTACTTCATTGTGTTTCTTAAAACAGTATAGACTATTTTTCTTTTATGATAACATCTAAAATATAGCCCAAATCCTGCATTTATATAGCTAAAAAGCTCTTCTGGGCTTTTACATCATGCAGTTCAATTTAAGCAAAATCTTTTTTCCCTGTTGCTTTGTCTTGCTTATGGTCATTGAAAATACTGTTGTGACTGTGACTCATCTGGCCTGTCTTTTTTTGATTGTGTCACACTGCTGAGTATATTGTTCTGTTTCTCATGGACTCTTAAGATTTGCAGTGATTCTGCTCAGTGACTGAGCTGTGTGCTTGGCAAATGGGAGAATGTTGTCCACGGGACTGTATCAGTTGTAGGGCATGACCACAGAAGATAAATTTTCACAGAAGTGAAAAATCAACTAAAACACACAGGACCTCATGCTGCACAAGATCCCCCAACACAGAAGAAACACAGAAGCCCAGATTCTGGTCATATATAAAGATGCAACTGAAGAAATCCTCGAGTAAAAGAGCAAGTGCTTCACTCATGTTTTTCAACTGACCCAAATCCTGCGCTTCTTTTTTGGTTCTTATGCTTTATTTCTCCTTTCTGTCTCTTGTGAGAAGAGAAGAATGGAAAGTGAAATGAAGAGTGTCAGAATGGTTGTCTTCTGTTGTGACATCTCTTGAAAAAAGCTGAAGTAATTGTTTCCCCTCTTAAGAAGGAAAGAAAGCTGAACAGCCTGTATCTTTCTGCCCCAACACTCCATAGGAGATGCCCCACCATGCTTCAGTGATACCAGGAAGGTTATAGTCCTGCAAGTGTGAACACATGTTTAGTTCTTCCTCTTTACTCCCCAGCTGTGTGCATCAGCATAGAGGCTTTTCAGTGGGCTCCCAGTGGAGCTGACTTTGTATCTGGAGTGGCTGAAATTCCCTGGTATTCTTTCAGGTGTTCTCTTGCTGACCTCCAGGCTCTGGGTATTTCAGTGGTGTGAGTAGGATGGCATCTCGTCCCACACCTTGTCATTGTTCGGTGTGATAATATCCCTCTCCTCAGTTATATCTAGCTTATGATACAGTTCATTGCAATTTGTTCTGGGAAGTCGTTAGAAACATGGCTAGTCCTAAAAAGGAAAATATCAGTCAATGTATTTTTCATAATTCTGTGTATTATGTGTTCTCCTGACACAGGTGTGTTTAAACGCACTTAAAGAAATAGGATAAAATGTTTTCTAATGACAGCATGTATTTTCATACATACCTAATTTCTTAATGGTAGAGTGCATTTTTTTCCTGTAGTAATTCAATTATTGCATAAAATATTATGGTCTACAGATCAGTTTACTTTCTAGTGACATTAGTGTTGTATAAAAGGAAGAAGTGAGAAATGGTACTGTTTTCTTGATATGTCTGAAAGTAATTTAACCTGAAATGAAACTTAATCAGCTAATATGCTTTAATAGTTGCCTTGTGTATGCTAGCCAAGTGTATTATTCCATAATATTCTCTACAGCATCCCTAAAGCAGAATTCCTAATTCCTTGCCTGTGTCTAGCTCAGGTTTGTTACTCTTATAGTCGTATGTCTTACAACTTTGAAACTTTTGTCATGACCCCATGTATTTGGCATGTTTGTTCTGTTTGGTGACACGATCTGTTGGAATGACACGATGTGTTGGAATGAGCACTGTGTGGAATTGTAATGAATTTCTGAACACACAGTGCCTCTGCTAGGTTCCTTCAGAAATTTTAAATTATCTAATACTCTGAGATAATCCTTTCACCTACTTAAATCCTTTGTTGAACTGAGAGGGGCTTGACTAAGAGGTTCAAAATTTGATGTGGTTAGGGGGAGGTCACTGAAAGATAGCTCTGATGTGTATTTGCTTTCGTTTTGTAAATCAGACTTAAAATAACACCCTGATTTAACAAGTAAGATTGTACAAACACATGTACATAAATATAGACAAATAAAAAGAAGAAGATGGGATATTCTGGGTTGCAGTTTTATACTAGTTAAAAAAAATTATACAAAATGTACATTAAAAATCCCTTTATACTGATCTATATGGAATTCTGAGTGAAAAACAGGTTTCCTGCAAGATTAAATGGATCCTTCTAAGGTACTCTGCAGCTGAGCAATGGCAAAAAAATCAGTAGGAGACCACTGTTGCTGCTCTTTAGTTTTATCTAGGCTGTCCTAAAAATACTTGAATGGAATAAATAAACTCAGTACAGGCTACAGTTGTGTTCTGTCATATATTTGGTTATGCCTGCTGTGCAGACAAACTCTGAATCTTCATTGCTGTAAGATACAGACTAGTTTCAGTATGTCAGGGGAAAGAGCTGTGGAATTGCTAAACAGTGTTTATAAATGTATTGTGGTTGGAACAGGACATGTGCTACATTTTGATCAAAGCTAAAGTTTATCCCTTAAATCCACATTTCAATACTCACTCTATTTAATGTGACTGTTTGTCTCCGTATATCATTCAGTGGTGCTTATCAAAGTTGTCCCAGTCCTTGAGTCTGGTATTTTGAGTCAAAAAACCTCCCTCTTGTTAATACTTTTTGTTAAGGAGAAACCGGTGAATGTAGAACCTTACTTGTAGTTTGATGTTGTCACTAGATAAGCAGGCGGTTGGTGTCCACTGGAAGGAAAACTTTTTTTTTTTTTTGTTATGGGAAGTGAAGTAGAATTCGTGCATCTTTTGGTAACTTATTTCCTCCTGTTATAGAAGAATTATACATTTAATTGGTATTGTGGCTCACTCCCAAAGAGAGGTGCGGAGTGGATCATTCCACAATCAGCATGCAAGCAAGTATAGACTTTGTGTCTTAGTTGTTCATGTGTTTTTTTGTTTGGGGTTGGTTGACTGGTTGGTTGGATTTTGTTGTTGGGTTTTTTGTGGGGTTTTTTTGTTTGTTCTTTTATGGAGGCATTTTAATTCAGCAGCATCATAAGAATAAAAATCAGGATTCAGCACAGAGTTGTTTTATTAAAGTGAAATTATTTGTTATATTACAATACTTGAGTCTGATAAAAGGTATGAAAATGTTATTGATGTATATTTCTGTGATGAATGCAGTCCCTATCAGAATTTTCATAATTTGCCTGGTTTTTGCACTCTTTTATTTAATAGCATGCAAATTAAGGCAAATTGCAGACTTTTGCTATCAAATAAACAGCATTATTTTACTAAGATAATGTTTAACCTGTATCTTGTAAAATAAAATCCATTTGGAAACGATTTTCAAACGTCGTTAAATTTGGTGTACAGAATGTATACATTTGTTGATTGTTTGGAAGTTCTGGAACAAACGAGCTGCATTTATTACATTATGAGATTCTTGGTTTCTTCTGTCAGAGGTGTGCATTGGAAACTTGGAAGTAATTTTTCTTTGTAACACTGGCAGAGAGTTGTAGTCTGTCTCTATTACCAGTTATTTACAGTTTAGTTAATCTAAAGCTAATTAGAATGAGGATATTAATGTGTGATTTCTCTACTTCGAGTTTATTTATTTTGTAAGTACTCGTTGAAATATCTTTGCAGTTTCTGAAGGTGTTTTACTAGCAATAAACTCAGTTTGTCATGTTAAAAGTACTTTTTTTCTAAAAGATTGTTATTAACTTTGAGAGCTGATAGTTAAGAGATGAAGAAAAAAATGTCTTTGGACTAAGTTTATGAGACCTTGGAATTTACATTGACTTATGCTGAACTAGGGATGCTTAAAGGCTGTTTCAGTGTTTTAGTCAGAGCCCTATTCTTGAAGAATTTTAAATCCAGACAGTGGCTGCATTTATGATTTACAGTAATGCCAGAAGAGAAGTGGCTCCTATTACTTGCACTAATGGCTGCTAATATTTACAGGTGTCTGTTGTTGTAGAAGAACATGTTAATAAAAGAAAAAAACCTCAAATATATATTAAGTAAGGATAATATACATATGGGGAGTTTTTTACTGTGTGGTTTTTTAAAATTCTAGCTTTTCAAATCCCTGTGCTTTTAAAATGACAGGTATTTCAGGAGAACTAGGAGTTTTTACCTTGTTTTTAGGGTATAAAATAATTTCTGTTTTCTTTATACTTAAAATAATTCCACAAAATATTTAAGGAAATACAGAATTTTTAATTGGCTAAATTGATCTGAGCTTAATCCTGCTGATGTCAACATTTCCTGACTTGTATCAGTAAAAGTTCAACCCCTATCTTTTATTTAAGTGAAATTCAGGAACCTATATTGCACATTCTTCTGTAAATCAATTATCCTACAGATTTGCTTGTTTTCACTGAAGATTCTGACCTTTCTCCTAGGACAAGAAAGATAAAGTCTCAAGATTTGATACTATACGTCATTCCATAGCTGGAATTATAAGGTCTCCAAAATCCATGTTGGGCTCATCATCGGTAAGTAGTACCAATACTGTAGTGTTGTGATATATTCTGTTATTTTTACAGCTTAAATAAGATTTCTTTTTTCTTGAAACATCATGCATTTCCATCTGGACAAAAATTACATTAAAATAATGTTATATAAACACTGTTCTGATTGACCAGCATACAGGATAATATTGTGGTGTAATGGTATGTCATAGAAACACAGTTTATATGTTCTTTGCTGCTTCCAGAGTGGTGCTATATCATTCAGAATATTATTCCCAACGAGGATGATTTTCTTGAAATGCACTGTATGATGATTATCTGTAGTAGGTTAGATGGCCATACGTGTTTTGCCAATTGTTGCAATGATTGTATTCCCCATATTTGTTACAAAAGCTCCAATGTATAAGCATATTGTTACTATTGCTACTACTGCTGGTACTATATAAGTAACTCAGTGTTACAGATCTTGCTTAAGCCCCACTAAAAATGGTTTTTGAGTATCTCTGAGTTAGAGTTAGCTTTTGTTCAAATGCTGTAATTGCTGGACAGACTTCCTTGTTTCTTTTCCTTTTGTATTTCCTTTTTGTTGTGTCATATGGAAACTTGCAAGATTAGTTAGAATCCTTGAGCTCCTACTTGGGGATGTGCCAGATTTTACTTGAAAAGCTTCTTCCTGTCTTCTTGAAGTGGAACATGTGATCACCATAACCCTCCCAACATAAACCAAAACAGCAACTCAAAAACTAAGCAAAAGGAAAAAAAAGTGCAAGAAAGTTGGACAGAGTTTTAAAAACTGTTTAAAATTGCCTTTTAATTTTGGTCTTGCCACCTAAAATATTAGGTCAAAATAGCATTCTTGAGAAAACTTCAGAAGAAATGGGTCCTTTATTTTATGCTGCAAGATTGCATCCAATGAGCCATTAAAGGACACAGCAAACCATATTTAAACTAGATAATATTCAGAATGGGGGGGAAGAGATAGCTATTACATTTGTGTAAATACACATGTATATACAGAGGATAACTGTATATAGTGATGAAAGAATGGAAAAATAAATATGATCATGAGGTAAAATCAGGGTGGAAAGACTTTTCCTATGAAAAACATGAAAGCTGCATGATATTTGAAAAGTAACAGGAAAAATCTTGCTGGAATACTAAAATAGCCTTAATGTTAAACAAAATCTCCACATTGTGATTTTCATTTTATAAAATTTCTAATTGTTGTAAAAATGCAGCATTTAAACCTAAAATTGATTAAAATGTGTATTTCTGTGAACTCTGTTTTTGTGTAGATGAGACACAGCATTCATCTCTATTTCTATGTATTATAAAACTTATGACTTCAGAATAAACCAAAAAACTTCCAGAAACCACAGAACAAACCTACTGCTCCAGAGAAAAATTGGAAGAGAAAAAAAATCTCAAGAGGAAGATCAAAATAAAACATTTGGGTTAAATCAGAGGAAGTCAATGTCTAAATGTCAATTGGCTTAAAGTGTCATTTTAAATAAGTTACGTGCCACAATCTGATTTTCATTCCATGGAAGCTGATGTAGATACATGGTAGATAGGATTGGTGAAACGTTGGAATATGTTTGGAAGAAGTAAGATTGGCATTGGTTCATTTAAAACAGAAAGTAAAATCTGAGTAACAAGTGCAACCTTGATGACCTGTCACTTAAATAGCATCTAAATTACTCCAGAGTTAGAATATATAAACCAGCCAATTTTCAGTTTTGCTTTGTGTTTTGATTTAGTGATTTTGTGTGTGTCTGACCATATGTAGACAGCTAAAATTTGGTTCACGAATTAGTGCTTAGCTATTAAATGTGGTCAGCTGTTTCCTGCTGACAACTACATAACCATGCTTAATTGCTAAATATATAATCTGGTACTTAAAACGTATTATCCATCAGCGAAAGTGATTATTGAATGTGTATTATAAAGTAATATTAACATGCATTAAAAAATTGTTATTTTTTTTAATAGGCCAGTACAAAAAGGGATCTTAAAGCAGATTTGGAAAAGGACCAGTACTGATCCTCCTATATAGTCTAGTCTGGTCTAGACAGTGATCTTTCCTACCTGTTTTCAGATTATCTGTTTTGAGTATTTAAAGTTTCAAAAATACTTTTTGGTATTTAATTTTTAAATACATTGACTCTTTAGAAATGGAGCAGTATCTTGGTTTAAATGTGGTGCTTTATTAAAAACACTATCCAGTATTTTTAGTTGGTGGGATAAATTGAATTTTGTTTGTATAAATTAGAGAGGACTGATTTTTTGTACATCATCTGAAAAAAGTCATAGGGAAACTGTCATTCCAAAAGCAGGCAGGAGATTTTGTGTATTGGCACTGGAATCCTATCCGTGCTCTCAGAATGAGAAGGTAAGGGGTAATACAAGAGAAAGCAACAAGGCTAATGATTCAGGTAGTTTTTCTTGGACGAAATGCAAGCCAATTTTCTATAACGGCAAGTGATGTAAGTTTAATCAAATGAGGAGAGGAAACACAACAGCGGGGGTAACTTTCATGTACTGGTAATGAAATGCTGTGAATAATCTGAATGAAGAGTCTGAACAAATTGCATCATGGATGCCAGCTTCTGCCCTTCTGCATATTTTGTTTTGGTACAAGACATTTAAGCTTGACACAAACATCTGCTTTGGTTTATAGGGTAATTTTTTTATTGTTTTTAGGATAATAGGTGGAATTAATGCTTGTTTCACATGGTGTATTATTAGCATGTGGGAATGAGCCAGGTACTCAGAGACAGAATATTCCATAGGGCATTGTCTCACATTGTCAACCTAAATTTATTGCTTTATATTCTCATTTGTGTCCATGCTACTCTTTTACACTGTGAGAGAAAAAATACCTTGAAAAAATATTTCATTTGCTTAAAGGTGGAAAATAAGGAATTACTGAGCATTTGCATTCAGAATATATACAAAAATATAGTATTGAGCATGCTATTAGTGTAATAAAATACCATCCCCATTATTATTTTTATTTAATTAGTAGTGCAAGTGCAGGAATAGTATACAATTTTTTGGAGTTAGAAATAACACACTCCTGTTTGCTTAGTTTTTCCTTGAAATAGGGGCAGCAGCTGAGGACTGCTTCTTTTTACTATTGGAGTAGAGCATATGTTTCAATGGATTGTTAAACAGGGAGAGAGAGAGTGGCTTAATGTAAGTGAAGAGAACAGTACTAGATCCATGAGCATGATGAAATATATGAGGCCATCTCCTCATAGAAGAAAAAGTGTGATTAAATATATAAGGACACACACACACACCAGCCCCACCCAATAATCCATGAAATATGGCAATAAATGGAAAACTTGAGGGGAAAAAAGCCAGGGGAAAAAAAAAAAAAAAAAAAAAAAAAAAAAAAAAAAAGGGGAGAGTAGAAATGTGCAATGTGAGTTCCTTTCTTTCTGCATGATTTGGTTAATTATTTCTACCTTCCAGTCAAATTAACAACAAAAATCCTAGAAACAACATTTCTTCTTTAGGCTGTTGAATCATTGAGTGCTTCTGGAAGCGTATATACAAACGAGCAAGAGATTCATCCCCCAAATGAGATTGTAAAACATTAAGGCCTAGAATATAAGCTTGTCATATTAACTTGCTGGCTCATATTTAAGTAGAGTTTAAAGAAAAGAGGTGGGAATTTAGTTTTGCGCAGGTAGCTTTTTTTTCCCCCACCTCTATTTTCCTCAAAGAGTAGTCTGTTATTTAATTCTAACTATAAATTAGTAATATTATTACTTATAGGGGTAAACTGAGTTGAAATCAGTATTAAAGTGGTTATATATCCTGCATTGGTACTGTTTTTTTCTGGGCTTTCAGCCATGTTTTTTTGTTTAGCCAGTCAGGGTCAATATTGTATCACAGAGAAAATATATTGGAATCAGGAGACTTTTTCATAAAAATAATGCAATTTTAATAACACTCAAACCAAGAATAATTGCTGCTTACTTCATCAGAAAAACCACCTTGATATGATAAAAAGTAACGGTAAGGTAAAGTGAAGGACAACCAATGGAGAAAACTTCATGCGTTGCCATTGTTTCCTTCTAAAGTAATAAATAATACTTCAATCAAATTTAAAAGAGAGGGAAAATTGGTGGTAGAGTTATAGACAACACTATAGTTATCTATGTCTAAAATGTTCTGTTTTCCTTCCATAAGCTCTTTTCTCTGTCATAAAGGCTCTTAAGATGTTCTGAGGTTTGATCCTGATTGTCTAAATAGTGCCTCAGCCTGCACTGTTTTCACATAAGCAGATGTTACAATCTGGTGGCTTCCTTTTTAACCTATAAAATAAATTACATGTCAGGTTGGTTTTTTTTAAAACTCTCTTTCGTGAAGGCCATGAAGTAGATTAGTAACCCTGTATTGTCCTTTTATCCTTAGGAACATTGCCTCTCAAGTAGAAATCTTCTCCTGTGTTAAAGGGTTTGCTGCTCTGAACATAACAGAGGTCTAGGTTTTCTTTCAAGTCAAGCTCAGCATCTTTGGACAATAAACGTTCAAGTAAATAACATTGTCTAACATTTTGAAAGCTTTTCTCTTTCTTTTAGAAATTTGTGAAAGAAAATGACATAATACCATTTAACAGTGGTGAACAGCTTTCACCTGGGATGTTTTTAACGGTTGATGAAATTGAAAGATGTGACTGCCTTCTTGGCCAATCAATATCTCTGCTTTTTGGCAGCTCATTGTGCTGATAAACACGTAACCTTGGAGTACAGCTTTTGCCTCTAAAAACTGTGCAATTTGCTTTCAAGCTGTAGTTATTTCTTACATAGTCCTTCCTATTTCTGACTGTAACAGAGTACATTCCTTCTAGTGATAAGTCTAATGGTTATAACTTAGGCAGCCAGAAGCCAACAAAGACATTTTTTAATAGCTAAAACTTTATGTAAGTGCTGAAGAATTGCAGATATTTCCAAATGAGAATTTCTGAGTAGAAATTCTTGGGTGTGCTCATTTCCACTCTGGGCTTCCTAGTGTTTTTTGGACTAGGTAAGGCATTGTAATCTAAGTATCTTCTGAGGAAAACCTTAAATGTGCGGATGGCCTCCAACCTGGGTTTTTATCAGAGCAGAGCAATAGCAGAGATTAATTCAGAATGGTGTGCTTTGTTTGCAACTGTTTGATTGTCCTTCACTGAGATACAGATCTGCATGCTGTTACCAAGATGCAGTTCAGGAGGCTGGGGAACATTCGCATACCTGTTTTACTCACAATACAGTGTGCACTATGTTCGGTCATTCAGAGCTTAACCACTGTGGCTGTGAAAATTTCTATGACCTCTGGCTATGTGTTTGAATAGCATACAGCTTAAATGAGGGCTTGCCTTCCTATCCGTAACAAATAAATCTGAAGTGGTCATTGACAAAATACAAAGTTTTCTTTGGTATTTCCTTAAATAATGTAGGCATGTTAAAATTAGTGTGTGAAGTCATAGGTTAAAACTCATTAGCTTCCACTTACAGCTATTAGCTTCTATTTGCAGCCAATTCCATGTAGTGAAAATCATTCCTTACAATCTTTGTGTCTTCAGAAACTCTTATTGAGTTCAGAAAGACACAACACCCAGGTGTGTATTCTGCAATACAGGGTACATGCTAGGAAAAAAGTCTCATAATTATTAGTTGATTTGGGAAGCAATTCGTAAATTCTGCAAAAACAGTTTATCCAATTCAAGTGCTTTTTATGAATCAATGTATTGAAGTTTTTTGTTTGAGAAGTTTCTGTCTGGATAGAGAAATGATTAATTTTCAATTGTTAATAACATGTCAGAATGTGTAAGAAAGAGTTGGTCAGCATGGCTTATGAAAAATAGCAAGCCAGATAAAAAATATTCCATGGTTTTATGGATGATTCCTTAAACTTCTGCTTTTGATACATTGATTTTTCAGGTAAACAGAAAAGAAAGTGATCAATATGGTTTTGTGCAAGTGTAAGAGCTGTAAGAGCTTTGATCTTGTTGGTTAATAGAAATACTTAATTAAGATACATAAAATAGAAATTACTCTTGTTTGTGGTACTTTTCATGTACAAGTAAACTCTAAAAATGTACTATTATAGTAACACTTTTCTTCAATATTTTTCCCAAGTTCTTTGATGTTATCTCAACCACTGAGAAACCATTGGCTGAGCAAGACTGGTATCATGGTGCAATTCCAAGAATAGAAGCCCAGGAGCTGTTAAAACAGCAAGGAGACTTCTTGGTGCGAGAGAGCCACGGGAAACCTGGTGAATATGTCCTTTCTGTGTTTTCAGATGGACAACGGAGACACTTTATCATACAATATGCTGATGTACGTCTCTGATATAGTACTGAATATTCAATTTAGGATCCACATAGTTTACTGTAGCAAATGGACTTAGCCTTTATGTGAAAGTATGAAAGCTGTTGGAAATATTTCCATTAGTGTTGGGATCAGGCGAAAAGGTCATGTTGGGAAAAAAAGGAAAAATGTGAAGTATCAGGTTATTCAATATCTTTTATCTTACATTGAAAAGCCAAGATACCTCTGTAAATGTTTTGAAATATAGAAATTCTTGCGCTTTATTTATGCATGTACATTCGGTTATTTTAAGCTCATTTTCATAGTTGGTGCAAATTAGGCTTCTTCTAGTTCAGACTGTGAAGATCCCACTGAATCCTCCTGAAAAATGGAAAGAGCCATAGAGAAGAAAATAATCTGTGTTTGTTTTTTTGCAGATAGGAACTGAAGTCCCTGTTGCACTTGAGATGCTTACTTTCTCTTTAGTCCTGTGGTTATTGTTCTGTTCAGTATAACATAAATACTTTTGGATGTTAAACAGTGCATATGTTTCTAAGGACCCATTGGTGCTCTGAGGAAAAACTGATTACTTAATTAACAGTTTATTAATTATTACCTACCTTTATGCAGTGTATTTCTTTTTATTCTTCTTAATGCATTGATTGGGTTTTTTTGATGTATGTATTTTTTCTTTTTACCTTGCAGAATTTTAAACTTATTCAAAATGTGACAGTTCCCATAACATTACTAGAATTTTTTCTTGAAGTATGAAATTGCAGCAAATCATTCTCAGTTTTGATTCAGTAGTGCTATCTTTTCAGTCTCTTGTAATAAAGTTTCCCACATACAGAAAAATTTTCAAATTTAATCCTCTAATGATATTACACTGAGGGAATTTCATTGTCTGAATCCCCAGATGATGCAGCATACCTGGGGTAACTGAATATTGTGTACCTGCTTTTTTTCCTTTTAATGAGAAGCAGTGATATTTTTCGGACTTCAGAGAGGTTGGAATGCTTCTTGAAGATTATAGACACTTGTCATTAGTTCTCACCTAGAATTTTCCTTGAAGAAGTGAACACACAGTCAGTGTTCATTTTATTTTGATTTTATGACCTTAAAGTATTTTGATGTGTCAGAGTGCTGAATGAGAAAATAAAAGCAATAAAATTACCTGTACCTAGAGTCTTACAAGATGCTTGGTACTCTCTGATCTGACCCAGCAGAAATAAATGCACATTATATATGTGGTGTGACTGAAATAATTCTGGGCAAATCATTGTATGTGGCAAGTGGATCTTCAAAAAGAGAAATTGGACTTTCAAGTCCAAGTATTACTTTGAGGCCTATCTCTAAGATTACTCTTCTTTTGTATTGTGGGGGTTTTTCCTCTAAAGCAAAATAAAATAAATAAAACAAAACAAAACAAAACAAGCTATCTTTGTGTCCATAATTTTGTACTTTCTTTTAGCAATTACATTCGCAATGTAAGATTGATACTGTTTAATGTTGCATAGCTTGGACAGTCAATATGACTGGACACTGTCAGGTCAATATCTCTATCTGCTTGTACATTTACTAATAGAACATTATGTACTCTTGGGATTAATTTGTGGTAGATTTTCTTGTCAATCATAGAAGTTAACACTTTATTTTTCTTAAAGATGTTCAGTACTCCATATGCACTCTTATGGGGTGAATTTTCTGAGAATGAGAAAAAGCTTATTAAGCTCTAGAAAGCAGGTATCAGGAGTGTTAGGGTCATATAGTGTGGGATTTATTTGTGAGCATTTTTGTACGCAAATTTGAGGAGAGTTTAGAACAAAGGATTTGTTTGTTTGTTTACATTTGTATGAACAATGTTGAATTGGGTCCGACTGGTCAAACCACAGTCTTGGAACATTGACAGGTATTTTCTTCTGAATCAAATACTGAAGATCAGAGTAGGACATTTGTTTTAACAGCAATCTTTTAGTTGTGTATAAGGGTTCTGTCTCTAGTTTTACCATTATTTAAAGGATAATCTTGATACAATTGTGGGTGTGATAAATTAATTAATCATTCAGCTTTAAACATCAAAATTCACTATCACTGAGGGCTACCATTGTTTTAGCTTCTGCTTATTTGAGGCTATGCAATTTAAAAATTTTCGTTTGTTAGTGAGCTTAGTAAGGGTCAGGACTGGGTATAAATACACTGAATCAAAGGCCACTGCCTGCCCTGAAGGTTTTACATAAATGACAGCAGATGGGTATGTGGCTAGATCTGGGATGAGGAAATAATAGACAGTAGTGGTGGTTGTGCTGAGGAGACTCAGGACGGTAGGTTTTTTGGATCATCAGCCCAGTAGTATGAAGGAGCTTATTTGAAAGGAATGGGAACTAGTGTTAGTGGTCAATCAAAGCTGAGTCGCTATTCAATAAACAGCAAAGCGTTCAGACTATGGAAATACTTTTAGAGATAGAGAATTCACTTTTAGAGATCTGTGAATGTTAAAAACAGTTGACATGATCCAACTGTCTTTACCAACAGCAGTGACACATTTCAGGAAGTTAATGCTTTAGCCCTTAAGGAAAACAGTAAACTTAGAATGCACCGTGCAAAGAATTCAGCCCTGGGGGCTACAAAGGATGCATGCCAGTGGTAGAGGTGTTCATTGCCCAGTTGTGTAAATAAACTTGAATCACCATCTGTGCTCTGAGTTTTTTTAATTGCAGTACTTGTTCATTGTTGCCGTTGTCAGGCTGGCTTATGGCAGCTTTTGCCTTGTGGGAAAAGCTCTCTAACTGTAGATGCTAAGTCTTATGAAATTGGGAGACTTCATCCTGTTTCACAATCAGCTGCAGGGTCCTGTCCTACTCAGCATTGAATCCTGTGCATGACCTGCCTTGGTCTCTAGCTCATTTACACTCTCCTGGTAAATACTCTTTATTAAAGACCAGTCATGCATCCTATAGTCTGTGCCAGGGATTTACTAATTTTAGGAGACAATAAATGAAGGAAGATGAGATTAGGATAGTATTGCTTATCTTCTGTTTATTTTATCTCTTGTACTTTGTCATATAGATTTTTTTAGTTTGCTTGCTGTAATTTTTAGAAATAATTCAGAAGTTGGTGTTGCTTTTTCTGATTTAGAATATTTTTGTTTCTGTAATAGTTTTGATTTTAACTGGCCTATTTATTTAAATTAAGAGTTTAAATAATTATTTTATCATATTGCCTTAAATGACTAATGCAGTAATTTTGCAATTATTAATTTATCATTTTCCTAACTATAATTCCAGTTAAGTCAGTATAAATGCTGTTCAATATGTCAGAAAAGGAATCTAAAATGATTCTATAAAAGTGTACATTTTTTCTGTGTTGTTACTAGTGAAGAAAGTTTGGTTGAGCACTCTTGCATTTTCTTGTTCAAGCTATTGCTTATAGAGAAATAATTTTTTTCTTTTGCCTCCATACAGAATCAGTATCGTTTTGAAGGGACTGGGTTTCCAACTATTCCTCAGCTCATAGAACATCATTACACAACAAAGCAAGTTATTACAAAGAAGTCGGGTGTTGTTCTGCTTAATCCTGTTGTTAAGGTAATGAATGCACATTCCAGAACCTTTATTTAACTGACAGTAATTTTGGGGGGGGGTTTCTGTTATTATTTAAAATAACATCCTGTGGAACTTCTTAGAAGATTTTTCGTTTTTATTCCTTTTGTGAGGCTGTTCCTGATCTCCTTCAAACTTCTCAGCTCTGTGCAATGCATTTATTTAAAACAAGTCTCCATACTGATTCTTGTGATGAATTTTTGCTATTTTGAAAGAATGACATTCAACTTCTTACCAAGTGTCCTCATACTTTTCTTTTTGGTTTCACATTTGGATTTTCCTACTAATTCAAAGTAGTAGTTCATTGCTCTTCCTTCTGGAGAGTAAAAAATTTCTTTTTTGTAATGGACTAGGTCTCATGAAATTTGGAAGACTTATGACAACTCTGTTTTGTCTCTGGTTTTTATCACAAAAATAAGTTAGACGGAAGAAAAGGTACTGATACTCCAGCATCAATGAAAATTTAAAACAAAAATTTCCTTTTTAATCAGGAAGCTATTGCAGAAAGTCTTTCAGGATGGAAATTAAAAGGGCTAAGTATTAAACTGTATCAGTATTTTAAGAGTGTCCTTGACTTCTTCCAGCAGTTTTGCAGTTAGTATCTATCTAGTTGATGTTTCATTCATAAGGTACCTCCACTTATATCTTTGCCTTTTAACTATGGGTAAGCCTTTTGTTCATGATACCTTTATTTTTTAAAGACTGGTTTCAAGCCTGTGTTCAGTAAAATTTTAGGAAGTATGACAATTTATATTTCACCATTAGTTACCTGCTCCAGGGTGCTACTTCTTTCCTGCTAATAATCGTAAAAAATTCAGGCATGTTCTTTTTCTCAAAATATCACTTAATCTGCTCTTACTCTATACAATTTTAAAATTTTAAGAATGTGACTTTGGAAGTACGCATTTTATGTTAATATCTTGCTGATTATCAAACTGATGCTTCATTGAACGTAAGATATTGCTTACATTCATTGTAGATCACATGAGAAAGCACAGGGCATTTTTTTTTTTATGTGAGTAATTTTTTTGATATAAATGGTTTTAGCTACAAATAAGGGATAGTGAAGCTCAAAATTTAAAAGCTTTTTAAATCTGTTTGCAAATTTCTCTCTCTCTTTAATGCCATATTTGTTTTAAATTTGTAATGCCTTTTCTGTTTCCTGACTGCACATACTGTGAGAGCAGCCATGTTTTAGAAAACGTAAAATGATAACATAGTATATTACTACTGTCCTAGGGTGACTTATTTCCTTATTATTATTATCCGCCCCGCCCCCCCCCCCCCCTCCCCCCGTCCTTCGCCCAATTCTCGAAGTATCTCTGCCCCTCCGAGAGAAAACCCTCAGATAAGAGTAGCCAGCTGCAGCCTTTCCGGGGCAAGTGCTTATGTCTCTCTTAAGCACTCGGTTGTTACTGTCTCTAAGGAACAAAATGGGAGAAAATTCCCTAAGAGAAAGAAAAAAAAAAAAAAGGAAAAACCCTAACTTCCAACAGGCCTTCTGTTTTTCTTCTTTTTAGGGGGAAAAATGAAGTTGTTTCACTCTTTTCTGGACTTGCTGACTTGAGTTATTTGTAGTATCAACTAAACTTAGTATGAACTAAAAATTAGTGGAAATAATAGTCTTTCCACTAGGATTGTGCTAGTTGATAGTTGATATGAGCTGCAGTGCCAAACTACTTCAGCTGCTCAGGTTTCCCAAAAATTATGCAGGTTATTGGTACCTATCCATAAAATCCACAGGCTGCATCTATTTTTTCATATTACTTACCTTGTCCTGGCATGCATCAGTCTTAATTTTCAAGGGTATTTCCTTTAGGGTTAGTAAACCTTTCAACTTCCATTCCAATATGTTACGTGTGAAGTGATGGAAAGGGTGACTGTTAGAAGTAAGAAAATTATTGAGTGACCGGGAACTGATTGTATAGGTTTTTTTAAATATACATATTGCATAGATTGCATGTAGGCTTTCAAGAATTTATGAAATAGGATGTCAGTTTCTATAGCTACTAATACTTGGTGTTAACTAAAACCAATGTGTAGCATAGTTAGTGCTTCATGACCAGCAGTTTGAGGCAAATAAGGCAGTGTTGAAAAGGGTGTTAATTACATGATTTTAATTTCTTTAGAGCAGCTGTTCTGAAAAATGCTTAAATTGTTTTGGTTTGAGCTATAATTTTATGGTGGTTTTAGCTCTCCCATCTGATAAAAACTATTTGCTGTATTCTGAAGAAGTACTTCAGAATGAGGCAAAAGAGTGTTGTGAGCTTTCCTTTTTAATTTGCATGGAATTCTGGCTTTCATATGGGAAAGCAGAGACATTTTAAGTAGTTTTCAGAAGTAGCATATGCACTCTGACACCTAGTGTTGGGGGTAATTTATGCATTATGTGCTATCACCAAGATGTTTTTAATCACTTCCTTTAAATTCACTTGGCGTCTGCAAAGACTGTTTTTGCTTTGTTCACATTTTAGCTGCAGAGCAGTCTTTGTCATTTTGTGTAATCTTTAATCTTTTTATGCAAATTTCTGTCCCTGTAATAACCTATTTAGAAATTGAAAGTTAAATATGACAAACTTCACAGCAAAAAAAAAAAGTTATGCTTTTCAGTTTGTTTTTGTTTTCCTTCCCTCTTTCCCACAGTCATTCATTCTCCTTAACCATATTGGTAAAATTCACCTTCTGTGATGTTGCCCTTGAAAGGAACAGGCTTAATTGTGTCACAAAAGGCCCGTCCCATGTCCTGTTTCATGTAGAACGAATCTGCCTGCTTGGAATTTTAATGATTCTGTAATAACAGAATTTAAATTAGAAAAACTGAGGGCATTATAAAGATATCTGCAAGTAACTTCTTCAATGGAAAAGTGGCTCATATTTATTTATAATCTTCTAGAAAAAAAATGCACATTATGTTCTTCAGGTTGTTATTGTTGGACTGACTGGTACATAAAGCCCCTGAGTAACCTCAGAGCACACCCAAGGACTTTATTAATAAAAATGCTGTTTTAACCATATTGGATGTATTTTAACCTTGTAACATCTTTGACCTCCTGTTTTGGAGGTTTTTAGACATCTTGAAACACATATTTTTTATGTTTAAAAATTTCTATTAAGTTGTAAATGTGCTCAGTTTGACTACTAGAAAAGAGAATAATGAAAAAAATAAGGAATACCATTTTTATTTAAGTGTACCTGAATTAAGGTTTTCACTTGGATCATAAATACATCTTTAAAGCAAGTCTACCCAGGATACACAATTGCTTATGGGAGGGAGTTCATTTTTCAGAACCAGGAAAGATATAGCCTGAAATAATGCTTTTCCCCCAAATATTTCTTTCAGATTCTGAGCACCAATTGATTCACTCTGGAGATCTGCTACTGTTTCACTAGTTCTGAAATAGTTGTGGTATATGGATGCTCTGTAATTAATTCAAATTCTGAGCTTATGGAACAAAATTAATTCCTGCTTTGTCAGATGAGTTAGGCCATGTGTTTGTTACTAGTAACTTTCATTGAAAAATTCTTTATCTATTTTTAAGTGGAAAAAAAAGCCTGTGATATTGTCTCATATGTTTTGTGTACATAGGAAAATGATTGATCGTAAATGATGATATGAAAGAAAAGTTCTGAAAGGAAAAAAACTAGGGATTTCTTAGTAGTGTTTCTAATGCTGATAGATACGAAAATGATGTGAGAATTCTCTGCAGATCTGATGCTGTCTTGCAAGATACGAATATGTGGATGAGTTAGACATGGACAAAAATTCTGAAGAGCTATAAATTTAGGTTAGAAAGATTTTCTTCATGAAAATTCATTAGTAAAAATCTGACATGACTCTGGTTTTTTGCTGGTGAGTTTTCTGGGGGGTTTGTTTCATTTTAGCAAAGCAAACTGAGGTTCTGTGTTGCAGACGACACGTGCTCCGAGTGTGTGTCTCTCAGGCCAGCAAAACACATGTGGAGGAATTGAAGGAGGTTGCTGAACGCTCTCAGTTTCAGGCAAGCCCTCTTATGCCTGCTGGGAGATACTGGATAGAAACAAAGATACTTACAAAGACCAAGTTTATCACAAGGTAATGCTGTCACACAATTATAGATGCTCATCTCGTGGCTGGAGACAATTAAGATGCTGCAGAGGGAAGCAGTGGCAGGAGTGGTTCTGCCTTTGGGGAAGATTGTCTTGTGCCTGTTTGACCTGAGAACTGCTCTTGAGGAGCAGAAGTCTGAAAGGCAGAAGGAGCCTGCAGCAGGGAGTGATGCAGTTATTGCACCTCTGCCTTGGCTAGATTGTCTCTCCAAAGAGGATTCCTGGCACCCTGGATTACCTGTGTGATACCCAGCCATTTGGCCAGGCATTCTCTAGGAATGCCAAGTAGCACCTGGTGGTTGTGGTTTTTGGCCTAAAACTGTAATTCTCATGGTTGTGGTTAAAGTCTAATATGTGCATTTTTAAATATATAAATATTCAAAATATATCTTCAATTTTCTTTAAGGAAATTGAATCCACAATGAGGAGTGTTTATAATATGTAAAAGACGTACTTACAGGAAATGAATGTATTTATTGAATATGCATGAAATGCATCAATAGCCTGCAGCCATTGAAATATGAGGGCAGAGTTTCATGTCTTTTAGAGGTGCATTTCAGTTATGTTCTTATTTCTTCAGAATTCAGAGAAATGTCACAGGATTTGCTTGTAACGTTTTCTAGCAGAGATTATTGCAATATTTCTGTCAGGTAACAAAAGGAATGCAGCATCCTTAATGGTGACCTGTACTTGTCAAGGCATGTCATTCTGTAGAGAAAAGGGAAAAAAGATGGTAATTTTCTCTTTGTGCTAACGAAGGACTAAACCAAATTTATGTATAATTTCAGGTATATTGACTACTTTTAAAATTGAAAGGAATTATTTTCTTAAAAAATCGCATTAAAATGCATTGTAATAATGCAGGCAGATAAGGCTACTTGAACAAAGAGTAACAAGGATTTTTTTATATCCAGTGATCAAAGTTTTCTGTAGTTTTTTTCCTAAAGGCCATGGCATTAAACATCTGCTCTATTGAATCTTTCTGGTTCAGTCTTGTCTTCCTGGTTTTTCTTTCCATGATCAGGTTTAGATTAAAATTGAAAGATAATGCTCCTAAAAGGTGTAAGCGTTATGCTCAAATCGGGAAAAAAAAAGTGTTTTATCAAGTATATGAATTTCATTTTTAACACTATGTAATTTTTGACCAATCTCATAAAGAAAAATCTCTGTCCTAGAAATTTTAAATGGAAACCATGACAACATGTACATTCCTACTTTCTATACTACTTTCATATAAAAAATTATAGAATGCCATATTGCTGTGTGGAGTGCAAATTGAACAAAATAAGTTATCTCAAACACAATTGAAACGGTAGGAAGTAGAAAAAAAATGTATGAAGCAAGAGATGGAAGCAGGCCATTCGTTCTTACAAAAAAATAAAAAGATACCATGTTAGGAAAGGGTAAAAATTATTAAATTAAAGATTTTAGAGCCAGTTTTTTGATAACTGGTAACTAGAAGAATAAACTACTTCAGTTAAAGCATCCTTCATCAAAGATTCATCCTTCATCTAGGTTTGCTAGATTTTTTTGCTGACATATATACATGTGAAAAGTAAAGAATTTATTGTGTTCTCTAATATTCTGGGTGTAAGTTGTGCCTTATGGAACTCTTGTAAAAACTGGGGCATTGTACTTTGGCTTTTCGTTGTCTTTATCAGAAGCTTTATAACCAGATATAGCACGATAAAAAAAATTGTATTAGAATTCTGTATGATTGCAGCAGCTTTTCTGCTGAACTACTATTCTTGGGTTTTTGTATGATTTCTGAGTTCTTCCCCATATTTGGAATTCCATCATTCTCTAATAATTATTTTATATTAGACTGTGAGTTGTAAGCTTCTTGTAGTCCTCTAATTATATTCTTCATCCTGTTTTCACTAGTGCAGTCTGGATAACTTTAATGCAAATAATGTTTTGAGTTTTCAGTATTTTCATAGTATGTGGCTGACAAGCACATAACCTTCCTTGAACATGGGCCCTCACGGATCAAAAAACACAGTGTAGATTAAGAATAGGAATGAGTGTCTGTGCTCTTAAATTCCTTGTGGGGTACTGTGAAGTAACTTGTGGTTGCTTAAGTATTTTGGCCTCTAACAATTTAAGTGGAACAAAATGTTAAAAAGGACTGAAATGTGGAGGAGCAAAGCATACACAGAAAAAGAGCTACAGGGTAAGAAGGGTACATTATCTTAAACCAGGTCTGTGCATCTGATGTATGTAATAGTGTCTGAATTCTCAAGAAGATCTGTTTATTTAAATGTTGATTAAGGAGGAATTCAGGGGTGAGATTAGGTAGTACTTCAGGATTCCTTATTTGCAAGGTAAATACTGCATTTAGCCCACTATTGAGGGTTGTGCATGGATTTAATCATTAGTTCATAATTAAGTAAATATTATTATCAATTCTGTGCTTTCTGTCACTTGAATTTCTTCCTAATAGAGCTGCCAATGATTTGCATAGTGTATTCACTGTGATTACTAAAATCAAGATCACCCCCAGAGGGTGGTGATCAGTGGTACAAAGTCTAATTGGGAGCCAGAAACTACTGCTGTATATCCAGGGTCAGTGTGTGTCCAATCCTTCCATCATCCGCTTCTTCATTAACAAGCTGAGTGACAGGGCATGAGCAGTATTATTGATGAGACCCGTCTTTGTGGAAGGGCTGTTACACCAGAGGGTCAAGCTGCCATCCAGAGGCACTTGGACAGGCTGGAGAAAGGGTTTGATAGGAACCTCATGCAGATCAACAACAGGATGAGAAAAGTTGTGCAACTGGGGAAGCGCAACTCCAGGCACCACGATGTGGTAGACATAGATGTTTTTCCTTTATCTCTTGTGCTCATATTTGAAATTGAAATTACGAATAGTAAATTTGCTTGCTTAATTGTAGGCCAGTTTATTCAAAAAGCATTTTGACACATTGAGGAGGACACTGCATAATTAATTCTCAGAGTTTTGAGTTTTAGGAAAAGATGCAGAAAATACAGTGAGGTGCAATGGTTGTGGTTTAATCCCAGCTGTCAACTAAGCCCAACACAGCTGAGCATTCGCTTCCCCCATGCTAGGATGGGGAAGAGAATCAGAAGGGCAAAAACTACAGAAGTCATGGGTTAAGATACAGACAGTTTGATGGCTAAAAAATAAAAGCTGTGGACATAAACAAAGCAAAACAAGGAATGAATTCACTGCTTCCCGTTGCTGGGCAAGTGTTCAACCATTTTCAGGAAAGGAGCGCTCTGTCACATGTAACAGTGCCTTGGGAAGAAAAATGCCTTCACTCCAAATATCTTCCCCTTCCTTCTTTTTCCCCAGCATTACATGCTGAGCATGATGCTGTATGATATGGGATATCCTTTTGGTCAGCTTGGGGTCAATTGTCTTGACTGTGTCCCCTCCCAACTCCTTGTACAGCTGCTAGAATAGGTGGTGAGTTCTTCAAAACATTCATAGTCACTGTTTAATGTTTCATGTTTAATTTTAGAGAGTAATGTGCACACATGCATGCCATAAAGATTGCTTCATGTGTTAATCATCTTTGTCAAGATACTAATTTATCATGTAAAACCAAAATACAACCCCATACGAGCTACTGTGGACAAAATTACCCCAGTTAGAACCAGCACAGCAATGAAGAGTAGATTGCTGCAGACCACACATGAAAATTTTGTCAAGCTAAAGTTACTAATACAGGAGAAAAAAAGCTGCTGAAGACAACATTCAGAAGATTACACAAGTAAAAATAGAATCTGCTGATATCTAGCAGAGCCGTTTGGTTTGCGTACTGCTTCCCTTTGTATGTTTTTCATTGGTTGGCTTTTTTTCCCTGCCACTGAGAGATTCTCCAGTGCTTTTGCTATTCTGAATAATGAGTTAGTGGTATGTGAGAAACTAGCAATACCTTGTTAAAGAACTGTACGCATCTGATGTAAAAAAACTGGTGCAGCATACTTCTTCTAAACTGTTGGCATCTGTGTAATGTTGTATGACTTCTGATTCAGAGCCAACATCTGTCTTGCTTGGAATGCAGGCTGAACTCACTGGTGCACTGAAATCTCCTAAGTTAAGGCTGCCGTTTCCTTTCTGTGTGGCTTTGCCTTTTCCCTGCTCTTTCACAGTCACAAATTAGCTAATAAAGTAGATTATTTGAAATTCTGACAAGTTATTTCTATTCCAGTTCAGTGATTTTAACATGTTATCTGAAGATTATGAAAGGTGGTGCAAAATGAGCAGGTGTGGCTAGAAAAGCATAGGATGAAGGATCCTGGTGTTTTGCTTTGAACAAAATAGTAATTTGGTGGAAGCTCTAATGTGGAGCTGCAGCACTTTCAAAGGTATTGCATGCTGATCACTGTAACTTAGACATTATTTTTGAGGGATTAATTGTTTCTCTTCCTGGGGTAAAGAAATCATGTAACTGGAAACAACTGGATGTTTTTGAAGTTAAGTCAGGATGGAACTAAGTATGTGGCTAAGCATTTTACATAGTTCAAGGAGACTCTCTTGGACATTTTTACAAACACCTGGAGTTCCTCCAACCCCAGCTGACATACCTTTTCATGTGTGGGTAAAAGTAAAAATGTGTTTGTACTTATGTGAAAATATTTTAGCCTATTTTAATGATTCGAGTATTTGGGGGGTGTGTTGTGCATGCATAATGTGCCTCTGCTTTTTCATTCCTCCCTGTATAAATGTCATGGAGTGTTTAAATGAAAAGTATGTTATCACATGACTTTGTTTGCCTTTGAGTGTACAGATGACTTCCACTGTTTTGTAGTACATATCTGATCCAGAGATGATAATTTTTCTGTTTGAGTATATATGGTTAACAGGTGATTCAGAGTACTTTGTTTTGGTAACTGAATTTATTGTATTCAGTAGAGAGGAATAGAATGTGTTTTAATGTGCTTGAAATATAATTGTTTTGACATAAACTTGATTTTCTTTTTCCTGTGCTTAAGGATTTCACATTCTATGTCTTTTTCTTTTCTCAGTTAAAAAGAAAAACCAAACTTACCTATTTTTCTTTATTTTCTGTCTTTTTCCTAAAATATCCTCAGCATAATTTTAGCCCTTTCATGAATAAGAAAATATAAGCTCAGGGAAGTACGGCACATCCTTAAAAAAATCATGAGGAAAACGGGCATTGTATGTTGAAAAATACAGTCATTTTGTCTACTGATCTTCAAGAAAGAATGGTCAAAGAACAGCTCTGCAAGTGATCTGAGGTCACTTCTGCAGTTTATACATTGCACAGTAGCTTTTCCAAATCTTATTTCTCCCCTCTTGTTCTATGGTCGTTTAGAATTTGGTTTAGCAGGAGGATTGAACTTCACAGAGTTTTTTTATGTTACAGTAAGAAGTCAGATAAAACAGTACATTTTCCCAAGGAGCTAAACCTGTCTGTGCTATTATTCTGTTTTACATCTCACATTGAGTTTCATCAGTGTGGCTTAATACCGTGCTGTTAATAATGCAAAGCAGCTTCCATAACAATTTTTACAGCTCATGAATCTTTATTCTGAAAGAGTTTTAAAGAAGTTGCCAGTGAGGTTTTTCAAAACCCCTCCTGTAAAACTCACTTGTTCTTATGAAAAATCTTTTCCACCAGCTACCTTTATTTCTGTACTTAATCTGAAGAACTTGAAACACATGGTTTATGATTCATGAAATTGATATGAACATTACATTTACTGGCATAGGTGATATAAAAATAGTACTTCTCTAAAAAGACAGTTTCTCATTCCCGCATTGATAAGCCCTATCCACATGTACACAGCTGTTACTTTTTTTTCTGTCTGGTTCATCAAGTTCTGGTAAGTGAGATTTGAATACCCATCTGATGAAAATTGTCTGCGATTCTGATTTTCTTAGCCATAAAAAGAATTTTACTCCAATTATCCTTAGTATTGAAAATGAAAGATTAACTTTCCATTTTTGTTGGTGTGGAAAAATAGCTCTTAGCTGCAGTAATTCATACTACTGATATTTTCTATTTAACTTGGAAGAAGGAGAGCAAATAATACTTTCCACAGTATTTTTTGATGCATTTTTGTGCTTAAAACATGAAGAAACAGGCATCCATGGGTGTTTATGCACTTGACTCCTGATTTGTTGACAATATCCCTCTATTTTTGAGGCTTTTTAGAAGAATGTTAAGGATTAAAGTACCGGGGTGAGGGAAAGGGGAGGGATATTTAGGTTTTTCATAAATTCCACATGCTGTGCTCAGATTCTGAGATAGGAAACTCATATGTTTTCAGTTCTCTTAAAGCAGTAAGTTTTGCTTTTGGTTTATTCCTTCTGGGGCTCCCTAAATCAGCTAAAGTTTCCAGCTTCTAGAGTTTTTTAGCCTTTTTTACTTTTGTTACATCTACAACTAAGGTGAAAAACAGTGATAGTGTTTGCTATAGATACTACCTTCTGAACTAGGAAGAATGAATAATGTGAAAGAGAACATGAGATGAGTAAATAACAGTGATGATAACATAAAGGTCTTACTTACTCATACTGTGTTGGAACTTGATCAGGATTTCCTCAGTCTTCCTCTTTGAGAAATCTTGCTTTGAAGTTTGGGTAAGAATTTTGTTTTTGTTTGGTGGTTCTCTGAAGCGGGATGCAAGCACAGGTGGCTTTTTTCCCCCTCCCTTTTCTCACTCCTATTGGAAATGATGAGATTTTTAGAGCCAAATATTTAAGCTGAGGCTCATAAATTCATACGTAATTCTCAAAACGTCTGTTTTTAAAAGTTTACTAATTGCTTTACTGCTGATTTTTATTTTGAAAAAGTACCATTTTAGGGTTCTTAATGGCTGAAATTGTTACTGAGAATTATAGAAAAGTAATGCTAAGGGAATTTGAACACTGAGTATTAGTTCATAGTTATGTTTTCTATTTTATTGAAAGCTGTTATAATTTACTACAGATAATTTGTTAGCTTTCTTCCTGGTGTAGTAATTTGTGATCTCTTTGATGTGGTTTCTTCTAATGAAGGGAGATGGGCAGGAGGAAAACTGTGCTTACATATTTTGAAGATGTTTAGAGTAATAGTGTTAACTTTTCAGTCTCATAGCTCAGAAAAGGAAAAATGAGATTGCATTTTCTCCAGCAACCATCTGCTGTTCAGACTGTTCTCAGTGGCTTGCACACAACTCCACTATATGCTCACTGAAGTAAGGATTGAAGAACAGTCAATTCTTTGCTGGCTGTTCAAGGTTTGAACCTTATCATGGTCTAGGGAGCTATGAAGCATACAAATATTATAAAAGGAATGCTACATATCCAGGAAAAGAATATTGCATATCCAGAATACTTTATTTTATGAGTAAAAGGAGACATTTCTGATTATTTTTAAATATTCCTTTTCACAGTTGAAAGTTTTATTTCTTTAATTACTGATCTGTTTGGGGTTTGGTTTTTGTCAGTTACAGTAAACTTTTGAAATAACTCTTCCCTTTAAAAATGCTTATTTTTGTTGAAATCAAACAAGTGTTGCACAAAGTGTGGAAAGGTAGCCACTAGCAAGCTGCTGCATATAAAAACCTTCAGTGTGATGTGTGTTATCAAGTACCTGGCTGTAGGGGAAGAGTAGCAGTGTCAAGGCTGACCAAGTTCTCTGCTTTGTGAACTGACTGGTTGACAACTTGTTTCTCAGTGTTCTGCCAACAGATAGATGTAGCAGTACCTCCAAAGGCAAGATACACTGACAGGATTCCAAGCATCTTATTAGTAAACCTATGCTTGAAGTGTGACATTCATGTAATTCAGTTTCTCCTCCTGGGGGAAGTCAGAGGACAGAAATAAAGTAGAATGTGGTAAAGCTTGTGGATTTCCCAAGTAATTCCATTTGGAAATAAGGTATACAATTAGGATTACAAATGAGTATGCTCAAGTGCTAATTTGTGTGACTGAATTTGTCTAAAGTGCTTTTATATTCTGTGGTCGAACATCAACAAGCTAAAAATCTGAACAAGCTCAAGGTAAAGAGAGATTTATAGTGGTGTCATGAGAAGAGGGCAGCATCATGAGCAGCTTCCTTGTGGGTGAAATTGTAATGGGCATTAATAGTCTCAGGAGTTCTGTGTGCTGTCATTCAGATTAGTTTGATTAGGTACAGAAACGTGCTGGATTTGTTCCATTTGATTTAGAAGCAGCTCTATTGAAATGAAAATTTCTGTGGCTTGGACTAATGTGCATTAAAGTGTCTGTTGATCTATACCTACAGTCAAGAATATTTTTTATGTCCCATTTTACTGTCACATTTCTTTTGTAGCTTTCAGTATCTGTTGCTCACATGATTAATCTCTAGAATAATGGCATTTGACAACTGGAAAAATACATTCTATTCACAGTCAGAATTAAGCACTTAAAGAAGATTGTGAACTTCATGATCAGACAGAGACATAACTTTATTTCATAACCTTCGTTTATGATGTGCTAGTATTTATCCATTGATTTGTGTTCCTTATTGATGTCTTTAATTATTGACAGCTATTCAGATTTTTGAATGATGTAGTATTGATCTCAGAGTGATTCAAGTAGATTTAGTGAGACAACAGACTTGCCGTAGAATGTCTTGTTATTGTTGACCTTACTGTTCATATTATAGTTTATAAATTAAAGACAATTATCTAAACCAATGACAATGTGTTTTGGACACTATTTAAATTAATATCTAACACATTTCAAATTAGAAAATTTGGTTTGTTTCTTTTTTAGTACCAGAATTGTACACTGGCATGACATACATGACTCCCTCTTCTGTTAGTTTTTTTCTTACTGTCTGCTGAAAAAACTGCTTTTGTGCAGTTTAAAGGAGTTATATCAAACAGTGCTGATCAAACTTTGAATAATTCTTTGTGAAGAATCTGGCAGAACCATATTAAATTAATGAATGAGTTACAGTGGTAGAAGAAATGACTGAAGGCTTTCATAAAAACTATGGGTAATGATTAATGTACAGATACAATGATAATAAGTCCTTCAACAGGTCATTTGATTCCAGTTTATGATGTTACTTTATTTGGTTAGTTCTCTAAAGAATTACCAGATTTTTTTTCCTTCATAAACAAGCTGTTGAAATGTCATATTGTCAATTTATTCAAAAAGTTGTTTACTGAAGTACAGAATCCTTGGAGTAAAAGCAGTAAAAAGTCCATTAAACTTCAATTCTGTAACTTTTGGGTTCTACCACACTTATTTCAATGTTAAAAACTATTGTGTTAGTACCTCCAAGTAGTATTTTTGTGGGGTTTTTTTACAACTTTCTTTGTAGATTGTTTTCATAAACATGAGTTTTATTATTAAAGGAGTGTGCAGTTTGATGGCACTTCCTATCTATTTGTAGCGTAAGAGCTTCTGAATGAGACATTCATTCACCAAAAAGTATCAAAAGGAAGAGATGAAGGAAATATGTTTCCTACAATGTTTGATCAGTGTGGCAGTAATTTTAAGCAGTAATCTTGACTATAGGGGAAAAATAAATTATTGTATATTGAGAATTTCCTCCTAAGTCTCACAGTTTCCCACCCAGGGAAGAGAAATAGTAAGGGTTGGTTTCCATCATGCAGAATGGTGGTGTGGTACAGGAATTCTTGGGTTGGGACTGAGAGCTGGGTTGTTTGGGTTAATGGAGGCATTCAGAGAGTCTCTAGAATGTACACTGTTCACACTTATGACATTATGCTTTTGAACAAAAGCATAGAAATCACAATAGCAATGATCTCCACCCCTTTTTTGATTTGCTGAATTCATGTATGACAAAAAATCTCCAGAGAGGGTGACTCCACCACCTCCCTGGGCAGCTTACTCCAATTCCTAACCACTCTGTCAGTGAAGAATTTTTTTTCAATTTCTAATCTGGACTTCCTTTGGCACTATTTAAGGCCATTTCCTGTTGTCCTTTGATTTGGGATGTGGCAGAAGAGACTGACCGACTCCTGGCTTCAGCCTCCTTTTCTCCAGGCTGAACTCCCCCAGCTCCCTCAGCTGCTCCTCATCAGATTTCTGCTCCATACCCTTCCTCAGCTCCAGTGCCCTTCTCTGGACACACTCCAGCCCCTCAGTGTCCTTCCTGACTTGAGGTGCCCGGAACTGAACACCAGTGCCCAGCACAGGGGGATGGTCACTGCGGGGACAAAATGTTTTATCTGGCATGTGTTATCTGTTCAAGCAGTTGCCTGTCAGATTTCCAGCTACCAGAGAAGATGTAAGAGATGCAAATACGTGTCTTGTTGTGAAGTCGAAAGATCAGCTCATTTCCATGTGCACCGTGGAGAAAAATGTGGGAGTTTTTTTGATTTAGTAATAAGTTAGTTCGTATACTAAAATGAAGTTTTCTTACCTAATTTTCACTTAACGAATTGTTAAAATCGGGGTGCTAAATATCATTTCCAGAGCTTGTGTGAAACTTTGCATAGTGCTCATCTACCTACATACCATGATGTTCTAGGCTTAATTTCTAATAAAAACCAGCTATAGATTATCACTCGCCATTTTACTGTATAGCGAGATTTCTAAACTCTTGAATTATAAATGCTTAACTTTAAAACTTTGTGATACGCTTGTGATTGAGTGTTCTAAATGTAATGCTTCAGCTCCATTTCTACTGAAATACGTCTTAGAGAAAATGTATCTTGCATATTTGCACAGACTGAAAATTCTGCTTTCCTTTTCATAGGATAAGAAATGGGTTCTCAATCATGAAGATGTCACACTGGGGGAATTACTGGGCAAAGTAAGTAATAAAGTGAGCTAAATAACATTTGAGTAAGTATACTGTAATCATTAAGCTATTTCTGTATACCTTTATTTTTAAATTACTGTGATATACAATTTTTATAATTTTTTTGTGTTAATACACAAGACAGCCTTATGCTTTATACAGATGTAGCTCACACTTACTAGTAAACATTATAATGGTTGTGTTGAAAGTATTTGACTAGCATACATATTTTTCTCTTTTGGAAGGATTTTGAGCTAACTAGATTTCTATAGAGCATGATGTGGCTGATTTACTTTCTGTAGTCTGAGAAAATTGTTGAAAAGTTTAAATAAAAATGTTTAGAGGAACAGGTGTATGTGTACGTATTTGTGTATAAAATTTGATATGATGAGATGACTAAATCATTATTTCTTAAATGCTAATTTCTTGTGCATTATTATTTTCATTCATTCATGAATGTTAGTAATTTCACAGTCTTATTTGTATTATATTAATTCTTGTGTAGTTTATAAACTTTTAGTTTACAATGTCTGCTTAGGAATGACAACTCTTTAAAGTCGGGCAAACTCCTCACATTTTTGGCACCTTTACACCTGCAGAAGACCATTTTGAGTGCTACTCTGGACACAGTGTTTGAAAAGGTTTCCCAGAAACCGAAAAAAATAAGATAAAAAGAGGAGGAGATAAATCAGAGCAGTAATTGCTTTCTTACTATGATACACATTAAAAAAATCAGTAAGAAATTCAAGAAGTGGGGGAATGAAATACTGCCATAAACTTCTGTTACCAAAGGATAAAATCTCTTTGGCAATGTAAGGTATGACCAGACTGAACTGTGCTTTCATAAAATGCAGGTACTGCAGGATCTTCACGTTCTTAAACAGGATAGTATCAAGGGAGAAAAATAAAGATGTTCCAGCCATAAAAAAGCTTTGACTTACTAAAAAATAAATATTAATTACTTTTGATGTGTAAAGACAGTAAAAGCAACTTGAAAACCGTTTTAGTAAATTCTTAGTTTATGTGTGTATTGCATGTTTTTGGCACAAAGCATTTTTAATATTCAATAAAGGCAACTCAGAATTTTAAAGTGATTATAGAAGGATGTTCTTTAAAAAATACAGAACAGCCTAAAAGCTTTCTTGGAACATGGCATGAATCTGTTATGCATTCATCTCTAAAAAGATGTAGTCATACTAGAAAAGAATAGAATGACATGAACATCGGCATCTGTATGACAAAATGTGAAATAAACTATAGACATTCACCACAGAAGTGAGAAATCTGAGAGTCTGCAAAACCTTTAGTGGCCTGGAAAAGATGAGGAAGAAATCACAAAATTTTAGTGTGTAAAAGATGCAAGCTTTAGAGAAGATGGAGATTTTCCTTCACCTCATTAGTGAATGGTCAGTTTATTTACTCAGCATTAATTCTATAATATCCCACAAAATGATAGTTCATAATAGGAATGTGTTACACTAAAAATCTAATAATTATCTAATAATACTTCAATCTTTTCAGTAAAGAAGTAAAGCATTTTCAAGACTTAAACAAAGCTTGAGGTGGGTTCAGATTTCACTCTTAGGTACTTCTGATTGAAGGGAAGAGGTAAAGTGGACTGGGAGCAACTCAGGAGCTTACCTTGGCTGCCTGATGCCATTTCAGACATGAGAGGTAGTGTGCTAGGCTCTGGAAGTGCTTTAGAAGGGCTGTCAGAGGTCTTAAGCCTCTCTTGCCGGTTACATCTTCCTTGTCCCAGGGTACAGCAAAAATTCTGCACATTTCTTCCCTTGTTACTGGAAACACATTACTGTTTTCCATCTGTGAGTTTGTTTTTTCCCTTCTCTGTCATCTTTCTTTGGCAACCCTAAATTCGTGTATTGCATGATGTAATGAAATCTTCATCACTCAGGAAAGGAAGGAAAGCATCTCCAGCAGACTTTTTTGAAGTCACATTCAGCCCCAGATACCAGGACACAGAAACATGTGGAAATTATTCAGATAATTTCAAAATTGAGTTGTGCTTATTCTTTGGAAAATACAAAGCTTAATTAAAAGTATGAGATCTATACTATAGTTTTCTTACTGTTTTCTTCTCTTGAGGGTATTTTCATTGATACCAGTGTTTTGTTTTATACCTCAAAATTTCCTTCTTCTTTCAATTTGTGTCCTAATTAATTTTCCTTTTGTTTATATTATATAAAAAATGCATCTGGTGGAGACTATTTTATTGTATTTATTACTTCAGTTTTCTTCTATGAAAACTAAAAAAGAACCTAACTTGCCTTGGGGTATGTTGTTCACTACCTAAAATGTCTGATTACAAAAGGAGCTGCTTTCTAAAGTTTTGTCCAAATGGAAGCCTTACGGATTTGCCTTTATAGAGCAGAGCTGAGCTTGTGTTTTAAAGAAATAGTGGATCAGCAGACACAACAATACATTTTGCAGCAGGTTTAATTTATGATAAAAATTAATATTCAGTATTTTCATTCTTCATATTTTGTATTGTTTCTTTCTTGTATTTGAGAATGTTTATTATATTTTGGTGTGATTTGTCCTAGTTTTTGAGATCAGTTTTTGGTGTCTTCCAGACTACAAGTTAAAAATTATTCACAAGATACAATAGTGAGAAAATGCAAGAGTACAGGAGTAAGACTAAGAAGAGCAAAATATAACTGTCAGTGTCAGTTGAAAAGTTACTAAGAAACCTTATGAGAAAATTCTGATTACTTAATTAAAAGTGTTTTTTTCCTCTTTCCAGCAAGGTCAAACCAGAACTCATAATCTTTGTCCATATAATAGATGTACTATGTCAGAGTAAATGGCTTTGGTTAGGGCAGATGCTGAAAGGAAAATCTCATCTGGCTTCGTAAACACATTCCAAAGTTCTGTACCAGCTTCAGTCGCTGTCTGCATTATTTTTTCTGGCAATTCATAAAGATTTTACTTACCTAGAATGGTCTTTTTTCACTTGATTTCAGGGCAATTTTGGTGAGGTGTATAAAGGAACATTAAAGGATAAAACTCCTGTTGCTGTAAAAACTTGCAAAGAAGATCTTCCTCAGGAACTGAAAATAAAATTTCTTTCAGAAGCCAGGTAGGTTCTCTGAAATTACTTGAAATAAATACTTGTGGCAGTTTTTTTCAGTTTTTATCACTACGTGCATTTACAAAACCTGACCTTCTGAAAAATTCAAAAAAGCAGTAGCCAAACTTTTCTTTCCTTTCTCTCCCTCAGTACATTCCACAACTGTTGCCCTGGTAACTAAACATTGACATTTTTAACGTGTGGATGCAGTAGCCTCTGCACTTGCTGAAACCATCTCTTTGACAAAGCAAGCCATGCCTGTAAAATAAAATTATGTTGTCTTAAGTGCTTTCATGTAGAACTTCTAAGATGTGCCATGAGGATTTTGATAAGACTGGAAGATGTTGTTAATTTAAGTGTGGTTACACCAGGTCTAACTCCTGCCTTACATGCATGGCTAATAGAGGTGATCAAATGTGTCCAGATCACTTCTCTTAGTGGAGTATAGGCCCCATTTAGTAATTTTCTCTTTTTAAGGTGAGTTTGCTCCAGTAGAGGTATTTCATTCTGTGTCAATCAGCATGAGATTATATGCTTGTTTTTCAAATTACAGTCGTGATACAATGTGCAAGGTATTCTGAGTGTCAGCTGATGTGCATAGGTAGGTTCTGAGACTCCAGAGGGAGAGGTGTCTTGAGATAAATGTCATAATTTTTAAACTGCCTTGCTCCTTCTTGCTATGAAGCTTCATATGTTTTAGCTTCCCCTCCTAAACTAGCATGATCAATATTGAAAAATTAAAGATACTATCTGCATTTATAGTACGAAGATCAGCCACCCTATCTATTGAATCATTTTAAAAAGCTTGTAACTTGGCAACGGCAGAGATGTGTCATTTGTTAAGCAGCTTGACACTAATGGGAAAAAATGGTCTGAAAAATGGAATGTGTTACTTTTTGCTAAATGTGTATGTACCAGGTAGGTTGATCTTGATTCAACCAACTCTTGATTGTTGGAAAAAAGGGAAAAGGAGGAGGTGCTTTGAGTCAGCAAATATCAGAAGGAACATTTAAGTTACAAGGTCTCTGTAGAATTTTTTCTTGCTCTTCATTTCACTTATAAATCATAGCATGCTGTTTTAGGCTGGAAATGTTCTTATTAAAGTATTGTGTCAAGTGATGTAAATGTTTTCATTTAATTCTCAAAATTACTGTCCTTATAGTCTTCTAAAACTTATTGTATTAATTAATCTCTCAGAGTAAAACAGGAACAAGTGTGCTTTTGAACAGTGCAGCAGGGAAGCATACAGGCACGCTGTGCATACTCTTTTGATGTAGCTCTCCTTCTGGTCCACCACTGAAATTCTGATAAAATACAAGGATTCATAAGAAACTACAAACCTGTCAGGCTATTTTTGAGTTATACTGATGAGTGTCACGTAGACAAATAGTAAAATTACAATAAGAATAATTTTTGATTTATCAGTGAATCAGTATGATCTTCATATCAAACAGAGTAATGACTGATCTGTTACATGGATTTTGATGCAGTAATGATTTTTTTCTTTGGTAACATTAATGACATCTTCCATTAAAGCAACATTAAAGGTTTAAGGTATTTTCCTGTAATATTTAATCAGCCTGTACAATAAAGTTTATTAATATTGTAAACTTCTCATGTGTTTTGCAGAATACTCAAACAATATGATCATCCTAATATTGTAAAACTTATAGGAGTTTGCACTCAACGACAGCCTATTTATATCGTTATGGAACTTGTTCCAGGTAATTGGTTTTTTCCTTTTTTTGCAACATTTTTCCATAGGTTTCATTGTTTCCATGATGTGAAATGTATTTTTTTCTATTTGTCTTATTCTGCATTTTTGTGACTGACCTCAAAAGTCACCTATGTTGCAAATCTTTGAAAATGCTGGGTTCTACTAGCTTTGGAGTGGCTGAGCTCCACAAATCTGTTGAGAATTTTACTGTAGCCTTTAAAGACAACAGAAGCGTCATTCTTCTTCTGATGAGGTATTAAATGGTATTTCCTTTAACAATAGAGTTGGGCAGTGAATGTTAAGAAGTATTTAACGAAACGTCATGTCTGGGTAATGCCTTAATTTTAGTAACTCATGTTTGGGTCACCTTTAGTAATACACATTGTTTTCTTTACCAAAATGTACTGTTTGGTTTTTGGGTTGCTCTTGATTTATTTTTGGAATCGGGTTCATTTTATTCAGCAACGGCTGGAGTGAATTTCAAATTGCTGGGATGATAATGGCTTTTGGGCAATTTTGTCTCTTTGTTGATTTTCTCAGCAGCTGGAAAATGTGTTGGTTTGGTAGCCTCTAGTATTGCTTAATATGCAACACTGTATTTGTTTTATATATCACTTGATTTGTCTTCAAAATTATACAGCAAGCTGCTTTAAGAACCATTTTATTCAGGAAGACTTAGATTGCTTATAATTCTTGACTACTGGCTGTAGAATGAGAGCACTGATGAAATATTTGACCTTGTGGAGTTTTCTGCCTTTATTAAATTAGATTATATTAGATTATTATATTTGTATGCACTATTAACTTTATTAAAATGGAGACTGAGAGCAGTGTCCTCAGTTTTAAGAGGTACTTTAGTAATCAGCTTCTTCAGACATCTCTGAAGATAAAAGCAAATCCTGATCTTTTAACACTTTTATCATTCTGGTTCAGGTTTTTCAGAGCCTTGTACAAGTTGTTGAAGCATGCTAATGCAATTGAGGAGGAAATAGTGAGAACTTTCCTCTCATTCTTATGCCTATCTTGCAGTTCAAGTCTGTCCAAACATTCTTGGGTTTGAATTTGCTTTAGAAGGAAGCTTCTTGCAAGAATTATTGCCCTGTTTCAATGCTTTGTAAACCCTCTGGGCTGGTTGCTCTGTTGCCTTTTTCCCAACCTGGAAATGAAATTCGTGAGAATTTTAGTAACGAGACAATATAAAGGGGGATCTTTATTTGAAGGCCTTCAGAGGCAGTTATGGAAAGATGTCCACAAAAGCCCACCCGCACAGGGATGAGTAGAAATTAACATTGATAAAAAGCACCGATTAGGAGGACAAGTGGTGATGCAATTCTCCTCCTGGTCAAGCCCCTTCTCTGGAGTCCTGCCCTTGGCACTGGCCATACTTTGTCCATGAAAATGTATTTCAAAGAGCTGTTCTCAACCTTGGTAGCCAAGAAGAACCAAGATAGCACTGGGGCCCTGTACCCCCGGGGCTTGGAGCTCTGGAATTTGTCTTTCTGCCTAGGGAAAGGCCATGGAAAGGTACCAGGAAAACTAGCTACTATTACAATATACTGCACAGCTGCAAATATATGTGCAAAGAGTAGAGGGAACATATAAAAGGAAAAAAGACAAAACCCCAATGTCATCAGCTCTGCCTGCACATCCTCATAAACGCGGTACTACCTTCAAGCCATCACACTTCAAACGCGCTCTTACATCTTGGCGTACCAAGAGACTGACCAAATCAGCAGAAGACATAAGGGTGCCAGAGAAAAGTCAAACCACTTCAACAAGTAGAGAAGCAGTGATTCTGATATGACTTTTTTTCTAGAGGCAAGTTTGGGTGAGATTACAAAAAATTGTCGTTGATAGTGCTCTGACTTGCTATTTAATGCTGCCCTTTGAGGAACAAGATAGTGATAAACTTGTCTTCCACTCAACACAAAACTTTCTCATTGTATCTTCATTGTTTTGTCTTAAGTATGTTTATGCTTGAAGGTGTTTAAGCATTTTAACTCTGACATTCTGTTTAATAACTAAAAATGGCAAGTTTTAACTTAAAATTATATTCTGTGAATGTATGGCTGAGAACACGTGTAATTTATAAATGTCTGACAGTTTTTTCCCTGAGGATAAAATTAGAAGCATCTCAGTAAAACAAAGGATTTCACTTGTGTTTTCTGAGTTCTGTGTAATGCTTGCGAATTTTCTGCCATTTTTATATCCCAAATACATGAAGGCTGTACACCTGCTGTGCCTTTTGAGACTCCTGTGGTTTGGTTCCATAGCAGCTAATTCTGCTTTGCGTTCCAGATTCTGATTTCAATTCAGAGTCTTAATTTATTCAGGTATTAGAAATGTATATTGAAACTTACCACTTTATATAGAAGGGTGCTACTCTGTCAGTGATTCTGCCATAAACTGGCTCTGCAGAGATATCTTTGTTGCAAGTCTAAATAGGATTAAAAACCATGCATATGGATAACGGCATCAGTGAAAGCAGTAAAGAAAGGTTGCAGATGCATATTTAATTATGTGTCCATCCTTCCTTACATGCAAAAATGTTGCCAGCAAATAGCAAAGAAAGAAAGTTGCCAAAGACAATTATCCTTTGCAGTAGACTTTTCTTGGGGGGTGGGATGAGGGAGTGTTAACATAAGTAATGTGTCCTATAGAAAGAACTGTAGTGATAAAGAAATGTCAAGATGGGTGATATAGGAAGGATTAACTGAAATAATAAATAATGTAGCATATCATGGATACATAGAATCATGGAATGGTTTGGGTTGGAAGGGGCCTTGAAGATCATCCAGTTCCTGCCTCCCTGACATGGGCAGGGACATCTTCTGCTAGAGCAGGTTGCTCAGAGTCCCACTTGAACACAACTAACTATGTATTAGTGAGGAAAAAAAGCATCTTTTACTTACTGTTCACTTGCTGTTGGCCATGCTGATCTCACTGTGCATGTCCTCCCAGTGTCAATCCTTCATACATTACTCCGGTACAGAAAGAAAGACTTGGTCCTTTTTGCAATCCACCTATCAAGAAATTAGGAAAAGGGCTTAGTATAATGTATATGTATGTCATATAGATCTCTCTTTAAGGGATGCACATATAGGAAAATGCATCTGATTTCCCTACCATTGGCTGGGCTTTTAGAGGGCCAGGTGTCTTCTCTTCTGAGTCTCCTATAGGTCTTTCTGCAGGTTCCTCTGCAAGGGTGAAGGAACATCTTGTAAGCAGAATATGTGCACTGCTTATTTATTGTAGAATTTAGGTTTATTACTGTTTTCTATAAGCTATTCTTTTAATGGTTGAAAAAATAAACTAAGTAAAATGTTCTTTGCCATATATAAACAGAAGCTAAAATGTATGTAGGAGCAATTTCCTTCATGTATATATGGAAAGGTGTACATATATGCAAGAAACCTAAAGACCTAAAACTACCATTCAGGAATTTGCAAAGAGAGTTGCTTAAAGATAATTTTTTTCTTTCTAAAATCCTAAACAAATTGTCTTGTCTTTTCTCCCCTCACCTTCCCAAAATCACCAAGAGAGCCATGGAAAATGAATCAATAAACCGTTACTATTTTTCTTACAAAAGTTTTATGTATTTGTAAGTTCAGATCTATAGACAAATCTGATTTGCAGGCTTATGGTATCTAGCTTCTCTGAAAAAGGAATTTAGCCAAGTAGATGGTTTTAAAATTTTTGTGATTGCATAATGGGTAAATTTTCAATAACCTTTAAAGCACTTTTGTGAATAATTAATTTAATTCATCTTTACCTAAATGATGTTAAAATACTAACTAAAAGGATAGACCACCCAGATCTTTATAAGAGCCTAATATGTAGTTGCTGGATGGCTTTTCAACTACCACATAGTAATAAATCCCCTTGAATTTTACAGCAGCCTGGTTTTCTTCTGTGAAATTTTTAGTAGACTAAGAAATGAGAAAACAACTCTACTTGGAAATTATCTTCCTATTAAAATGTTTTGTTGTTAATGGAGAACTTACCATAGAGATTTCCCCTTCTTGTATAACTTATGACTCTTTATATGACAACTAGAGACTAGAGACTTTCTAGTTTGAAAATATTAAGACTGTTAAAAAGACTGCTGCTTAGATAAATCAGACTGTTGCAACATGTTAGTATCTTGAAGGATTCTTAACACTATATAGATTGCTATAAGTTATTTTCTGTGTAACATTCTTTTTACTTTTTTCTGCTTTATAGTGAAATGCTCTCTAAGATGGTTCGATAAGGTTTGTTGTGAAGGTCACATTTGGTGGAGTTTTTTTTCCTGATATCTTCTGATCTAAAAATAGGAATACTACATTATTTCACAACTGAATACAGTAACTTTTTATTAATCTGTTGTGATACACTTTAAGTATGCAGTTTATCCTAAGAAAGATAGAAGAAGTTAAAATGAGAATTGGTAATGAATTATGGGGAAAGAAACCCCATATGTTGACACTTGCCAAATGCTTGATGTCAGTATAGAGCTGTGAGTTTGTATTGTCCTATGGACTTAACTGACCTGGACTGAAAAGTAACGTAGTAAATGTGCAACACGAGTCTTAAAGCTCTTCAGGGAGAATTGCTGCATGTTTGCCACCACTGGAATTTTCTTATGTAGATAATCTTTGTCACACATGGTTTCCCACATGGGAAAGAGCAGAAACTTCCTGTAAGATTTCAAAGTGCTGTGTGAGAAAGAGTGTTACTTTCCTGTAATGCCACGTCAATCTGAAAAACTGAGTATTTTACTCATATTTTCTGTGTTAATTTATTCATTTTTCTTTGCTCTTTGTCTGTTTTCCCGGTGGGATCTTTGTGCTTTATCTTGCATTGTTGACCTTAAAACTGAAAAAAGAGAAATAATTATGAGGAGCTGCTTTGGCATTCAGAATAGCTAAAGAACTCTTTGCCATTGTCTCTTAAGGCCACACGGGGCATAAGGAGTTTTCTTAACAGCTCATTTTTAGCAAATTTATGTGATGATCAAAAAGACTGCCTGGAATACTGCCAGAGTCCAGACTGACATCCTGAGACAAATGGATGCTGAATTTTGATGGGGCATGGAGAAGATTATCAGGAAAATGCTCAAGGGGCTACAGAGACTGCTTCCTGTTGTTTTCAGAGTGAACCCAGCACCTTTTCATGCAAAAAGATAGGGAAAAAAAGAAACTGAAATCCCCTGCTCTTTTACCCTTTCTAACTGTTATCCTTCTGGCCCCAACTTCTCTTTTAGCGATCATGGGTGACAAAGTGGGGTTTAATTCATTGCAATACTTAGGATCGTTTAACTGCATTTTCATTTGCTTATAATTTATCATCCAGTCTCCCATGTAATCAAAAAAGAACTGCAGGAGTCCCATTAAAAATTTGAATGTTTTTTCCTCTTCCTTTAGGGAAAGATCAAATCAGGATCAAATGTAATCTGTAAGATGCAAAAAGCAATTCTAAGCTTCAACGTTCTTTCTTCTCCTTCTTTATGTTAATTTCAATTTACTTGAATCTTATTTAGTCCTGAATGAGAATTTAATTTAGAGGTAAGAACTTGTCATGTCCCTGAAATGTGTGTTCTAGAATGGGGTGTTTTGAAGATGGATGTGAAGTCCTGTGGTGCAGCTACCACTTCATGCAACTATTTCATCAGCTTCTCTTGTAGAACCTTCCACTGTGCCTCCGTCCCTCCAACGAAGAGTCTGCAAGATAAGCACCATCATCATGTTTGCACCAGCTCTCTCTGGAAAGATTTGTCTAATTAAAAGTAGATGTAAACATCTTTGTATGTTCCAATGCTTGATTCAAGGTAGTAGAAGAAGTTTGAAGTCACGTGTTTTGTGGCATGCTCCTTTTAGAAGCTGGACTGTTTAATCTCAAGTTGGTAGCCTGCTTCTTCTGTTTTGGGTTTCTGTATATTTAAACATTTTTATAACCAACATAGTTAAAATTAAAACCCAAAAAATATTTTGGAATAATTTTACTTCTGCTACATCAGGCATTCAGATATAGGCAATTGAAGTGTCTGTCTTGTCTGTTGAGTCTTAATATAGCTTCCTCTAGCATATGCATTATGCTGATATGATCCATGATGAGGGTATTACGTATTATGATAATATGAAAACTAGATGATCTTTCTGTGCCAGATCCTTGCCTCAGACAGTTCTAAACAGTTTCCCAGCAGTTTCCTCTTGTCTGCCGATCCATTCTGTGGCCATAGACCATACTTCGTCTGTTCTGTCAGTGATGTGCTCTGATTGCAGTGATCTGCTCTGTTCTAAATCTCACCCCCTCTCCCCAGTGTGTATTTATGGACATTATTCTTTCTCATACTAATGCATTGTAGACACTTCCCTGGAGTCCCAGTGTGCCTTCTGATACCACCATAGAATTTCTTTCTTACAATAGATACAGGCTTAAGGAAAAAGCAACTTCCTGTTTAACTTAACAGTGAGTTTGTGTTCCTTGTTTTATCTAACACGTCTTTTTATGTTCTGAATGCTGGCATCTGGAAGGAGGTAGAGCTGCGCCTTTACATGTAAACAGCTATGGAAAGATCTAATAATATGGAAGCATCTAATCTAATAGCATGGGAAGATTGTCAGAATTAGGGTTCAGCTGTGCTCAGCTTATATCTAGACATGTGTAGCCAGCTTCCAAGGGGGAGTTCAGCAAGGTCATAACTTCTGTTTTTGCAGCTGGTTAAGGTAACCTGTAGAGGTCTGTTCTGAATCATTTGGGATGCAAATTGCCTGTGCCGCTGATGCAGAAACAAATCAGAGGTGACAGGTTTTATTAGCTGAGGTGTGGCACTGCTTGACGTGGAGTGCCCTGCCTCCCAGGTACACCCGGAATGAGCTTGGCCGTTTCTATGGTGCCTGCACTCGGAGTCACCATCCCTGGAAGTGCTCATAAGATGGCTAAACCTGGCACTTTGAAATACAGCTTAGTGGACATGGTGGTGTTTGGTCAAAGGTTGAACTTTATGGTCTTGGAAGTCTTTTCCAGTTCAAGGGATTCTGTGATTCTTTACCCAAGCTCTGGGGTTACCTCTGAACCCTCCCAGGATCACTTTTTGGTTTTTCTTGGAAAAGAGGGCTCCAGGGCATAAAGTGTAGGAGTACCTACAGATCCATCATAGGTGGTGCTGAGAAGCTGGTACAACTTACTGAATCCTAAATGACTTTTGTGGAATTGCTTTTATTTTCTTCATATAGTGATAATTCAGAGTATAGCACCAAATCACAGCTGACTTCATGCATTTCTCTTGTTATATGCCCTGGAGCCAGTAAACCCATTTATAACTGAAAACTCTGTTCTGAGACTGAGATGTGTATAATTTATTTATTAATATGAAATACGTTATCCATATAATCTTAAGCTTTTCTGCTAAATTATTATCTTGGATAAAGAAGAGCAGATGCTAAGGGCATCTGAAGTATATGTATAAGATGGCTTACTTGAGCCTTAGGTTAGATCTACAGTCTCTGTGGTGCCACTGATTTCACAGGCCTGGAATGCTGATTGATGCTGGGGAATACCTGAACTTTTAGTTTGACGTTGTTCGATTCAGCTGCTGCGTTTTCTGCCTTGGTATGTTTTTTTTCTCTTTCCTGCTTCTGGAGGCAGTGAGATCTCCATAGAGATCATTCATGGGTTTTTTTTTCTAATTGCCTCTCTTTAGAGAGCCCCTAAAACTTTAATAAAGTTTTGCATGATCTGACCCATTGGCTGTGTTATGCATTCTCTGTAGCTGTCTTTTCTGAGCAGATTTCAGATCTGAGTCCTATCTTTCGGTCACATCCTGAGTCTTTACTGCACGCTGTCCAAAATCAATACAACAAAACAAAAAGGGTCAGTCACATTCCAGTTAGAGATAAGATGCAGTGATAGTGACTGTCTGGCTTTGTTTTCTATTCAGTTCTCTTTTTTCCTCTAGCCAAACGAGTTATCTTCTCGTTATTACTGGTTAGTGAAGCCACCTTCTGTCTACCCTACAGTTTGTCTTCAGACAGACCCCTGTCTGCTTCTCTAGTTTTTGTCTCTCTTACTTTATCCTCTTAAGTTTCCAGCTTCCATTTTGATTTGTCTCTCTGTCTCTGCAGCTTGCTGTTGTTCTGGCTGTGCCATCTCCTCTTGCTGGGCATTTCACTCAAAGAGCCAGACACCTCCCATGGATTCCTTCTCTCCATGTGTCCAACTCTTCCCTCTCGTCACCAGCCCTCTTGCAGTACTCTCACACAGACCCTGTTTCTTCTTCCTTGCCTTGATTGTAGCCGTGTAATGCACATGGGTCTCTTCCTCCCTCTTTGCTTCTTGGATTTGAGATTATTAAGAAAAATCAGATTCCTTTGTTAGGGTGTAGGTGGTGGTGATTAAAAATTCCTTTTGCCTCAGAGCTACTGTTTAGTAAAACAGGACCAAAGCTCTGGTCTCCTTTTATTGTAACATTTCAGACTACAGTTGGATTTTTATCTCTTCGCATGTTCTAGGCTTTGATGTTACTATATTTTGTATCAATATTGTACAAGATCAAATCAGCAAGTAGATGAAACTAGAAAATCCATTTTAAAACTGAATAAAAACAACTAAACATAAAAAATTAGGAAAGTCCTTTGGTAGTTGCAAAAATGTCTGTATTCAATTCATTTATTTTTATTCACTCTTACTCACAATTTTTACTTTGCCTAGAACAGTTTTTTGCTATAGTAGCTATTTAATGAGTCTGTGTTTAAAAAAAATTTAATTGTTTTACTTTAGATTAAAAAAAAAAACCCTCTGTTCTTCAGGTACATTCTGTTTCACATTAGCAGTCATGTCTCTCTAATCTGGAATCCTTTTCAAGGCCTTTGATTATGGGTTATTGAGAATAAAACAATAACAGGAATTATTTATTGAAGTATGGACGACCTTCTGGGGAAAGATGATTTTCCTTTCAGTTAGTTTCTGAAGTAGATTTTATCTGTGCACACACAGTGGGTATCCTTACAGTCACAATACTAAAACATAAGAGTCTAGGTAGTTTGCGTAGAGTTATTTTGGCAGCACAGAAGACAGGGGATGCTAGCTGTTGATGTCTCACTATGATTTCTGGTTTCTTCTTGACAGGTGATGACAGACTCTGTTTTGGACAGGCACTTATGTCACTTTGGATATTGGCTTCATGCTCTGGCTTATTTGATCCACCTGTAATCTAAAGGAAGACTGCTAAGCATTGTCAATATTTCCTTTATTTTGATTATCATATGTCTGTGGTCTGTCATCCTGTTGAAAGGAAGTGAAATAGCATATAGGAATATGTTGTAACCTTCTTCTCATCTTCATTTTATCACAGTGCTGTTATTTTGTGCTCGTGAGTCATCTCTGTTCTGGTCTCATCACAGGTTGTCTGCTAAAAAGTCATCCCCAGCACAGTTCTGGTACAAGCCACATTTTCTCTGTGTTTACTTGTTTGCTGCTGCTGCTCCTGTCCTTGGTTCTCAATGCACACTATTAATTTAATTTTTTTTTTCTTTCTTCATCTTTTGTTTTCACATACAGGTATTTCTAGTCATATTTCATTACTGCCATTGTTAATGTCACATTGGCAGTACTTTCCATGATTATAACAACTTCTATTTGCTTTGCTTAACAGAAAGAATAAAGTTTTAACTGGATTTCACAGTAGTACTCTGTAGGCAGTTAGAAAAATAAACTTTGGGTTTATTTACGGTTTCTGTTACAACATATATAAAATAAAAGAACAAAAAAAAAGTAAAAGCACTGCATTGCACACAAATGATGCATTAGTTGAAATGAAAAGGCAAAGTACTTTAATGAAAATGAGTGTTTTAGCATTTTTAAACCCTTGTATTTTAAATAATTTGTCAAATAGCTTCTTAAATACTTAAAAAACATACCTCCTAGAATTCCCTAGAGATGCATGTTTAAGTAACTCCATTTGGGTTTATGTTTTAGATCCCATGTATATGGGATTAAGATACTGGGCAATAAGGAAATTCTAAATTGCATCAAGGCTACTTGAAATACTGACCATTTAAATTCTCAAATTTATAAATACTTACGGGTGCAGATAAAGGTGATTTCAGTAATATTGCAATGGCCTATAAAGCAATTAGGAATACTGAATTCTAAAGCTCCCCTGGGTTAGGTGACCACTAGGAGGTGTGGCCACAAGCAAGATGCATCTGCGTGATGAATGTGTGTATAAGAATTAAGCAATCTCTTTTAAAAAACGTAGTCAAGAGGGCTATTTAACAAGGGAAATTCTTCCACTTTATTAAAATTTATATGTGAATAATAATACATATAACTTCATATGGTATTGTATTAAGACATTTATTAATATTTGTATATTTATAATATTATTAGGATACTATATAGAGATAAACTATATAAACAGTGTACATCTATGTGCCAGTTCAGTGGGAGATTCCCCATCATCATTTCAAAACATATTTTAGTTGTGTTCAGTGTCAATATTGGTTATCAGCATGATGCCAGGAGTGCCTAGAGCAAGAAGGTCGGTGTCATTGTGGACACCAGCTCAGGAAAACACTGTAATACGTGATTGTAGTTGATTATGAATGCCAGTCAAGTCAGACATTGCCATAACTAAATACTCTGTAAACCTATTTCACATTTTTCATTTTTGTTTCTTGGGTTTTTGGTTTCTTCTCATAGATCACAGGGAGTTTTTTTTACCTCTTTCAAAGCAATAGCTCACTTTTTTGTGTGCAAAAGAGTGAACTGTTTTATTGTCATGGTATGCCACTTTGGTACAACATGCAGAAGTTATGCTGTAAAGCACAGCCAACACTAGGAATTGCTGATATGTGGTATTTTCACACTCGGAATTCATGTGTGTAATGAGAAATAGATCCCATTCACAGCAAAATACATGAAGGGCTGTGTTCAGGAATCCAGTTATAACGGGCTGCTCTAATGGAGCTTCTGCTCATGAAATACATTTTGTCCTCTACTTGGTAAAGTAATTCTGTTGTACTAGGAAGGCACTTCAGTGCTGTTATTTATCCTCCTGTTAACCCAAAACAGGCAAGCAATCTCTGATATATATATATATATATAATGGTTGTTTTTTTGTTGTTGTTTTTGGGTTTTTTTCTGGGTTGTTTTTTTTTTTTTTTTTTTTTTTTTTTTTTTTTTTTTTTTTTTTTTTTTTTGTTGTTGTTGTTGTTGTTCTTAGCATTGTTGGAGCATACCTCATTTTCTGGTGGTGGTGTGGGCCATTAACTGGAATAAAAAGTAGCCATGCAGAATACAATGGAAATCCCACATAAGAGAGAATGCATTGCTTTCTATTATGTAGCTATCTGGTTTTGTATCTGTTGTTTCATAGTCTAATTCGTCTGTTTATTTCATTGTTATCAACAGGTGTTACACTGGAAATAATGCTCTGACACTAGGTACTGCAAATAGTGAATTAGGCCTTCTCATATTAAAACTTACTTTAAAAAGTACATAAAGATACTACCTAACCACAGTTCTGCACTGAAGAGTTTATAGAGAAATGCTCTTAATTCAGCCTGGAGGATATTCAGGTAGATGCTGTGCTGTGGAGATGAATAGCTGGAACACTGACCACAGTAAAAGTCAGAATTTATGGAAGAGTAATAAAGGAGAGACACTTAAGCCTGTGTTGTATCACAGTGATGAGGATAATCAGATTTAGCCTAACCATTACATATCTTGTACAGAGTAAGATGAGTATCACTTGGCTGTTTTATTTTGCCTACTACTAACACTGCTTTTAAATTAATATTAAAAAGAATATTTTTGCCATTTCTATGCAAGAACAGATACAAGAAAACAGAACAGCTAGTGAAAACCTTGAGACAGATTAAAGTAATGTAATTAAAACTCTGTTTTGGTGATAGGCATCAAATACAGCTGTATACAGCTCAATGTATGGTGCTGGTTTTGTTGAAAAGTCTAGAATTTTGCACAGTGCATGCCAAACTCTAAAAATTAGGCAGTCTAAATCACTTCTTGATGGTATTGAATTGCATTGGAAAATAACATGCTTGTGCTTTGTGAGTTAGACATATTCTGATGTAAGGAAATGAGTAGCTTTTAATATCATTCAGAAACAAGTTGTTGAAAATTGGGATCTTAATCTGATTACCTGAGCACATTGGAAATAAATTTATAACATGTATTATTTTAAAAATCTTTAATGAATATGGTTGGGTTTTCTTTGTTTAAAGTTTGTCTTAAGTTTCCATTTTGTCTTTAATATCTAGTTACTTGAGAAGAGATAGTTTTACTGTTGATTGTGGAGATGGTTTTACTGTTGATCATGGAGAGCATTAACTTCTTTATAAAAAGAATTTATATGAATTGTGAGGATTAAAGTGTACACTGGTGTTGTTACAGCAAGTTTTTTTAAATAGAGAATTTTTGCAAAATTTTCGGGAGATTTCTTTCTGAGGTTTTTTGCTTGTTCGTGTTTTTCCTTTTTTGTTTGTTTGGTTTTTTATTTGTTTTCCTAGAATATCAAACTGAGCTTATCTGTCTTTTCACTTCTTTCTATAGCAAGTTCTTAGCAATTCTTAATCTTCAATATTGAAACATTGGTTGATTAATAATAGAGTTTTTTTAAGATAGTCTTAAATGTGTTTTTATAAGCTGCCTTGTTTTCCTGCTCTCATTCAAGTAATGCCACAGTTTGTGAAGAAGGGAAGACTTCACATGCATAAAGGCCTGTAGTCATGCTTACTCATTAAAAAGATAGTTCCTATGTAGAGAGCAGTGAGGTCTCAGTATATATATAACAAAATTTTTGTCAGCTTGTGTGTCTTCAAGTGGTGAATTGCTTAAAAGTTCTTATCTGTCTGCTGTAAGTAGAATAATTCTGTTTACATGTGCAAGACATGACACATAATTAATTGGAGTGTTTATCTTACTTCCCACTGGCAATACCTACTTTTTACCAGTTACCAGACTATGTCAGTAACCTCTCAGATTAAAGAAAAGGTGGATTTCCAGTCCAGTTTGAGGTAGTCATCTCGCCTTTTTCATTGGAGTTTAAAATTAAGTATAACAAGAATCACTCCTCTCAGGCTTTGGAGATGAAATGTGTGCAATCCTACTGTGCCAAACACAGGGTATTTCAAATTGGCTTTAGAGTCCAGGCAATCCAGTCACCTCTTGCTCTCCCCTCTGTGTGTTCCCCGTCTGGGGGTAAAGGGCAGCTCCAACATAATGTCTGAAGGCATTACAACTGCACTTCATAACATCTGACTTTTTTCTTTAATATTGTCTTACTTCATTTCTTACACTATGAAATATAAATATAAATGGCCTCCTAAGAAAATCACATATGAAACTTTTAGTGTGTACTAAATCATTTCCTATTGCTAAGAAAAGGCAGTATATAAAACTGTGTAACAGCTTGCAAGAAAGAATCCTCATAGTCAGTTCAGTCCTAAATGAAAGGAGACAAATACTGGAGCAATGACTGGCTACTCACTAGCAAATAGTTGTGTGATGTGAAAAGCTGTGCTGCTGGAATAATAAAAAATATTTTAGAAAAATCTTAAATGCATTTATGTCAATCAGAACATGGCTTCGTGGTGTTTGTATAATATTCCTCCAGCTTACCTTTGTCCTAAATCAGTTTTTCAAAAGATTTTCTTGCTAACACAATTTTCTTTTTGGAAATTCTCCACCTTAACCCCTCCCACTTCTCAGTCAAGAGGGCAATGGCTTTGCTCCTCCAAGGCAGAAGACTCTGCAGGCAGAGTAATAACTGTTCACTTTCCACTGCCTTGGTCAAATTTCCAGCTAACATTGCCCAAGAAGAAAGCACTTTGTTACTCCGCCAAGCACATCAGTGTAGAATTTGAGAAGCATCACTGCAAAGGATCAATTAAAAAGTAATTACTTTCCTGGAGCTAGTAGAACCTAACCTCTTTATTCACAATAAATAATTCTGTGGTTAGAGAAGAATATGTATCATGGATTATCAGGTGTTTTTGTCAACAGTTTTTAAGTTAGTCTGTATCTAATGTGCACTGGTGAAGACTTTGGGTACATCAAAAACATGCTGTGCAATTTTCACTTTTAAGCACCTAATATTTAAGGGAAAGTGTATTTTTGAAAGGTGAGTTCCTTCCTTTTTCTTGAACTGGCCTCAAACTGATGGGATGAGGAGAACAGTCTAATAAGCTGGATTTTGTTTGGTCTTGCACCCCTAATGAGAGATAAATGTGAGTATTCTATCAGTCGTGTCTCACTGTCCATCTGTCTGATTTTCTAGGAGGTGATTTCCTGTCATTCCTAAGAAAAAAGAAGGATGAGCTGAAAACCAAACAGTTGGTGAAATTTTCATTAGATGCTGCCTCTGGTATGGCATATCTTGAATCTAAAAATTGTATACATAGGTAAGGAAGACTTTTTTTTCTCACTATAGTACCTTTGCTTAGTGGAAATGCAAGATGTTTAAAGGTGTATGGTGTTTATTATCACAGGAGTGAACCCTACGATTTAAAAAAAATACACTTTTTTTGAAAGTTGGTCATTATTGCTTGTCTAATTCAAAAATACTCATTTGGGTAAAAAATAAGTGCTGCATTATTTGATGGCTATAGTTTGGTGCTAGTAGTAGAAGTTAATAATTATTTTTCACCATAATGATATGCATTATAAGGAACCTGATTCATACAGTGGCAATGAATCATAGCAAGAAGTAGTCTGTGAGGCTCATGTCATTCCTGAAATTTATGAATACTTGCGGGCCAGCAGAGAAGTCAGGTATGTTTGAAATGTGCTTCAGAAAAATGCACTGGTTTCTCAGATAATAGAGAAGAGCTAAAGTTCTGTATGTTAAAATATTAATTGCCTACAATGCTCTCTCTGATATGTGGAAGATTATCAAGTATTATGCTGTTGGAGTTTCTTATTTCTGTTCCTACCATTCCTTTTTCTTGTTTCTTCTCCAGTTTGACTCTGCCATTGCTCTGTTTATACTCCATTTGCATCAAAGGGGATGGCATTAGTTTCCACCTGTTTTATTCTCTCATAATAGCACAGTATATACCCTTCCTAATGCTGTGACTGAAATATTAGATGTAAACATAGATGATCCATTTCACAGAAAAATTATGGAGAAAAAATTTTCGTTTCTGATGTTGATGTCTTACACTTTGTAGAACATTTGTAGTGAACTGTATGACGCCTCACTTACATAATCAGTCCATTTGGGATTTAACACCTTTCTGGTGAATGCTCTTATCAGAGACCTGAGTGGCATTTCTCTTAGATTTTTATCATCAATGAATGGGTCAGTTGCAATCCTGCACATCAAGTTAATAGAAACAATTCTGCAAGATCACGATGTGTAAGAAACACTGAGAGAAAAAACCTAACTCATGATCTAAACTATGAAATATTCCCGTAGGGAAATCCAAGAGTGGAATTATAAGCATTCTGTCATGACAGGATGTGTTTCAGCCTGACTCTGTTCGTCCAGGATATAATGCCATAAAAATCAGAGCAAGTAACAGCATTAGTTATTTACACTAGCCTCATGAACGCCCTAGTGCTTAATAATTCCTGTAACACTCAGATCAGTGTTAAATATGAAGTGCCTGTTTAAGCTCTTTGTGTTCTTAGAAAATTAAACCAAAGATGAAAAAAGTAGCTGGATAACTGAAGTTCTTAATTGCAATTACTGAAAAAAGAGTTCAATATTTATTCATTAAATGATAGTGTGCTGCCTAAAATATAAATAGTTTTATAATTGTTTTTTTAACTCTGGAAAAATGGTATTCTTGCACAGCTGTGTGGAGTAGTGCTCTTCTAGAAGCTATGGATGACAATGTGGCTTCACTGTATCTGTTAAATTTGCACTCCTGATTGATGAATAGGAGTTGCTATTCCTACGATGTGTTTACAAAGCTAACGGTGATCTAGAGAATGTGTTTCAGAGATATGTGGAGTATTGTCTCACCATATGAAGATTTCATTGTTTTTGGTTGGAAATTGGAATACAAATGTGTCACACAGTTCCTAAGTCAGGAAAAAGAGCTGAAATCTGACCTGTTTTGTTGGTGCTATAGACCTGCCAATGCACATAGCCTGCGTTACAGATTCTGTAGTATAAGGAGAGAAGAACTTCTTTCTCCGTGTTTACATTTTAACTTTCAAAATATTAATTAAATTTGTTTATTATCACAGATTGTCACAGAAGGTTATCAGAGGGAGCTAGCACTTTTCCTTAAAGGAGAACCAGCATTTTTAGGAAACCTATTCTGAATAAAAATGCAATCAAGCAAGCAAAAGTGCAAGCAAATAAGCAAATCATGTGTTGAGGAAAAGTGCTTACTTTTATGAAACACACAGTTAATAAATCAAAGTATGCATACTTCAGTATACAACATTCTCTTTTGTTCTATGTGGTTAGCTATAGCATGTGCTTACTTTATTTTTATGAGTTAATTCTTCTAAATTTGGTAGGTAAATGGAATGAAAATTTCAGCATCATGCAAACAACCAACTAAGTTTAGCGATTTTTGCAGTAATGGTAAAGGAACTTGTGTTGGTTGGTTTTATTTTTAGTTACTAACGCAGGTTGATTAACAAATGCTGACTCTAGGAAAGTAGCTCATGAAGTTTTAAAATGTGTTTGACCAACGGCTAAACTGCAATTTAGTAGGCTTAGCATACACAGAATTTTGCTAGGTCTGTTCACTGTTTGAGCACTGATCCAGGATTTCTGGACACCCTGAGGAATGGCTGGAGGTGCATCAGTGTAGAAGCCCTGAAAAACAGGGAAAAGACAAACTGTCTTGTGCTAGTTCTTGGGTGTTCTGACTCAGAACCCTACTGGAATTTCCCAAGCCCTGAAAATGCAACCATGTGGCTGCATGGTCTGTACAAAGAATTTGGGAGCCTTTGCTCCCTCCTTTTTAGGTCAGGTAAGACAGATCAGATGAGTAAGTTTAATGTTGACAGCAGGTAATTGCGAATGGAACAATTTAATTCGTAGCTGGAAGAAGCTTTAGCACTCTGTAAAAAGAGTGGGGGTTTTTTGAAAGAACATTGAACTTGTCCTTTTTTTTGTCAGAAACTTCATCTACTGAAAGTGGTTCTCAGGTAAAAAAGAGGTGATAAAATTGACTAGAGACAATGGACTAAGCAGTGGTTAAAAAAAACTAAGTCTTTTAATTTGTTTAAGGGTACATAGGCTTTGATTATTATTGCTTAAAAAACAGTAACTAGAAACAGTTTCTATTACAGAGTTTACAGTAAAATTAAATTAGTTTACTTCATGCTGTTTTCTTTCTACAGTATTCAGTTTGCTGATTTGAGGATTTTTTCAGAACCCCACATATTTTTTTAGTGGTTTAGGTGACTGATTTAGTATCATACATAATTGACTACCTGATAAGGAAAGCTAGGGCTAATCATCAGTTTATTAGCATTATTTTAAATTCTGCTCTTTAGTTATAACTGCAGTAGCTATACTTAGCCTTTATGTTTCAAAATTCTACCCAAATTTGTATTGGATTTCAGAAATTATTGTCTAAATTATACTTCAACTTACCCTTTCAGTAGTTGGGACAGTGCCACAACTAATGTGCTGTTTGTTTTCTATTTTTTTTATGCGTTAGCTGTTTCAGTAGGTGAAAATGCTTACATTGGCTTGTAAGTGATTATTGAATGGTTATTTGGTCTACATTTGCATTTCCTCTAGAATCCGGATATCACTTGTTCTTTGCTCTCTCTCTCTTTAAAGAACAGAAGTTACTGTGCTTTCAGGGGGGAAAAAAGCTACATGAAAAGATACTAGTAAAAAAATAAAAAGAGTGGTTGAACATGCAGAGATGAATGTAGTCATTTCATGTCCATTTAATTAACATGAGGTTGAAGAATTGTTTCTTGCCTTTCATTTTTACGATATGCTATTGTTTAGATAGTTCTGTTTTTCTGTTAATTAGAAGATAAGGATGGAGATGTGATAATTTGAGTTGGTTTAATAAGCATTTGTGAGTGGCCTTCTTTTCCAGTATTTGATTTGCATGTGGTGAATTCATTTGTCTGTAATTTATGTTTAGTTTTCAAAGCAATCTTGAGAGGCTATAGGAGGGAAGCTGCAACTTCTATTGGACTCTATTGGATGTACAGGGACATCTAGAGGATCAGGTTGATTTATTTCCAGTTGATGCACTATGAATGTGAGAAAACAGTGGCCATGGTCCCTGCGTTCAAGGTCAAATTTTCCTTTCAGTCAATGAATTTAGCTTCTGAAAGTTTCCCATATTCTGAATTAAAGATGTGTTGGTTGGCAAGATGATCATGTTCTCTGGTCTAGTTCTTCCATTTTTAGTCATATTACTGCTGTTTCTTTTTGCCTTAGTTTTGTAGCTGTGGAAAAACCCTGTGTTGTGTTAAATTTGGTTTACTTTCATGTTATGAAATCCTGAAGGTGGATATTAATTCAGGATTTCTACAGTTTTCATTAGATATGTATCATTTAATTTAATTACGTATAAATTGCTAGGAAGATACTTGCTTCCCTGCTACTAATCTAGTTTAGCTGATCTGCTCTGCTGTCAGAGTTATTTTTCTTCTCAAGTCTTGTAAGTGCTAATGTATAGCATTTTAGAAAAAAGTGTCAGAACCCTTTCATAATCATGAACTTAAGAACTTTACTAAATACTTCACTAGATCTTTCATTTCCTGTGAGTCTTCTGTTTCTACCTGGAACAATAGTTCAGCTACCACTAAAAGGATGAAAAATGATCCTTTTTAATTTAGCATAGGTGCTGCTCAGTTCTGTTGGTTTCAGGAGTGATTCAAGTCTCCTGGAGCAGGAGAGTGATGGTTTAGCTGCAAAATGGAACAGGTCTCCTTCCTAAAATGGGGAACAACCTGTCTGCTCGGTGTCTCTGCCTAAATCCCATGGAGGACAGTAGCTCAACACTTCCCTGTGCATGGGAGGCTCCACACAACCCCGTACTCCGTGGAATGACAGCTCTGGTTTTGTCCTGGGCTCCTTGAGCACATGTTTCTCTGAATATTGCATTTCCTCCTGGCACACTGCAATGCCTGAGGCCTTTATTGCAGTTCCTGTAATTTTCTCCGCTACTGTATGATTTATGAAGAAAGATGACATTTTGGTGGTAAACCACCTAACTCTCTGAGGTTTAGTGCAAGGATTAATTTGCCATTATTAATTATCTCTTTATGATTCCTTCAGGATTACACGCATAAAGTGAAGTGGTGATTTTAAATTCCATTTCCATAGCTTTCTTTCATAGAAAATTCATTTATGACTGAATGAAAATATATGTCCTACTATATTGATAATATCTGTTGATTGTGCTTCAATAAATAAGCCTTTCAGAGAATTACTGTCAGTGCTACAGTTGAAACACCTCATAATTGTAGTGAATAATCGTAGTTTTGATCCTTTTTTATAAGATGGTATCTTTGCTTTATATAAAATTATGTTTCAAAGCATTTTTTTCCAGTATGAATGTTAGAAATATTTCCATTCTGTTTAAAGATAGCAACACAAATGGAAACTTTGATGAAGGACTGTTACTTTCTGCAGGCCACTTTATATAAAATATATTGTTAGTTTAAAAGAAAAGCCACTGAAGTCTACTCTGCCATATCTGTAAAATAATTTTTAGTCAAACTTTGAATTTCATTGGCGCATTACCATGTGTTGAGCTTTTATTTCTTAATATGGACATGCCTTATGCAACCTTCTCTGTTGCGTCTTAACTAGTAAGATTCTTTCCACCAAAACCAATATTTCCACTGACTGTATTAGATTATAAAAATACTATGCAATTAAAGCACTGCCAGTTTTATACACATTATTATTTTTTATTTGTTCTGTTTGTCATAAGTGGTACTAATGGAAGAACCATTTGTAAGATAACAAAAACCCTCTTTCTCACAGTTCTGTTGTGGATAAATAAGGATGTGTCTGCCAACTCTTTCCAAAAAAACCTGAGTTCAGAGTGCTGTCCTTGGGACTCCCAGCTGTTGCTAAACAAATAAAGGAAGCACTGTTCCCAAAACAGTGGTGCTACTCACCTCTCACCAGACTAATGCCAGCATTCCACAGGTGCTGTTTGGTTACTTGGTCTGCCATGATCCTTTTTTCATCAGTGGCTATTAAAACTGCATTTCAGACCATAATACTGATAAAGACAAATGTGTCACTGCTTTCAATTGCTCCAGGAAATTCTTTGTCATAGTTTTCACATCATTGTGTTCCTTCAAAATAAGGTGTTTCCAACCCTAAAATTCCAACTGCTGTCATCCAGGAGAGGCAGATGAACACTGCTACATTTCATTAAGCCTGCCATATAGGAATAGATTTTAAGAGTATTATATACTAGGTTTCAGCTTTTAAGAATAGATTTTCAAGAGATTCCCCCCTCCTTTTTTTTTTCCTGCTGTCACATTGGTAAGTGTGGTTTGATCCTAGAGAAGTATATTTACAATTAAAGTTGGATCGGTTCTGAATCAGTACTTCTGGTTGTCTTAGATCTTATTTGAGCAACATGATAATTTTTTCCTTAGTGAGCTTGTATGAATTTGAAAGTATTAAGGAAAAAAAAAAAACCAGAAAACATGAATATCCAAGCCCATGAATATTGTATACTTTAAACTCATTACAATAAATTAAAGTGATTACTGAATTGAAAATATACTGTAATGGAAGATTCTGTGAACTATGGTGAAGAGTTGAGTCTGAATAAAAGTTGAACTTTCTTCTAATCTATAAAGTCTTTCCCTAAGCTATTGAATTTTGACATGGCTGGTGACAAAAGAATTTAAAAGGAAGAGAAATACAGTTTTTTCCTTGTAGATGTGGTGCATTTGTTGTACTGGTTGATACTGCTTCCTCTTGTGTGCTTTATTTGAAATTCACCCCAGGCTATGTTAAAAACATCACAGATTGAGTTTTGCCATAGCTGCATAAGGCTTGTAATTAGAGTAACAGATGTGTGGGTTTCGATGCCCAGAGTGTGATATAAGAAAGGTCTGAATACGTTTTTTAACTGTAAATCTCCACATCATTCTATCTCCGTAAAACCATCCTATCTTTCATACATTCCTTATTTATGCTCGAGATGGTCCTGTTACCAGAGGAGTTAGTGGTCACAATGTGTAGGAAATACATATTTGAATTGTGGCTTTTTCATGTTACTGTGTTAAATAAACATGCAGTAGACTACACAAAGTATTACATTAACTTAATGATTGTTACATTAATGATAGAACTGGAAGTTCTGGTGCTTTTTTTTTCTCTTTAGGAATAACATGGTGCTTTATTCAGCTGTTACTAGGATGGGTTTTGTTTGCCACAGGGATTTTCCAGTACTAAATATCTCTACCACTTACTACTCTTCTTTTAAAATATTAAATTTTAAGGCATCTATTCATGCTAATGGAAAAGAAAGTTCTTGTTCAACTATGGTCATTCTGAGGCTAATATTAATAATTAAAGTTCCCAGTGGCCAGTTTAGTATAGGATATTAGATTATACTGTTCCTTAGCTTAGAATGGCAAATTGACGTTTCTTCATATTAAATAAAGGGAAATTACCTTTTTTTCCCATGTTTGTATTTTCTTTTGAAAAGGCAGTTACAATGTTTCATCTTTATTTTTGCCTAATTGGCATTTCCTTTAGCTTCCATTTTATGTCTAAAGAGAACACAGCCTGTATATCAACTGAATGGCATCAGGGATAATCCAGTATGATCAGTTAAACATAGTTCTTTATATTAATGTTTTGAAGTGTCTGTTAAAAGCTTCCATAAGGCTGATATTTTCATTTTATTGCAAAGTTTCCCTAGTGGTTCCTATTCAGTATGTGCTTAAGTATCATCTTTTATGTGTTCTCCATAAAATAGAGAAAATATCCAATTATTTCAGACTTCTGAGCTTTCAATATTTCAGTTTTTCTAGGATGATTTAAAATGTCATGAGGAGTTAAACTAAACATAGTAATAGTTAAATTGGTTGACATGTTACTGCAGAATTATTTTGTAGACCTAGGTATTTAAAAAAATGTAGTGTCAATATTGTCAGAAAGCTGTATTAGTACAGATATATGTGGTGATAGAATTCACTGATAACTGCTAATACAAGGGAAGCTGAAAATCCATTGCTTTTCACAATAGCTAGAAATTTATAATGGGTTCTGTTTTTGCTTTCTGTTTTGTATATCTCATCTGTCAGTTAGCAGTGAGAAGTTGGATATTTACCATTAGAAGGTAGAGTCTTCATTCTGGTCAGCTCACTCTTGTATTTTTAAGGAACATTGAGTGTTTGTGTATAACTTATATGTGATCTGAGGTCTTAGTCTCACCAGAAAGAACAGGAAAAATCTTCACCAAGGGGCAGATGTTGTATACAAATAAAAAGGGACAGAAATGCGCCATTTTAAGGATAATATTTTGTAAGAAAACGACCTTAAGCCCACTTTTTGAAGTTCCTTTACCTTCTGCTAGTCCAGGGCTTCTCAATATGAGACTTCACACCTTTCCTTTTTATTGTTCCTGCACTTCCAGATTTTACTGCACAACAGAGTAAGATGTCAGTGAGGGAAAAAATATGCAAAAGGAAAATTTGTTAAGAAGGAAATATTTTTGTTATTGCATAGGTAAAGTACAATTGGATTACTTGTTAACTGATATTTCTGCTCTTACATGTTTAAGTGAATAGCAATGAATCTGTTCCCTGAAATCTCAGATAATGGTCTGGTCTTTCTGCCATATTAAATTCCTGTTTGGGTTCCAGGAATCATGAGAATCCAAAAGAACAACACAAAGTTCAGAATATTGTGAGATACTGTAGCAATATGTTGTATATGATGAATATAGTTACATGATCTCTACTTTTATAAGTGTATCTGTTTTATTCTTAGGGGGCAGTTCTGTATAAAACCAAAATGAAGTTACTAGAAAACTTAGTATTTTATAGACAGTGAGGAGAAACATTAAGTATCAAAAGCTAATTATAAAAAGAGTTATATCAGAATAAATTCTTAGGTTGTAAATAATTTCTCGGAAATTTCAGAGAAGGAGGTTTAAATATTTTCTTGTCACAGAAGTTGCATAGTATGAAAAATATTTGTTTCTTGCCTTTATGGAGTTGAATTAGTCTATCTTTTTCTCATGAGATATCCCTGATAGAGAAAGCTCACTCCTAAAAAATGAGTAAGCCTTGCTAGGAATAAAGGAAATAAGACTGAAAGAAGTTGAAGCAAATTTTCATAGACTGTCTCATTCTGTTTAACAAACAGTAACATTTTAGGTGTAACATTATTGTACTGTATTTGTTTTTATTTACTGCAATAGCACTTTCTAGTTGATAAGTATTAGGAATTTGCAAGTATTATTCAGTAAAATAATTTGAATAACATTTTTAGAATAATAAATCTAGTCACTGCATGAGAGCAACAGGCTCTAATTAAAAAGCAAAACGTAAAAAATGAAAGTACAGGATATTGACACGAAGATAAAAATAGTGTGCAGTTAGTGTTTGTGGAAGCTATTGTGCTGACCATAAAGTCACATAGCTCTTCTAGATAGTGTAAATGATATTTTCTCTACTTTCACAGTCCTAGTACAGTGGAGAACAGTGGGTGAAATGTAATTACTTTCCAAGAAAGATAGGCTGCAGGATTCCATTTGTGCAATGGGCAAAGGAGGTATTAGCAGATGATGAACAATGAATTACATGATAGGATAAGACAAAAGCAGAAGAATAAGGGAGGGGGAGAAGTGGGAGGATGCAGTCAGCTACAGCAGTTGCTTCAGAAGCGAGGTTTAGGGTGCCTCTTCGAGCACAAATTGACCACAGAGTGTGTCAGTATTTGTATAGGGAAGCTAAAACATGCTCTCATGCACTGACTTCTTTTTTCTGGGGTGTAGAACTTCCCCTGGTTTCTTTCTTACAGCAGAAAACTCTAATCAGTGTTTTTGAAAAGGAAAAATATGTGGTTTATATCTAAGATACAATGCACTAAGATATAATGTATTGGTTTAATATTTCATTGGCTTCCTGATACTAATTCTTGACATTCCAAGGAGGAATGTACCTCTTACAATTATCTCAGACAGCAAACAACTTTCGTTTAATAAAAAATTCTTAGGCGTTTTGTGGTAACAGATAATAAATTCCATAATTATTTTCTGGAAGAAAAGCTTATTTCCCTTTTCTGAGTTTTATAGACATACATACACACAAATATATATATATGTACATGTATGCTTACTAGGTTACACCTATTTTGTAGATTTGACAAAATGTTTATCCACTATTTTTTTCAGATAGCACTAATGATGATATACCTTACCCTGTATTTTACCACTGCCTCAGGAGATTTTTCAGAAGTGCCTCCAAGCTTTACAGTGCTGTAGTTTTAACACTGATGTATCATATTCAGCGTTGTTATCTGGCTGTGTACATAGTGAAAAACAGATGAAAGAAGGATGTGTGATGGGTTTTCATGTGTATTCATGAAACAACTTGATTTTAAAGTTTATGGAACTGAAATACTTTATGGCATATAGTTCTAAGTATCAAATAATAAAAAGAAGGCTGTGTTCCAGCTCTTTTTGTAAAATCAGGTCATTTTTCTCATAAAGCTAAGAGAAACTTAGGAGAATTTATGCCTGTTCAAAGGTAAATTCAATTCCAATAGGTACTGCTCACAAAAAAATACTGTGATCAAATTTAAACTAAAAGGAATCACACTTGCTGAGGATGAGTAAAATAAAATACAGAGAAAGCTAAGTGCATGTTTTGTTCTCTTTTTGTCATTGCTCTACTGTTCTCAGCCTCCTTCCTCCTCATTCAGCAGAGCTGTAGTGTATGGATACACTTTCATGAAACATCTTTATATCACTGCGAGTTTTGATTCAAATAAGGAGTTACTCTTTGTCAAAGGCTATTCCAAAATCCTTATGCAAGGCCATAAACAGCAAGAAAGGCCATATTGGCATGTAAACTGGTTTGGAAGATAGATGGAGATCATCAAGGTACATGGAGCAGTGAGAATTGTTGAATCAATGTACAGTCTTTAACTGTTCACAGATTCCAGCTGAGTCATTCAAGCCTGACATAAAAGGCTCCTGGCAATGTTTGATGTCAGATACTTCATCATGTGTCCTGGCTTCTGGGAAATAAAAATAGATGAGTGAAATAAGGGCCAAGTCCCAGTTTAATAAACCCAAACTTTATGTAGGAGTTACCATGCTATAAGTAAAAGTGCTTGATTTGAAAGGCTTCTGCTTTGGAGTAGTTTTGATTTTGAAGATTATTAAGATCAATAAACCTACATATGCTCAAAAGGGAGGGTTTGAACTTTACTGCTCTGAATATTGCATCTTAGTAATTAGTTGGTTATAAAAATCTACAGGCCTATACACTAACAAATTAATTAACTGTCCTTCCTGCTTGGTGTCTTAGACCTCTCTGACTTTCCATCTGCTTCCAGGAAGCCACCCTTCCTGCACATCATTGCTTGTGCAGACCATGCTCTCTTGTATGAGATTATCTGGACTAGTTTCTTACTCTTCTTGCAGGGTCATGTGTGGATTCATGAAATCCCACTCTCTCCTCATGAAATTTCATTAAATAATCTCTGAATATCCTAAACAGAGAGCAAAACTCAGATGATAGGGTCTCCTATGCTGCTATTGTCTTTTTTTGGCAGAACTCAAGTGTGAAATATTAGTGTTGTGGTTACAAATATATTTATCTATCCTGGTCATTTCTTAATACATTTTAGTTTCAAAGGGGTTATTAAACATCTGTATATATTATTAATCTTCTATAACACAACTGGACTTCAGTTGTAAATTGAAACCAGTTGTTTTTAATTATGTAAGTCAATAAGCATCTCTCTAATCACAGGAAAGCATTGTAACCTTCAGAGATAGTCAGGCAGACAACTCTTAGAAGACTGTAAAAGTTATGGAAGATTTTTCTATGTCAAACATAAAGTCATATTTTTTCCTTAAGCAGGCAGTTTCTTCTTCCTTCAACTATCAAGGCGCTATTAAATTGAAGTGTTTCAGTTCCCTTTTGGGGAGTATTTTATAGTAACTTATACAGAGTTTGGTGATCTTTCAGATTAGACAGTGGGCCAGTATTTTTCTCTGATTGTTTTGACCTGTTCTTTAGACCTGCACAGTTCACCTCTACTGATGTTTGAAGCCCCTTGCAGGAAATGTTGTCTGACCCTGGAGCTGAGCTCTGAGCTGCCACTGATCTGCTGCTGCCACCAGCCTGGGTTAGGAGGAAGGACAGATTGGTACTCCCTAAAGAAGCCTGCAGCTGAGGAAGCCAAAATTTGCGTGGTAGCTTTGCTGCACACAGTGTGGGGCCACATTTGACATGTGAAACCAGACTACCTCTAATCACAAATAAATGCCTGTAGCTGCATATAATGGAAATCTGAGGAGACTCAGCAGCAGTTGTGTCATTCTGACTTGATGGGAGCCTACCTGTACCCAGCTGGTAACACATGTAGCACTTTCCTGTACAGAAATTAGCAGTTTGTGTCAATTGCATTTGAAATTTTGTAGTTTCCCCAAATATGTGATTGGTTGAGAAAGTCACGTTTTCATATATGGTAAAATGAATAAATGCACTAATCCAGGAAATTAATATTTCTTTGGATCTTTCCCTGTTTGACCCCTACCTTTTTGTTGTGTACTGTATGCCTGATAGTATAATAATAGATTCCAGGGCATCTGACAATTCTCATATTTATTTTAAGTCAGTAAAAAGTTGGATTAGTTTACTTAGTCCATCCCTTTGAAACAGACACTGGTCTGTACACCTGTTGAACTTCTTTCGGGTTATGAAGTAACTGCATTAATAAAATAGAATTTCTTAAGTTTCCTAGACAGATTTCTCACAATCTAGTAGATAATGAGCTTTTATTTTCTGATGCTTAATTTAATTCCATTACTTATATTAAATTGGAATCCATATCTCATTTGGTTCTCTTTTCTTTCTACATGATTGCCTAGTAGTATTTGTATTTTACTGAATGTTTGTATTTAGGCTTAATTTTTCAAAATATAATAACTCCTGTTTTACAGGCTAAGTCTAGCCCTTTTTCTGACAGATGTATCTCCTCCCTCTTCCCTGCTTTCCCTTCTTCTCTTGACCTCTCCCCCCTTCTCTCTGTTCTCCCCTCTCCCTCTCTCCCCTCTCTTTCTCCTTCTCTCCTCTCCTCTCCTTTCCTTTTATTTATTTGCCCTTACTGTTGCTTGCAGCTTCTCCTAATTTGATATTATCTGGAAATTTAATTAAATTCCTGTTTGACTTTTCCCTCAGATCATTAACAAAGCCATTAAATGAAGACAGGCAACTCCAGTTTCTTGCCCTGTATTATATCACTTTTTAAGAAATTTCTTACCCATAATTCTTTAAACAGGAAGATTCTAAACGTTTAGCAGATGACTAGATGAACTTCAGTTATTTTATAATCTTTGCCCATACTAAACGCTAAAATGAATGTAACATTAAATGGCAAAGAGGATGCTGTCTTCCTACAGTGTAATTGCAGAATAGTTTTTTGTGTGGAAATATTTCAGAATAATAGCCAGGTGCAGTAAATTCATAGCTTTGCAATAGTTTTCCAGTAGTTCATTTTCTTCCTGTCTTAAGATTAAGCGTAGGAAAGTGTTTTCTGCACCTCCAACAAACTTTGAATCCCGGTAGGACAAGGAACACGCAGATCAGATCCATAAGGAGTCAACACTATTCATGAGTGAATATGCTTCAGCAGAGAGCAACCAGAGGCAGAGGGGCTCTTTATAACTATAGAAGTCTGGGTTTTCCGGGGAAGGGACATGCTTGTAACAAATAGATGACTTCATGAGATAGCATAAGATTTTAATAGAAGAAAAAGGGTAGAGTTCAGTACGTGATGATCTTGGAGCTCCTGGACTTATTAACATCTCTTCCTTGACTCAGCCCAGCTCTGAGATTTTACCACAGTGAGCATGCATGTAACATGTGAGTTCATCCAGTTCTCAAAAGCTGTGGAAGTCCTTTCCCATCTCCTGCTGTCAATATGAGATGTAATCATGATCCCTAATCAGCACTGTCTTCTCTTTTATTTCTTCAACATCTCCTACTTTGGATACCCCACCATAATTTCATCAAAATTCCATCACTTCTTTTGCTTGTGATGAGAAAAGTGCAAAATATTTTCTTCCACATATAAGTTTTATTTTTGAGTGGGAAAATTGTGGATTTGAGTAATAGCAACAAAAACCAGGAGAGAGGTTCAATTTATTTCTTATCTTGTTAATTTACAGGAAGTGAATAGGTAATTTTATTCCTCTAAATTTTTATATATAATTCTCTACAATGTATTAGTCACATGAAATTTCTTTTGTATTTCTGTAAGCTAACTGCAAATCTTACTTAGCTGTCTAAGACAATTAGTAAATTAATACTCATCTTCATTTTCATTCATCTTAAGATTATTTTATTATAGTTACAAATCAGACTGTTTTTCAAATATTAAAATATTTCAAGGTGCCACTAAGCATTTTTTGGTAATCTTTGATTAAAGGTAGAGAGATATTGTAAGGTACATATTGGATTTTTATTTTTTCTCTGACTGGAAAATTATGAATTCAGTGGACTATTACTGTATATCTTTGTCAATGGTTTCCATTGCTAAGAATGCTTAGCTGGCTTATGCTACACATGCCATCCCTTTAAATTCTTTTCTCCCTAAATGAGAAACATCCCCAGAGGAATAATTGCCTTTAAATGTGGATGACTTCTCTCCCTTTGCTATTGGCTTTCTTTGTGGCTGTTCCCTGAAAATTCAGGATATTTCTTTTTTTCACTTTCTAGCCACTCAGCTTAGGACTGCAATACAATCCTTCTATCTAGCACTGCTTGATTCTGCTACTTCTCTGCTCTTTTTCTCCTAATTTCTAATCAGAGCTAATTTAATTGGTTTCTGTCTTTTTCCTTGTGTGTTATTTTCATGAATATGTAGTGGTTTGTACCTTAATTATGCTTGATGCTTCATTTCTTTGTAGCCTGATTAATACCTTTACCTTTTTCTACCTTCATTAATAAAGTGTTTCAGGATCTAGTTCCTGTAAAATACCTTATCTTCTGAAAAATCATGGATGTTAGTCCGTGATTATCTGTTACATCCAAAATCTTAATCCATGCCTGTCTGCTGTAGGAGCAAAAGTAAATTTGAGTGATTGAAATGCATGTAGAGATAACTTGTACTACAGCTACTGTTATGTACCAGATTAGTGGTGCTGGCTGTTGAAAAAGTAGTAGAGTTGCTACCTGTCTCAGATTAACTTTGGTATTTACCTGTGGCAAGTACTTAAATCTAGCCTGAGAAGACTTTGAAATACTTCATTTTTCACTAGGACTTGAAAAGCCCTGCAAATACTGCATATATATTGTGGTATTTTGTTCCATTCTAGTGAAAAAGGTGGGGAAAAAGTGACCCCTATTATAATTATGCTTTTGAATTTATTGGTTTCTTGGGTACTTGCAGTGTTTTTCAATTCCATATGCTCTGCTTTGCATTATTAGTCATTTGAACTTAATACATTTTGATATTAACACTGGAAAATGGCTTTGTTTAATAGAATGAAAAGTTTATTTTCTAAAAACCTTAATCATCAGAAAGTCAGTGATAGAAGTTACTCTGCTTCAGACATTTTCTTTAAATCAAGCATGCAGCCTTTTCTATCACTGATATATAATGGACAAGGGAGTATGATCTTTGACCATATCTGGTCTGCCTCTTCAGATGTTTCCAGTTTTGTAAAGAAGTTAAACCAGTATTTAATGCTTCTGTACAGAGAAATCAGTTACATTTTGACATTATACTACAGAATAGAATAAGGAAGAGATTAATTCAAAACTAAATTCAGAATTAAGAGCTAAATTGAGGGATCCTCCCATTCTAAAAGGGCAAGGACAGCCATTGTAACAAGTCCTATGTCAACACACAGGTTGAATAGAGCCATGATATTATAATAAAAATGCACTTGTTAGCACAATTTTGTACTCTACTGTTGTATTTCATTTTAGTTGTTTCTGTGAATGACATAGTGAAAATTTTTGCTTGTAAATAGTGGTTTTCTTCCTATGAATAATGCAGTCTATTGGTTATGGAAATGGAAGGCATTGTGTTTGTTATTTAAGTCCACTATAATTTTATCAAGCACAAAATGTAAATTTGTGTTCTGCTACATCTTGGATAATTACTTTTTGGACACTTTATTTCCCCTATAATTCAGTTAATATCAACAAGATTTTTCAGGACTATTAAAAACCTTACATGTGTCTTAAAAGTGCCAGTATTTGTTCTTATGTCCTGTAATGTTTCTATCAAAACCCAAGAGCTTAAGAATGGTTGCGTGAAACTCAGCAGAGATGTTATTCTTCTGTCTGTCCTGTTATTAAGGATTTCTAGAAGGTGTTTTTTATTTTCCGGTCACTGATACTGTAGGATCTCCATGAAGTTGCCTGTCTTCTACTCCGGTGGCTGTCCAGACCCTTAGTTTTTCACTAAAATGGGCATACAAAAGAAATTGGATTGCAAACCTTTGTTTCAAGATGCAGCACAAGGGGAAACAAAAAAACAAAAAAAACCAAAAAAAAACCAAAAAATAATTAGGTATTTTGTTCAGCATATTACATGTAATCAGCAGTGCACAGGAAAAATGGGTTATAAAAATCTATAGCAATATCAAAGCATAGAGGACTATTATAGACTAAAATGACTGTGATGCCATTTTCATCAAAATAACTGTTCAGAAGAATATAGGCAATAACTATTAAGTTCTAAAACAGTTGAGAAACAATGCAGATAAAAACCATTTAGATACTGCTGATAGGAATGTTTCTGTTCCAGGAGCAGGCATTGTGAAGACAACCTCAGAAACAGGAAAAAGGGGGAGGAATAGATGATGCAGCAATTTATTGCTTCATTTCCATCTTCATAGTCTACTGCTTTGATTCTCCTCAGAAAGTGCTCATTGTCTACTATTCCCTTCTTTATCTCTGTTAAAATTGCTGGTACAGTAAACTTGCCCTGCTAGGAAAATGGAGGGCACACAGTAGCCTACCAAAATAAAACTCAAAGATAAAAGTTTCCTAATGTGTCAGTAGATTTGTACAGTCCTTTGAGTCATATCTGGGTGGCAGACAAGAAGGTGAGAGTTGTGTTCAGCTGCTGAATATGAATTTGTTGGGGTTGTTTTGTTACTTTTTATCTTTTGAGTTCCTTTCGAAAAATTTTTAAGTCCTTCACTTAAGTGTGGAGTGCTTCAGAGAGAGTAATTGAAGGTCACTAATGCTGTGTGGTGGGAAAAGTTGCTTATTTTGTAGTTGAGAAGAACTGAGCAATATCCAACTGTGGATGGGAAACAGAGCACCTGACATTATTGAGAAATCACTACTGTGTCCAACTTGGAGTTTCTCTTGTCAGCCAGCACCGTTCATCTGTGGAGCTTAAGATAGGGATTATATAAGGAACTGAGAGAAGTTATTAGCATTGTAGTTAATATGGTTCCATCGGTGTTCATAATAGCTAAAATAATGTGAAGAAATAATTAAAATAGAAAGGGAGAAGAAAACACAGAAGTCATGAAAGGATTTTCTTCTGACCCTTTAATATTTTCCCAGTCTGTTACTAGGCACATTATTTGTTGTACTCTCCACATACAACAGTATCAGCACATGCGTATCAAGAAAGTTTGAAATTGGTGTGTTTTCATTTAGACACTACTGGGAATTACATCATGTGTATGAAGGTGAGGTAGTATCTTACAGTCCACAAAAACCCCAGCAATTTATCTTATAGTTTCACTTCCCACCCCTTTTTTTTGTTGACTATTTTCATTGAATTTAATGAGCAGAAGAGGTAAACCGATCCTGGTAACTAATTAATTACTTGCTTTTATAGTCTAAGAGTATTTTAGCTGCATGATCCAGGGATGGAATATAAAATGGCTAATTAGTTCAGTGAGGCAGTATGTGCTGCTGGTTAAGTAATGAGGAGTTTACTCTCTTGTTTTGATTTACTTCAACTCATGGAATTCCATTGCAATGCTAGATAGTACCTGCTCTGTAGTTCCTTTAGGGTGTGGAGGGGAAGGTGGGAAGGGAGTGTAAGAATGTCCTTAGAGAAGGATTTATTTCTTTATTGACAGACGTGAATCCAGGTGATAACAACTCCCAGCACAGAGAAATCACTTCTACTTCCTCCTTGAACTGGCTGTTGAATTTAGCACAAGTCTTATGAACTCTCTCTGACAGTTTCAGCAGATTCAACCCATGTTAGAGATCCCTAGGAGATGCCCTGGTTGTATTTATAGGGACTGCAGAGCAGTGCTTAGAAAGGAAATTTCCAAAGTACATACTAGTTTTTACCTGTTACTAGCTGGGGGGAAGGCATTTTGTTTCTAGCAGTACTAGGGACTTACATAGTCTTGGTATTAAATAGTGAGAGTCAGCTTTTCTTTTACTAAGGAACTTACTCTGTAGCACCTCAGTGTAATTTTTGCCCAATTTGTAGAGCTTTCACAGTGTTAATAAAGAATATTTTCTTGCTGTCTGTGTTGAAGATAAATACCAATTTTATGGAATTATTGATTTAAGTGGCAAATGCTTTCTGAGAAAAAAAATATTCCCAAACAGAGACACCTAGTTTTATGCAGTTATCTCTGCATTTCTTCAGGATGTTGGCTTTAGGGAACATTAGGGAGAAGGAAGAAAAAGCAAATGGAGCACACTGGTTTTTCAGGGGGAAAAAGACAAATAGATCGTTGTTGATTTTGATGCAGTTTTTTCTTTGGGGGTTGGTGTGTGGGGGTTTTGTTGTTGTTTTTTGAGGGGTTGTTGTTTACTTGTTTGATTTGGTTTGGTTTTTAGTCTCCACGTAGAAAGAGTCATGATTTACTGTAAATATTTAACACTGATGTTATCTTTAATATTGACTTCTCATAGTTAATTTTGGCCACCAGACCTCCATATTTACATTTTCATGTTTCCTTTAACTCATGTTGTTTATCTTACATACGGAGTGAATCCGTTGTGTGTATTTCTTACGGAAAGTTAAGAAGTAAAGGGTCTTTATAAGCCCTTTAACATTAGAACACCTATCTGTAGAAAATAGAAATTAATTAGAATCATGGAGACTGGAAGAAAATTAATGTCATTATTTTAAAACAATGGGAGTCATAGTTGCTGATGCCATTTTTTTCCAGATTCTGGCTATAAATACTGTAATAAATCACCCTGACCAAAAGCATCTTTTGTGGTTTTCTCTTGTGTCTACACTGAAAAATAAGAACATCCTTTTAAAAGAACCTCTCAGGCATAATGAGAAACAGTGAAGAATTTATTTGAAAAATACAGAAAAATCTTAACCAAACCCTCAGAATGGTACTAAAAAACCCTCCATAGTTGAGGTAGCTGTAGCTTTCAGTGTAAGTGTTTTAAAAATGCTTTTAAGCATGCAAATACACATAAAAATTATCTGTAAAATTAAGCAACAAATCACTGAGGATATGAAACGTAAAATTACAGTAGAAATACTAATGATAATCTAACTTTGGGACATTTGTATGCCTTAGGAATAAAATTATCACATCGAAAATATTTTCTAAATAAGTGAGAGAAAGGAGCGTCTCATACACATGAAGATGGAAAAAAGCAAATTTGCTTGTGTCAGAAGTAAATATATGAAGTGCTCACAGAAATGGTGTACTGAAAGTAATACAGAGTATTATAGCATCAAAAATGGGAGAGTTTCAGCTAAAAGAAGGAAAAGGTGTTAATACTGTGAGACTCACAATGTACAAACATTTAACATGTTCTTTGTAGCATTAATTTACATATATCCTGAACAGATTGTCACAGTCTTCACAAACTTCCACAAATACCAGTTGATTTTCATGGAAGTGTTTAGTCAATTTTCAGTAGGGATGAAAGGCTTTTTCTCTAGATGATTCTGAATGAAAAAGAAAACTCATAAATTCTGTGAACAAAACTGACAAAAATTATGCAAACTGAGTGTAGTCTTTGTTTATAAGCACCATAGTGTGTGTATAATTTACAATCTGCTTTCCCTAATAATCAGACTTATGCATGAGGAAATAAACCTAAGGCAGCTCAGTATAAAGATTTTTCTTAACCTAACTCAATATGTTTAAATACTAGGTCAGATTTCAGGTTGGGAGATGGCTGTGATTTCAATTAACTGTAAATTTTCCTTGAGATACAACCTCATTACTTTTTCCACTCCTTATATGGATCAGTTGCGAAATCTAGGCTATGTTGAGTAAAACAATAAAAAAACTAATTACTGAAGTATTATTGGAACCTAAGCCATAAATTCTTGAAGTTTCATGGTGATACTTTTTACACACTTGAGTATAAACAATAACAATTTGATTTTCTTTCGCAGCTCACTTGCTTTAACCAATGTAGCTGTATATAACAATACCACATGCTAACATCAAGCTATGTAACACAGTGCACACTGAGCTATTTTATGCATTTGTGCACATCTTCAGCTGGTGCCTGTGAGTTCAGATTTGTTTTTTAGTGATCCATCTTCTCAAACCATAATAATAACTTCATTTATATCACTCAAGAACTACAGCTATAAATATTCTTAGAGGCAGAAAAGCTGCATGAGTCAAATATGTTAAAATTCTTAAATGAAGTTATAATATTTAGGGTCATACCTAGGTTCTGCTTACATATCAAATAACACAGCCTAATACCAATATGGATGAGCTGATTAAAGTGGGTGTTTGAGCTTCAGCATCCCTAAATATGGCTCAAGACTTTTCGTTTGCATTAAATATAGTTCAGTCTTTTGTCATTACAATGGGCAGTGTTGGGAGTTTGCCACTGGTTCAGACCTTTCTGCTTTAGCTGTAGAAACAAATTCCATAGAAACAAAATTCTGTAGCTGGAGAAACAAATTTCATGCACATCATGAGCAGAATTCAGAGTTGGATTCTTCCAAGAGCAATATAGTTTGCATGCACCAAATTCATTCTTCAATGAACGTGCATTAAGTGCTTGGGGGATTCACTTCAAAACGATGCTACAGCTCCAATTCAAAACATCAAAGTTAATGCAGTTTTTCTGGAATATTCATGTAAGCAATTTGTGAGCATATTAGCTATTTAAGCTAAACAAAAACACAGTAAGTTTAGTTTAAAAATCTTTTGCCCATGATTTCCCTAATGATATATAATGAATCCTCTTGCTTAACATATCTCTCCCTTAAAAAATTCCCTGTATTTTATTACATTATGATGGGAATAATAATACATATTTTGCTATGTTGTATTTTAATAAGCTGTGTAACACTGAAATTTAATATACATATAATATATTTATAATATATTGTTTGCATGTAGAGAAGCCACAGTAGGTCTTTTATTGGGTATTACTATATGTCTCCTAACCTAAAACAATAAACAAGTTTGAGATGAAGGGAGGGAGTTGGCTTTCTGAGCTTCTCATCGATCATTGAGCCAAAATTCCTTTCCTATGCTGAGTAGGTTTTAGCTTTTGATAGAAACTCTTAACAGGCAGAGAGAAGATGTAGCTGTTTCTCAGGTTTCTTAATGAAACACATCCTGAACATGTGTCAGGACGCTTCTTCAAATTCTGTTTCATTTTACATAGGATCCGATTCATTAATCTGGGGTTTATTTCTGTGGCCACTGAGGGCAGTTGTGATGGGTTAACTTTGCCTTGCTGCCAGACACCCACACAGATACTTTCTCACTCCCCCTCCTTTACAAGGGAGTAAAATAAGACAGCAAAATGCAAGGAAATCATCTACCAATCACCATCATAGCAAAACAGACTGAACTTGGGTAACATGAATTTAATGTATTGCAAATTAAAATAGAGTTGGATGGTGAAAAATAAAAGGCCAAAACTGAAATACCTGTTCCCTTTCCCTTCTTCTGAGGCACTCCTTCCTTCTGGAACCCATCACCTCCTCTCCTGAGGGGTGAGTGGGGAGTGGAGGTTCTGGTCTGTCCATAACAGCTCCTCTGTGCTTCTCCTTCCACCTCACACTCCTCCCCTGCTCCACTGTGGCTCCTCTCCATGGATTGCAGGGGAATCTCTGCTCAGGCACTTGGAGCATCTCCAGCATCACCTCCCCTCACTTCTTCATAGGATTATTTCTGACTTTTTTTCCCTTTCTCTCTCTGCTGTTTCCCCACAACTGCTGTGATGTTTTTTACCCTTTTGTAAATAAGCCTCTGGGAGGCACTGCCCACCATCTTGGCTGAAGGGTTCAGTCAGTTTAAATGATTTCCAAGTACTTTCAAACCTGTAAAAATGTGGGTGTTTATTTCTTTTTCTAACTTAGGGACCTGGCTGCAAGGAACTGCTTGGTAGGTGAAAGCAACATTTTGAAAATAAGCGATTTTGGGATGTCCCGGCAAGAGGACGACGGCGTATACTCATCATCAGGCCTAAAGCAGATTCCCATCAAGTGGACTGCTCCAGAAGCTCTCAACTATGGTAAGAGCATGATTGGATTTTCTTGCAAAAAAAAATAAATCCGAAGTACAGTAAAGAGCACCAGAGCCACAATATTTGAGTGTATATACATACAATATTCTTTTCCCCCATTCAAATTAATGATGTTTAAAAGAGTTTTAATATTTCAGTCTGATTTATATAAAAACCATAGTTTTGCCTTTGAAAAAGAATAGGGCAGCAACATCAGAATTGCTATTATGCAGCAATAGCAGAGTGCTTTGGTTCTGTTGCTGACTCATTCTTGTAGACAGCCTCATCAGTCATCTAAATTATGATCGTTAGCAAAATGAATGGCAAGTTCTGCATATTTATGGCCCCTCATTGAAAACAGTAGAAAATGTTAATGTACTAGAACACTGTGTTAGATAACACATTCCATCGGTGAAAAATATAGTCACTGTTTTGTTTTTGGTTTTTTAACTGCAGTTTTTCTTTACCTGCATTTTCACGTATCACTAGGTTGTTATATTGGGGATAAAAATTCATTTTTTTTTACTGAGGGAAGTGGTTCACACCACGTGGGTAATCGTTCCAGAATAGAAATAGAAGATGCTGCTCTTAGCTTTTTTGCTTATATGAAACTAGAAAAATAAGTTCTTCTAGGTAAAGTGGGCTGTGAAGAAGCAGCACATTTAATAAATGATGGCATGTTTTGAATGTACTTCTCTCAACCAGTTCTTTACTTGAGTACACAGAATAAAATATTTTTAAATTCTTCATTTGAAGTGTCTATAAATATTTCTGCCATCTCTTAAAGCCTTTTTTTGGAAATCATGCATTGGAAATCATAAGTTTGTGAATTATGATTGATAGCAGAATGCTTCCTCTCATTAGCACTTTGCCAGCAGTTAATGACATAGTACAGTAAAGCAGATCTTCCCTTTAAGGCTCACAGTAAATTTAGTTGCAGTAATTGATCCTGTATTGCCATTTATTCTAAGAGGTGGTAGTGTTGCCAGCATTCACTGGTGAATGCTTTGCTCTCTTGGGTGTTTGATCCACTGTAAGAGGGGGTTTGGGGTTTTATTTTTGTTGATTTGGAAATGCATACAGGGTTTTTGATGAATTGTGGAAACCTATCCTTATAACTGTATGTGGTCCAGTTGGCCACATTTAGTAGGAAACAAGTTCTTGTCACAACTCCTTCACTTTGTACTGCTGAGTCTTATTTTTCTGCACAATACAGGAGGAGAGGGGATTGTTGATTAAAATCTACTTATTTTGTGTTTCCTAAAGCACATGCATATTTCAGCAGCTATATGTCATTTTCTGTAATGTTTTGGAAATAAGCTCTCTCAAACATCTGTTAATATGTTCAGCAGTCTAGTATTCAACTTCCAAAATGTCATAAAAGGTTTCTGTGTGGTTTTGAAGGATAATTTTTTTCACTCCCTTGAAAGATATGAGTGAAACTTACAGGATTATGTTTTATTGTTTTCCGTTCTAATAATTCAGTTGTAAGAATTGCATTGATTTGTGTAGGTAAGACTGGAGGTATTTAAGAAATAAAAATGAAATAAAATTAGACCTGCAAAATTTCACAACTGGTTGGTAACCACTGGTCAGGTCAGTCCTTAATATCAAGATTCAAAGGTTGGAGGAGAATGAGGAATAGGGTCATTTGGCCATTATATGAATGGTAATGTGCTTAAGAAGCTACAAAAAAGTTCTTTTTTAGTCTCTGCTGAAGTCACTGTGTATGACAAATTAAGAGTGGTCACTGAAGTATTTTCAATTAAGAAAAAGCACAGGTTGTGAAGGCTGAAAACCAGATTAGGGCAAATGGAGTGGTTAGAGCATTGTGTCAGAAGCAAAATTCAGATACCACTGGGTTTTTTGAGAAATGGAGCCTTTGTTTCTGTGGGTGCTGTTCAGTGCCATTCCACACCATTATGGTGACTAGGAAGGACAAACCCCATCACTGTAAATGTCCCCCCTTTCCTCCGTCTTCCCCCAATTTATACACTGACCATGATGTCACAAGGTCTGGAATATCCCTTTGATCAGTTGGAGTCACCTGTCCTGGCTGTGTCCCTTCCCAAGGACTCCCAGCTTCCTCACCAGCATGGCCTCGGCTCTATGTAATCCCTGCTCAGCAATATCTAAAGCATCTAAATAATCAACCCCGGGTTCAGCACAAAACCAAAACATAGCCCTGTACCTGTGAATAAAATTAATTCTACCCCACCAAAACCAGTGCATGTTTAGGAGAATTATAGAGTATTTTTACTTCACGATCTTTCAAAATTAAAGTACATTTAATAGTTATGCTTTATCCCTACAATATTTTGAGCTATTTGTGATGTTAATAATAACATGGGAAAGACTTGGGGTTTTTTTCTAAACAGATCTTTTTTTTTCCCCTTCAGATAATGTAATAGCAGAAAATATAGTTAACTGTACAGAACTTGTACTTTCTTAAAAAAAACCCAGCTAATCACCTATTTGTATCTGCTGAATGCTTTCAGTGAAATGTGTTAAATTACTGGATGCCCGACTGTGGGGAGTTGATACACAGACAAGAAAACTAATCTTACTCCAAAGAGCATAGTGAATATCCATAATTGCCAACCATGAGGCACACAAGCTAACATAGCACAGCTGGAAGTGATATTTAGTCTAAGAGTAAACTGAATTTTCTGACGTCAGAGCAGTTGTCACTGTCACCAACTGTCACTATAATTTGCATGTATTTTCCTTTTCTTCCTAGTCAGAAGTGGCTTAGTTTGGTTTGTTTGATGATTAGAGATAAACAAACAATAGATTCACAAGTGTTGTTTTTAAAGAATGAAGACACATAAATACACAGTATGGAACAAAGAAGAACAGTCATGAGAAATGTTGAAAGTAATGTTGAAAATGGATTTTTAAGGTAACATTTTCACTGATAGTGGTGCAAAAGGCTAGGAGTCTTAATTATCTGATGTGAATCCATCAGGGACGATAGCAATATCTGCTCCAAAATGTCTCTTTTCTCCTGTAATAGAAAGCTGTCATTCCACAAAGAGGCTTAAAATTCAATTATCTGTCAATTATCTGTTTTGCTTCTCTGAAGCAAAGTTGGAGGCAATGGAAGCAGCAGGCCTGATTTTTTTTCTTAAACTGATTGGGTGTGTCAGTTCTTCAGGGTCCAGCCATACTTTGATTTTCAGAGATCAGTTTCTCAAAGCATGGGAACCAGACCTTCCTCACACTTACAGTGTTGGTGGTTGCTTCTCTTAGAATAAACATTGCCATGCTAAAATAGAGAACTGCAAAAAGTATTTTTTTTAAAGAATATTTAGAATTGAAAGTGGTTGTAAATGAGGAGGAAATCCCTGACATTTTTCTGTCCTTTAATATTAAAAGAAGAAATATTTTTATACATTAAGAAGGAAGGAAATTTGTAATTTGCATGACAGATGTGGTATGGTCTGTGTATAATAGTAGAACTTAAGGTTAGCTTATGTTATTCTAGGGTATTTGCTTTAATGTAATTAGTTCATTCTTTGAAATACTGGAGACTGTAGAATCTGTAGAATGTATTATTAGTAGCTACAGCTTTGTTTTGCCTGAAGCTTGCCAATGTAACACCTTTATCTTTACAGGAAATTTTGGGCCATAATTATCTGAAATACCAATTTCTCTATATGCTAAATTGAAGGTTTGCTTTCCTTTTCTTAGGGAGATACACATCTGAGAGTGATGTATGGAGCTTTGGAATCCTTTTGTGGGAGACCTTCAGTTTAGGAGTATGCCCATACCCTGGAATGACCAACCAACAAGCACGAGAGCAAGTTGAGAAAGGTAATTATTCACAGGGAGTGAAAGAAATGCTGGGTAAATTGTAAGGATGCAGTATAAAATAGCGAAGAAATTACATACAAGCTTGTAGCAGCTTTAGCAAAAATAATATGAGATTTTATAAATTGCTGAATCTAGCTCTCTAGGAGGAGTAGGGTGGTATATAGGCCTTTTGAAAAAAAATGGAGTACACTGACCAGTAACTTAAAGGTTTTAAGACTTATAGCATGCTGACTTTCATTGTTGCAGAACTAAGAGGTGAGATGGGAAGGAGGAATTTACTGCTGAGCAAAACAGAAGCTTGAACAGAATGAATTATTTAAGATTATGCTAATGCAGGTATAAATATTCTGAACTGCCAGAAAAAAATCTCTATCATTCCATCTTCTTTATTAAATCATTTCATAGAAAGACTTTGCAATTACGGTGGAGAATGGTAAGCTAGTTGAGCACTGCAAGCTGCATTTCTCTTTTACAAAATAATCAAAAGGCTTTTACTTAAAATAGCAAATAACTGTGAGCAAGATTTCAGGACTTTTGATTTATTTTCATTGTCCTTAGTGTCCTTCCTTACATAGTACTACTGTATAATTTATAAATAGGTTCTAAGCTAGTAAAACTTCCAAATGATTTAAAACAAACAATCAACAAACAGAAAAACCCTGGTTTGCTGATTTACATACATTGTCAGTGTTTGCTACAGTTTTATAAGCACTGTAGGTAGTATGGAAGTTTCTCCTTAAAGGCCAAATAAAATCTTGGAGCCCAAGCCATTTTTGTTTGAAGTTACATGCATTCATCCAGTACCTACAGCAGATGCATGCAGCATAAAAGAGCAAAAATATTTCTCAGGTTTTAAGAGGTCAGTGTCATTGCACTGTTCTTTACAAAGAGAGATACAGAGACCTGTGCAGAGAGTCTGGAGTCACAGAGCTGCATTTAGCTGTAGAGTCCTGGGTGCCAATGCACATCACTCTGCACTGCCTGTCATTTGCTCAGAGCTACATGTGGTAAACAATTCATGGAATCACAGCATCAAAGAATGGCTGAGGTGTGCAGGGACCTCTGAATGTCATCTGATACAACCACCCAGCTCAAGAAGGATCACATCCAGGTGGCTTTTGCTTATCTCCATGAATGAAGATGCCACCACCTCTCTGGGCACCCTGTACCAGTGCTCAGTCACCCTCACAGGGAAAAAGTGTTTCCTGATGCTCAGGAGAAATTTCCCTTGTTTCAGTGAGTGTTCATCACGTCTGTGTCCTGTCACTGGGCATGGAAAGAGCCTGGACCCCGCCCTCTTTCACCCTCCCTGCAGGTGTTTATGTACATTGGTGAGATCCCCTGAGCTTTCTCCTCTCCTGGATAAGCTACTCCAGCTCCCTTAGTGTTTCCTCATGGGAGAGATGCTTCAGTTCCTCCATCGTCTTGGTGACCCTTCATGAGACTCCGTTGTCCCTGTGTCTGTCTTGTACTGGGGAGCCCAGAGCTGGGCCCAGCACTCCGGAGGTGGCCTCAGCCAGTGCTGAACAGAGGAGGCAGATGATCTCCCTCAACCTGCTGCAACACTCCTTCTAGTGCTGCCCAGTCTGCCATTAGCATTCTTTGCTGGAAGAGCTCATGTTCAACCCGCATGACCCCCATGCCTTTCCTGACAAGCTGCTTCCCAGCTGGGCATTCCCAGCCCCTGCTGCTGCCTGGGGTTGCTCCTCCCTGGCTGCAGGACTTGGCTCTTCCCATGCTGAGCTGCTGGAGGTTCCTGTCAGCCCCTTTCTTCAGCCTGTCAGGGCCTCTCTGGATGGCACCACCACCCTCTGGTGTATCAGCTGCTCCTCACAGCTCGGTGCCACCAGCAAGGGAGCACCACGGCTGTGTCACCATGGCTCTGTCACCATCACTGTGTCACCACGGCTATGCCACTGTGGCTGTGTGGCTGTGTCCACCATGGCTGTGCCAACCATGGCTCTGTCACCATGTCTGTGCCACCATGGCTGTGTCACCAAAGCTGTGTCACCATGGCTGTGTCACCATCGCTGAGGGTGCACTTGCCCCTCATCCAGAGCAGTAATGAAGGTGTGACTCAAGATTGGATCTAGTACTGACCCTGGAGCTCCACTCAGCCCTTGTTGTACCACTCATTACCTCCCTTCGGGGCTCACTCTTCAGCCTCAGTTTTCAATCCATCTCCCTGTCTGGTCATCTAGTCTATAATTCAGAGGTGTGTTCATGAGGATTTTATAGTGAAATCCCCTCATGTGCCAGGCCACTCACCTAACTGAAGAAGTTTCTCACATTGGTCAAGCATGACTTGCTCTTAGTAAATCCATCCTGCATGCTTACTTCTGACAACTTTCTTGTACTTCAGGTGCCTGGAAATTGTTTCCAGCATTAGGTGCTCCATCATCTTCTAGGATCAAGGTGATGCTGACAAGCGTGCAGTTCCCTGGGTGCTCTGACTTGAAGACAGGAGTGATAATTGCTTTACTCCTGTTTTCAGGTACTTCTCCCAGTAGTCACAGTGATGTATGAAGGATTATTTGGAATGCTGTGGCAGTGACATCAGGCCATTCTCTCAACTTAACTAAGTCCAGTGTGCTTCTGACCAGGTCCTCTTCCACCAAGGGTGCATATTTCCTTGTTCCAGCCTTTCCAACTCATCCCTGGAGCTTGGGATTCCTGAAGGCTGGTCTTGCTAGCACAGGCTGAGATAAAGAAAGCATTCAGTACCTCAGCCTTGTCCATGTTTCTGTGTTTCAGCAACTTTGTTGCTGAGTTGCTCAGTGTCTCATTTAGCAGTGGGCACACATTTTTTCAAGCCTTCCTTTTGTCCCTTGCATAGTTAGAGAAGCCCTGCTTATTGTCTTTGATACCAGATTCAATTCCTTCTGGGCTTTGGCTTTCTTATCTTCATCCCTGGAGTCTCAGACTGTGTTTCAGCATTCCTCCCATTACCTGATTTTGTGTTTGGTTTTGTCCAGGAGCTCCTTGTTCATACATACAACCCTCCTGGCATTTTTCCCGATTTCCTACTCATTGGGAAATTGTCTTCATTGCTGTGAGTGCACCTCTGTGTTCCAGGGTATTGATGATATGCCTGAATAGCCACTTACCTGTGACTTCTGAATGATTAGCTGCTAATTTACTTAACTGATTGTCCGTTCTCCTGCTCACTGCCAAGTCAGGGAACTCCTTCAGCTGAGGGCAGCAGAGAGGTGTGGAAGCCACTGCCTATGTAAGCAAACCAGAAGAGAGAGTTGAGATAAGGTGGAAAGATACAAAAGTTAAAAAAACAGAGGGAGAAAAAATTAACTACTGAAATGCAAACATGGAGAGACTTACTTAAGGAGCCAAAAAAGGGAAGAAATGTGAGGATAAAAATTGATACATGTTCAAAAAGAGCAAAGAAATTTACTCCCATCTTGGTTTTTATTATCAATTTCCTCTCTGCGGGGAAGAAAGGAAATACAACTGAAAACCAGAGGGTAGCTACTTCCTAAGATATAGGAAACAGATCTGTGCATGTTGCTGTTATTAGGGATGAGCAGCAAACTCACAGTTTAGCATGCCCAACTTTATTGTCACCCAAGCTTTAATTAGTTTCATAATGATCTCTCATGTGTAGGTTATGTATTAAAGATGTTCCTCATATAGTTCTTTTTTAATAAAATGGGCTTGAAGTTTCCTCTTATCTTTTTTGATTTGTCAGTATGCATCAGTTTTCAGTACTAAAAGTTTTCCCACTTTTTCTGTGTACCAGGCTACCGAATGTCTGCACCACAAAAGTGTCCGGAAGAAATATATAAAATAATGCAGAGATGCTGGGACTACAAGCCAGAAAACCGGCCAAAATTCAGTGAGATTCAGAAAGAGCTGTCTTCAATCAAAAAGAAAGTGACATAGTGATGAAGAAGTGCCAAACTCAGTCTGGGACTTTATTTTCCGGTGAAGTAATTGTTTCTCTCAAACACTATGCATTTATACAGCATTATTTGCAATATTCTTCTAGGATTACTTTGAAATTAACTGGTGTGCCATCTTGAATGGTGTCTACACCTGCATTAAAGATATATACTGCGAAATGCTATATATCCAGTCACAGTAGTACTGTAATTTAGGTTACATGTACATAGGAAAGCACATACTATAAATTTAAGGGACTGTGGCTTCTATCTGTTTTACAGCAAATAACTGTTAGTGACATTTTTCAGAGGTATTCTACTTTAAGCTGTGCTCTCACTCTGCTATCCCTGTCCTGTATGTCAGCATGCTAATATGGGGATTGTCATACATGTTGGCCTTAAAACTTAAAAAGGCAGTTTTGGCAAGTATTTCAACTAGAAGCTTTTTTTAAAAATTCTTTCTGCAGCTGATATATTTAGGTGATACTTAGTTTTAAGCATCAAGGTCAGATAGATTCTGGATGGTAACATGCTTACTGAATGGAAAAATCCAGAAATTTTTTTGGTTATTGAATTACTTGTGCATTTATTACCGTACAATAGAAATATTTCTGACTTTTTATGTGATCTACTTACGTCATGCCTTTTTTTCCTACATTGCCATCAGAACTCAGTAATGTTTCTTTTATTGTGACCTATGTTTACTTTAGAACAAAAAGACCAATATAAAGTCTTGACTGCACATGCTAAGAAATACAGCAAACTATCTGTTTTCCAAAGAATATGTGAAAGTAGTAGGCCAAGAAAAAGAGGTTTATTAATGATAGCAGCAGATAACAAATATCTGTGATCTTAGAGGAGCTAAAGAATGTGTTGCTACATTTGCTTTTGATTCTGATTTTTTCCCTTAAATTGGTAAAAGATCTCAGAATACAGCTGGAGCATGCAAAAGTTTATTCTGAACAAAAGAACATTCCATGCATAGTGTCCAAAGGAAAATACTACTTCTGTATGGCATAAGGAAGTTGTTCAAACAACCAAAAGGAAAGAACTATGTTTAGAGCCTCTGACAGGGAACAGCAGAGTAGAAATACTAACCTTCTATTTTTCTTACATAATTGCAATCAAATATCAAAAGACTGGGGATAAACAAGGTTTAAATGCACCGAGACTATAAACCTTGTGTTTGTATATATATACATATAAATATATATTAAAAAAAAAAAAAAGCCAGAAAGAATAAAAACTTACTAGATAGGGGAGGGAGGAAATGCACCATTTGTTACTTTGACTCTGGGTCCTCTTTACAGCTGGAATTGTTTTCTAGGGCTCTACATAGAAGTAGAAACAAGTTACAGTATCCCTGTCTGAGTTTCAGCATTAAGGTGCTTAAAATATTTCTAGGAATTTACTAAACTGTTCAGATTAAGGGATACCAGTTGCTGCTAATGCAAGTAAGAAACAGGGATTGTAAGTAACACAGCATCTGGAATGTTAATTAGCCTTATATTTTAGTGTTACAGTGGGATTGAGATGTAGTGAAGTCAGTGGCTACATTACATTTTTATTTCTGTTAGGGTGGCTTTTCTATTGTCCACAACATCTTTTGCTCTCTTAAGTATATTTACAGTAGTGCTGAGTGGTGGTTTAGGGCTATGTGTGACCAAAATATGTGTAGTCTAGAAGAACTTGTCTGATACTTAGGAATTAGTGTCCAGCTACAACAGTAAATGGTTGTGTGGGAGCACATCACCTGTATTTGAGGTGGTACTGTCAGTATCCAGGTGTAAGGAATGGTAAGTGCTTCTTGCATTTTGTTAAGTGATTTTTTTTCTTGGAGATAAGGAATCGTATATATACACATACCCATGAAAGTGTAGTGCTTGGAAAACTTGGTGGCATAAATTAAAACTTCATTATAAGTATACTGGATATATTTACTTAGTTCTATACTTCAAGTAGCCCAGAGATATTTTTCAAGAGCAATAGGAAACATTCTTGTTAGTTTGTATGCTTCTAAGTAGTACACAGAGTCTGTGCCTTAATTTGCTAGAATGCTAATGCAAGTGCAAGTGTACTAAGATTTAAGAAATGTTTCACAATCATTAGGGAAAATCCAAGATTCATCCAATTGCGTTTCCTTACATATGCATCGCTCAAGTCTGCAAGTAAGGGTAACAGTGTCAGCATTCATAGCTTTTCTGGAGAGTTAATATTCTTTTCTTAGAGAGATGGACTGTTTCTTTGCCATATGCACTCTTGACAGCAAGAAATACTGCTATATTCTGATAAAGTACTGTTTTATTTGTCATAAATTAACCAGTCACCATCCTGACTCTCACAGAAAGATAAAAATAGTAGTAACATTTTATTCTGAAATAGTTAACCTCTATACATATATATCACACTTCTGTTTAAATTTAAAGCCTTTTTAAAACAGGGGATTTCTACAGCAATAGGAGAATTTGTTACTGTTACTGAAGTAGGCATCAGTTCAGTTCAAAACTATTAATAATTTAGGAGAGTACCAGAATGGCTTTATAGGTATAGAATAGATTCCAACACAGGTACATGTCTTTCCTATTATGTAAACTTTTTGTATCATTAATTTAACACTTTGTGACAGAATTTGTTCATCATGTCTGACTTGTAATTGTTGAAACTATTCAATTTAGCAAATGGAATCCATACCTGTAGATACTATACGCTTCTCACAGGAGCATTCCCAACCTAGCCTGCCATGCCATGAAATTTAAAAGAAAGTCATGGCTCTCAAGAAGCAAAGCTGCAATATCTTCTCTCATGGCCTTTTGATGACTTAATCTCATCAGGTTAATCTTACCAGGTTAGCCAGATCCTGGTCATTTGACTCATGTACTGTCCTTATCATAGAGAACTTACAAAGAAATTGACCTTAGGTCTTTTTCGCCAGCATGGATTTCAGCATGGGTTGTTACACTGGCACTGCCTCAACCAGAGGGACCCTGAGGGAATCCTGAATTATTTTACACTGTTAAACCTAGGAAACTCTGAATAATGTTACCCTCAGCTTCTAACATGAGAGGGAATTCAACAGGTTATCTCTTATTTTCATGTTTTTTCCTAGGAATTGCATTCATTACTTTAAGAAAATTGCTTTGACGACAAAAAGTGTATCCTTAGTTTGTTTTTAGTAGAAAATAAGCACATACTAGCTTCCAAGTCCAGTCATCAGTGAAATCATAAGGTTTCCTAAGCTTCTTTATTTTATGAAAAGTAAAATACTGAAAAGTATCTTGCCTGGAAACAAACCTTGCTTCAGCAAAGGGTGATGTTATAGAATTAGCATCCCACCAAGGCATTACCTTTGAAATGTGCATTTTCATTAGTTTCTGTGAAAACCAATGAACTAGCTTTTCATTTATAAATTACAGTTATAATGTATTTCTTCTTAACAAAAATATGCCTTTTGCAGAGTTGCCTAAAACTTTTTTGGAAATTGTTATTGGGAAGTGCATCACCAGAAGGCCATCAGTAAGAACTGCAGCTGGTAAAGCCCATTCTTTACTGACAGGAGAGAGAAAACTGGTTAAGGAAATATTAGATTATTCATATTTAAGTATTTTTTCATCCATGTCTTTGACCACCTGTTATGCGTACTTAAGTCCTACAAGCACATCATTAAAACTGACTGTGAAGGTATCCTTTTGTTATCTCTTTATAACTATTTTGTTACCCTTTTTGCACCCATTATAAAGGTAATAAAGAAAAAGAAGAAAAAAGACCACTCATTTTTCTGAGGTTACAGTGTAACCAAGTCCCAGAAGCATTTCCAAATGTCTGCCCTCCAATTTTCCCAGATGTGCTGCTGCACAAATATTAACAACAGTGATTAAATACTAGCCTTGTTCCCAGTATTCTTGCTGTCATATCCTCTGAATGTCAGTGCTACTCACAGACTTGAGAGAGTGCAATATTTGAAGACCTAAGCTAGTGTGTAAATAGTGTCATCAAACATTGTATTCAAGAGAAGCAGTTCTGAAAATAATTGTCACAAATAATAACTCATTATAAAGATTAAATAAAGGGAAAGAAGCTGAGGGAAGTCCACTTTTTGTAACAGCTGTCCTGTTTGTAGGCACTAGAAATATATGTTTGTTCCAATGCACTTGGAGTGACATTTTTATGACTAAGCATAAAATAGTTTGCTATTAAAGGAAGAGTTTACCAATTAGTTTTTTTCACCTAAAGCACAAAAGGACTTCAGATATTTTTGGAAGCGTTCTTCCAAGGCAAGTCAGAGAAGAATACCCCTGCTACCAATGAAGTTATAAATTTTTTCTTCTTGGAATGGTTTTCATGCTGTCCTTCACTTCAGTAATACAGGACCTCAGTTAGTAATTAGAAGGTACATGGCAAGTACAGGGCATGTCCAGTATTCCTGAAGTTCCAAACAACCATGAGTTTTTAAGAGATCTGGTCAATTTGAAATATCAGCTCTATTAAAAATTTTTTCTCCCAGTTTCCTTCTGCAGATTTACTGAAAAACAAAACAAACCAAACGAAAAAGCAATCCTTAATCATCAGTAACAACTTACTAGGAAGGTGAATCAACCTCAGGAGCCTATCAAGATTTTCTAAGAGTAACTGTTCCCTGGGGTAACTTCCCATTATAAATAAATAAAGTTTAAAGGTAGAAAGCTCCAAGTTGAAATGGAAGAATCCTTTCACTTCTCACATTATGAACAGTCAAGTATTGCTACCATTTCTTTCCTCAAAGTGATACTGAATTGTGATTTCCAGCTCCTACTTGCATTGCAGAATTGCCTATTAGTGTGTTATTAATTCCCAGCTTTACTTTGCTGAGACCTGCAATTCCAAAGAGGGGAAGGTTCTCTCATTGAAAAGTCCAGCAAGATCTGCCTGGTAGCTCCAACAATTTTGCTTATTTTCACCTTCAGTTACCAGACACATTATGTTTTTTATAATAAGTACCATATAGAGCAGGAGCTGGAAGCCCCTGTCTTTAAACTTTCACAGTTTCAACCCTCCAATCCAACTTTATTTTGTTTCTCTGTCAAATAAGCAAAAGCAATTTCTGTATTTCAGCCTTACTTCTACTCTATAAAACAGCAAGTTTCAGAGATGTATTTACTGTTCTCTCCCAGGGAATGCTACCTCCACCAACAACCCTAAGTTACCATTATGTCCCTTTCTCTTTGATAGAAAATTTCAGCTGGAATATATGTCCAGGTATAGAATTTGGGTGTTAGCTCAGAGTTGTTTCATTTTCGAGCAGTTGTATATTATTGACTGTTTCAGCAGACCATTTTCTCAGACATCATCTAGGCAGGATTTAAATTAGAATTTTCAGATGGTTTAGTTGGGGGGGCGACGCTTATGAGATAAAAGACTAATTAGGCTAGCTACAAAAAGACTAGCTGCAAGCATTGTTTTGCAGCTGTTTGAGGTCATAGCTGTGGGAGGGTAGTTCATTTAGAGATCTCAGATCTGTGTACCTTCTCCAAACAAAAAACTGTTAGGCATGCTTACAAAAAATGGATAAATAAAACCCTCAGATATAGTTGGCTGAGGTCATAAATTGTAAACATAGAAGAGCCATGAACTAGATTCTTTTTTCCTCTGTCTCCCAGAGTGAAATGCTTTGTAAATACCACTTGAGTTAATTGATTAATTGTTTATAGATAAATACAGCCTCTGAACCAGTATGATAACCTAGGATTCACACTGAGCAGAGATTACTTGGAAAAAATCCTGAATTGCTACTATTTGGAACTGTCATCTAGTTTTAGAAATACAAATGTTTATAGATAAGTACTTAAGTTTTGTGAATATCATAAGTGAGCCAGCCATTGGAAACTCTTCATCAATATATGACAGTTAGGCATTTTAAAAGAAAAATCAGATCAGTGATTCCCTCTACATTACAGATGTTGAAAGTATGAGCCAGAACTTTTCATTACTAAACAAAAAGATGCACAGTACTCTTTTCAGTCAGCTCAGTGTTTCTCAGCATAGGAAGAACTCCATCATTGTTACATGCAAAATTGTTGGATTACTGATATGTAAACAACTGACTCTGAGCTGTTGCCTCAATTTCCAAAGAATCTTTCGGCGTTTTAAAGAGGGCTGCGGTAAGCTTCCAGCTGATCTCAGCTGTAATAAGCTGTACTGTTGCATCTCCCAAATATTTCCTAATTCAGAAGGCTCCATGTACCACAGATGGCGCCCTTTCACTTACCAAAAAATGTTAGTCTGGTGACAGGAAAGTCCAAATACACTCCTGCTTTTGTTTAACTCAGAAATACTGTTGTGGTGTTACACTTTGATACTTAGGGCAATGTGTTCGTATGAGAATGGAAGTAACCATGAATCAAGGTGAAGCACATTGTTCAAATCACATTTTTAATGAACTTGCAGACCCTAGCTTTATCATTAATTGTCCACATCATAAAATACATCAGAGGAACAACATTCTTGACTGTCTGGTTTACAAAACAGAACATCCTGCTCCACACAGGGAGAGTTACAAAGCTAAATCTGCTCCTTGACATTTTGCTGTCAAGCCAAATTGGAACAGTATGTTCAAAATCAACAGCAGTGTCTTAATTCCACCTAAGCCTTGTTGTGAACTTCCTTCTTCTTAACAGACCTTTTCAGATGCTGTTAATGTTCATAATTTTTCTTTCAAAAATTTTAATTCATTATGTCATATGACATTCATTTACAGTGATAATTATACACCCCCCTCACTATGAAGTGCTGAAACCTGCAATTCCAGAAGATAAGCATTATTGTTATGTACAGGGAACTGATCTTGCACTGGGTCTCAACTGCTACAGCTGAACATGTCTGTTTCTAGTGTTAATTGTACCATTACCTGTAAATCACAAGTTAACTTGTTTTTCCACCAAGCTTCCCAATTAATTTTCATTAAAATGCTGAAAACGTGTAATAGGAAAAAACCCCATGGTACAGGGTCATCACACAGGAAACAAAGGGCAGGCAGACTCCCACAGAGAAATATCAAGGAGTGAAAGCCAACATTAAACACCTGCCTTGTACCTTCTGTTAAAGGACTTCCAGGGATGGAACTTGGGATGGGGTTGTAGGACTGCTGTTTTTAAAGTTGCATGTGTTGCTTTTCCTTTGTGTAACTGTTGGCAGCTGGAGATGGACCAGGGGTGTTGGGAAGGAGGGAAATTCACATCCCTGGCAGCCGTCACAAGTCAGACTTTTGACACCAGTAGCCTTGAGTGGGCACAGATGCCATTTGCAGGTATCTATTCAATTCGCAATTTTTGTGCCAAAATACACACCAGCAAGTCTAATATCAGGTAAAGCACCTTTAATGCTCTTTGTTGTTTAAAAATAATATATTTGTGAAACAGATCGATAATACATAACACTGGAAATGGGTGCTTCTTCCCTAAAGTACACATGTAAAATAAAAAAATTAAAAAAAAAAAAAGAAACAACATTTGTGAGTTTATCTGGCTTTTAATCAAGTCTGAAAATGATAACTATGTTATACAGTTACCAGTTGTCGGTCCTTTATAATTTTAAATAGATCTGCATTTTAACTTTATTTATTTGCCAATTTTTTATATACTTTAAAGTTACACTTTAGAACTCAAGCTAACTTTTTATTTTCCTAGGCTGTTATATAACAGATTTCCGGTATTCTTGTAAACTGCAGACCTTTTTTGAATAGTCCTTTGTCTTCTCCTTCAGACCAGTTACCACTAATGAGTCTGCAGTCCCCTTTTTACTGTACTCTTCCAATAAATGTAAAATATTTGTATCAAGCTGTCTCATTTTATTTGAAATTTACAAGTTGTGTTTCTTCATTTGCTTCTGTAGTCAAGTGGAAGACCAGCTCTAGTAACATTGCTTTTGGGAACAGACACAATTTAAAATACTCTGTTTCACACAACAGGGGGAAACCCAATTTTATTTGATTTTTTTAAATTTCTGGAGATAATATCTGTGTGATCCTCACTCACAAGTTTCCTTTACTTTTGTTTACCTTTTGCATATCAGAAGATATTAAAGCAAGGCGTAACCTAGAGGACAGAAGGAGATGTTGAAATGGACTGAGAACTTTGTTATGACAACACTATTATGCTTTAAAAAATATAAACTAATGTTTTGAGATCTTGTGGGTGACATAAAGTATGAACACCCCTATTTGAAGAACTTCTTCCACTACCTAGCACTCCCTGCAGATGCACCTTGTTTGAAGACCCAAAACCAGGTAGAAAGATGGGGTTTTGGGTACCTGCACCTTACACAGTGTTGTTAAGCACTCTGCACACTGGCACAGCACTGTGGTTTGCAAGGCTTAGTGCCTGACTGAAGAAGGAGTTTATAGCACAAAAGGCAATTTACAGCTCTGGTTCCTGAGGGGGACTGAGGTACCGGGGGTTTGTGTTGATTTTTTTCTTATAGAATACAGTTGTTCCCTTTTACAAACTCTTTGAGGCGTTTTTCCCCACCATCTCCCAGTAATCATGAATGGATGAGAAATAAGTCCAAAGCTCGTCCCCTGAATTTCCCCAGTGTGTGTTGGAACAGAAGACAGCACAGCGTGGGATCGCACACAGATCTGGTACAATTCTGCTGAGACTAATTTATTAGCAGGATAATTTTAGAAAAGGTTACTGCAGCTAAATCTGTACCACTCAGTGATGCCTGGCCTCCCAAATAATAGCAATACGTTGTTTGAAAACCTGCGACTGCCAAGCACTGAGCAGCACAGGGTCATCTGATTTCCTCATTGAAAATGTCACAGCAGTGAAATAGGAATGAGACTAAAGAAAGGGGCTTTTGAAGGAGATCAGGGCCTTTGTACAGTGCTACATTTTCTACAGTTTAGAAGTACTGTAGAAAGTAGAAGTTAAAAGACTTTCTTTTGAAAATATTTAGTTGATTAAGACTTCTCACAAGACCCCAAAGGGCACTGGTACACAAGGACCACTTTAAATGGCAGATCACAGCATTTCCATATTCTTGAGATGTCCACTTCAGCCATGCAGGCACATCTTACCCTAACCAACCTCATAGCCTGCAGTAACAAAATGCTCCAAGGTAGATACTCCCCAGTTCCCATGTGACCACAAGTTCTCATTTCGTATTTCAGCTCTAGTTCTTCACTTGGGACTTTTTATGCCTTGCTGACTTGTGAGCTCTAACATTTCAGGTACTGTACAGCTGGCAAAACTCCACATAGAAGACATTTGGGCACAGAAGTTTTGATCTTGGGTAGCAGTGCTTGTTTGGGTTTTTTTTTCTAGTCATCTGGTATTTGCATGTGAAAGCTGGATCAGTTCTTTTTCTCCCTTTTAGATCCAAATACTATGCATGCAAAGATGTTTTGATGTTTGGGTACAAATCCTCTCTTGATGTTGGGCAGAAATACCTTTTTTGTTAAATGAGAGAGAGATTAATCTTGCTTAGAGACACAGAAGAGGCTTGCATCTGAAGACTTGAAGCAGAAGAATGTGCCTGCCTTCAGCCTGATGATGTGGGGAATTTGTGAAAAACCAGGGAGGGGGAGAGTTGTTTTGGAGAGTGGGTTTTTTCTTTTTCAGCATGTTCAATTTAAAGGCACACCGGGTCTGCTGAGTTCCATAAATGTTCTTCTGGGTCACTGTGTTTCCACCAACTCCACACACCGGAAGCTTAACTTAGCCAAGGACCATAGAAGGATCAAAAGCCAGTATTGCCATATAAAAGATTTTTGGTGGATCTACCCCTTAAACCTATGCCTGAGGAAATCTGCAATAAGATGCACTTGCTCAGTGTGGAGCACAAGGGCCATTACAGATCAGAGAGTATGAACTTTGACCAGTGCCAGAATTTTCTGATAAGCTTCTAATACAAAAACACTTTGAAGGATTGTCTCCATCACAATCTGTAACTACTGTTCAGTCCTCCTTGAACTCATGTTCCAGCCATAAAAAATGCAAACATACCATAACCTCACTGATATGGTCTGGGTTACAGCTTTGCACTTTACACCTCAAAGGACATGATACAGATAACCACAGAAAATACACAAGTCAATGACACATGCACACACCACTAACATTGCAACACACAGAGTTCTTCTTTGATGCTATTTCATCAGTATTCATCTCCTCCATCACCCTCTGTTCCTTGCAGGTCTGCTACACTAAAAGCACTGCTGCTAAAGAGTGTGCAGAAATGCATCAGGACTAAAGAAATAGCTCTGTCTTGAGAATACAGAATAATGAGACACTGTGCTCTATTTTTCTAATAACTGAGCTCCCATAGCTTTCGATGACCTAATCTGCTACAAAAAGAAGTCGGGGAAGAGTGAAATCAAGCTACTAGCTAGCTTAAAATCTTCAAAAGAATCCTCAAAGGTACAGGCTGGCATTTGACCACACTGTAGTGGAAAGAAGCATGCATCTTCAAGAAGCATTTCCAACTCATGATGGATTAGTTCTTTGACAGCTGAAAGAAAAATGAGATTGAATTAGCAACACCTGGAGTATATTGAAATACTTTTCTACTTTCTGTCTTAAAAGCTTGCACTGCCAAGTGCAATTTGCTAAAGAGAAGGTACAGAAAAGGGTTAGTAGGATAATCCAGCTGCTAAAATTTAGTCTGCAGTCAGTAGCTATGAAAGCCCATCCTGTTAACATTAAGACATGGAAGTCGCAGCCCCTATAAAGTCAGACAAACACATACTAAGCCCTTACTCCCAAGGGTCCTAAAGACCTTCACTCGACTAAACCTACAGCCCTGTGCATTCAAAAATTCTTTCAACTACTCTATTGCCCTGAAACAAAAGAATGCAGTGACCTAGATCTAGCTAAATATAATTACAGAAACTTGAGATATGATGGAGCTGGACAGCTCCATTTCACTCACAGTTATGAACCCAGAGGGTCAGGTATCTAAAATCTGGGCCTGAACAGGGGTAATTTTTGTGCTATGCATCTGATTTATAGAAGATACCTTGACTTTCTGTCTTTCCCCAAGACTTCCAGTGGACTGGGCCCAGGGATACCATCAAGCTTAGGATGCTTTCAATATTTAAGCAGGAAAACTATGAAAAAACCCTCCCAAGTCCTTTTGCACCCCCAGCCTGATAACTGCTGGGGTGGTGTGAGAGGCAAGAAAGCCCTGGGCTCAGTGCACGCCCTGCTCAGCAATAACTAAAACATCCTTGTGTTATTAGCACTGTTTTCACTACAAATACCAAACACAGCTACTGTGAAGAAAATTATCTCTGTCCCAGTCAAAACCAGTGCAAGAGAGCACAGAAGAGAAATTTTAGGTATGAGGGAGTGCTCGTGCATCTCCTTAGGGTGCAGCTCACCGCAGCATTCACACTTCTGCACTGCAAGCCCATGAGTCTGAAACTCCCTTGTGAAAGAGCTGCAGATGTGCTGGTTGAAAGAAGCAGGTGGTCAGGGCTGTTCCTCAGGCAGGGGGGGAGGAATAGAATAAAATAAGCAATGTAAGCACCCTGTAGGTGTTTACATCAGTCACTGGAGTATCTCCTCCAGCCCCAGGAAGCCTGTATTTTCACCACAGGGAGCAGCAGAGAGAAAAGCCCTTGCCCAGCAGTTGTGACCTTGACTTTCCCTGCAGGGGAAGGCCCTGGAACAAAGTAAATTGCCTCCCTGCAGACCCAGTTCCAGCTCTGGCTGCTGAACTGGGGAAAGATCCATTTTGAGGCTCACAGACGTGCTTAATCCAGAAATGTGTGGGAGACACTTGGCTAAGCATGGGGGTGGCACCAGATCTTCCCCCAGAAGGGTTCAATCTGCCCCTTCAAAACTGGTGTCTGTGCCAACAGCTGTCTTGGACCTTGGCAGCTCCAGCATCCTGCATCCTTCCACAAGCCTGTCCCTCTCCTCTGAGCTGAAAATACCACCTAAACCAGTTCCTGAAAGGCAGAGACTATAGATGACTTTGAAAAGCATAAACAACATATGCCACAGTCTGTCACCCAGGGATTATTAGGTTTATAGCTATAACTCCTCTAATTACAAAATCACTGTGATGTACAAGGTTTAAGTGAATTTAAAACTAGGAAATAGGAAAACCCATGCAGCCTTTTAATTTTTCTGCAGTTTCTTCATGATCCACTTGTAAGCAGTATCTGCTTTACATTCTGACGTTCACCTACACTGTGGGGAGGGTGACCAGTTCATTAAGGATAAGTTTCAGGAAAGAAATTGTGCCAGAAAATTTCAGAAAAGTCGAAGTTCAGGCAGTTTTATGCCAAGCTATTAGATATATAGTGAATACTAGACTGCTAGATCTTTTCATGCAGTGTTACCATCACCAGTGCTCCTCCTTCTCTCTGTTTTACTCTTCACAGAGCTGATGGTGAAGTCAGAATAAAGCAACAGAATCGAAGAGTCAATATGCTATTATTTGAACCAGGCACCTGATTATTATGGGGGAAAAAATTTAAAGTAGATAAATTCTTATCTTTTTTTACAATAAAAATAGCCTTCAATTTCCAAGACATATTGGGGTGCTCCTGCTGTGAGGGTAAGGGCAGCTTTTATGCCAGAAACACATTCTCCTGAAACTTTTTGAGGCAAGCAAAATCTGACAAACATAAAAAATCAGAACATAGCCTATCTTTCTTTTATTCCTTGTTATTTATAATACTCTTCAGACACAGGGATATCAAAGACTTTGGTGGCAATGGATACAATTTAGCTGCTCCCCAGAGATGGCTATAGAGAATGCATAATCAATTTTATAAATGAGCAGCTGGCCTGCACAGCAAGGTGCACTCTGTGTTTCACCAAAATGAATAATGAATTGCATATACTCTGCATTAAGAAGACTGGCTTTCCTCTTAGAAGCTGATGTGTCTAAGTCTTGTTTGTTTCACTTGTTGAAAGATAAACCGATGCCTGGATGTTGCTCAGCGTACCCAATGTTTTTGTGCAGTTAGCCATGGCCAGCACCACCAGAGAGGCAGCACGTGCTGGGAGGGGGCTCCCAGACAGGGGTCATGGCCAGGCACCCAGCTCAGCAGCTCGTCAATGTCAGCCTTCCCAGACCCTGTGGATCCTTCGCTGGAGACAGACATCAGTAAGCCTGACGCCAGAGCCTCAGAAATTATCTTTTGCTGGCCCAACAAATTGATAATCTTAGTTAAATGGCAAGTATTTATTTTTATACTGAACAAAAATATTCCATTGCAGAAGCAGAAAAACAATTCCCAATGCCACATCTGTTTCTCTCAAACTTCAGTGATCTCTGTGATCCAGGACAAAAGTTTGCTCAGGCCCAAGGGCATTTTGTTGACTTTCCACTGGCCTTTAAGTCTATAATGTGATTTCTCGGGTCTCTGTGTGGAAATGATTTGTGACTCTCATATTCCCATTGAGAATAACCCATCCATTATACAGCCTCCAGCAAAAGCTGCACCGTGACAGGTCTTTTGAGGTCAGATAGGCTACTGTAATGCTTCAATTGGTCAGGCAAGACAGGCCTGCAGCTCCTCACAAAGCACAGAACACAAGCAGGAAGGGAAGCAACAGAATGTGGAAAGTAAGAAACAGAGCACCCACCATCTTTACAGGGGCACATTCATACTTAGATGTACATTTTTTTTCTGACAAGACAGTCTCTGAATAAATGTGATTTCAGCTGCCCTACTCCAGCCCCTAGGAAATGTTGTCCTGTCAACACCAAGCCTTTTCCTGAGATTCCTAGGTGTGTCTGATGAGGTTTCACTGGCATTTACATTTTGATTTTTTATTACCAGACGTACTTGTCTGGTAATAAGGGAACGAGACTGTCGTCACTGCTAGGAGCTGGCTCCAAGACATCTGTGGGTTGGATTTTCTCCTGATCGTGTTGGTGTGTTCTAAGAGAGAGCTGTGGCAAGAGTGATGGAGGCTGTGCAGACTATATTCAGCAGCAGCATAAGCCAGGAGAAGTACACCTGTGGGAGCACACACTAGTGCTAGGCTTCACATTCCATGTGTGATGCAGGAATGCAGCACACAACACCGGGCCCCGTGATATCGCTGTGGGCCTGCTCTGTCCCTGCACTTCCTAAGAACTTGAGCAAAACACCAGTAATTCTCTCTGCACAGGTTTTAACACTCAACTACGTTTTTGGACACTTCAAGCTGCTGATGCTAGAGAGATGCAAAATTAAATGCTGCATCCAATTGTCCCATTGCATCATTACTCGTATGGTGACTTCCCTCTTTTCACTACACAGAATACTCAGTCTAGGCTTGAAGCATCACATCTTTATGTAAACCAAAGAAGACCATGCAGAGACCTTGGCACCTAAGTTCTGTTTCCAGCACTAAGGCCATAGATGGAAGCACTGTATGGAATCAGACACCACTGTGTGGTCTCCCAACATTTGAGCAACAATCCAGGAGTTGATTAAGGCTCCTGGTGGTTGCCAAAAGCCGGCAAGGCTCTGCTGGGAAACAGAGCTTTATGCTACTGACACACCAACAGATGCAGTCCCAAGCAAGCACAGCAGCTGTTCCAGTGGCAGTTCCCAAACTGGCAACCACTCTTGCGGCAACACTGCCCTCCAGCTGGCAGCCATCCCAGATGCACAGGCCAGGCATGGATAAAAAAGCCTGCTTTTTAGCTCTGAGTATCCCTCCTCTTCCTCTTGCTGTTCTAGGTGTGAAGACAAGGAGCTGGGTTCCAAACATGGGGTTTGACATGGGGTTTGGCAGCTGCTCTTCTCAGAGGGCACCAGAGCTCAATTCTGCACATCCAAGGCAATGCTTGGATCTTGTTTGTCTTGTACTGAGAGCAGCCAGGTAGCCCCTTCACTTCTGCATTCTGCTTCTTGAGTATTCAATTGTGCTTTTTTTCCTGTTTCCAGATCAACTACCGATTTTTTTAATATCAAGAATTCACAAAAACGTCATGCAGTACTTTCTTTCTAAATTTCTAAACAAGTTCATTATGTGACTACTAAGTAATTAGTCTCAAAATACATTTTTAAAGGGAGCTGTAGACAAGAACCAATCTGTTACTAAACCTTGAAAATATTCCTTCATGTGGGAAGCTTGCTTTGCCTCAAAAATACTACCACAGCCTCGCTGGGAATGAGCGTGCTCTTTCTGTGTTTGGTGATGAGCCTCTGGAGAAATGCTCCATAATTTAGGACAGAGGAGGGCATTATGGTACTTCAGTGACACTGACGCTCCACATGCAGTAAGCAGGCTTATCTGCACCCCCACCTTTCAGCAGCAAGGTTGCTTTCCCAAGGGAGGCCAATTTGTGTGTCAGAAAACACATTTCCAAGTCGTCTTCTTTTGCTGTTGTTTTTGAGAATAAACAGCACTCTGCAGCATGCCAAGTGGAAAAATGACAGGAGGCTGACATGTTGTGTGCCATTTGGATCAGGTCATGTCCCTGAGACTTGGCTGTGGCAGGACTGCCAGAGAGAATGGCTCTCCAGAAAATCCATGACTTCACAAGCTGGAGAAAGGAGATCAAGTCCTCTGAAGAAAGGACAGAAATATTCGATACAGGGACAAACTAGTCCTTCTGAACAATACGTTTTCCTGCATGGTTCTTACTCCTCTCTGTAGCAAGAATTCTGGATAGATGGCACTCGTCTTATTTAGGGGGGGAACCAGTGCAAGTCAGTAAGAAGCATTATGCAGGACCTGAAAAGGAGCACCAGTTGTGCCTTCTCAGTAAAATCTTTAAAAGCTGCTCTTTCATCATTCTCTCTCTGACAGCAGTTGATGTCATGAACAAAAGACTTCGTAGTCACCAGATTCTTCTCTGATTATGTAAATGTTATTACTCACACAAAAAAAAAAAAAAAAAAAAGAAAAAAAAAGAAAAAAAAAGAAGAAAGCTAAAAAGATGTTAAATTTTCAGATATTTGAGATATTTAGGGCTTTTGGTTTTTTTGAACAATAACTCTTTATATGCCTATAGCTGTTTATTTGCCCATCTATGCAAATTCTGAGGTGCAAAAAGAACCACCAGCTTTCTAAGGTTCAGATAGTTTTAAAAAACAATTTTATTTTTATAAGTAGATGAAGCAGACTATCTCCAGGCAGTTTAGGCACAAATACAGCTATAAAGAAAAGGGGTTGATAGGGTAAGCAGCCTACAGTACATGGGCAAGCTGAGTGCCACACAGGAGCACAGGACTGTGAGCCACAGGATAAGAGCTGCTTCTCAAACCCCATTTTCAACTGTGCAGCAGCTCTGTGTTAGGATGGCAGAGCAGAGGGGTGGAAAACCCACCCGTGGCACCTTGCCTTCCATGGCAGAAGACCCATTTTTCACCAATTACATTCAGAAGCTCACAATTAAGCACCCAATCAAACTTCCTCATTTCCCTGCCTGCACATGCAGAAGGTCAGCTGTCCTCTACTACATTTGATAGGGGGTATGTCTGAGTCCAGTGTCTGAGGATTTAGATAGCTGTGTAGGAAATGTTTGTGCTAAAAGCTTGAGGAAAATGTTCCAGCAACGTGAAAAAACGTGAGTATTGCAATAAGGACCTGCATGCCACCTCTTCAAGATGGCATCTTGCAGATGCTTGTGTTAATAATTTAGGTCTTTTCCTTGGAGGTCCGCTTGTATCCACCACCAAATCTTTTCTTCCTCAATCAGCAGGAGTTCTGTGCTGCAAGTACAAATTAATCTTTCGTGAGCGGTTTCTGGTAGGATACTGGGCACATGCTTTGTTGTTTTTGGGTTTTTGGTTTTTACTTTTTTTTTGGAAGAAGAAGAAGAAGAAGAAGGTAGTCACTAACTTACATGATCATGAGAGGAAACAGAGCAGCAAAATGAAAGTGAAACCCTGTATTGAGTTGCAGTTTTTAATAATAACGGGTTTTTACTTTACTTAATAAAAATGAAAAGTTTTTCAGTGAGAAATAGGATCAACTCTCACATAAGTCAGCAAGTATTACTTATGCATTAGCAGAGATTTTTCAACAATTCAGTGCAATCCTCACGGCCAGTCTTCAGAGGGTGAATAAAGGCAATGTAGTTTTTGCTAGATGAAAAACACATCAGCAGAGCTCTTGTTAGAGCTACAATCACAAAAGACACGCTTGACAAACTGCATCCTAACTGTGCTGCCCAAGGAATCTACAGCTGGTTTCTGTGCAAACATTATTCAATCAGGCATTTTTCTTCTGTGGTCATCCTGTAGGCAAGCATAGCCAGGGGGAGAGGAGGCCAGGGGTGTTACAGCTGTTACCTTCCCTTCCCTTCCCATAACTATTACTTTGTCCCTTGTCACTGCAAGCACATTGAATTTCCGTGCTATTGATTACACAGTAGGTGATGTATCAAAGGCGTTTCCTTGCTGGGTGTGAGCCCTGTCACTGCTGCAGCAGAAAAGGAAGGCAATTAAGTTTCCTGAGGGTAGGTGGGAGTGGGTTACAGAGCCCAGGCCCCCGAAGATCACCCCTGCTCAAAGCCTGCAACAGAACAAGCCTGGAAGCACCCACACAACATTGCAGTGATGTCCCACCTGCTTCCATAAATCCTCCCCATCTCAGCCAACTCCTTGCTTGTCAGTGTCACAAAAAATACATGAAAGTTCAGTAGAAAAGACTGCTCAAACCTTGAAGTGCTACAGTTTCTGTCTATTTTTCTTTCCCAAAACAAAGGCAGTGTTTCTCACAGAATGAGACCTCACTTCCATCTCTCCATTTGTTTATTTTATATGTATTTTTCCTCTGAAACTCTCCTTTGGCTCCGTGCTACAGTGCTTGAACCATGTGACAGCTGATTATTTCTGTTTGAGAGAAACCCATTCACACAAAGCACAGCTGTCATCTTACTACATATCCATACATACTCTTAAAAAAAGGCATAGAACAAAACAATTATTAGAGGTGAGCAGGAGGAGGCAGAGATTCTCTAATACCCTCCTGTCCAAATGCTAACATTTTAAGTCAAACTCAGATGACAGGACTATGCTTCAGTGATACTAAGCACGGATGAGAAAAAGAAAGTGCAACAATACAGATTGAGAAAAATAAAAAAATGCTATCTTCCATGTAAGTTTGTAGGTTTTGCCTTAATTAAACCAGGCATGAACAGAGCTGTTAGGTCACTGTCCAGCCAAATGGTGATGCCACTGGGCAAGCAGCACACACCAAATCAAGGCAGGGCTGTCCTGGGAAGGGGTCTCAGCTGCTCACTATTCAGCCCCCTGTCTGGGGGCTGCCCAGTGCCTCTGGAGGAGAGGCCAGCGCTCAGGGCAGGTGGGGGCAGTGGGCAGCCAGGTCTGGCCATCAGGGCTGCCCTGGCTCAGAGCAGGGAGATGGCAGCTGCTCTCCAGATGGTCCCGTGGCTCCGTCCATCACCCTTCACTGCACACCCCTCACTCGTGTAAAACTGTGGGGATGGATTTTACGGAAATCCAACATCAGCTGCAGTAAAATGGGGCTTCAAAGAACAGCAAAACACTTGCAGAAAAGCAAACAACCAGGAAGAAGTTTTACTGTAAGTGTCCTAGGTGCCTTGCCTTTTTCTAATTTCTTGTTCATAAAGATCAAAGCTAAGCATTTCATTTTTCTTTCTTAGCAAGCTTTGCATCAGAGCTGCATTACAAAAGAGTCAGGGGGAGGGGAGTGAAGGTGTGATTCTGCTATCACTTCCATTAAATCCACATGGAGTAGTTCAAATATGGACTAGTTCCCCTGCTGAAAATAGCATTTGTCCTCTAGTGCTGCAAGCTAAAGACACAGCTCTTCCACAAAAGAGCTGTTAATGATTTATTGCTTTAGAATTTAGGGAATTTTGTACCACCTTCAAATGTGGTAGCATCCAAGCATTAAGGAGGTTTTGGGTGGGCCCTCCAGTGATGCTGTCTCGGGGTGGCTCAGGGGAAAGCAGTGCCCTAGCAGGGATCCCAGCCAGGCTGCCTCAGTCAGTGTCTCTCACTGCTGCTGGTGCTGATGTAGCCACTGAGGTCAGGAAGGTCATGGAAGACTCATTTACACCACAAATCTGCTTTGTATCAGGCAGAGCTTTCAAATACAATGTAACTGGTACCTGAGTGGTCTTCCATCTCCAGGTTCCTCTCACTGCAAGGTCCCTTGCTGTAACTGGAATTGGCCAGAATGCTGATGGAAAGTTATTTCAAGGCTTCTGTAGCCTTCAGGCTCAGGTTTCTAGACTGGAAAGAACATTACAGATTTCTCTTAGATCCCAGTCAAGCCATGGCTCTGATTTGTCAAGGACCTTTTAAGGCTGTTGTAACTCCCTTGTAACTCCCTACAGGACACATCTCTATCCCTTGCACCTACCAGCTACCACAAAGCATTTTTCTTGCAAACAGGAAACCTTCCTTCCCACATCCATCACCTAGACAAGTATCCAAAAGACACAGAGGGTTTAACTGTATTTTTTTAATAGGATATGGATACCATCGGTCAATTTTCACAACTGTCCCTTGTTTCAGCACCATTTAAAAGCTCTCTGATGCCCCATAACCAAATTTAAAAGTCAAATCTACTCTTCTGAGACTAAAGAGAATCTACTGAAAAAATGTGTTAAAATACAAAATAGCACCCAAACCACAGTAAGTATGTTCTCTCTTTTCTTCTTCCTCTGATGCTTCTGCAACCATGGATAAGGTATTAAAATTCTTTTTGAGTGTTTATTCAGACACTTCTTATAGTGTTTAGTCATTCATTATGAAAATTGTCATGTCCTTATGTTCATGGTTTCCCGTCCTGCACAATTAGGACACATCCATCAACATCATCATCAAACATACACCTGCACTATAATCAAGTCCAATATAAGCTGCAGAAACCCCTCCAATAAAATATGATGTGCACAATTTGGAAATTTGAAAGGACACATGAGTCTTAAAACCTTTGCACTGGAAGAAAAAAAGAAGAAAAAATTCTGACTTTCAGCACCCACATACATGAAACATCAGTTTGAGTCATAAACTGCTCAAGATCTGTCTTACAAAATAAATGCTCTTAAATACCCCACTATTCATGCTGGAAACTTGTTTTTGAACCTTCTGTGCAGATTAGAAGGTACTTCCTGCCTATTCCCTAATTCATACTCTCACTTTTTGTGTCGTTATTTTCTTTCATGTCATAAAGTCCCTTTCCTTCCTGGAAAGTTTCCTGGCCAGTTTCCTGTCAGGGTTTGATCCAGTGTTATTAAACCACCAATCAAGAACAGCAGAGAACAGTAGTTAAACAGTAGTTTAAAGTATTTTAACAGTAGCTGAAGCTCCCACATAGGTAATATATTTCTGCAGTACACACATTGTGCAGGCTGTGGGAATAAATGGCTCAGGGTATCTTGAGCATCTGCTCCCTGGAAGCTGTGCCAAGCCTGTGGAGCTGCAGGGATGGACAGGATAGAGAGCAGGGCCTCCCCTGCTGTGTTTCACAGGGAGCCTGAGGTGTCTTCTCCTGAGAGCCCAGCTGAGCATCCAACCACTCTCCCTTCTACAGATTAAATGGACACAGAAAAGCAAGCTGGTGAGTCAGCACTCCTGCTTAATTATTTTGTGTTTCATCAACCAACCTTTTTCGTTTTACATTACATGTTTTTTTCTGAAAAAAGTATTATTTTATGTTACTGAAGGCACCTCACATAACAACAGATTAAAACTGATCTTACACACTAAAGGCCTTTTCAGACACTTTGAAATGGAGTTTTTGAAGGTTCAGGGCAAGACTCCTGTTGTTTTCCAGGGGCAAATATTGTCCAGTGAAAAAATTGGAGAAAAATGAGCGTTTTCTGCCATGTTTCTCCCCTATCTACCAGTCTTCCTCCTCGTGACACAAAACTTACAACAAAATGGCATGGTATTTTAGGGTATTGCATGACTGCAATATGCATGCTTGGTAACATCTACTGTCCAGTTTTTGAAAGAGCACCTAAGTTTTGAAAGAAGAAAATTATGAAACATGCAAAAGCCTCAAGAAGGTTTGCTATCATTGCATGCCACACTTCAAAAGCCTTGAGAGAAAGGAAATCTCTTCTGAACTCCAGGGAGCTGCACAGCCTCCTTTGCCAGCTACACCTAAAGGTCCTTCTGCAGCACTGCCTGTAAAGCAATATCTACAGACCTGTCTGGATAACAAATGTGGAGCCCTGGTTTTCCTTGGACTTTTGCTGTAGCATGCAAGAGGCAATATAACAGCCAAAACAAGTGAGAAGGAGAGGGGAAGGAACATGGAAATTCTAGTTTCTTGCATTGTAAAATATAAATCGTCTGGAATGTACTAAATGACTGTATTCACCCAAACTTTGCTCAGTCTATGGCCATAATTGAGAAGCAATTTAGAATGAAATAAAAAAAAAAAAAAAAAAAAGAAAAAGCTTTCTGCATAAAATTCCACCCTTCAAGGTACAAAGTATCATGAGTCACTGTTGACTAATCTGAAAGGTCAATATGCAAAACTGGAGAAGCACATATACTCTAGAAAAGCGTGCTGTCAGCACCTCCAAAACTCAAAGCAGCAATGGTTTTGTCCTATGCAAATCATGTAATCTCAATTCCTGCCAGGTTAGTTTCATTCCCTGTAGAAACTCACTCTAAGCCAAGGCAATAATTAGATTCACACCTTTTAATTGCTTTTTTCCTCTTTGGGTTAAAAAGGCTAGAATTTCTGCATTTCTATTGGGAGGGAAGAGAAAGCAGAAACCAAATAAAAGCCTACCCTAAGAGATCTGTCACTTCTCTCTCCAATCCAAGATGTATTCGTCCTCTTATAGCCTTTTCTGGGCACACTGAAGGAGGTGTTTCTGTATGATTTGGGAATTGCAGAAGACAGATCCCTGTATCAGCCACCCTATGGCCACACAGCAACAGGGAGAGGAGCTACCACAGCTCTGGATTTGCTCACCACTGCTGCGAAGAGGAGAATGCTGCATGTACAGAACCAGGCAGAGGATACAAACCAATGTACAACCCCCCTTTCTACAGTCCCAAATCCTCTTGACTCCTTTCTCAGGGAAGAGAAGTGAACCTCATAACAGAGACTATGCCTACTCAAGCAGAAAGCAAAGGGGAAACCAAAGGCAGAGCAAAGAAACCATGGAGGGCAAAAAAAAAAAAAAAAAAAAAATAGGAAAGTTCAAAGAGCTAGGGAAAAAAACAGAGGAGGAAACAACCAGCCAAATTCAGGTGAGGAAAGAGGGGTGAAAACTTGACTGTAATCACTGTCATTCAGGTGTATTGCAGGCAAAATTTGCAGTCCAGCTACTGTAGCATGGGGCAAAGCTAGCTAATACTGAACTGAACATCCCCACTGAAATTCAAATGCATTCAGTGCTTGACACAGGGGCCCAAAGCCTCCAGGAATAGCTTCATAGCTAACAGATTTCCAGAAAAGACTGTAAGGCAGTTTTAGGCAGTGAGGGAGCAAAGAACATTTCAATCCAGTAAGTCTTTGAGAAGGTTTAAGTAACCAAGGGGAAGGACTAGCAAACCCTGCACAATGCTAGACAAAATTCAAAAGGAGAAAAACCAAAACATAACATACTTGAACTGTTAAAGTTCATTTTTAAATGTAAAATAAGGTGGGTGTCAGATGTTTTGCACCCCTGGTAAATAGTAGTGATGCACTTAAGGGTGAAGGGTGTGGTTGCCCTGGTTATAGGAAATACATTGAAGTTGTGTGCTCTTAACACTATTTTTACATTCATTTCTCCCATGTCAGTGGTCTGCCTGGGACCCTCAACACCTTGTTTGCTCCAGCACTGCTTATGTTGTCACTGAGAAGGCTCCAGCTACATGCAAATAGAGTTCAAAATAGTGGGGCATTAGCACTGGGTATTGAAATAGGAAGAAAACAATATTCCACACATTAAAAAAAAAAAAAAAATTAAAAAAAAAAGGAAAAAGGAAAACTGCATGCATTAGAAGTTATCTAATTCCTAGCAAAAGTAGGCTGAAATAAATTTTGTACCAGCTAGGTTAGTTCTTTGGGATGATCCTTGCAAGAACATGAGACAGTAATTTTAGGAAAAAAAGGCTGGAAATCAATGTTACAGTAAATACAGTCTAACTGACCTACTAAAGGTCTGTTTTATGTGAAGAAGAAACAGAGCAGTTGATTTTTTTCTCTCTGCATTTGAACCAAGGAAAAACAATTTTTTCCCTCTGCTATTTTTTAATTATTTGCAACTGTTTTCCACAGCCCACTACAAGTTTTCCAGAGCATACTTCACCTCTCCCTGCTCCTGCAGCATCCTTAGGCCAACTCTAGCAGCCCAGAACATTTTGGTTCTTGTGTCCTTTCTTTTGAAAATCATCAGTAATACTTTGTGCATCAAGCTGTTTCCATTCTGATTGACAAAGATATTTGTTAGTTATCCCTCAGCGTTCTCTTTCCTGCCCATGCCTCTCCACATTTCCACCTTCCACCAGGGACAAAACAGATTGCACTGTAGTATACACAGAACTATCTCTTAAGTAAAATGCTGCTTGCTTGAAACCCAAACCAGACAACCAGAGGTGCAATCCTTGATAACCACCACAGTTGTTCCATAAACAACCTTCATCCCTTCCTAAAATCTACAGCATCCCTCACTCTGCTGTCAACTGCAGACAAAGGTACCAATTCTTCCTCAGAATTACACAGGGGCAGCCTGGAAAAACCAACTGCCTTTCAATCAAGGAGCACATATCCTCCCAACTGCAGCACAAGTTCTGACTAAAACTGAATTTCCCATGTAACAAGCAGCATTCCAAATACACTTAACAGCCAGCTTAAATTTTTGCTCTGCAGCAAAATGAGCAATCCTATGGAGGATTAAAGAACATTAAGATTTTAAAGTGCAAAATAAGAAGGAAGATCAAATAGCATAATATACCACTAACTCACTTGGAAGAAGAACTTCCTGTTTTGGATATGGCAAAGGACAAAACCAAGAGGAGACACAGAAGTTAGAGGGCTGGAAGAGGTAAATTGCAGGCCCGGAAGCACAGCCTCTTGCCTTTATTCAGTAACAAATATTATCTGTGTACCATACAGTGATACTACCTTTTCAATGCCCATAGTACCTCTCTGAAGCAGAGCTGTACCTTGCAAGGTCATGGAGCACTGTCTGTTTCAATGAAGTTTTGCTGTCCTGGGCCTTTGCTGTCCCTTGCTGTAGCCACATCAGCACTACCACTGTTACAGCAGGACCAAAGGATTAAGGAAGGGCAGCATGTTTCATTCATGCTAGAGGTCAATATCCTGTTTTAAAAGTTGTAGTTACATTTTTAGGAGATATGGCTAAGACAGGAGTATATAAACAACCATTTTTCTGAGGGCAAGGCTGAGTTAGAGAATAAACATGCTCTTCTGCATTGTCTCTATACCATTCTTTGATCCAGATATATGACAAATGTGCTGCACAGGATGTTAAGAGAAAAATTAATGCAGTTTTTCCTCCTCCTCCAAAAGTAGTACTGGTTTCTCTGACTGTGATGGATGTCCTCTGCTTTTGTTTTCCATTGATCCTAGATTATAAAGAAGTAGTAAAACAGTCTCTTTCCTGCATTTGCATCATCCCACAACAGGTCTCAAGTGTTGAATTAGGATTTCAAGCGCTATTTGTCGCCTAGGGTTTGCTACATCAGTTTAGGAATTTCTTCTATCAAATAACTCAGCAGCTCTTTTTTTTTTTTTTTTTGCCTCTTAAAAATTGCTTTTATCAACTTGTCCTCAAATGAAGGCTAGTCTGTCATTAGAGCAAACAGGGGGTCTGTTGGAGATCAGTGAGCAGGGAGGCTGTACAGAAGTATTTCTGTGCTAAACATCACCCCCAGGGAGCCTGCAATAACTAACAGCATCACAGCTGCCTGGGTCTAGTATAACTTCAATCAATGAACTTTTTGATAAAATTTTGATGCTGACTGGAATGCTGGGGAAAATACAGAATTCTGCTATATGAAGGGATTAGCACTGTTTTGTTGTGGAAAACAACCTCTGTATGCATATTCAAGGACCTAAAACTATGCAGTGAGTGTGCCAGTCAGAACACGAAAAGAAAAGCTTCTTACAGCATTGTGGGCTGTACAAAGTACAGGACAATAATATTTGTCACCAAGGCCTAAGTTTGGGTCAGCTTTGATGAAAGCTTTGTTTTGTTTTGGGTTTGGTTTGGTTTTGGTTTTGGGTTGTTTCATTTTTGGCTTTGGTTTTGGTTTGGGGTTGAGAAAAGGAAGTCAGACAAAGATTGCAGGATTGTTTACTGCCATTATAGGATTCCATCCTGCTTCTTGGACGTGCAAGGACCACCTTCTGCTTCCATTCTTCACACAAACCCAAAGAATTAAGAAAACCCACAGATTTCTTTGTTCAGTACCAGCACCAATCTCATCATGACTACCCAAAAGATAAGGGGATGCTGTCACTGTGGCCCATACACTGCTCAAGGCAAGGATATTACAGGGCTTAGACAAGAGGATCCATATTCTCAAAAAGACCTTGAAGCCACCTAACAAAGCAAGGTGCAAAACAAATTTACTCTTTTACTTCTGATAAAATAAGCCTTTCTTCCTGGAACCAGTATGTTATTCTTAGGCTGAAGGACAGCATTAGGAACAAATTCAGATATGTAACTCCTACACACTTTATCATACCTCAAAGGTGTTTCTAATAAGTTGCCAACATCTCAGCTGAAAATTATCATTTATAGCCATCATTTAGTTTAGAAGATATATGATGTCTCATTAATTTACTCTGGCCACTTTTTCCAAAGCAATAATCAATAACTTGTATTTCAAGTCCCAAGTTTGGTATCCTGAGACATGCAGACACATTTCAGAGACTCAGCTGGACTTGTGAGAAAAAATATATTTGGTTAGCTGTAGGTCACATATTCCCCACACTTGATCAAAATGTGAACTAGTAAGCACCATGAGGTACAGCTTTAGCACTCACTGCCATGCCCACCAGGGTCATTTAGAGCACTGTGATTTTAGACAGGAACATTAGTGGAACAAGGCATACAGAGGCTGATCAGTCACACGCGAGTTTTGAAAACAAGACACATTACATTACCTCTCAATATTTCAACGATTGTACTGCTCTGAATTTAAAAGTCCTTGGGTAATGTGTTTCCAGGCCTGCAATTTTATTCTGTGCCACCTAGGACTGACATGAGGGGAAAGTTTTAGAGAGGATGTGGTGTCTTGTATTAAGTGTGTGTGGTGTGAAAGACAGAACTATGCCTTACAAAATGTCATTACTTGGTCAAGAGATCCAAACTACCCTTTAAGTGATATCACTGGATTTTTGCTTCTTTAAAATAATTTAAAAGTATGTTAAAAAAAAAAAAAAAAAAGATGCAAAACAGTCTAAAAGCATTTGAACAAGAGCACCTGTAGCTTGGAAAAGAAAATGTAGAAATAAAGATCATGCAATCATAAATATCCTGAGCTGGAAGGGACCCAAAAGGATCACTGAATCCAGCTCCTGGCCCTACACAGGACCACCCCCAAGAGTCACACCCTTTGCCTTGAGAGCATTGTCCAAACACTTCTTGAACTCTGTCAGGCTGGTGCCAGTGCCCAAACACCCTCTGGGTGAAAAAATCTTTCCTGATAGTTAGCCCAAACCTCCTCTGACTCAACTTCAGGCCATTCCCTTGGGTCCTGTCACTGGTCACCCCAGAGAGAAGATCAGTGCCTGCCCCTCCTCTTCCCCACAAGGAAGTTGTAACTGCAGTGAGGTCTCCCCTCAGTCTCCGCTTCTCCACACAAGAGCTCAGGGCTGGGGATAGAGCCCTGCAGAACCCTGCTAATGACAGGTCACCAGTGTCTCCATTCACTGTCATCCTTTGTGCCTGACCCGTGAGCCAGTTGCACACCTATCACACGATGTGTTTATCCAGCTGTGTGCTGGGTGTTTTGTGTGCTGGGTGCTCTGTCCAGAAGGATCCTGCAGAGACAATATCAAAATCTCTAATGAAATCCAAAAAACTGCATCAATTGGTTTCCCTTGATCCAATAGATGAGTTACCTTGTCACAAAGTTTGACAAGCAGAACTTTTCCTTCATGAAGCTGTGCTGGTGGTGACCAATGGCTGCATTGTCCTTCAGATATTTCTCAATACATTCAGGAATCATTTTCTCCATAATTTTACCAGTGACACCACTAAAGATGTGACTGACAAGCCTGCAGTTTCCTGAGTCATCCTTCTTGCCTTCTTGAAAACTGGGACAATGATCACCAGCTTCCAGTCAACTGAGACTTCTATGGATTCCCAAGAATGCTCAAAAATCATTGAGAGAGGCTCATGATGGTATCAGCAGCTCTTTGAGTATTCTCAGATGAATCCCTTCATGCCCCACAGATTTGCAGGAATCCAGCTGGAGCAGTAGAACCTGCACAGGCTGAGTCAGCTGGGAGTTCATCACTGTCACAGTCACAGTCCTCCAGCCCAGGGAACTGGGACCCCCTTAGCCCATCAGCGGTGCTGACAACAGAGGCAAGGAAAGTATTAAACACCTCTGCCTTGTCCCTGACCCTGTCCCTTTTTGGGAGGTGTCCATTCTAATCCTGGAATAGGCCAATGTTATCTCTGCACTGCCTTTTACCATTCATGATTTAAGTAAACTCTTTTCATTGTTCCCCACAGTTCTGGCACCTCCAACTCCAGTTTTTTTGGCTGCATGAATTTTCTCCCTTACAGCAGTATCTCTGTTCCCCTCCCATGTCTCCTGACTTTGGCCACACATCTTTTTCTCGCTTTAGCTCTCAAATATCCCTGCTCAGCCAAGCCACCCTTCTGCCTCACCTGCTTGACTTCTGACACTTTGGAACTGCCTGTACCTGTGCCCTTAGGAGGTGGTGCTCAAAAAGTGACCAGCACTGGTGGACTCCAGCACCTTCAAAAGCATTTTCACAGGTGTCCTGACTCACAAGTTTCCTGAGCAGCCTGAAAAAAAAATATGATCTAGTGAGATGTCACGGTGTCTTCAAAAATCTGGATAGGATGAAATGGAGATCTATTTAAAAGTTAATCACCTAATTTCAGCTTTTCAAGTATTTTAGCTTTCTCATCAGTATAGATATGCAATTACTAATAAGTCACAATTTCATCCCAAAACATACAGGGAGCTGTGCAATAATAATTAGTTTTGATAGTGCTAAACTCTGGAGAGGGGGATGAGTCAATTAATAAGAGGTAGGAGATAAGGGATCTGAAAGAAGTGGAGGTAATAAGTGAAAGGAGGAAGCAGTTTTTGGTTTAAAGAACTCCACCGAGCAACACAAAGCTAAGAAAATCTGCAACAGTGCAAAAAGTAGGAAAGATACAGATGAAAGGCAGCAGCTACACTTGAGAAGAATAAAAGCAGGATATTTTAATTCTGATGCTGTCACTATTCAGTGTATACACTTGGAGAAATGGTTTCTCCCATGACTCAGTCTTCCTCTGTTTAAAACTGGAATGACAGCTTTTCAGAAGTGTTTTCCCCCGACCTTTCCACACTGTGCTAATCACTGGTGAAAGAAAAGCACGTGAACCCTTTTACCAGGTTTGCAGTTGCTAAGGGATCTACTGCCTGTAGTTTTCAAGATCATGGTAAGAAATGTAGGATTTGCCATGCTGTGCTGGACCTGTGGTATGTGCAGCACAGAGTTTTCCCTCGCTCCCTCCTGCAGAGAGGATGCTTCTCTGGAATTTGCAGGTGTCCGGTGGATTAGTGGAAGCTGACAGACGCTCAGGGCTGGAGTAGGTTATTGGCAAGAGCAGTGAAGAAGGCAGACAAGGAAAAAGCTGAGGTGACACATGTCTGACTCATCACCGCAGGGACACAGACACCATCTGAGTCAGAGCCCAGGTTTGTGTGACAGCTCATGTCACTGCACGGAGCAACTTCCGACTGAAGACTCTCATGTGTGGAAAAATGAACTGCAGAGGCTGCTAAGGAGCTTGATACATGAGGCAAAAGAGCTGTCACTCCTGAATGCTCCTTGGAGGCCCAGTGGGGCTGCCCCTGCAGCACCTGCCACCAAACCATCTCTAGACCCTCTCGCCTGCATAGAATCTCTAAATATTCAGGATTGCAAAACCTCAATGTTATGTCAGATATTGTGTCAAAGTGTCTCCTTGAAAGGAAAAGACAATGACAAGAGCTGAAGTCTTCTGCAAGATTAGGTTTAAAAAAGAAGATAAGTAGAAATTCCCAGCTGGTGGTGGCATGAGATTAAGAGGTGTTTTTAATGTAGAACTCAGATTACAAGACCTGTGGGTTACATACTGTAAATAAACAAAAGTAAGAAGGGAAACAAAACACATTCCAGTCCTCAGCAAAAGTTTGAAACAAGCAAAAAAATTTATTTTTATCCCTTTTAGGAGTTCACACTAATAACATAAATGTTTTATAACTTTGATTAAAGGAAATAATTTCATCTTTAATTCAAACTTTGAAGTAATTTCCAGCACAAACACAGCATCTTTTTAATTAAAATAGGAATGGATTCTTTTTTTCCTTGAATAGCAATCACTCTGTCCTTGGAGATCAGATGATCATGTTGAAGTCTCTGAAATTACAACAGAAAGTTCTGATTTTTTAAGGTTAAACTATTATTAGATAGCAGTATTAAGCAGCAGCTTCAGTATTGAAAGGGGAAAAATGTTTATTTTCCAGCACTAGTTATGGAACTGTAATGAAAAAAGAAGAAAAAGAAGAAAAAAAACCAAAAAATAAACAAATAAACCAGAAAAAAAACACCCCAAGGTTCCTGTATTAGTTTTGTTTTTAAAAGCAGAATGGTTTACAGTTACGTAGAAACCTGAACCTGCCTGAACTGAGCAAGTCACTTGACCTGTATTGAATATTCAAGTAGAAATAACACAACATTTTGACATTTCAATACAAAGCACACTAACACTGAGATGTGTTTAGCGTGCGTGTATGTGCATGTGTTAGGGAAGGAACCCATGTCAGGGTTTTTATTTGTGGCTCATTGACATTGTCCAAAACCTTTATGATTGTGGTTAGTGCTGTCATATGCTTTATGAAACCTCCTCTGCCAATAATTTTCTATTAATAAGCTGGTGAGACATAGTACTGAGTGTTGAGCTCAGAGCAGGGATGACCTCAGCAGTGAGAAGTTGTCCCGTGCTGGATGGTGTCCTTTGTCACTGTTTTCAGACATGGCCAGTTTTGTTGTTGCTGATGTTTTGCACTCCTAGTCCAAAGGAGCTGGCAGAGTAAGCACCTCACCTGTGTGAGGTGTGTGACCAAGTAAATGATGGCAGAGCTTTGAGGGGAAGTGGACAGGTTAAGGAACATCAGGGAATCTGAGAAAGAGCTGTTGGAACCATGCTCTTCTCTCCCTAAGACAGAAATAGGAACATCTGTGGGAAAAAACCTTCAAGATTGTGTATCCCAGCTCCTGCAGCCACCCCCCAAACCAGAGAGAACGCAGTAACTCACAGTGAAGGAGAGAATGAAGGCAAGTCTATGCTCAGGGTGGCATGTGAACCCTTTCCAGGAATCTGCCTCACCTCCCCAGGTGCCTCTACACAACAGGTGTGAGGCTCTGGATGTGGCAGGTCTGTCAGCTGATAATGCTGATGATGATCCATCTACCCCAGATGTGCTGCCCATATGAAAAAGGCCAAGACCCAAGTCACGACCACCTCCATGAGGAAGAAAAGATGGGTTACAGTTGTTCCCTCCCCTTTCAAAATGCTACTGCTCAAAAGGCATTCCTTATTGCCAGACAGCACTTTATGTACGTCTTACAAATATGCAAAGTACAGTTTTACTTCAAGCTAGTTAATGTTAAATTTTCTAGAAGCATCTAATAGGAAAGATGCACAAAAGCACAGAAATTGGAAGAAAATACCATTTTTCCTCCCCAGAGGAAAGAAAAAACCTTGCACTACACTTCTCAATGTTGAAAACATTTATCACATAAACTCCATGAGTATATCCCTGAAGGCTTTTACTGAACAGAGGTGCTGAGGGACCTCAGCAGGTCCCCTCCCCTGGTTTTTCATGAAGAGTTGGTGCAAACCAGCGCTCACCCCCAAACCAGCAGCCCCCCTCCCACAGCCCCTATCAGTGCCTGGTGCTGAGAAGGGAGCTGTGATGGATCACTGCTCTAATGACCAAGACCATAAGTAAACAAATAAATAACCACAGTGATAATTAAAGCTGTCTGGATTTTCATCTTAGACATCCCTCTGCATTTTTTTCCCCTGAAATCCTGGTATTTGGTTTTGCTGTTTTGGATTTTTCTGGTTTCTTTTTCATTTGTTTGTTTGTTTTTTTGTTTTGTTTGCTTGTTTGGTTTGATTTTTTTTTTTTTTCTTTTCTCTTCTCAATTTCCTCCATTTCAGAGCCAAAAGAACTGCCTGACTGGCAGGCACCCAGGCTCCCAACAGCTGGATACTGGATGCTCTCTGGAGGCTGCTGCTCTCCATGCAGTGGGCAGTCCAGCATCCCAGAGGAGAAAAGAGAAAAGCATCCAGCAAGGTGAGGGAGCACCAAGAGGCTGATTAATGGCAGGCAGAAGCTGGGCCACATGCTGCAGCTCATGCATCCAGAAGATCCCCTGCAAGGATTAAGCTGCTGCTCGTGGCCCAGGGAATTGTATCCTTTCTTTAGCCCTGAAGGAGAGTTTTTGTTGTGTCACTCATTGCTCACTGGCTCTTGGGCTGGGGGAGGCAGCGAGGGGCTCATCCCCACACCTGGCCTGGGCCACCCTTGCTCCTGCAGCCCCACAGAAGCCTTGTTCTATGCCAAAGGGATTTGGTTCCCTTACCCACATCCAGGCTGGGAGCTTTGACAGGAAAAGCAGTTTTTCCATAAAAGTGCTGCTGACTGAAATACATCTGCCACTCAGTGGATTGAGCCATTTGATTTGATATTTAAATGCAGAAATCTCTTACTGCGAAGCGATTTAACACTCCACTGAAACACCACAGCTACAACATAATTTTCAGAGTAAGAAAAATTTAAAGAGTCACCTGTCCAACCAACCCGTTCCCAGAAATTTAACAAGGTCTGCAGGTGTCTCTTTTTGGGCAGAAGCCCCAGAGCTGCTGCTGGTGTTGGCAGCACTGCCTGTGCCTCTTCCTTCTGCTTTACAGGAGCAGACAGGAGGGGAACAGACAGGCACAGAGTGCTGCAGCACTCCCTGGGCAGCTGCACCCAACCCCTCCTCTCCTCCTTTCCCCAGGAACAGGCTAAAGGGGCAGCTCTTCTGAGAGCTGTTAGGAGAGAAATGTGTCATTGTGGGAAAGAAAAACAGTGTAAGAGACAGAGTGGAGGTAGCTAGTGGGAATAGAGGAAAAGTTGAGGAAACATGAGATGTCTGAAAAATCTCATGACTGGACCCAACACAGGAATAATGGAGGAAGAAATCCGTTCTTGACTGGAGAAAAATCCAAAAGAATAAACAGTAAGAGAAATGGAAAAATCCAAAATAATAGTTCCAAACCAACAGGTTAAATCAATGCATTCCTCTCTGCCTTTTTGGCAGCACTGGGCTGATGACTACCCACTTATCCACAACTGAGAATAATATATTTCACATGAGGATTAATAGGAAGATTATATTTTTCTCCTCCTTACCATTTCTGAAAATATAATAATACATCCATCCAAAGCTAATACAACCTACTTTTCAAACCCAGAATGCATTTTCAGTGACCTTTTAAGGAAATCCAATACTGACAATTGATGCACTGTACAGCATAGTCGAAATACGGGAAGGTTAGAGGACAGTGAAAGACAAATAATATACCCATGTTCCTCCTCTCTTGTGTGTTTCATTTTTCCTGCTCTCAAAAAAGAAAGGTTTTCACCCCATACACGTCTGAGTGCTCAGAAACATGATAATGACCAAAGGGTTATTAGAAAGCATTTAACTTTCTGCCACTTTTACAAGAGATGTAATAGCTGTGTGCTCTCTATCTTTCATTTTCATTGCTTGCAGCAAAAACATTTTCCAGGTTTTAGCACAGTGGCTTCTTCCTTTTCTTGATGATGCTCACCACAGGACTGTTTCTGATAAGGACAGTATGATTTCTCTCCTACACCTGCAGAGCTCTATTTGTCTAGTGTATAAAAACACAGCACACTGCCTGGACTTAATATGCCAAAGCAAACTATGGAAAAGCAGACTGAAATTAAAACATGCATGGATTTGGTTCAATTTTTTTTTAAATTTCATTACAAATACAAAAACAATCTATCTAAAATCTTTTAAGACTAACCAGATCAATGACAACAATAAAGTTCCAGTAACCAAACAATAAAAATTTTGTATTTTCATCTGCACTCTATTAAAAACAAATTATTTCATTTTGGGAAAGCACTTCCATATATGTAGAAAAAATGGGCATAGATGCAATGAACAGAACAGTCACATGCAAAATAACAATACATGCCAATGCATGTGATGCATTTGTATCCAATCATGCTTTTCAGTTCCATGAACTATTTCTAAATTGGCTCATGCCAAGGAGAAACTGTCCACAGTTTATTATGAGATTTCTTTTCCCCCTAACCTTCTTGGTATTTCCCCCTAACAATCATTGTCACAGCCTTTTACTTTTCTCTGGGATGTTAGGAGAAGGTGAATGGTGGAGCTAAAAATCCAGGGATGCAGAAAGCACAACCAACTTTTAAATGAACTGTTCAATTTTGGCACTGAAAAATAAAAAAGGACACCTGTATGAGTCTGGGCTAAAGCAACCCATAACTTTATTCAGTTCTGGTGAAAACTAGTTCACAACTTTTAATCTCAAATTTCCTATACTGAAAAAAATAGTGTGAAAACGGACAGCAAAAGAAGGCCCAAACAGAAAAATATTTTAGTTCCAAAGATATTTTAAGTGCACAACTGACAGAAACACTTTCTTCACCTTTCAGGTTTTGCTGTGATGTTACATTATCTCCATACATGATACTAACAGGAAGCAGCAGTAACACATAACAACATCCCTTCATGAAAACAAAGTAGAGACCACCCAAACTGTACAGTTTTTCCTGGCAGACCTGAGACATGCACAGCTGGATGACAGTGCTTTCCCCATCTCCCCAAAAAGTACATATTTAAGTGAATGAACTATCAGTTTCCACCCTCTCATCTTAATATCGATGTTTTACTGCTCTCTCCTGTGTACCCTCATTAAGAGATATAAAAACATACTAGATGGCATTTAGTTACTCTGAAATCACATTGCTGAAATTATAGAATTGTACTCATTTTTAAATACAGGATAAACACTAACCCATCCATTTAATGACTTCTAAAACAATATGGGTTTTATATTCTTCCAGCTATTACAACACAGCATTGAGATAAAAAGTACTTTTTTTGACTTTTAAAATTCTTGGAAGGGCACAAGTTTTCTTGACTGGAGTTTCCACAAGTGTCTGTTGACCCAAATTCCTTTTTCAGCATCAGGGAGCAAAGTCTCCTCCTTCCTTCTGTCCATTTGGGAATAATGCAAAGTCCTGTAGCTCCACATTAGCCATCTCCAACTGAACCTGGAGAGCACTGTAGCACAGGCAGCACTTGGCAGAGCAGCAGCACAGACAGAAGGGCTGCAAAGGCCCTGGTGAATATCCTGCTCACAGATCATGACCCTATGGCTGCACCCCAGGAGCATATGGTCTTCCACACTGTGCTCTATAAATCCTTCCTTGTCTCCTCCAATCAATGCTAGTTCAGTGATTCTGAAACACATTCGGGGCACAGTTTTTGGACTGTATAGAAGTGGTATATTGTGATTATCTGTTATGAGCATTGTGCCATAATGGTGCACACTAAGTTCCTGCTGGCTACATGCAGCAATAAAGACCACCTTTCAGGACACCTTGGCACAAACCACTTACTTCCAGATACCAAAGAAAAGAGATATGCTGGGGGTACTAAAACAGGAGTCACAACTCAAGCAGCTCACCTTAAAAAAGTATGCCCTAAAACAGGCTTAACGAAGAATCACAGAACCACTGATTCATTGAATCATAGAATCACAGAACATCCTCATTTGGAAGGGACCCTCAAGGATCATTGAATCCGACCCCTGGCCTTGCACAGGACCATCCCCATGATATCACACCTTGTGCCTGAGAGTATTGCCCAAATGCTTCCCGAACTATGTCAGGCTTGGTGCTGTGACCACTGCCCAGGGGAGCCTGTTCCAGTGCCCAAACACGCACGGGCATGTTTTCACCCTCGGCTGAAAAAACCATTTTTCTGATATTTAACTTTGACATCCTTTGACTCAACTTTAGGCCATTTACTCGAGTCCTGTCACTGGTCACCATGGAGAGCAGTGTCTGTTCCTCCACTTCCCCTCACATGGAAGTTGTAACTGCAGTGAGGTCTTTCATCAGTCTCCTCTTCTCCAGGTTGAACAGCTGTCCTCAGCCACTCCTCACAAGACTTCTCCTTGAGGCCCTTCACCATCCTCATGGCCTTCTTTGAACATCCTTTACTAGGTCAATGTCTTTCTTAAGTTGGGGTGTCCCAAACTGCCCCCAGCACTCAAGGTGAGGCTGCCCCAGTGCAGAGCAGAGCAGGACAATCCCCTCTCTTGCCTGCCTGATGCCCCCCAGGACAGGGTTGGCCCTCCTGGCTGCCAGGGCACTGCTGGCTCATGTTCAACTTACCATGGACCAGGATCCCAGGTCCCTTTCCACAGTGCTGCTCTCCAGCCTCTCATTCTCCAGTCTGTCTGTACATCCAGGGCTGCCCTGTCCCAGGTGCAGAGTCCAGCACTTTCCCTTGTTGAGCTTCATATGGTTGATGATTGATTCCTCATCTCTCTAATTTGTCTAAGTCTCTCTGCAGGACTTAGCACACTTAACAACACACTTATGGTTACAGTATGACTTCTGAAATCAAATATTTTGCCAGGCAAAGTGCAGCAAGTACATGTACAGTGCAATAGTGTGAAGTGCCAGAGAGCCTCTTGTCCCCAGCACCAAGATGCCTTCTTGTAGAAAAGTGTCACTGCACTGCTACCTGTCAAACTTCATAAAGACTCTGCCTCTCCTCCTTCACCCTCATGAAAAGCTCTGCAGAGATCACTCCACCACTCTGTAATCTGGTCATGCTGAGACAGCTGGCACACAAAGACTGCCCATTTGTATCTAAATTACATTTATTTCACCAACATTTCAGTCTCCAATAGACCACACACTCCTGCTGCACAATTCTTACCTTAGTGTTTTGTGAAATCCCACACAATTTTATACAAGCATTTAGGAAATGTAATGTTTTTCTTTTCTTTCCTTTGTTTTTTCATTGCTTACAATGAACCCTAATGCTTTATCAAGTGCTTTAGAACTTACTGGGTCAAAATTATAAAAGCCACAAACTAAAGTTTTATGAATACCTGAAGAAAACAAATGGCAAATGCCTTGAGATAGTAGCTTTTAGAAGAACTGAGATGCTTCTGCATTAAATAATACAGCTGTGAAGAAAAATTTAAATCTATTTAGTATTAATTTGGGACACTGATTTCAGTGGGAATATTGCATGAAAAGGATGCTGTTATTAAGATTTCTAGAAAATAACCAAGCCCTTCATTTTCTCTTGCACACTGCAGTCTGTATTTAGTTACTGAGGGACAGCCTTCAATCTTATTCTGCTTCCCTACTTGCACTATAAATCACTTCCCAGTTATATTAGACAGATGCTCTGAGGAAAAAAAAGGATAGTGGTCATGGTTAAGAAAATATAATAAAGCTCACGACAAAAACATTTAGAGGCTGAAAGGTTAACACTTGAGCATCTAGTACTATTTATCCTCCATTAGCTTTTTAACTAGCAGAGAAAGGAATGCAAATGCTTGCAGGCATGTAAGCATTTTTGCAATGAATATGTATTTTAGAATTTCAAACTGAACTTCCACAACATCTTTCAGCCAGTTCTGCCATTCTAAGTTATACTCTTGAAATTCTGCAAAATTAGTCATCACCTCATATGTCAAATTGTCACACATACAGAGGACAAGAGACTCACTTAAGGAAACAGACAAAGGCTCAGCTACTTCTTTGCTCTCTCACTCCTTTTTTACCTCAGGAAAGAAAAAAACCTAATTTGCCTCTGAATGAAGATGTGTGTCATATAACAGCAATGGAGTTTTGCATTTGGGGACTGCAAATAGATTTGATTTTTATGCATGGAAAGAGCAGCAAGAATTTTGAAGAATTAGACCTTCATCAAAGATTAATCTATGTGACACGGGAAGACATAAATAGTATATATTAGTAAGAATGATAGCAAAAAGCTTCATGAGAACAGTTTTAATGGTAGCCAATATAAATATATACATTTATTTTTAGAGTAGGTTTTTTTATTAAAATTATGTAATGACACATCGCAATGTTCAATATTTGATGCATTTTGTACTTGGATAATGAAAAGCCTGAAAGGATTTCTAACTGATCTCTGGGGCTTTAAAGTGAACTAGAAATTCCACTGTATGTTGTACATAGCTGTGATCTCAGTTTTGAAGAGGTAATTATGTAAAAAAAAAAAAAAACCCAAACAGTTTATTCAGATACTGTACTTCAATCTAGCCCTGTGGTATCACCTCTTAGTATTCAGATGATTATCCAGTGAATGCTGAAACTATGCAAAAAAACCTATGAAAAACTGGATCAGCCCTGACATGCTCCCCTTTCTTTTTAAGGCAGTATTGTCTGAAGTCTTTCTGACAAGCTGCTACCCTGCATTGCAGTACATTCCCTGAGTGCATCTGTTCTTCTGATACTGTAGAGGAGTTGAAACTACCTTGCACTCTCCATTGTGCTCCAATTCACAGCATAACAAGACAACCAGAATGTTAATGCAAGTTAACTAATTATACTGCCTTGATAACTTCAAAATGCAGCAGGAGAATGGGGAAAAATTTAGTCATCTCCCTTAGAAGCATGATGTCATGCATAACAAAGGACAGAAGGGGAACACTTGCTAGAAGTACTGGCATCACAAGTACAAACCCTAAAAGGTAGTCAAAATCATCTATAATTGTTCAGACTATAAATTACAATTTGAATAAGTATTTATTCTGCAAATGAAACATCCAGAGGTTGCTCTTGGTGCTCTGTGCTTGAATTATGCACACAGAGAGACGCCTTCCCTCCATAATGTATGGAAGGAGAAAATGCTATCTTCAGTTACTTCCCCACTAAAAGACACTGACTGTACCAGCAATATGTCTTTTGATTACTGCCATTCATCAAACAATTTTCAGTAACAGAACAGAAATTAATTTTTCTCAACAAATTAACTGATGCTTCTTCTTTTCTGTTAGATACGATAACTGATTCAGAGCAGGAGAGCGTACAGTGACACAGTCTGAAGAGATAATTTAAGATAAAAACTCTTCTGCAGGTCACGGGTGTCTCATGAACACACCCTTAATAACCCACAGGGCACACAGGCATCCTTTCTGTGTCCCTGACACCAAATAAATGCAAATTATTCTCTCAGTCAGAAAGAAACTATCTCACAGGCCATGTAAGATTTAGACCAAGAGATTTAAAATGTGTTTTAGTGATCAGGCTCCACATTTCTTGAAGAGCTAGAGGAGTGCAGTGTGCCAGACAGCAGTGCCTCAGGAGGTTCCATGTTTTCTGCTGTGGGACAGAGCTGCCAAGAGCATTTCTGTGCCACACACTTAATTTTTTTTGCTTTCTTCCCTCTACTCACAACTGAATTTGGTTGATACTGTAGGTTGCCTAGATTCACTTGAAAGATCACACTTTTTCTGCTCCCATTTCTCCCCTTCTTGCCAGCCACTTTCAGAAGAAAACTACATGAAGTGGAAGGACCTGAAGGGCATTTCTTCACTAAAACCCCTGGTGAACTAGAAATTTGTTTCAAAAGCTCCAAGGAAGATACTTGCTGTGTCACAGGGAGAAAGATAACTGAGGGAGGACTGTGGCTATCTGCAGGTGACAAACACTGCTGAGGATCCCCTGCTCTCTTGCATTACTTCTGTTTAAATGGTGTTACTCATTCATGTCCCAGAAGCTCACCATTCAGAAGCAAACTCTTTAGTTAGGCTCTGTTGTTTTTGTGTGTGATTCTAGATTTGCCTTGGGTTGATCCACTCAGTTATCTTTTATATTGTCAGAAGAAAAATCTCACAGTCTCATGGAGCTTTAAAGTAAATAATGAGGGCTAAATCCCATTTTTAATCTCTATAGCAACATTTTCTTCTTTCTTATGTGACTTGTGATTCATGGAGTTAAAACAATGAAGACAAAGGCATGTAGAGAACAGGTTCTATGCAGGCTTCAATTCATTTAACTTTAAAGGAACCTATTTACAGTACTGCTGACAAGAACATCTTCCTTGACTAGCAAAGCAAGTTACCACCTTAAAAAAGGATGTCCGGAATATGCAAAAAGAATTTTCAAATCTGTGTCAGTGTTTCTGCAGCTGACATCCTCCTACTGCAGCATTAAAGCAGTGTTAGAAAAGCATTTTTTGTATTTCTGCTTTTAGTAAGAGGAGGGAATCCCACTCATCCACAGAAACTCTTCTACCCATTGACAGAGATGATCTTCCAAATTAGAAGGTCATACAACTCAATATACAATAAAGAAATACTGTAACCAATGATTTTTATTTCCTATTAGAAAACTTATTTTCACTTCAGGTTTTTCTAACACAGAACTATGAAAGGCCAGGTCCTAACTATCGCTAATCAGTACCACTTACAACATTAAAATTGTAGCCCTTGGTTCTTGTCAATTAGAAAATCTGACATAAAATACCTAACCTGCCTTGGAAAATGTAATTCTCACCATCACAATAAACTTCATTTACTTCCTTGACATATTTTCAAAGGCCACTGTCTGGTAAGCTAAAGACAATTTTGCTTCACAACTGAAAAAAGGACTTGTTTTTACTGTGATTTAAAGGCAGCTGACGAAACTAGCTAGACTAATCCTTCTCCCTATTTCTTACCTAGCTCTCCTTTACGTCTTCTTGAGAGCCTTTTCTTTTACCCCAGGAGGGCAAAGTGACTCTAGTATAAATGAAAATCATGCCCTTTACATTTTGGCCTCAATACATAAGTAAATCCTCATACTTACTCATTAATAACCATCATTAGTTGTTTTGTGTATAATGATTTATGATATATGGCTCAGAGCATGGTAATTGTCTATCTACACAGAGGCTTAAGACTGGAAAAAATTACAATTATGTGGAATTTTAGGACAATAAAGATCTGTAAATACACATTTTGCATACTAGCCTATAAAAAGACTTAGTGATACTACTTCTCTTGTCTAAATAATTATGTATCTTAGCTGTCTGTCTATACCACCTTGAGCAAAGGACTGCACATAAGTAACACATTTTCCTGTTTTCTGTTGTGTATATCCTCAAGTACTCACACAAAGAAAAAAAAAAAAAGAAAAAAGAAAGCAGGGGAAAGAGCATGGATTGTAAAAACGTGCAGATAAAATAGAACTGAAATTACTGAGCCAGGGTGGTTTTTCTTTTTGCATCATTGGCATTTTTCAGAACAGGATACCTACTGCATTCATAGTATCAATTCAGATGTGCTCACGTTTGTGCATCACCACTTAGAGATCGTCCTATTAAAAGGAAAATGTGGAACAGGATTCTTACAGCTACACATATTCATTTTATGAAATAAACAACCCTGATGTTGCTGTTTTAAAATGTGTCCCTCATGGCAATAGCCTTAAATTCACTAAACCACAATGGGTCTTTTCAGGAATGATGCTATTGGAAGTTCAAAGAGAAAGATAATGTACCTGTAAATATGCTTTGAGAGTGAATTACTTTCATGACAAATACATTGTTTTCTCAACAAAATATGCTCTGCTCTCCCCACCCAAAGTAATCTGACAGACTTTGCTTCAAACCTAGGGAAGAGAACTTTTATTTTCAATTATTTTCTTACACTGCATGTGAGGAATGCGGCATCAGCTTACGATAAACCCTTGTGCTCCCTGGGTTTTGACTAGTACCAGACATTGTTTGGGTTACTTTGCACTGGATTTCAATAACACCATAGCATAATCAGGGGCATTTCAAGGCTCCTGAACACTGGTTTAAACCTTTGTTACCTACACAGAGATGACAGCCCACTTGTCTCCTTGCAACACAAGACAAGGAGCCTTATCCACTAGTCCTTGCCAGCTGTTCTACAATTCAGTAATTGAGCTCTACTCCATAATCAATCAAGCCTCAGTGTAAAGAAGGCTCCCTTTGTATACCCTCAGTGTCCCACAAAACATCTGTTTCAACAAAAAACAACTGGGAAAAAAAAAATATTTTCAAGGTAGAAGACCAGACAGGCAATCAAAGAGGAAACTTGATTTTGTTTGTTTCAGTCTTTGCCTTGGCTTTCTGAGCAGCAATGAACCTACCAATAACAGCAGTATATTTTGTTCAATGGAAATAGCTGTATCTTATTGGAAGGTTACAATATAAATAAATTTTCTTGATCTTTAACAATTAAAAAGCTACTCAAGGAAGCCCTGTATTGGACAAATTCTGTCAGCCACAGCAAGCCCCACTTTCATTCCTATTCTGTTCAAGTAAGAAAAAATGAAATTTTGTTAGAATACACCAAAGCATTTATGCAGAAAGCCAACCAGCATCACTGTAGAATTAATACAGTTTTCAGGATTCAAACTGTAAAGCAGTAACTCCCAAACAGGGGAGGTTTCTAAAAAAAAAAGAAAACCACACAGAAAAAAAGAGTTCCAAGGATCACTCAGTAGGCCTTGTTAGTGCCACCTAAAAAACAAACCCCCAAAGTTAGGAAAATTCTGTACTTTGCAAAAGAGGGCACATATATCAAATCATATCATCATGTCAACAAGCTACAGCCAGTTCCCTTCCCCTATGAGACATATTTCATTATTATTATTTTAATTTAAAATGGGTAAACTCTGGAGGAAAAAGCTCTCAAAAACTACAACATACTTCTTCATGTTCCAAAGAATTATGTCGTTGCAACACTTAGTTTTTGTGCAACACAACCTTCCCATTCTTTAAAAAAACTGAAGAATACGGGACTTTTTATATCTTTAAAAATACAACAAGAAGGTAGCATCTTGGAAATAGTTCAACATTTAATAGCTGATCCTAAATGCTGCCCCTACAAGTTTCTTCGCCTACCATTCAATTAAATTAAAGAGAAGACGTTAAAAGCAACAGAAAGAAAACACTTTCAGGGTGCTCTGAGCAGAAATGGACTGTATGTTCAAAATGGAAGACCATTAGCTTTCTGCACACTGTAGTTACTAGATTAAAAAGGAGTTTTGGGGGATGTGAGGTTTTTGTGTTTTATTTTCTCCTTTTTTTTAATCCTTTTTTTTTTGCATGTGATAACGATTGAGTCTGATATCAGATGTTGAGCACAAAATTTCCCACAATATAAAAAGTCAATCTGATGATCAGTGAATTCAAGCCTGGAAAGGTGAGTCAGAACACTGATGCACCAGAAATGTATTCTGAGGGGAAATGACACTACACACAAAGCCAGTGGCAAATTATTTTATATGTAGAGTATGAAAATTCAAGGGAAGCACTAATACCAAAGCAGCACCACATCCTTAGGCTCCAAGGCTGCCAGATAAGCTCCAGAGGTAACAGTGCACTGAGTATGAAGCTGTAAGTGGAACCAGTGGTGCACAGTTCTGAAACAGCCACAAGTGGTGAGCTCAGGCAGATGAAAAACTGCCCACAGTGAGAGTTTCAACTGAACACTTTCACTCCAAAGACCAGAGACAACAGATGAAGCAGAAAGTAAAAGAAAGAAATACAACTAGGAAATTAATAGAATTAATTAAAATAAATAAATAAAAATAAAATGAGGAATTAACTCAAGCTACTTCAGATCCCACAGGCTTGACAGATCCAACACAGAAATGGAGTAACTGCTTAAAACAAACACAAAGGTACTATTAGTTGAATGTTGTTGGTGTAACAGCCTTCAAAGGCTCACATATTTGTGACCTCACATTAAACTCCTGCAAGAGATCAAAAGTCCAGAAGAGACTCCAGCTGGTATTAACCTCTCTACAGAATACGAGACATAAGCATGACCTGATTGCTACCCCTGATTGCTGGGATAAATCACACAACTAGAGTGCTGTGACTGATGGCGACAAACTATTCAAAAAGGACAGGTAAAAAAAGAGAGTTGGGAGAAATTTCCCCTATGCCAAAATTGAGATTGACTGCACGAAGCTGTCTTTGAAGAACGGCAATGTGCAAGTCCAGAGCTTATGGATGGAAATTAGAGACTAAGCTAACAACAGAAACCTTGTGGTTGGTGCCTACTACACATTACCTGACCAAGGAGACGAGGTTGGTGAAGAGCTCTTTTTTCAGCTGCAGGAAGAATCACATTTGCTGGCCATGATCCCAATAGAAAACTTCAGCCACATGGATGTTTGCTGGGAAAAGGGCACAGCCAACTGCAAGCAGTCCAGGTGAAGGCAGATCAGAGGAGAAACATTTCTTGACTTGTTTCTCACTAGGAATTTATGAGAGAGACCAAAACTGGAGGTAGCCTGGGTTGCAGCAATCAGGCTCTGGAAGAATTTCCAATGTTGAGGGGTACAGGTCTGGTAACATGTAGAATGAGCATCCTAAATCAAATATGGCATACAATGCAGTTTGAAAGAGGAGGGGAAGTGAGCAAGATACAGGTGGCAGGAAACATGAGGAAGAAATGTGAATGGCCTGGACAGTCTGCAAAGGAAGAAAGGAAGGAAGCAAAAAATAAGAAAAAAGAAAATAGGAAGTGATGGTGCACAGACAATTTAGGGCTGTATCTCAGAGATCAACTGCAGAAAACCTGTAGAGATCTCAAAAAGAAAGGGGTGGTTTTGAACTGGGTTTTCCACTTGAGGACGTACTTCAAGGGCATCTGTTTCTATTCTTAGTCCAAGGAACGAGATGGCTTGCAGAGTTCTGCAGGCAAGATTACAGGGCAGTTACAAGATAACAAAAGGGAATTCAAAAACAGGCCACAAGATTTCAACCCAGTTGGACAGTGCACTCAGAGAGATGCGCTGACAGTGGCAACAGAAGCACAGTCTGGGATCCAGGACTCCACTGCTCTGAGAGGAGTCCTTGACTTCTGGGCCACACAGTGTCCTTCTCGCTAAATGGGAGAGACACAGATTTCACAGACAGGACAGCCACATTCAAAGGCTTGTGATCACTGGCTCGGTGGTCCCAGGTGGAGACCAGGGACAAGCAGATTCCTCCAGCGTTATTGTTGGTACTGGATCTGTTCAACAGCTTTGTCAGTGACAGTGACAGGGGGATCAGAGCACCCTCAGCAAGTTTGCTGATGACACCAGACTGTGTGGTGTGATGGACACACTGCAGGGAGGAGATGTCACCCAGAGGGACCTTGACAGGCCTGAGAGGGAACTGTGTGAACCTCATGAAGTTCCACAGGGCCAAGAGCAAGGTCCTGCACCTGGTTTGGGGCAATTCCAAGTACAACATAAACACAGGCTGGGCATGAATAGATCAAGAGCAGTACTGACAAGTACTCGGGATTCTGGATGATGAAAAGCTTGGTATGATCCAGCAACGTGCACTGGCAGCCCTGAAAGCCAAACATGTCCTGGGCTGTGTTAAAAGATTGTGGGCAGCCAGTCAAGGGAGATGATTTTGCCCCTCTGCTCCACTCCCATGGAGCATTCTCCCCTCACCTGGAGTTCTGCCTCCAGCTCTAGAGTCCTCAGCATAAGAAAGACATTGACATGCTCAAGCAGAACCCTGAGGGCTGCAAAAACATCCAGGGAGCTGAAGCACCTCCCCTGTGAGGACAGGCTGAGAGAGCTGGGGTTGTTCAGCCCAGAGAAGAGAAGGTTCCAAGGAGATCTTAGAGCAGTCTTCCAGGGGCTATTGAACTACAGAATATTTGAAGAGGATCTTTTTACCAGGGAGCCCAGCGATAAGAGGAGGGATAAGGGTTTTAAACTGAGAGAAGGTTAGATTAGATATTGGAAAGAAATTGTTTACTGTGAGGGTGGTGAAGGCTGTCTGGATCTGTTGTGGCTGCCCCATCCCTAGAAGTGTTCAAGGCCAGGCTGGATGGGGCTTGGAACAATCTATCTCCCACAGCAGGGGAGGTTAGAACTAGGTGATGTGTAAGGGCCCTTTCAACTCAGACACTCTGAACTAAACACTCTTCACAGCTTATATAAGCAGCTTATGTGGTTTGTAGGGAGCTATTTTTTAGAGATGGAGAATAATTGCATTTTGCAGTTTTGCTTTATTAAAAAAAGCTTGTTTTTCTCAGGTGTTCAATCAAGCACAGAATAAGGAAAGAAGGGGAAACAGGAGCTTTCTGCCTTATATAACAAGGAAGGCACGTATAGAGTTTTGAGTTATGAGGCAGTTTACCACGTAACCTTATCCAAAACTCTTAGAACTTTCCCTTTGACTTGAGGGAAGTTCTTTTCACACTGTGTTAATTACTGTTGCTATGGCTAGTTAGGAAAAAATTGTTACCTCTTTGTCTAATGGCCAAAGCAAATTATCAACACCTGCCAGAATCTGAATGCTTCTAATGTACTAGTGTATGTACAGATAACATGAACCTTGAACGGAAACAAGCTTATTTTTCCCATTTGCTTTCTCATTCTTTCCCACTTGGAGGCATTCTATGATGGAGTGACTAAACAGTGGATAAAGAAAAGGCTAAAGGTGTTACTCATCTGGACTTCAGCAAAGCTTTTGACAGTGTCCCCCTTCTCTCTGAACTGGAAATACATTTGATGAGTGGGCTGATGAATGGGCTGTTAGATTGCTAAAAAGTGGTTGGAGGGCCATGTCCAGAGGGTGGTGGTCTATGTCTCAGAGTCCTGGTCAACAACAGTGAAAAGTCATGGCCCTTGAGGATCCCTAATTTGGACCAGAACTGTTTGTCTTTATTAATGACACAGATGAAGGGATCTAGTGCCCCCTTAGCAAATCTGCAAATGACACCAAGCTGAGTGGTGAAGTTGACACTCCTGAGGGATGGGATGCCATCCAGAGGGGCCTGGACAAGCTCGAGCAGTGGCCCCTGGGAATTCCATGATGTTTAACAAGGCCAAGTGCTGGTGCTGCACCTGGGTCAGGGAAACCCCTGGTGCCAGCCCAGGCTGGGCATGAAAAAATCGAGAGGAGCCCTGCCCAGAAGGACTTGGGGGTGCTGGGGATGAGAGCTGGACATGAGCCAGCCATGGGCACTCCCTGCCCAGAAAGCCAAGTGTGTCCTGGGCTGCATCCAAAGCCCATGGGCAGCAGGGGAGGGAGGGAGGGGATTCTGCCCCTCTGCCCCACTCTGGTGAGACCCCACCTGCAGAGCTGCCTCCAGCTCTGGGGTCCCAGCACAGGAAGGACATGAAGCTGCTGGAGAGAGTGCAGAGGAGGCACCGAGGTGATCAGAGGGATGGAGCACCTCTGCTATGAGGAAAGGCTGAGAGAATTGGGAGTGCTCAGCCTGGAGAAGAGAAAGCTTTGAGATGACCTAACTGGCTTTTCAGTCCCTGAGGGGAGCTCACAAGAAGGATGGAGAGGGACTATTCACAATGGCATGGAGTGACAGGACAAGGGGGAATGTTTTCAAACTAAAAGAAAGTAGGTTTGGAATACATATTAGGAGGAAGTTCTTTACTATGAGGGTGGTGAGGCACAGGTTACCAAAAGAAGCTGTGGATGCCCCAGTCTTGGCAGCGTCCAAGGCCAGGTTGGATAGGGTTTGGAGCAACCTGGTCAAGAGGAAGGTGTCCCTGCCCAGATGATCTTTAGAGTCCCTTCCAACCCAAGCCAATTCATGACAATATAATAATATTTTATACTGAATCATTTTCACATTATAATTAAAACAGAAAAAACTACGTTTTTACTTTGGTGGCAGATTTTATTTCTGACCCTAGTCTGAGGGTCCTGTAGCAATGTTAACAGAAGATGCTGAATCATCAATCAAATAAAGAAAACATCATCAGCTGCTTCGGGAAGTACAGGTGTAAGCACATGACGACACACAGGGCATGTTCCCGACTACAAAAAGAGAAGAAAAACCAGGTCATTTGCACAGTTTGCATTCAATTCTATAAATAGTAACTTTTAGCTTTTCAGTAAAGTATTTAGGGTCTTCACAACAGCAGCACCTCAAACTCAGATTTGACTGCATAGCTACCTGGAGCTGACAGCTAACACAAACTTAGAAGAAAGACTTGTTTTGCTTTTACATCAGCTACACAGCAAATGCATCATGGTCTCTCCAAGTTCTTGTTCAAAGCATTTGAACAAGATTTTGCAGGTGGGACTTTCTTTTTTGAGGCAAGGATTAAAAATAAGCTAGGTATAGCCCAAATCTAAGAGGAAGCATTTTGTCCTAGTTTTCAGCAACAGCAGTTTACTATGATAACAGGAAAAAAAGGCAGGATGGGTAAAACAAGAAAAATGAATATGGTAATCAAAATTATCACGGTAAAAAAAAATGTAAAATATATAAATCCACCAAATAAATCTCCATGATAGAGGCATTCTGATGTGACCCCCGTAGTACAATCAATTAACCTCTTAAACTCTTGAGGAAACTGTGTTACTCTATAGGCTCACTGAGAACTACCAAGTCCAGGATCACACTGCACATAAAGAAGAGCACAAGTGCAACTAAAAAAAACATACCAATTCATTAATTATGGTTGTTTTAATCTAGCTTCAACACGATGCAAGTCTTTTTAAGATATTTGGAAGGAAACTCATTACAGATTATTTCTATATGAAATCTAATATCATATAGAATAACTAAAGCTAATTTTTTATCAATAAGCACTTCAGTGTTTCTTCTGTCAGCCTTAGCTGTCACCATAAATGGGCCTGACATTGTGGTAAGACAGAGCAGACCCTTTGCTCTTCTCAGAGAAAATGATTCCATCATCTTTAGTTCAAAATAGGCATATAGTAAAGAAAGCTTTTTCTGTACCAAAACAAGTTATAACTCATCCATGTCCTTCATTCTTAGTAAAGGAAAACATGCTTCCCATTGCAGAAATATTCCCTCTAATAAAGAAATTGCTTACTCACTTCAAGTGAGTACAAATTTCTTTCCTCGCTTGCACTATTATTTGGTTCCATAATGCATAAATTCAACAGCCAGTTACTTACTTCTTGGTATTTCATCTCACATTTTCAAAGCGTTAAAAGTTGTTCTTCCCAGAAGCATACACAAAATACACGCCCCCTCCCCACAAGTCCTCCACCAATCCTGTAGTACTTACTCTCTGTAACCAAAGAGTTACACAAGGTTTGTGAAACAAATGACGACAGGGTAGCTCTGTTATGATTTCACCTTCCACATATTCACTGCAACAGATAGTACAACACTGCTCTTGACCTAAATCCATGATGAAGAAAAAGCATTAATACCTTGTTTTACATCTAAGACAAGCTCAAATTAAAATAGATATTATCAATAGTATCACTAATGGTTACAAAATACAGTCACAGTAACTCCAGTAAAGATTAGTTTTCCAAATGGAGCAAAATTATACTACAGTTCAAAAGATCTTAAAACTGCATTATGAAGTAAGTATACTTAAATATTCCATCTATGGTATTAGAGAAAATTGAATTTGTTCTTACTAACTTTGTGGAAGTCACATTTTCATTATTTTTCCATACCATTGTTGTCACCTGTGACGATTTTCTGTGGCAGACAATCTATGGTTTCTTTTGTAGCTGGTGGATGAGTCTGTTCAACATCAAATGTAAGAGACTCCAGCTGGGCCAGAGCAGTCTGGAAGGTGTAAGCAGAGATCAAGTTCTCTAACTCACAAATGTAACATTTCATACAAAAACAAACAAGTAAGAAAAGAAATCCAATTCTAGCAGTATTACTTTTTAAAATGGAAGATATGCCTGTCAGATTAACTATTATATAATTTTTATTTTTGTAATGGATAAGATGAAACTGAAGGCCAAAACAGTAATGCCCTGTTTTTAAGCATGCTTAGAGTATGAGGACAGTCACAACTTAATCTACAATGAACATTTGTCAATTTTAAAAAGCTATGAAAAGGCAGCAATTGGAAAATGTAATAAAGCTTGCCAATCCAAAGTTGTCCTTTCATTTTGCTTCTGAAAATAAATACCTCATTAATGTGTTTCCTGGCTTCAACTATTGAATTACTCGGGCACAAACAAAAAATATTAAGTACCTTGGCTACACTAACAGTGTAAACTTCCAGAAATAAAAAAACCCAAGATCCGTGTAGATATTTCTAATCTTAAGACAGATGGAGTGCTCTGAAGTAACTTTGTTTTAAACTCAAATTTTTTACCATACAAAATCTTTAGGACTACAAGGATACAGCATATTTGTTTGCGTATATTTGCTATGTGCATCATACGTTCAACTATGTAAGACACTAAAAGGATATCCAGTAGAAAAAAAATATTAAAATCACAGAACTCAGAATATTTGGTTATATTTGATAAGAAATGTATTACCTGTTTGAACAGCAAACAAACTGAAACAGAAGAACCAAGAACACAGAAGCACTGGGTTCACACCCTGAATGAATTAATCACATCCTTTAAGTACAACTACTTACTGTTCTAATCAGCTTAAAAATTATTTACTCTATTGGCCACAAATCTCTCTTAGTAAGAAGTATAAGACAGTGAGATATTTTTGTAATGTTGGGAATACACTTAAAGTAAAAAGCTCTATATACTAGAGAAACATTGGATTATACAGAAATCTCTTCAGTACTCATTCCTGTTAAACTTTCCTTGAAGCTACTACAGCTGCAACCTGAAAACACGCCTGGACTTGGATCACAGTGACAAAGTAGCTCAAGCAACCACACTACCGTAGATCTAAACTAGCAGTTTTATACCTACAGTCAAACCTTTGTGGAAGAGAGAGAGATTAGCATAAACTAAGAAAGATTTACAGTTCCTACTGCCACATGTATTCTCATCTAGAAATCTGTCAGTTTAAGGGAAAACCTGGGGTTATCCCTAGTGCCATGTGCAAGCACCCCCACAAAATAAGTACACTGCCCCAGTTTTACAGCTAATACCCATCAAATTCTGGTAAAGCAGACAATACTACCTTCCTAACATTAAGATGATTTTAGTATTTGTAATTGGTTTTTGCTCCAACTGCAATAGTCTGAGAATAAACTGCATGTAAAAATACTGTGCTTAATCAGAGTAACAACTACACCTGGAAAAACTAGGTAAAATCCCAGGCACACAGAAGACTGTAATATTACTTATGTGTCAAACTTCTCTCTCTACATCCAGCATGAGTATTCTCAAACAGAAAACACTGTATTGCTGGCTTGCTTCTGAAACCTACACAAAAGAAACATCATAGACACAAAGTCTTACAGTGAATCTGAGGCTTAAAGCCACATTTTCAAACCCAAAGCAAAGTAGTGTCTGTTTTATAACTTTTATAAGATATACCTTCAAAATACCTGTACTTCCTCTTATTACTTGTGTGACTGCCTACTTCTCCATGTATAATAAACAAAATGCTGGACACTTTTCTGTTAAAATCAAGAGCACTACAGCCTACAGGGGTTTGAGCACCTCGTGTCTGTGAGTCGGCACAGGAAATACTTATAAAGTCACTGATGCAGCAGAGGCAACCAGCCTGTTCTGTACTGCTAATGAAATAATCCAGACACTCCCAGGTATGTAGTTTCTTGATAAAAGATAGAAGAAAAAAAAATTTAAAATCACACATACATTTTATTAATTTTTAGGAACTCAGAGCCTTATAGAACATAGCTTTTCAAAACAAGTATCTAATATTTTCATCACTTCTTCCCTCCAGATGCCACAATTATTTGGGATAGATCTCTCCCACTCCCTCCCCTCCAATTAAGATACACTTGAATTTTGGATGCTTTATTGTGTCACATCCCTTTCAGGTACTTCAAAGCAACAGTATATTATTCTGCTCATATTTTCTGAACAACCACTTCATAGTAGAAAAATATGTGCTCTATATTCTGCTTGAGATTCGAAGGGAATATTTGGAGTTCCTACTCAAAACCTGTGTTGTCCATGTGGTCACAGTCCATACAACTCTTCCTTTTATTACTCAGTTACCACATTCTGCTAATTCCAAATATGCCAGACTTCTATGCCCACCACCAAATTTCACACCCTTATGTGCTACTTTCATGTTCAAATGCTACGTAAGAGAATCAGCTTTCCCACATCCACAGCGTCCTGTACCACAGGTACCTCTGTAGTCATGTGCCTGCTTGCTAATGGTGTTCAGTGACACTCTGTTCCTGATGACACAAACATAATTACAGCACCTCCTCAGCCAGCCATGCACATAATCACCTAGGATTACTTTTACAGGTCACTCTGACAAGACTGCATATATTTTTTTCTGACAGAGTACTTAGGCCAATGTTGTTACACAGGAATGAGAAAGAAAAACTTAAGAGTCATAATAAACTCAGTCTCCTCTTCAAGTATTAATGTGCAGATAAAAAAAAAAAAGATGGGATTCATTCTCTACACAGATCCTCTTGTTTTAGTGCAAAGGAGGAGGTCAACCATTTTTGCGGTTCTGTTTTTTTCTGATGTAGTGAGAACCAGCAGCTACAAAAGAGAAAAGAATTTTCTCTATACAGCTTCAAAATACTGTTTTTACAATAAGGACATCAGCAGACCTTCTCCATGTTAATGAAGTGTCTCTAAATGAGTAATGCTAACAAGATCCTACACAGCTGGAGAAGGCCCTGTGATACTTGATCATGAATGATGACCGCCCTTATAACTTGGGGGACATACAAAACCTGGAAACTGCATGACTGCCAACTTAAGGGAACGGCCCTTCCACTGCCTCAGAAAAGACCTGGGAAGCTTATTCAGAAAACCACTGACTTTGCACATATCCATGGAAATAAACCCATTATCTATGATTGTTCCACTGTCTGCCAGCTTTAGAGAGCATTTCAAAGTGCCCTTGGTATTTTGTCTGTGAGCACACTATGACATACAGCCTGCTCTGTTCACCCTTTTAAAGTAGGTGCTAGCAGTCAAACTGCCCCTTGCTGCCCTAAACTTATGCCACCCACAAAACACTCAGTTCAGCTGTTGTAACACCATATTTTATGTCTACACATCATTTAACTCTTATTTTGACAAATACCCTGCAGGGGAGATTTCTGGCAGTGCAAGAACTGTCGCATTGCATCAAACTAGATTTCAGCTAGCTCTATATTCACTCTGACATTGACCAACCTGAAGTAACAAACAAAAGACAAAGATCATAACCATGCTGGTTCTTGATAATAAATGCTGTGGTCTATCCAAAATTAGACAGGTTAAATAGGTTAGAACAAGGTAAAGATAAAAGGCGTTTTTTTCTTCCAGGTGGTTTCTTTTCCTGATTGGGTTTTTTTGTTCATTTGTTATTGGGTGGGGTTTTTTTAAACTTTTTTTTTTTTAATTTAAAATACACAGAGTCAAGACAGTCAAACACAGAAAAGTCTTCTACTGATAAATAAAAATTTGAGAAATACAAATGTATTCTTGCAAAAAAAAAAAAAAAAAAAAAAGGGACAATTCACAGGCACAGATTCAAGTATAAGTTTTCCTTTGTTAAGTAGAGAATTTGGCAAAATTCTTTAGACTAAATTAAATGGCATATGCTTATCCTGGTAGAAGTCAGTAAGTTCCTTTGCCTTATGAGGAAATAAGTACATATACTAAAAGGAGTAGGTACTGATCAATGGCTTCTTGTAGTACATCCTTTAAAAGAACTTCCAAAATGTATTTTCATGTTTGCAGACTTGAAAGTTCAAGCTAACACAGGAAAGCATTTTTTCCCTTATTCTCCTGATTTTCAGATTAAGTTGAAAAGGATTAAACTATAAACATTTGTGCCATAACATCACTGATATAAGACCATCAAAAATATTTTAATACCTCCACAGCTTCTAAGCGTCCCTCTAGTGCCATAAATGTGAGAAATTGAGGTTCCATGTAAGGAATGGCTTGAGCAAGTCCTAGGCCATCACCAAACTCATCAAGTAGTCTGAAAAACATGGGTTAGGAAACATGGTCTTATTTTCAAAATAAATAGTTACAACACAAAGTCTGGGTATATCAAATTATTGCACATCACCTGTTAATAAAAGCCAGATATCCAGCCAGCTGATCTCCCCCTGCCCTGCCTCAACTGGACATGTAAATAAGATTAAAAGCTCATGGGTCAAGAAAAAGACAGGGTGATGAATCATCAATCACCACCACAGGCAAAACAGACTCAATTCAGGAAAAGCCTTAATTTAATTTAAAGGTTGAACCAGATGATCTTTTGAGATTCCTTTCAAATTAGGCTGCTCTATGATTCTATGAATTTATTGCCAATAAAAATGGATTTGAATGGTGAGAAACAAAGACAAGAACTTAAACACCTTTCCCTTAGCCCTCCTCCTCACACTGTTCCCCTGCCCCTGCATGGGTCTTTCCCACAGGCTGCAGTCGTTCATCAACTGCTCCAGCACGGGTTCTCTCCAGACACAGTTCCTTCAGCAAGTCCCCACCTGTTCCACCATGATCTTCCCCAGCACTCAGAGCACTTCCTTTCCCTCTTCTTTTATGACCTTGGTGTCTGCAGGGTTGCTTCTCTCACATCATCCTCATTTCTTTCTCACATACTGTTTGCTGTTCAGCATTTTTATCCTTTCTTAATACTTTCCTAGAGGCCCCTCCCTGTGGATGGTCCAGTGGAGCCAGTTGGAACCAGCTGTGTCCCACATGAGGCAGCCCTAGCCTCTCAGAAGCAGCTCTGCAGCTCCCTACCCCTGGTCTCAGTACAGTGGTACCACACTCCCCACAAAATATACCTCAGAACATCCTGATGGGAGTTTTTAATGTGAAAGGGCATAAGTTCAGCTAACATGTTTCATATGTATGCTATTAAGATTGTTTTACAACTAACAAGCAGATTTTGATTACACTATGCGTCACAGTTCATGGCTTGGCAGCTCCTTCGAGTTCTGTTCTAGAAATTCAGAAATCAAACCTTAAAACAGGCACAAGTAAAATAATATACATCTCTGCATATGCTCAGTAGACAAAATTTAACAGACCATCAACATCTTTGTTCTTGGTTTTAGTAACTAGGAAGCTTACCTAGGCTAACCTCCAACACTTAAAACACAGCTTCCATCCCTACCACAAAATTCCATTGGTAGCTTACTGCCTGACCGTGGTAGAACACATGCCTTACTTCTAGTGCATTAGTCCCTTTTATGCTTTTCCACAACATAACTTCACAAGGAGAAAACACCAGTGCTGGTATGTCTGAACTCTAGTTTATATTTTAATAAGCAGAAGAGAGTAAGTGTTATGTCTCTCACTGGAAAGCCTTCCGTCTCATTCTAAAACAAACACATTATACTATTATACATTATACTATTCTGAATGTGGCTCCAATCACTTCATTCCTGGTATTTGCAGTATTTTCATAATAAATTTATTGCAATATCCTTCAGTAATCCAATGACAGAAAATTGAGTGAAGCATTCAAAATTATGATAATATTAGTGCATGGCATTTCAAAGAAAAATAAAATAAACTTATAATGGCTAACTTACACCAGTTGCAAAGGAGGAAAACATCAATTATAAAACAGGACTGACTTGAATGCTGATTACATTTATACTGCCTTACTTTTGTTATACTTTCACTTGAAAATCAAATGAAAAAATACACCCATTCCTTGCTTATTTAGGGCACAAAAATTTCTCAAATCATAGCCTGATTGAGCAAATCTATTCCCTTTTCTCTCATTAGAAGATACTCAGATTTTGAAATACCTTAAACCTTAAAACTGAGATTATCAGTCCTTGAAGCAACTGCATACTGATAGCCATGAGTACTTCTGACATCTTACATAAAAACCAAAATAGTAACACAAAACCTCTGAAATTAAAGCAGACAACTATCAAATGCATACCTCCACTCCACATCCAGGTCTTCACTCACACTGGAGTCATCCTCAAGGTTGTTATTTCCATCCAACAAGAAGAATCCAAGACGCACAAAATCACTCATTGGATCATTTTCCTCATCACTGCTACTTTCTACTTCTTCTCGGTACTGTAACCAAGGAATTTCACCTTCCTCCAATAATGTCTGCTCCCTTTATATAAATAAACGAAAAGCTAAACTAAAAAGTCAAGAGAATTCACAAACATACGTATGCAACAAAAGCTAAACATAACACAAAGACTAAACAGGCATGTTACCCAGACTGCAGAGTCACAGATTAGAAATTTAGCATTTGCCACAAAAATTCAAGAAATTCCCAGTGGTATCAGCTTCAGAGTCAGAATCTAGTAACACCCATGATTCTGTGACAAAGTTTTGTCTAATGCTCAAGGCCAGTAGCTTGCTTTGCATTTTCCCTAGCACAGCCAGCATCCCTGACAGGGTTAGTAAATTTGGTATTAAACATTTTCTTATTTATCTGAAAGTTCCTAAAGGCATTAAGGAGAAAGATTGTCTTGACATCCCAGAGCAGCATCCATGGCAAAGCTTGGCCTGAATGCAATGCAAAGAGCTACTACTGGCAAGAGAAGCTATCTTGCAAGAGAAAGACTCCTCTCATTCCTGGATGAGGAGCACAAGTCACCTGGGTGCTGGGGGTCACAGGGCTGTGAGGCCCACTTTTCTTATAAACGAGAAAATAAACAGGAATTATGTTAAAGATGCATACATTTTCATGCTGTTCATATCAAAGAAAGTTAAAAAGCACACAGCTTTTTTTATTGCTGCTCTGAAAGAGATGAGTTGTCAAAGTTTTCATAAAGTCACACTAGTTCTCCAAGACCCAAGAATGTGGAGAATACTAAAAAAGCATTAATAACGAACTGGACTGCTTGTTTATAGGTACTGTGCACTTCAGAGTGGAAGAAGCTGAAAGAACACTTATGAGTGGCTTTTGCTTTATAAAGTCCCACACTAAAGTCAATATTAGATGCTTAGAAAAAAGCCAAGCACACTCTTCTTAGCTATATATAGCTACAAATTTTGCCTTATAGCAAAGGCAGCTACAGTTTATAAAGTACTGAGTGACTGGAAAAATAAAGTAAGTTTCAAGTTACTAGAGCAAGCAAGTAATTCAAGTTTACTTTAATCACTGATACGACTGCAGAAAATAAGAAGCAGCAATGGAATAGGAAAAGCAATAAAGCAGAGAGATAAACGAGTTCTTTTCAAGGAGTCCTAAGGAGTATCAAAAGATGTTTATGTAACATGTGTATCTTAACAATTAACTTGCCTAACTGACTTTTTAAAGTCAATATATTAAGTCTATTAACCATATTGACACCACACGCCAATGCACTCTAATTGTTTCTGTATTTTTCATTACATAGAACTGCTTGCATGAAATGCCATATTTTCCCTGATTTGAAACACAGCCATTCAAATTACTGTAACGTAGGCAAATGATGGTTGCTAGCATGGTAACTCCTTTTAGATGTTATTTTGTGTAGTGCCATGGGAATACCCTACTACCACTGATGCCAGAAGCTACAGGAGGTTAGCTAATAAAACAAAGGCATACCCTTCTGGGAAACAGAAGTCCGTGTTCTCCTCTTTCACACCACTGCTGCTCCTCTGCACCACAGGGTCACGCTCCTCCCTGCACGGGACAGTCTCCCAGCTTTCATCACTTGAGGACTGCTCTTTTTCCACAGCAGTAAAATAGGAAGGCACAGATGTAGACCATTCTCCATCACTGCACTCTGAGCTGTAATTTAAACAAGGTAATAGAGTATGAATTTAAACACTGCTTTAGGGGAAAGAAAACATACAATTTCCTACTTTTCTATCAACATTACTCTCAATATAGGCAATTTTTTTTCTAATAGAAATTAATCTGGTGCTATCTACAGATGCATTACAAATCAAGTGTACGTAGAGTTGATTTAAAAAGATAAATTAGTCTGTAAGAAAGAATTTAAAAATCCTGCCCATCCTACTTTGTAAAAACGTTTTGTTCTTCCCTTGCCACATATGTAGAGTACAGGAAACAAGAGCAGAAACCAGACTCACTACACACATCTTTCTCCCAGATTACAAAAACAGCAGCAGTGGCACTGCTTGATTAACAAGTAATAGTCAATGACAGCCTTACCTCTTAGCCAATCAAACATAAAAGCTCTCAGAACATATAAGCCATATAGAATCACCTTTTTAACACAGAAAGATACAATGGATGACTTACTGCAAACTATTTGATTCACTAGCCCAAACAAGATGAATGGCAGGGAGTTTTTCAAAGACAATTTGCTCAGCCACCACATAGAAAAGGGCAGTAAATAAGCTTTGGGCAGCTTAAACAAAATAGTAGTACTAGCACAATCTTAGAAAGGATGAATTACTGCTACTATTGGTAATGGCACTAAGATGATTCACTCACTACAGTGACAGTTACCAAAATTCAAAATACAGTCAACCAGCTATGTCACTTCCAAAAGTTAGAAAAAACTTGTATGCAAACAGTCAACATACTTACTAGACCTCATTTTATAAAGCAATACACAACACCCACAGCACAGTTTTCAAATCTACTAAAACCAGTGTGTATTGTTACCTCCCCACCTACAGACTCTAATTTCCTCCCTTTATCGAATATTACAAATATATGCCAATAGAACTTCCAATTTAATGAATTTTAAGTGCTTTTGAAAAACTTCATAGTATACACTGCAAGTTTTACAAGAATAAATAAGTTCAAAATGCAGATTATATGTAACCATTTTAATTTGACACAGGAATACATCTTTCTATCACAATTTTGATGACTAAGAAAAGTGACGGAAATGAGAATATTCATTAATTTTGAGCTATTTTAATGGATTACTTTAAAACAGAAATAATATCTATTAAGAAATCCTGATATGTAGCCTAATGCAACTCATATTACACCATCTAAAGCTGAATACTGGCATTTTTTAACCTTCTGTTCTATTTGGTTCTTTGGTTTTGGGTTGGGAGTTTTATTTGGTTTGGAATGTTGTTTGTTTTTTATGTTGTTTAATCAAGTTTTTTTGATATATATTTTAGAATTTTATCTTAGATACTCTAAGACTAGCTGAAATACTCAGATTTCTTGTTTTAGTTGTCTCTATTTTACAATTTGAGAATGACTTCCAACATCCTTTAAAGTACTCCTCCTTTGGTTTTAGTCAAATTTGTTCTCTTTAAGGTTTAATACACAAACACTAATTCAAACCAGAAAAAGATATACCTAAAGTCACTATCACTAAACAACTGAAGAACATTAAATGTTTCAAAACTCAGGATTTAACTGCTCAGCTCTGCAGAGGTGCAGAACATTACCTAATGGTTAGATATTTACAGACTTGTCAAAAGCATAGCACATGACCTTAGCATTTGCATGTGTCTTTTCTGACAACAGTCAGAAAAGACTGGCTGAAAACCCTCCTAACCTGTACCTGCCATACAGTCCAAAATTAAATGGAAGGAGCTAATGGATATGATCTTCCTCCCTTCACCCCGGCCCTGGGATCTTCTACCACCCTTCCAACTTAAAACATACATGGTTCTACAAACATGCAAGACTTTCTCTTTCCCACACAGCTTCTACATGCTAACACCGCAATAGCTGTGCACTTCCTTGATGTAAAAATGTGAGGTGGAGGCCCACACTCCAGTGATTAAAAGGTGAATTTCTCCCTGGGTTGGGAATAAGCTAAAATTGAGCTGAAGGATGTAGTTTGACACATATGTCAAATCCACTTTTTATGCAGCTCTGCATGAACAGAAAACACAGTTTAAACCTTTAAATATAAAATTTCACATTTCAAGAGTGAATATATTACTCCTTTGCACAGACTAATCATTGACAATTTACTTCATAAACGTAAGTATTTTTTGGGGGATTCTAAGTTAAAAACACATGATTCCAGTTTACTGGTTCAGTTACTGTCATCATCAAGAACATTTCAAACAATCAACCCATGTTTCTTTTTGTCATGCTACAATAACCCATCACTATGCATCATGGAAGCCAATGCTATAATTGTAGAATACATTCCACTTCCTTCATGGCAATTTAATCTTCTAGTAGCAGCACTTCAAAAGTGGAAAAGATTATGCACTAAAAAAAATTTTTGAAAAGTAAACCTTACAAGGAAGTGCATGATTCATTGGCAAGTACCTTTATTAAGAATCACAGAATTTTCAGGGTTGGAAGGGACCTCTGAAGATCACCCAGTCCAACCTCCCTGCCATCCTACAGTCCAGCCTGGAGCAGGTGACACAAGAACGGTCCCAGGTGTGTTCAGAATGTCTTCAGAAAGGGAGACTCTATGACCTCCCTGGGCTACCTATTCCAGCGCTCTGCCACCCTCAACCTAAAGTTCTACTGGTTGTGGTAGAACTTCTTGTGTTTTAATTTATGGCCATTGCTCCTTGTCCTGTCATTGAGCACCACTGAAGAGAGCCTGGCACCATCCTCTCAGTACCCACCTGGAGGTATTTATTTGCATTAATGATATCCCTCCCAATCTTCTGTTCTACAGACTAAACAGGCCCAGATCCCACGTCTTCTCATAAGAGAAATGCCCCAGACCCCTCATCATCTCTGTGGCCTCCACTAGACCATCTCCAGTAGCTCCTTGTCTTTCTTCAACTGTAGAGACCAAAAATGAACACAATACCCCAGATGTGCCTCACTAGGGCCAAGAAGCTGGGCAGGATCACCTCCCTGACTTGCTGGCCACACTCTTCACGAGGCATCCCAGGATCCCACTGTCTCTCCTGGCCCCCAGGGCATACATGACCAGCTCATGGTCAATTTTTCACCCACCAGCACCCCAAGGTCCTTCCCAGCAGAACTGATCTCCAGCAGGTCAGCCCCCAGCCTGTGCTCATACTAGGGGTTATGCCTCTCCAAGTGTGGGATGCTGTAACTACACCTTGAAGAATAAAAGCCCCCAAGACTACCATCCCATTTAAAAATGCATTTTGTTTTCTCACAGCTGCAACTCTGCAATATTTTAAGGACGAGATTTTATGCAAATTCATTTTCATCTCTCTACAAAAACACAGGAAGCACAATCTACTAAGCAGGTTAGCTTATGAATGGCAAGCACATGCACAAGAGAGCCACATGAACATCCAGAAAACATGTCCTGTAAAGAATGCCATGGGAACAGAATTAACAAGATGAAAGAGAACTGCCAGAAAAATACGGAAAAAGCCATCATAAACACTACATCTTCCACAAATGATTAGAAGGCTCGAATGCTTTTACCCTCAAATAGCTCAGTTATATAATTCCAATTAAGAGTGAAGAGTTCTTAACTAACATTTTATGACAAGAATTTAATAAACATAAGGTTTATCCAAATTAGAATTTCTTTTGGGTGAAGAGCTCCAAACAGAAGGAACCTGAATACTGCCTCCCATGTCAAGGTTGGAGCAATTTGTAAATCTAAAACTGTAATAATTAATAGTCACTTTGGAAACACCTAGTAGTCTGAAGAATTTCCATTAAAGAGGGATTATAAGCAACCCTATCAAGTTATTCTTCAGCTATAACAAGGAAGTACAATTTCTTTCAAAAGGCTGGAAACAAGAACATAAATAAGCTGCCATGCAGAATATTGAGATTTGGTAGCAAAAAACCAAATTCTGAAGAGTAACTTTAGAAGGAAACTTTCAAAGTTGAACAAGGCTTTTAGTAACCCTCCATCAGTGCCATAAAAATGCAATAAACAAATAACATGCCCCAGTGATAAGATGCTCTGACTGCAGACATAAGGAAAGGCTTTTTGCATTACCAGAAGAGTGAAGGAGAACTGAAGTGAAAAGTCAGCATCTTGTTATCTGATCATATTCTGAAATACCTCAAGTTTTTGTGTCTCATTTACTAACATATTGTTCAGTTTTGCACATTATTTACACAAATGATTCAATACTAAAACAGATATAAAAATGAAATTTTACCTGTCTTCATCTTTGTGGGACATTAAGTAATGTCTGTTGCAGTCTTCAAACTCATTCCAAAAAGCATTGTCACTTAGAACATTGTTTTGTTCTCGAGCTACTGCATTTCTTCTTAAGTCTATTTCAGTGTTCTTTTGATCACTGTGCATTCTTGAGAGAAAGAACACACCAGAACTCATCTCTTCTTTGCCATTTCTCAAAGGACACTCAGGATGGCATTGCTGGACATCAGCAATTGCAATTCTCCTCCAGGAATCACCTTCCTCTTCATCATCGCTAGGCAGATGATTTTCTCTCTCCAGCTGTTTTCTAATTTTAGGTCTCACTACTAGCTCAGATGAATTTTCTTGGTCAGTCTCTCCATCACTGATGCTTAATACCTCATTAACTGGTATGGGGGTTCCAATTCCAACATCAACTTCATGTTTCATCTGCTGTGTTTCATAACTGCCACCATGCAGGTTAGTTTTTGGTATAGCTTCATCTTCAGCAGATTTAAGTGTCCTATTGTTTGGACATGCCAAAGGCATTGGTCCTGATTCTTCACAACTTTCTCTATGAACACTGTGGTTGAAAACAGACAGTCGGGACTGTAAGTCATTGAGAGACTCCACCTCTTTTTCACACTGAGAGAGTATGTTATCTAGTCTACCCTGAATTAGACCTGCTGCTTCCCTTATCCAAGAATATTTGTCTTGAGCATCCTCTTCCTCTCCATCACTGCTATCTGGCTCATAGGAGTCAATGTTTACAAAAGCAATTCCATTTTTACCATTCAAATCATTATGCCCTCCAGACGTGTATTCTGCAAGGTCCTCAGATTTTTCATAAGGATTCATCAAGTCCCCTGAGATTTGGTTGCCTTCTAGGCCGTAACAGAATACAGAAAATGGTGATGTGGTCACTTCAGAAGTTTGGCTTGATTGACTTTGGCAAACAGGTTCTCTAGTGCCAGCATCTTTTGACAAAGGCTCATCTAATAAATCAGCAGAAACTTGAACCAATGATCTGGAACCTTCGGAGAATGCTGTAAGAAAAAACGCACTGGAATAATCAAAACTAACACAAATATTCTTGTCTACAACAACTGCTCATTAAAAAGAAGGGATAATTTACTAGGACTGGAGTGCCAAGTGATAGAAACATTTATCAGAGATGCAGTCATTCTTCGATAACATACTTACTTCCTCATTTATACAAACTAAGTCTACAGAAATAGATCTAAATTATACAATTCCAGTTACAGATGTGATAGTGAAAAAAGTATTACAGGAACACGTACACAAGCAGAATTTTTACATTGTTTATATAAAAGGGAATTATAAGATAACAGAAAAACTGAAAGAACATTTGTCTCCGTATTGGACTATCCATCCATTAACTGGCTAAATTGTGCCTTCTGCCACACTCAGATAAAGCCACTTATTGCTACTATAAATTACATACTAAAAGAACTGTATTTTGTACCTGCACCTTTGAGTGCAACTCCTCATAAGAAGAAAATAGCAGGGTTGAATGTGGTATTACAGTTAATAGTTGCTTCATCACAAATGCATTTCAGTTATATTACATTTGAACATCTCTTGCATAAAGGGACAATAAACATCAAAACTAGCCGCAAGAGCTGAAGAAGGTAAAAACATGTATACTGCTGCTACAACAAAATCAATCCTTTGCTCAAGGCATTTTTAAACTCCTAACCAAGGCAATAGTCCAGATTATTTTGTCAAAAATCTCATCTAAATCATTACTCCATTACTAGGTCGGTGAATTCCTGGCACTGGAATTTTATGAGAGCTATGTCTCACAGCACTATGAGTCTGGCTTCCAGGAAATAATACTGTAGCTAATTAGAATCTTGAAGCTTCTCCACAAAATTGCTACAAGCCAAGGCTGGCTGGCAGGCAGGCCCCTCTGGAGATCATCCAGTCCACACCTCTTGGTCAAGCAGAGTCACATATAGTAAGTTACCAAGGATAAAATTCAGTCATATTTCTAGTATTGCCAATAGTATCTCCTCCTACCCATCTTCTACAGTTAGATTCCTAAAGCACCTGGAAGATAATTTCATGGTACAGATACTGAAGGGGCCAGCTAGAAAAGGTGCCCTCCTTGATTTATTGCTTGATAACTGAAAGTCTCATGAGCCAGATGGAGACTAGTGACAGTCTTGGCCACAGTGAACATGAAGTGATTGAGTTTAAAGTCTCTGGTGACAGAAGGAAAAGTAAAAGCTTCAACTCTGGACATGAGGAGAGCAGACTTCAGGCTGCTCAGGAAGCTAGTTAGTGAGATCCTGGGAAAATGCTTTGGAAGGTGCTGGGGTCAGTGCTGGTCACTTTTTAAGGACCATGTCCCAGGGGCACAGGAACAGGCAATTCTAAATATGCTGGAAGTCAAGCAAGTGAGGCAGAAGGCTGGCTTGGATGATCAGGAATCTTCTTTCAGGGTTAAAGCAAGAAAAGAAGGTGTATGGCCAATGGAAGTTAAGTCAGGTGATATGGGACGACTACAGAGATGCTGCTGCCACTGTAGGGAGAAAATTCATGTGGTCAAAACTCAGTTGGAGTTGAAGCAGGTCAGAAATATGGGGGGCAACAAAAAGAGCTTTATTAAGTATGTCAGTAGCAAAGGCAGTGCAGAAATAACATTAGCCCATTACAGGATGAGGATGGTCACCTCATAGACAGGGACAGAGACAAGGCAGAGATGATAAATTATTTCTTTGCCCATCTTCAAGACTGATGAAGAGAGGGTTGGATGTCCAAGGAGGTCGCAGTGCCCTGAGCTGGATGACAATGACTGTGAGAATGATCAACTCCCAGTCAACTTGTATGGAATCTGCTACTCCTGCTGAATCTCTGATGGGATTCATCCAAGGGTAGTCAACTAGCCAGCTGATGTCACAGCAAGGCCTCTCTCAATGATTTTTGAATAATTCTGGGAATATGTAGAGGTCCCAGCTGACTGGATGCTGGCTAATGCTACCCCAATTTTCAAGGAGGGCAAGGATGACCCTGGAAATACAGGCCTCTCACTCCACTTCAGTGACTGGTAAAATTACAGAGATGACTATTCTGGCATAGTGAAAAATCTGAAGGACAATGCAGCCATTGGTCACCACCAGCACAGCTTCATGAAAGTAAAGTCCTGCTTGTCAAACCTACTTTCCTTTTACAAGGTATCCCACCTATAAGATAAAGGGAACCAGTTCATGCTCTATGGATTTTAGCAAAGCTTTTGATACTGCCTGGCATAGGAACCTTCTGGACAGAACACCCAGCACACAAAACACCCAGCACACAGCTGGATAAACACATCGTGTGATAGGTGTGCAACTGGCTCACGGGTCAGGCACAAAGGACGACACTGAATGGAGACACTGGTGACCTGTCATTAGCAAGGTTCTGCAGGGCTCTATCCTCAGCCCTGAGCTCTTCAAATCCTTATAAACAACTCAGACACAGGACTCAAAGGTACACTTTAGTAAGTTTGCTTACAACACTAAAGTGGGAGTGCTGGAGAGCAGCACTGGGGATCCTGGTCAACGGCAAATTCAACACGCATAAGCGGAGCCCTGGCACCCAGGAGGGCCAACCCTCTCCTGGGGGGGGGGCGGGGGGCATCAGGCCCAGCATCACCAGCCAGGCAAGGGAGGGGAATGTCCCTCTGCTCTGGAGTGGGGCAGCCTCACCTCAAGCGCTGAGGCCAGTTTTGGGTACCACCATGTAAGATAAAAAGGTATTAAGAGAAGACCATGAAGATGGTTAAGAACCAACACGGGGAAGCCACACAAGGAGCAGCTGAGGTCACTTGGTCTGTTCAGCCTGAAAAACAGGAGACTGAGGGGAGACCTCACTGGGGTTTTCAATATCTCCAGAGAAGAAGAGGAGGGGCAGGCACTGAACTCTTCTCTGGAGTGCCCAGTGACAGGACACAAGGGAATGGCCTGAAGTCATGTCAAGGGAGGTTTAGGCTGGATATCGGGTAAAGGTTCTTCCTCCAGTGTGTGTTTGGGTACTGGAACAGGCTCCCCAGGGCAGCGGTCACAGCACCAGCCTGACAAGAGTTCAGGAAGTGTTTGGACAATGCTCTTGGGCAGACAGAGTGACTCTTGGGGATATCCTATGCAGGGCTGGGAGTTGGACTCAATGATCCTTGTGAGCTCCTTCTAAATCAGAAAATACACAGCAGTGTAGGTAATACCTCCCCATCCAAATATAGTATCAGCTGGGGAAAAATGTAGCCTAGTGGAGACAAAGAAAGTAAATCAATCCAAAATGGTTCTGCAAGATGAATTTGAAGAGTTGTAACACACACACACAAGCAAATGTAAAGGAAAGGCATTTTGTTATTAGACTAATTTACATATAAAGCAACTGTATTAAGAACAGGGAGATAATAGACCCTTAAACTGCATATATCTAATGACCCATAAAATAACTGCATGCTGTTGTCTGTGTAACTGAAACAAGAAATGTGGCAGCATTATAGAGAGACAGCAGGAAGATCTCCACAAACATCAACACTGCCTTACAGGAAACAGGCCTTTAACTAGATGAAAATACAGGAAATGTATGAAGCATGGACAACAGTAAACACAATTCAATTACAAAAAAATTAAAACCACCCCAAGATGATCTACATCATATAACAGATTACAAAATCAATTGAATACAAAGCTAAAAGCTATGCCATTATTATTAAAAAAAAAAATAGTCTATAAGGGAAGGACAGAAAAAAACCCTACCTTGTAGAGCCATAGAATCACTTGTGCTGGAAAACACCTCTAAGATATTAAGTGCAAACATAAATCTAACACCGCCAAATCCACCATTAGACTATGTATACATACCTTTTAAGAACCTTCAGGAACTGGAAACTGCCACTTTTCTGGGCAGCCTGTTCCAATGATTGGCAACCCCCCTGGTGAAGATATTTTTCCTAACAGCCAATTAAATCTCCCAAGTGCAATCTGAGGCCATTTTCTCTTGTTCTATCACTCGTTATTAGGCAGAAAGACCCACCCCCACCTCACTCCAGCCTCTTCTCAGGTGATTGTACAGAGTAGGAAGGTTCCCCGTGCCTCCTTTCCTCCAGGCTAAACACCCCCAGCTCCCTCAGCTGCTCCTCACAGGACTTGTGCTCCAGACCCTTCCCCACCCCTGTTGCTCTTCTCTGGACACGCTCCTACCCCTCAATGTCCTTCCTGAATTGAGGGGCCCAGAACTGGACACAGCACTTAAGGTGTAGCCTAACCAGCGCCCAGCACAGGGGGATGGTCACTGCCCTGGTGCCACATTGTCACTGACACAGGCCAGGTGCCCTTGGCCACCTTGGTACACTGATGGCTCATATTCAGCCAGTGTTGAGCAGTGCCCCCAAGTCCTTTCCCCCCCAGGCACTTTGGAATATCTAAGGCTATATCAAATGGGGCTTTTTAAGCTGAAAACCTCAGGCAAAGAAATGGGACCAGATTTCTAATCCAAGAAGCCATTCTGTATTCCTCTATTAAATTATTATTCAGATGCTAATGTCACAGAAGGCATTTTGGTAAATACTAACATCCAATATTCATTAAACAAGAAAGGGAAATGGTCTAACTGGTATAAACAAATAAAAGAGCAGCTTTTGAAGATGTTTTAGAGGCTTAGACTAATTTTCACTATGGCTGACAAAGAGAACAACCTGGTTCATGATGCATCAAATATTTCACAGCCTCATTCCAAACAGAAGGTTAGAACAGGCATTCTCTTCCAAATGGGAATTTTAATTTGAAGACAAAATAATTTAAACAATGTTATTGTTATCTAGTTTGCTAGAACACATTAAGTCACTATAAATGTTCTTCAGGCAAAACTACACAGCCTAGCACAGATTTATTAGATTAGATAATTCATAGAATGAAATTTAGTATAAAAGCAAATTAAAGACCTATGAAATGTACTTTTCATGTTATTAACATGAGCCACTTATGTGGCTCTCAATGTGCCTTCCTCCTCCACCCCCAAGCATCCCAGTTTGCAATTAAATGACACATACACAAAGATATGTACATACATAAATTCTCTTTCTGAACATCCTCCAATTCTAATGGTTTGCAGTCATCATTCTGTTGATATACATCTCTGTCTTGATTATTCAAAATTGGTCTCAACCCAAGATGCGAATGTCTTCTTCCGTATCTTCCACCTGTAATAGTCTGATATCCTCCTGAAGGTTTTGGCCAGGCAGTTTTGCCAAGTCCTTGGCCCATTGCTACATGAGATTATGGAGGAAAGAAAAAGACAGAGATACTTGTTAGACAATAACATGTCTTTGCAGTTTCCCTCTTCCCTAACACTTCGATATACTTTTTTCATCAAGGAATATTCTATTTCACTAAACTCTTAAGCTTCATTAAGAATATGATTATTAAGAACATAAAGTGCTTTGGGCCTGTATGTTATGAAAGCATGCCACTGAGTTTTCATCTCCACCAAATAATATTGGCACTGATTGTGCCCCCATCTTAATATTTTTTTAGTAAATAACAGAAACTTGGTAATTTTTTAAAAATCAATCCCAGATGTCATAGCTTTTTTTTATTTTTTTCACTCTGTTCACAAATCTGACGCAACACATACATCAGCTTGCAGAAAAGATTTGCAAGCACTACAATGGAAAATCCTTCAGGTAATACAGTACAATTCAGGCAGCCCCAGCTGGCTTATCTTTGTGACTGGAAAAGTATAATTAATCAAATCACACCTTCTAGAACAAAAATCCCAGGCAGAAGGCTTTATTCTACAGCTAGAGGTAGTATGTTCAGGCATGGCCATACAAAGCATTGCCACACACTACTTCTTCTTACAGCAGTTTTTCATATAAATGAAACTTACAGCTTTTACCAAGAAAATATGGGATAAGGAGTAAAAAGGAACTTGAGAAACAGTGGAGAAAGGCTGCCAATATTATAATAAAGATTTTAATACAGCAGTACTTCCAGGTATTAATAATCTAACACGAGGGCTTGTGCCCAAGGGCTGTTGCTTGTACAAATGCAATTAGAAGTTCACTATTTCAGATATACACTGACTTTTTGTGTCCCTCTAAGTCACTTTTAATCTTTACTAGATATGGAATTAAAAAGTTTCTGTTCTTGCAACTCACAAAATTAAAAAGTTAACATTAAAGACAAGGAAGATAAAGTTTGCAACCATTAATATAGAGTATTATGAACTTCAGAAAAATATGAAAGCTTTTTTATTTCCAGGCTGTGCAACTAATCTCTTCATTACACTTAAAAAGAGAGTATCTATGGGCAGAGACATATGAAAGAGATTGAGCCTTGGCAGAAAAAAAATCAGCAGGTATCTAAAGCTTTTCTTCCTCATTTATATGTGAAGCTCTGTGTAGCTTGATTACACAGACCTGCCCATCCTACATTAAAAACCAGAACCTAAAATGTTTGCTATTAACTATACCACTCCTGCAATCTTTAGAAAAGTGAGAATTCTGGCGTCTTTGCAAAACAAAAATCCTGGCAACTAATGCAAGAAAAAACAAGACTAACAATTCACTTTCCTCTTAGTCAGACAGTAGTTAACATCCTTAAGTCAACCAGCAAGTTATTTTTATTCAACCAAGCTCTGACAATTCTGAAATTTCCCTTGATTACAACATGGTTGGTCAGCAGACTGTCAGAGGGAGCTGATAATTAGCAGCTACATCCAAATCTGCAGAATAAAATCCAACAGTTAGATTAGTAAATCAGGACAGCAGTGAAGAAAGCTGTTCTCAAACAAGTGGTTGAAACAAATAAGGTAAAAATACAACAAAATTTCATAACTCTTAATTTCATTTTGTTCTCTAAAACATCAGTATTGTTCAAAAACAGATGTCCACTCAACAAAGTCAAGCTCTCTGAATGCAAATGGTTCATTTTTAAAAAACTGATGTTCACAACATGCAAAATCTGTTTAATGTACTACATTCTTTGTTCCAAATAATGCTCTCACTTACGGAGTTCCTCATCACTTACTCAACTGTCTGCAGAAGATCGAGTAGGCAACTATTATTCTTCTGTCCTGGGGAAGACTTACAGGATCAAGATAGTGAAACCTTTCACCACTTACTAGAAGTATGTATGTCACATTTGGTTTTCAGGAGAGGCTAAATTCTACCTAAACACAAAATATCTCACAAATAAGAGAAGGAGGCATGCATTTATTTACCTACATGCCTAAAATGAGCAGCATTTAGCCATGAGAATGCAGAGACCAATTCACAAGAAAACCTTCAGGCAATGAAGCTGTGAGACAAAATCCTCTCTCAGGTATTTCTTCCAGGCTAGCTCAGCCTAAAAAAGTAGGCATTGTTTCAGAAGCTTAGTTTAGTAGACCTGTTCAAAGCACACCCAATATTCACTGACACGATGCATTTCTGCAAAACTGACCAGTCTTAGAGAAGCAACACACCAGGGAATAAATAACTCAAGCAGGGCAAACAAGCTAGTTATTCACTTCTCTGGCTGAAGATGTTTATACACACACCTCCGTACTTCCAAAACATTATTACAGTCACCTGAATTCCTCAAAAGGATGATGAACAGGAAAGCACTTAGGATTAACAGAGCCGATTTAAAAAATGGGAAAGACTGGCTCCTAAAACACACAGTTTCACAAATAGGTAGGTCCAGCCTTTTACAGGCACTGACACAGACTGGTGTGCTTCCTCTTTACTTCTATCAACAGTGCACTAAAGACACCACTCCCTAGAGACAGCAAATTACAGGCTGCAGCACAGAAAGCCTCAGAATCTAGACCAAATCCATCTGATTTGCCTAACCAATTTGTCCTCTTCCACAGATTTAAAAAAAGAAAAAAAAAAAAAAATCCCTGTTTTCCCAGAAGTGTTCAAGATTAGAGTAGATGCATGACTGCATATGCTCACAACCTAGCACTGTAACTTGAGTGTTCATAAATCATCCACCTTCTTGACCACAATAATACATTAAAAAAAAATCTCAAACCAATTTACAGAGCTAGATGTTGTACAGCCAGGACAACCAGAATTTCCTGCTCAGACACATGCTGGCAGGATCCTGTGAAACCCGGCCAGCTCCCTTTACTCTCCTCTCCCTTACCTTTTGTTCTATCTCCTTGATCCTTCACATCCTGTGCACTAGTGACAAGAGCAGCAGCTTTCTTGGGTCAGGACTGAGGGCCATGAAGGTGATCTGAGGCTGGGGCACCTCTCCTGTGAAAACAGGCTGAGAGCTGGGGCTGTTCTGCCTGGAGAAGGCTCCAGGAAGACCTTACAGGAACCTTCCAGGACCTAAAGTGGGGCTCCAAGAGAGCTGAGAGGGACTTCTCACACGGTGTGTAGGCCTATTACACAGGAGGAAAAAGCTTGGGAGAATGTGGCTGGGGGGCCCAGAAGGGGAGTAGGCAAGGAGTTGGGAGGAAACAGTTCCAAGTTGCCATCATTTTTTGCTGCAGGAAGTATTTAGCTGGCATTTTTTTAAAGAAATGTGAAGTTGGCCTCAAATGTTTCTTTAAGAAGTATCTTTTCAATTTTTTTTTTAACTAGTATCTTTTTCTGTTCTTCCTCAGATTTTCCTAGCATTTGCAAAAAAAAACTTGTATGCATATTCTGGACTCAATCTCAACACTTGACATAGAAATAAAAATAAATCCTTTATCCTACTCAGCTGCTCTTTTTTCTCTTACAGCTATGAATTACAGAAAACATTTTCTCCTACAAGGCAACAACAGGATCTCACATTCAAGGTTTGAAAAGGGAATGCATGTAATACTGATACAATTACTGTTTTCCAGGCTGCCATCTTAAAAAATAAATCTGCATTTATTCCCAGATGTATATGAATTAATTTGGCTGTCAAATGGGCAAAACTTAAAACTAACTCATATTCTTCCCACCCTCTTCCTTAATTGACTATTTCTGAATCATAATGAAATCACACCCTTGATCAACTCAAATAAATGTTGCAGGTAAAAGTATTCACATTGTCTTTTGAACTGTATTATCCAATATTCTTTAGCTGTAACAGTATTCTACATCTCTTTCTTTGCTGCAGGTATTGAAAGCTTCTAAATGCAGATGAATTTTAAAAAATTTTGAATTAGAATGGAGAATTTTCTATTTGCTAAGCACCACTGCTCAGGACTGCAAAGAGATTACTTCATTTCAGTTAACATAAGAAAGGTGCACAATAATCCCAAAAAAGAGAGGAATATTTCAATTTATAATTGAAACAATATGCTACTGTCACAATTTCCTTCTCTTTCCTCTATGGACAGATTAACACTGAAATTATTTATTTTTTTTACTATGCTTACAAGCTTCAAACTACATACCCTAACAAATTAATACTCAAAGCAATGAATATTCAGTTAAAATTTACTTTCTCTGTCTGGTATTCATCTAAACCTCAGAAAACCACACATGAGGGTCTAACTCCAGTAAGCAGCTAAGCATCACACAGGTGCTCACTCACTCTACCACCCACTGGCAAAGGAGAAATAATAAGGGTAAAATTGTCAAAACCCATGAGCTGTGATAAAGAGTTTTGGCATTTGCAGTTTTTTTAAGGGAAAAAAAAAATAATAAGGTGACAAAGAAATAAAAGCAAGGAAAATGAATAATGCAAAAAAATCCTCGCCAGCAATCCAACACTGCTCAGACAGTTCCAAAGTCACAGCAGCCTGGTCAACTTTCTTCCCCCTACCAGCTGAGCATGATGCCACACAGTCTGGAATATCCCTTTGGTCAGCTGGGGTCAACTGTCCTGTTGTCCTGTCCCCTCCCCACTCCTTGTGCAATCCTGCCTGCTCACTGGTGGGATGAAGAGCAGAAAAAGCCTTGGCTCAGTGCAAGCCATGCCCAGTAATAACAAAAACATCCCTGTGTTATCAACACTGTTTTCAGCCAAATACACAGAACATAGTGCCACGCAAACTCCTGTGAAGAAATTTAGCTCTATCCCAGCTGAAAACAGTACACTGAATGATAAGCAAAAATCAAATCTTTTTCTTATCGATCCAATCCATTCAACCAAAAGTTCTTTCCTCAAACTCTCTGGTTTAGAAGTGACTTTAGGCTCCTCACAAGCATATCTGAGAACACAGTAGTGATTATTTCCCATAAGCAGTATCAGCTCAGCTACAAGTACACTGACAAAAGGAATATGCTTCAGGGACATATCTTCCAGGCACTGTCTTTTCATCAACCTTCCAGGTCATTTTGAACTCTCCTTTGAGCTACAGATTCCACTAAGTCAATGTTTTTACTCAGTAGAGTTCCTTCTCTTTGCCTGAGGCTGGAAGTAGCCTGTGGTCCAAATTCAATAAGCTGTCAGGCTGGCCCACTGTTGATTTAATTTTAAATAATAATAATATTCTTTAGTTGTGGTTTTTTTACCTCTGTTTTTACATTTTAAAACAAAAGACCCCCAAAAGCCATGATCATATCAAAATATTCTAATACTCATCTGAGACTCTTCCCAAAAGAGGCAAATGACCACCAGCAAACTAACAGTCTATTAATATGACACCTATAATTATTAATTTTACAAATAATTAAATTTCTGCATTTACCAAAGCATTAGTCAACATGCAGGCTAAAAGAAGGAAGTTGATTAGTATTTTGGACATTGTCTTTACATTCCAAATCTCAATTAATGACCTCCCATAATCATCGTAGACAATTCACAAGTCTAACCAAATTATGAAAAAAGACTTGAAACAGAGCAAGTGCTGCCACTATACAAACAAAAGTGAACAAAAGTATATGCATGAAAGTATCGGTGGTTGCTCTAAAAGAATTGCATTGAATATATTCACAGGACAAGTCATAAAGCAGACACACAAAACTTTTTCAAGTCCAGAACTCCCTTAAGTGTAGCCCAGTCAGAGGTGTCGGAATGGGAGAGTTGCTACAAACTAACGTCTTTAGGCAGTCCCTTTCTGTCCTTAAACTCCTCCCTAGAGCTGAAGATCTTGCACAGCTCCCATTCTCTCATGCAAGCCCTTCTGACCAACATGAGGGCACAGAATCCCCTAGTGCTGACATTTGCCATCCAGTCACTTCAGCCAAGGAGCCAGAGTTAGGGTAGCTTGCTCTGATGCAGCTCCAGGTGTGGCTGCAATGGCTGGCTGTCAAGCTGTAAAGCAGCCTCCATGAACTTGCTCAGCTCTACCAGAGCTCCTTCTCTTAGAGTCTAAGTCTGTCTATGTTTTTAAGAAGCTCAGCAGGATGTTGCATTAGCACAGCTGAGGTGGTAGAACTGAGCCATTCCAGTCCTGATTTGACACCATTCTCCGAGGGTCTATCTGCTTCCATGCTATACACAACTCCCACATTATTTCCATGTTTTTTTGTACTGACTTGCTCTGACTTTAGCACAGTTCTCTTTACTTTCTTACACAACTGTAAATAGTTTGAATGCGTCGTTTTTATCTCCCCTGATGAAAATCCTCAATCCTCTGTTTGATCTGATCTGATAAACTGACAGCTTTGCCTTACCACTGTAATAATCAGTTTTACAGCTTTTATCAAACTAATAGCTTCAGCAGAAATTACACATTAAATCTCGAGAGGGAATATTAAGGAACTGCAGTACTAAAAGCTTTTAAAGATGAGGACAATGCATATGACATGTACTAACCAAGTAAGAGTAAGCCCCATCCTCCCTTAGAAAGACAGCATAGTAACTTTAAGAATAAAACGCCTAACTTCACCAGTAGCTCCTGTAGAAATTTGTTCTGTTAGTACAGAACCCTATAATGTGCTGCTAATCATCAGGTAAGCTTTCTTATCACTCTCCTTCCCCAATATCACAAGTTTTTGTATTCTAAATAGGTGTACTAAACTAAGGGTGCAGAAGCAGCGATTTTTACCTACTGCTTGTCAGAAGACATACATTCAGACATCAACCCACCACCCTCACATCTGTCCTGCCTTCCTATGATGTTCACAGCTCATATTCTTCTGATTACAACCTTCCCAGAGGAGGAAGCATGTCTCTGGAGCTGAAAGACTTCAAATAGAAGCCAATAATCAACAAAATGCCATGACTTTTCCACGCTTTAAGCAGAAAAGGTACACTTTTACTTTGCAGTTGACCCCAAAATGCTTTAGGAAACCAGAACACTCACTTCCTTTCCTGCTGATAAACACAGCAACTAGAAATTACAAAAGAATTCCAAGGTGGAAGTGCAGGCCCTGGAAACTCTTACATGATGGAGAGATATAATTCATCAGACTAGAAGACCCAAAGATGTGCTTTTGAATTGCTGTCTATCATCTTATATAACTGTCTTTATTAAAGCAAAGTTAACCCAAAACATGTCATCAAACCTTATCCACTATCAGAAGCAATTTTTAAACCTTTTTTTCAAAGTTTGGAGGTTTTTTGTTTTGTTGTAGGTTTGGTTGTTTTTTTTTGTTTTTTTTTTCTGAAGAACAGTGAGTTCTCAGCACTTCAAGTTCTTCTTCTTTCATAAACTTAATTGTGTATCTTGGATACAAGGGTAACAAAAGCCTCTGATCCAATCAACAGACAGGAGAGCTCATCTGAAGTGCCATGAAACAGAATCTGAGGTGATTCCAATATATACCTGTGAAGAAGTAACATCATTCTCAAAAAGGTAAGCACAGGATATTATTGTCAGGTAGGAATAAACAGCTGAGGGAATTACTAAAGGGGGAACAATTGGCAACGTTCAGCTAAGCCAAAGGGCAGTGAAGGGTTATAGAGGACCACAACAGACAAAAGTCAAGTCACTGCTTCCCTCTGTTTTGGCAAATAGCAACATACAGAGCTGCATTAGAGTGAAGACTACAAGACAGGAAAAGTAACCCTTGTATCCTGACCAACAATGCAAATCAGATCTTATGCTCTGCATATAGTTTTTAAATGCCTTGCTACAAAAAAGATCACTGTTTTCCCTGACACATGGAAACAACACAAGGAAATGACACAAGGGAAATGTTTCTACCAGTAGGGACATTGTATCCCTCAAACAGATTGCCTGGGAGGCTGAAGAATATCCATCAGAAACACAGCCTAAAGAAATGTATTCAAATAAACATCTAGTGAAAAATCACTAGGAGGAAGGGCTGGGAGAGAGGATAAGCCTGACAAGAAGGACCTGTTTGAGGTCCTTACCAGCTCCACAGACATTTCCCTAACCAAAGCTCCAGAATTTCAGATATTTACTCTGCCCCCAGGATGGAATCACAGTCCTACATACCTACTTTTGGGTGGATTGGAAAACATGTGGGTTTATTCCTCCAAACCGCTTGTGCTACAGCATGACTGCCTATAACTATTTGCTTGTTTTCACATAGAAGATAAACCACAATTTTTATTACTTTTACACATTTTTTCTTTTTTAAAATTCTTGAAAGGTTACACAATCAATATGCTGTATGAAATTGCACTGGGTTTACTCAATATGGTACAAGTACTTGATTATTTTTTTTTGTCGTCTCCTTTTAAAAACCATTTCTTTTCACTTAAAGCACCTTATTCCAGTCATGGAAACATATTACAGATCCATTAGCTAGGAGCCAATTTTTAGGCCTCAAAAACACTCTTGCAGGTTCTTGACAGTACTCTGAGAACCTTACACCACAAATCTTTTTAAGCTGCCAAACAACAAATATCTGTTTCACCAAACCCATAACGAATAAACACCTAATTAACATATGGAGTTGATTATAGCATGACTGAAACAGAAGGCAGATTTTGTTACTGTTTAAAATTATCTGGGTTAGGGAAACCTCTCTTGAATGTTTCAGAACATTCTGACACTAAGCTGATATGACAGGACACTTTGGTATAAACAATTATCACTAATCTCATGAGCAAAAATCCACAATTTACCCTCAGGACCAGAATAATTTCTCTGTATTACACTTTTCTGTAATATCAACTAGTGGTATCCTTTAAATCTCAAATTTGTTATCACCTTGGATTTTCTTTTTCCTGCTTTGCTTCTAGCAGAGAGGTATTGATGATATTGCAGCAATATATAAAAATCACAGGGGACTTTAGAATCCAAACAACCACAAACTTTTCAGGTCCTGTTTTAATAACTGTTAAGGATACACATATGTGCCAGCTGAAATTCTTTCTGCTTCCACAGTCACATATTTAGTTACCTGAAAGGCTGCATAAGGATTTAGTAAAAAAAAAAAAAACAAAAAAAAAAAACAACACACACTTGAAATTAATCAAATTTGAAAACCTGCTTTAAAACTACTCAGGAATGATTAATGCCATTGGAAGCAGAATTTATAAATATTTTCCCCACCACGACACATGAGCATTTAGCAATTTACATGACCATCCACTCTGTCATCCTTGCAGAGTATTGCACTCATTACTACAAGCTCATCAATAATTACCTCAATTTCCCATATAAATAAGTCATAGCCCTGCTCCACATAAACAGACAGCCAGGTGTGGCCTGTATACAAGCAAGGTTCTTGTAAGAACTGCTGCATTTTGCAACTTGACAACTCCAATAACTACCCCCATATTAAATGTGCACAGCACAACTACAAGGACCTCAAGACATACCCCTGATAAACTGCACAGTGTGTGTTGTTTGAGCCCAGGCTATCAAAACCACAGAGGCTGAAGTTCCAGACACTGGTTCAGGGCAGCGTGTCCTTTAGGGACAATCTCAATACCCCCGTCCATGGATGTTCTGAACGGAAGGCAGAGATGAGCTCATCGTCCTTCTCCAGTAGTCTGGGTTTCCACTTGTGAAGTTGTTTCTTGAGCATTATTTCACGGTATTAACTGAAGTCTTTAAATACATTTTCCAACTGAAATAAATGCAAAGTAGCCCTTTAGAACCTGTCAAAACACACTACTAAACATATAGATACAAGATTGCTGAAGCACTATTGTAGCTGAAGTGGGCTCTACCTGACTTACAGACCTGCCCACTAAAATGCAGGTGGGTTATTACTGTACCAGTGACTAAATGAGTTAGAGTAAATTCATTCCCCACACTTTGGTCAAAATGCCATTCAGAAGGATTAGGACTGGCCTTGATGGAATGGTGAATTTTGTGGTCACAGCTTCAAATGACATCCACACCTCCAATTACCTGAGTTGCCAAACAAACAAGACTCACCCTGCAAACCACAAGCTGGGGACTGTCTGTCCCAAAACCAGCCCCTAATGCTGCACAGCACACTAATACTTTTGGTTTCATTCAAGCCTTCCTAAGAATTCAAGAATCAAAACAAACACAGCTCAACAAGTACTATGGGCCACCAGGGAGATTACTGTGTAGAAACAGCAGCAATGCCAGCTCAACTTTTTGCAACAAATACCCATTACAGTGTTTGTGGAAGTCATCCAATACATCCCATCAGCGTTTTTCACTTGCTATGCTAAACTGCTTTTGCAGAAGCACACATCTTCATGGGATCAGCTAGCTTAACAAGGCAACAATCCTAAGTATTTCTTATTTTGATGAGACTTTGATCTGTCAAGAACTCTTGCACCTTACTACACTGCACTGCAATTCACTCTACCAGCAAAGGAATAAAAAAGGGCCTACCCCACAGAAGTTTCCTGATCCTGCATTTTAATGCAACTTCAAAATAAAGACTTTTGTGAACAACTTTTTTCTAGAATTCTTCCTTTCTTAGTGGGTGAGAAAGAGAAATCAATTCTGTGAGAATCTGACTCAGCTACAAATAAACTTATTTTATTACACACACTTGCTTACACAATTTTAAATAAACATACTTCTCCCAAATGAAATTTCAATCCATTAAGTATGTATTCTTCATTTTTGCATTAAAGACAACACTAAAAGTCTGACACCACTCTTCATTGCTACAGTACATATTTTCTTCTAGATAGTGTGGCAAAAATACAATCAAAAGTCATTTTTCTAAACTGCTTAACTGTGTGAACAGACAAACTGTGTTACCTGTGTGAAATGCAAAACAAGAACTACACCAAACAAAAAGAAGTGCTGAACATGTCACAGCATAGAAAAGGGACCTAAACACAGTGTCTAAGCTTTCAAATACATCCTATAAAGTACACAGCCTCTAAACTTGTAATAAACTTTCTAAGTTTACGTGCACCACAGAGATTCACATGCTTTGTAACTCGTATGCTTCGGTGTTAATTCACCAGTAGTACCCAGTAAAGCCCATGTGCAGTGCAGCGCATCCTGAGAATGCTCAGCTCCACCACAGCCAACACCGCTCCCCACAAGCACTTCAAGAGAACTTCTAGAGGTGCAGCAGGAGGTGCTACTCTCCTCCAGATGCAAAACCCATCCCGTGCAGTATAACTACAGGTTAATTAATTTCACTCGTGTGGAAGAAAAGGTACATCAGCTTCAAGCATTGACAAATCTCCCCTGGACTCTGGGCCCAAGGCACGCTCCTTCTGACCCTGTGTTTGGGGGCTGCTCTGCTGGCTCGGACCTCGTCTCCTCAAGCAAAGAGAGAAGAGTGAGTGTTTCACAATCTCGCTGCAGCGATGTCCAGCGATGTCACTTGGCCAGTGGCCCTGCTCACACCCGCGGGTGCTTGGCTGGCACCAGGTACACCCCGCGCAGGGACCTCCCCTTTCCCCGGGGTACTGAGTCACCGCCACGGTATCGTGGAAGAAAAACTACAAAACACAACAAAAACCCCCAACCAAACAAGAACGAACCGAACCAAAACAACAACAAAGAAAGGAAATTAACTGCAAGCCCTTTGCCCCCGAAGGCCTGCCCGTGTCCGCTCTGTCGCTGCGCGCTCCGCCGACTCCTCCGCACCCACAAACGGCCCCGGCCCCCACGAACGAGCACTCGCGCGGCCACCACGGCCCGCCCGCCGTGCCCTCTCCACCCACCGGCTGAGGCCCCCGCCCTCGGCCGCAGGCCCGTCCCGGAGGGAAGGAGCAAGGCCGCTGCTCCACAGCACAAACGACCGTCCCCGGGACTGCCGGCCGCTCTGCCCGGTGCCCCCGGCCCCCGCTCGCCGGCCCCCTTTATGGTGGCCCCCAGAGCCGGGCCGGGCCGGGGCCGCACTCACCCCGCCCGCTCCCGCCACCGCCTCCCGCCCGCCGCCGCCGCGGCCAATCCCGCCGCCAGCCGCGCCTGCGCTGGCCAATCACAGGCCAGGGCGAAGGGCAGCGACCAATCCCGGTCGGGGGCGGGGCTCGGGGCGGGGCGCGGCGGGGCCCGGGGCCGGGCCGGGCATGGGGAAAGCTCCGCCCTTGGAGTGGCCCGGGACGGGCCGTGAGCCCCCGTTGGTGCCGCACCACTGCCGCTTTTAACTACTCCTTTACAGGATTTGTCGTGCTTCAACGCCAGCAGCATCCCAGCCTCAGGCAGCCGCTCCCTCACTCCCCACCAGCAGGATTGGGGACAGAACTGAAAAGGTAAAAACTACAAAACTCATGGGTTGAGGTATAGACAGTTTATAATAGGGAAAGCAAAAGCCACGCACACAAGCAAAGCAACACAGGGAATGAATTCACTGCTTTCCGTGGTTGGGCAGGTGTTCAACCATCTCCAGCAGAGCAGGGCCCCATCACACTAATGGTGACTTGGGAGGACAAACACCATCACTCCAAACATCCCCTCCTTCCTCCCCCTTCCCCCACTTTATACACTGAGCCTGATGTCACAAGATCTGAAATACCCCTTTGCTCTATTTGGGTGACCTGTTCCAGCTGTGTCTCCTCTCAGCCTCCCAGGCACCACCAGCCTCCTCACCAGCATGGCCATGCGAAAGGCAGGAGAGGCCTTGGCTCTGTGCAATCCCTGCACAGCAATAACAAAAACATCTCTGAATTATCAACCTTGTGTTCAGCACTGAACCTAAACACAGCCTTATACTAGACACTGTGAAGAAAACTACCTCAACCCCAGTCAAAACCAGCACAGACTTTACTAATAATTTTTATTATTGTTAATCGTTTGTCAGGGAAGTCTCTCAATGTCAACTTTGTCTGAAATATTTTGACTAGGATAAGCTTACATTGTTTGACACTCTTATCAGCACAAGTATTCCTACTCTCTGTTCCAATAACAAACAGAGTCAGTTCTTGGAAAACAGAAAAAGAAAAAAAGTATTAGATGATGGCACCCTCACCTGCTTCCATCTGCAGCAAAAGTTTTCTTGGTTGTTCAGTATTACCGTGTTGGGTACCCTCTAAGAGGTTAGGAATGAAACATTTATGAACGCCAATGTCTACCTATTGAAACATGACAACCATGAAAGAGAACAAACTTCATCCCCAAAGAAGAAAACAAGTGAACACTGGTCCTAAATAAATGTGATTTCTATTAATGTAGCCCATATTCATGATGCCATTTAGCAAAAAGAGTCTGAGAATCAAACTTCTCCCTTCCTCCCTTACATTATCAATTCAGTTCTCATTTTTAGTCATTTGCGCTTCTGTCTTTTCTGTCATATTATTCGCATCCCTCCAGTTTAAGCAAGAGAAGTGACAGGATGCACTGAAGCTAATTTTTGGTGTTCTAATACCTTGGCCAGTATGTGCAATGCCAGCTGCCAGCCAGGAAGCCTCATAAATGCTAACTGGGGAGTTTATGCTCCACATAAATCTTGACTTAGTTTTCTTTCTCCTGTACTTAGCTGCTAATTTTTTGCAGAACTTACAAAAATCTAAGTGTGTTGAAGGTGGTCACCTGACTAATGTGGATGAAGAAAAAGCAGAGACATTCAATGATTTTGGGTTTTTTTGCTTCAGTTGTTAGTAAACTGACAGCCTTGTGCAGCCTGTTCCCCTGAGTCAGTACCACACATTCCATTCCTAGACACTGAAATTGTAAGGGACCGTCTGTATCAGGTGAATGCTCACAAGTCCATGGAGTTTGGTGGGATTTGTCACAGGGTACTGATAGAACTGGTGGATGTTATGGCATGACCCTTCTTGATCATCTAAAATGTCTTGGGAGACCAGGGAGGTCCCCACTGACTGGAAGTTGGCTGTGTTTTTCCAACTTACCAAAAAGAGTGTGAAGGAGGACCCAGGGAATGACAGACCTGTGAGTCTAACCTCAGGACCTGGGAAAATCATGGAGAAGAACATACTGGGTACTAACTACTGAAAGACATTCAAAGAGCAATGCAGTCCTCAGGCACAGTCATCATGGATTCAAAAAGGGAAGGTCCTGTTTAACTAATTTTTATCCTTCTATGGTAAGGTCACCTGCCCAGAGGATGAAGGGGAGGCTTCATCCAAAGTGCATGTTGGTAGTTTTGGATTTTAATAAGACTTTTGACACTGTACCTCAAAACATCCTTTTGGACATGTCCAACTGTGTGATGAGAAGATACGAGCTGCACTGGGTGAAGGACAGGGATCAAAGGGTTGTAGTGATTGTGTCTGGCTGCCTTCTGGTGCTGTCCTCAGGGCTCAGTTTTAGAGCCAGTTTTGTTCCATGTATTTATCAATTATCTGGATGCAGGAATTGACAGATTTGCTGTTGATACTAAACTGAGACCCTGGGATTAAGTACACCAGGCACAAGCCTGAATTGGGAGGGGGTTGGCTGGACAGCAGCTCTGCAGAAGGGAATCTGGGGGGTGCTGGTGGACAGCAGGCTCCACCTCATTCAGCAGGAGGCTAAACTCCATCCTGGTATGTATCAGACACAGCACAGCCCAACAGCCAACAGAGGGGATTATCTGCTGTACTCACTGTTGGTGAGGCCTGTTCTATTCTATTCTATTCTATTCTATTCTATTCTATTCTATTGAGTTCCTTTTTCCTAAAATCACTTTTTGCTAGAAACAGCTGAGGGTTCAAAACTGTTAGAGAGGGGCATTTACAGGCATGTACGCAGAAATACTTATGGAAAGGCAAGCAAGCAAAATTCAGATACTTTGAGGCAATGATGTGAGTTATTCAAAAAGATCAAGATAGGCTAGTGTTTGTAGACTACCTCTACTATTAGTAGAGCCTAAATCCCTCAGCAACGGAGAATGCAGCTTTTCAATTTAGGCTTACATTGAAAATCATCCTCTTAAGGAGTCAACCTGCCACGCCCACAGACTGGCATAGAAGAAAACAGGGGAAATGAGGCACTAAAGGTTAAAATTATTATTTCATAACTTTGAAAACCTTCCAGTGTTCAGACCATACTTCCCTCAGAAAGCCAAACTATAGCTTCTCATACTGAAGCTGCACCCAGAAAGAGCATACAGAATACTGTATCAAGATCACTGTGTCAAGAAGTGCTGCCTCTTTTTCCAACTCTGGACTATTATGCTTTATGACAGAAAAAAATTCGATGATCAAGTTCTCCTCTCTCACAGAGGATTTCAAAGAAAACTGTGACAGTATACTGAAAGGCAGATATGGAAATATGATTCCCGTAAAAAAATTCTATTGTGAACCCTAAACTGTCATGCCTATGTGCTTTCTTGATGTGACCCATTTTCTCTGCAGAAATTTTGTCCAGTAGTTTTCAAGAATTTTATTTTTATTTTTTTTCAGGTGCTTGGTATTCCTGCAGTGTGCATGAATAGCAGCTTCAATTGGAGTTGCTGTTGTATTTTAGGAATGTCATACAATTGGTTATTTCAGGATATTTCTGAGCAAACAAGATATTATGTGTACTTCACAGCAGAGCAAATATTTCATAGAAGCATGAGAATTATTGTATGTACACACTACAAGTGATTTATTTAAGTACAGTCACTCAGAGGCATCCCCCAAACTCTGCAATTACAGCACAAGAAGCTGTAAAAACACCAGTAACAAACACAGAACTGTAAATGAAATCTTGTCTCCAGAAAATTCAGATGGCTATTAGTTTAGGAAAGCATATTGTGTTCCAGTTTAAAACACAGATAGTGTAAATATAATCCCATGTGACACAAGTACAAGGAAACATTCCTTTTAATAAAGTAAAGGCAGAAAATTTTAAACTGTTTAAAATAATTTTGCTGACACATTGTAAAATTAGCCAAGGAGTATTTCTGCAAGGAAACATTAAAAATTCTGTTATTTAAAACTATCATTAAGAACAAGTGTCTAGCAGAATACAAGGTATACTTTGCAAATTATAGAGATAGTGTCAGCATCTAGGTTTACATTAGTATAAATAAAAAATGCATACCAACAATTATGGAATTAATTATTATAAATCTATGTCCAGAATTTTAGATTTCAAAGTATTTTTAATTGATTAAGAAAACTATTTCTGCATGACTGGATTATTTCCTACCCTTGTACTTTAGGGTACTTCCCCAAGGTCCTTTTATTCCTGCCACTCTAACAAAGACTAAACAAGATTTATGTTTTTTCTTAATTTACTATGGCAATTTCTATGTAACAAAACATTAATTTTTGTATTAAAATCAATAAAATAGTCCTGCAAATAAACAAAGATTCTAAACTAGCTTAATAAAAATGATTTCTCTTTCTTACAGCTAAAATCACTTCCTTTGCATGGGACTAGGACTCAGCCTACCGAGCTGCTAAACAAACCATCTAATGTTTCAGACTCTTTTACACCTCCAAAACCAAAGCAAAACAAAAATGTAACAAGTGAAATATGATTTTATTCCAGGTCACATTATCTAGATAATCCACTTGGATGCTAAAACACAGCTATAAGGTATAAAATATTGCTCTGGCAGTCCTCATTTGTGCTGGACATTTAAACTAGGTATGAAAGAATAACACTAGTGATTGTTTTATTGGTAACGTGGTTGTTATTAATAGCAATTACTAACTGGTTAATAAATGTATGTTTTATATTGCATTTAAACAGGATAGAATAGAATAGAATAGAATAGAATAGAATAGAATAGAATAGAATAGAAGTAGACTTTTTAGTTGTAAGGGACATAAAATGACCATCCAGTCCAATTGCTTGACCCCTTCAGGCTTTACCAACAGGTAAAGTGTGTTATGAAAGGCATTGCACCAATACCTGTTAAACACTGCCAGGCTTGGGGCATCAACCACCTCTCCAGGAAATCTGTTCCTCTGTTATGCCAGATGGGAATTTACATTACCTGTATACTATGGATTAGAGACACAGCCATGTTCCTAACAGCCAGGCCTCCTAAAATACCTGGTGATAGGGTTTAGCAAAACCTGAGCTCTGCAGGATAACTCAGACTAGTAAGTGAAATATTACCTAACAAAAATTCCCAAGGCAACCATTACAAATTAAAGTTTCATTAAAGAGACAAAACAGATATATATTTACGCATACTTGTATCTCACATTAAATATCAGGATATACACAGGCTATTAACTATGAAAAAATTATTGCATGCAATCTCTCTATCTCTAAAAGTACTTTCTAAATAAAAGCTCTTTATAATTTGAATTTCTACCAAGGTCTCAGATAAATTCAATTCATTTGGCCGTGATATGCTGAATCAAAGAATAGACCCTAGCAAACAGGGTCTAAAAACCCTGTATTAAAAACCCAACAAAACACCCACCCACAAAACCTCCAAAATTCCACAAAGAGCTGCTACACAAACAGGTAGTGTACTAGTTATAGATCTGAGGCTCTCTTAATCAATATACAAATATATCTCCTGTTAATATATTGAGACAGCTCACATTAGGATTACAGTTCAAAGGGCTTTAGTCAGGAAAATGTTCTTCATCAGGAAAGCACTGAAAGAGATGCAGAAGGCCTATGCACAGACAAGTCAGAGGTTTCCCTATGGTTGTGGAAATCTCACTCTATACCTCATTCCTAAATTACAGTATTTTTAAACAGAAGCAGACAACTTTTTTGGTCCTGAACAAAAGAATACTAAAAGACAACTAATTGCTTTTACTCCTCTTCATCTACTGTAACAGCTACAGCTGTTGCTTCAAACTTGCTACATGCTAGGCATGCAACACCCCATAAAACTAGTCATGAAAGGTCCAAAAAAGCGGGGAAATACAAGCTTGTAGCTGGGCAAGACTGCTCCCTTCTTCCAAATGTCCAGGGTGTGTCAGTGTGATACTGTGACACAATAAAACTGTGACACTGCAACTTGTAGGCACACTGAGAGAAGTTAAAACTGCCACAGTGATTGATTCGGTTTGCCAAGCAAAAAATAAATTTAAAAAATTCTAGGATTAGTTTATAAATATATAGCAAAATGTTCCAGCCACTGGTTTCAAAAGTCTGTATTTTGGCCATTTATAGCAAGCAATCCAGCTTAATTGGAAGCCTTAACAACTGTTCCAAATTGGATAGCTTTTGCTTTTCAGAATAGAATAATACATTTTTTTGATACCAAAGCCCAGAGTAGCTGAAGTAATTCTGTCATTATTCTCTGAGGCCGACTGAAGTACGTGTATATCTATGTCTGTGTATTATGTCTCCAAATTTTGGCACAAAGTCAAATTTGTCAGGTCTGTAAGTGTGAATATCTTCTGGTATTTAGTTGACAGAATGAAGAAGTTGAAGTGAAGGGTGAAGAGCTGTTGGAGGCCAAGGTGGGCTCTTCCACCAGTGCAGTGAGGAAAGCTGGAGGAAGGACTTGTCCCCGTAGTTCCCCCAGGGGCCATTTCCAGCTGTGGGTTCACCTCTAGTGCCAGAGCTGTGCAACAGCTGGTCTGGGCACAGTCCTGGACATTCTCCTGTCTGGCCCAGAGCTGGACCCTTGGGATGAACTTCCCAGCTCAGCCTCACCCTGCCTCAGCACCGTGGGCCTTGTCATGGCCTTGCTGGGCTGTGTCTGACTGGGATCATCAGCTCCTGACGTCAGTTCTGAGCCCTGGTTTTTTGCCAGTGAGGCCACTGCTCCCAGATGACTTGCTGTCACACTTGGCTTCTGGCTTGCCTTCCTTTCCAGAGCAGTGAAGCCTCACTGTGCCCAATGCAACTCTGAGAAACTGTTCCGTAAAAAAAACCCACAGTTTTGGAGTTTAAGGCTGGCAACTGTTTTTTGAGAGAGAGATCTCAAAGCCTAAGATATATGCTACAAGTTTAAAACATTAGCATCCAGGTAAGTTACGAGGTCTGCCATGCTGTCATTATTGGTATCATGGTAATGATTAAATTTAAAAATAAATCCTGGCCAAGTGAAGGACAAAGAGACAAAACTTTGGAAAGCTCCTCAAATGCTCAACAAAAATGCCTTCTGAATTTGCTTGTGTAAGGATTTCTGCTACTCAGAGAAGATAAAGATTACTATTCCAAGCTCAGGGAAGATAAAGATTGCCTTTCTCAAGCAGTCATAATGAAAAACATGCCTGTGTCTCAGGATCTTCAGTGCTCAGCCTAGCCTTTTAGCAAAAACCATCATGGAAGGGGAGTTTGTGTTAGCTGATTGATCTGGCAGGTGTATTTATAAGTATTGAACTAAATTCTGCTTTTAGGTGCAGAGGTACAGGTTCAAGAATACACAAAATTGACGCATTTTTACTTCTGACTGCATTTCTGGCAAAGGCAGTATGATCTTGGGAGCTGTATTTCTGTAACTGACAGCAAAGTTTGGACTACTGTCCTCTTTTCCAAGTTTTAAATTTCCCTTTCAGCCTTTTTATTGACACATTTGAATACACAAATGATCAAGCCACACCCTTCTCCTTCTTGAAATAATAGACTATCTGACTTGAGAGAAGGGAGACTAATGCATTAAGGCACTCTTTCATTTACTAGGTGCTATGGGTGAAGAAGGCTTCCTCCTAAAGTGGAAAGAAAATAACTGTATGAGTTGTATAAATGCTACAAGCATGTCTTTCAAACACCTGTATGCTATATTTATACAGGAAATACTGCAAAATGCCCCTGTATTTTAAAACCGCCTGCTATTTTTTACCCCTGTGAGGATGTATGTGTTTATGTCCACAGAGAATTGATTTTTAAATTTTTTTTTCTTGTGAGTGAACTGAGATTTTTTCCATCTTCAGCTACTGAAATTGAAGAATGCCCATCCAGCACACTGACAACACTTTGTAGGTGAATCTGTTTTTCACTTCTTCAGTATACTTTTCCTTACTGAATCTGGATGTTGTTAAGAACTTTTTAAGCATGTCTGCAATCACATGAAAAAGAAGAGGTCTTGGCTTAACAAAGGGGATTAAAGTTGTTTCAGATTATAAGTGCAGATATGGTGATCTTACTTGTAGATATTGTGGTTAAGATTCTCCAAATGGCTTAAGAGAGGTGTGTCAGTCTTTCCCCCCAAAAAAGTAGCTTATATTTACTTGATTCTGTTCTCTCATACCTATTAGTATGTTTTTCCTCAAACTTAAGACTGTCTGAATCTTTTTAAGTTGTTCTCTCCAGGTAGTGGTATAGTGACTTTTCATGTGAATGGCTCAGAAGGAATTTAGGTGTTTTGCTATAACGACACATCCTGTAATTATGGAGCCTCAGCTCACAGCACCCTAGAAAAACTAGGTCTGCTGCCTAACACTGGTAACACAGTGCTGCACAGAAAACACCACAGAGCCTCTCTCCCTAACACTGCACAGCAGAAGTGTGTGGGACACTCTGGCTGAAGTCACAGACGAAGTCTGCACTTGTTTTGAAACAGAAATTTTTATCCCTTTAATTAAGATAAGCCTAAGGAGGGCAAATATTGTTGCAATGAAAACTATTTTATTAAAAGGCTAAAGTCTGTCAGTTCTCAGATATAGCTTCATCAAAAAGCTAACTGATCAAAAATTGACGTAGCCTACCTATTAGAAAGTTAAAATATTCAAATTCCGTGGTTAAATATGTCATATCTGCAGTTTGGTTTCCTAATTAATCCGATTATTTGTCTGTCTGCCTCAGAGTTTTTTTCAAAGGCAGTGAATAGAATAGGCTTCACTGTGAAAACACACAGTCCACAGTCCATGTGGAATAACTCCTATGTTTGTTCAGCATCAGTTCATTCATCCACAGGAGACTTGACCCATCAGTTCTTCTCTTCATAGCACAACTGATTTAAGCATGGTACAAACAACATAATTAACAGAGGACTGAAAATTCAGTATGGAAACTTTCCAGGTTAAATAAGATGGCATAATGCATTTGCTAGTTTGATTTTTCAGCAACCAGAACCTAGGAGTTATTGTAGGAATTATCTTGCTACTTATCTTCATTCTGTTTCAGTAACAGTACCTGCAAGATCTTATTGATGTAACTAGCAAACCAGATGGCAACTTTGCTAAATTTTGGGGGGGAAAAAAAAGATTGATTTTTTATACAGTCATTGTGTAGGATGACTGGAGAATATTAAATTGGATGTACATATTGACCTATATTAAATCAAGCCACCTTGTTATATTTGTTCATAATCTACTATGCTATTGATTGCTACATACTTCCCTATCCTCTAGAATCTGCTGCCTGTGTTCATATCTTTTATGTGTGAAACATCAGGAGATCATTGGCAGAATCTAAAAGTTATGCATGGCTTCTGCAACCCTCACAGATCATGCTGAGAAAGCCAAGTCTGTTTTGTTTATTCTGTTACACGCTTCAAGCTAATTTGTTTCCTGGCAAAGAAAGTGGCATATATAAACAGTCTGAATTTTCTTTATTTATTGAGCTCATAATCTTCCCTGGCCAGTCAGATTGCTTATTCAAACTCAGCCAGTTAATAACTATACAAAACACAGTTATCTGACTTAAAACAATTGCTGTAACATGCAAAATTATGCCCAACTTTCTTCATCCTTTTTTGCTGCTTCTGTACACTTTCAAATATACTGTGTTGATTTTCCCAGTAACAGTATTTTAATGTATCATCCAGAAAATAAATAGTGAAAGAATGTTTTCACTGCAGCAACATCTCATCTAATTTTAAAGGAGAAAAGTCTACCAACAACCATTCTACTTTTATAAGTGTATAAGTTTAGGTATTTCTAAGTACTGTGTATGTAGGCATGGAAAACTACCAGTCAGGCATGATTAAGAAGCTGTACCACGGAACATGTCTAAAGAGGCAGGATTCAGACCTTTGTGACCCAGAGATGATGTTAAGGAATGAGATCCAATAATACTGTCCACGTGGAAACAGAAAATAAATATGGTGGAACTGGTCTGGCTCTCTGCCTTAAGAAACAGGCTTTAGGGAGAAACTCGTCAACAAATCACACAGAAGGCTGGTTTGCAGAATTTTCCAAATCTTATCTATTATTTTAAAATAAATAATGGAAAATATAATGACATTATTTTATGTAGATAATCTATAGATTATAGGACCTTATTGTTCAAAGTGAACATAGAAAACCGTGAAGCCCACTATTACAAGGAGAGTTAGAATAAAATACAATGAAGTCTCTTACAACACTTGCAGACATCAACAATTAAATCTGGAGTGTTATTCATTTGAGCAGTAATTCATGGAAAAAACCCTGGTGATCCATTCTGCTTGCAAAGACTCTTTGGAATTCCTTTCAGCAATAGCTTATTTAGCTAAAAAAAAGTGAATGTGTAAAGATTCTGAATGGTTTGCAAACCAGTGTATATTTCCAGCTTTTAGGGGCTTTCTTATGTAAAATTTTAAAATAACACTATATGCTGTTGAAACAGAAAAAGGTTAAATGCTGAAATTCCAAAATGGAATTTCTCAGTTTTGCCTTATGAAACAGTCACCTTATATTATACATTTCTAAATGGATTGTTTTCCTAAATAGAGCCATTTCTGTGGAGGCATTAATTCTGAAAAAACTGATATTTTAAGAAGAGAGATAGAGAGATAATTTTCAAGCATCTCTGCCCTGCATTTCCTTAGCCTGTATGAATATGCAAACATCATAGCACAATGTGAATACTTATTATCTATTATTACCTGTTTTATGTTTTCTGTTGTTTCAGAAGAAAGAAAACATAAATGTGTGTCCCAGCCATGAAGAGCTTGCAGTGTAAAGGTGAGGAGACACGGGAGGTGCATTCTCACAGTACAAGAGAAGAATGTCAGCTGGCAATTGGCCACATACGCTTAGCATAAAATTTTAGAAATGGAAGAGTTTTTTTCAGAGGATTCAGTATGCAATGCATTCCTACAACTTAACACTAATGGTCAGCTAGCCTCCTGTGCACTTCAGTCCAAATTGCAGCCAATTATTGTGCTGAAAGCCTATCCCCCCACTTAGAGCAGAGATCTATAGAGGATCGGGGGTGAATTGCACTGCTGTCTAATGGCCCTGTTAGCAAGCTATGTCAAGGTTTCCAGCAGCGTCTCCACACACACTTTATCCCAGCCATTAACAAGAAGGAATGCTAATACTAAGGGAAAAGTCTAAGGATCTGACACAGCCTACGGACTATCACAAAGCTCCAAAGCACCTATCTATTAAATAAGACAAAACTAGGAGGTTTTGGTCACAGATTAAGATGGTTAGTAGCAGATCTAGGTCTTAGTCCTTGAGCTGCAGAGGCTCAGGGGTGTGGGCTGCCCAATTCTTAGGGGCGGTGGCTGTAGCCACTGTGAAATGGTTGACATCTTCAGCTCCAGGAGGAAACCACCACAATTTGAAGAACATGGCTGGCATGCAGTTGTGGCTCACAGGAGAAAAAGAGGACCAGCTCTTGCTGAGCTCCCAGCCGCCAGCACCTCTTTCGGTGCCTCAACCTTGCGCTGCAGCTGCTGCCAGAGATGTTTTCCCGGCCGAGTACTCTTGAGAGCCTGCCGCTCTCGGGCTCGGGCCCCGCCTGCAGCAGGAACGTGTTTCACTCTGCCAGGTGAGGACAGGAAAGCCTTGCCCGGGGGTGCGGGCAGTAGCCGCTGCCGGTATTCCATGAATTGCCTGGAAGCAGGGCCCGGGCTGGCTCCCGGCCCCGCCCCGGCAGTGCCGCCGCACGGCCGCCAGGTGGCGGCGCGTCGCTGCCGTGAGGCCGCGGGGCGCCCCCGCCACCCCCGGGCCGGGCGGGGAGCGCGGGCAGCCCTAATTAAATAATTAGCCAAACGAGCAAGTGAGGGGATGACAGCTAGCCAAATAAATAAATAAAAAGCTAAACGAGGATATGACTCTCTTTTATAAACCCCATCCCTTCCTTCTTCCCTCGGCGAAGTTTTTCTTGCCCTCAGACTAGTCCTTGTTGTGTTTCTGGAAATGCTGACTCGGACACAATGAGAGGAAAAATGAGCTGTTTAACAGAGAAAGGTGCGGGGCCGGGCTGCGCCTTGGCAGCGCATCACGCCCAGGGACACTTCACATGCACAAGTGGAGGAGCTGGGAAAGATGCGGGGTGGCACCCATGCATCCCTTACATAAATTCTTTTGGTGATTGTGTTCGATAATGCTTATTACCATTGCAGTTTCTTCAGGAGTGGGATTTGGGAAACATAATTTAATCCTTATTTTTCAGAATATGGAAAGTATCCAAAGCATTATGGCAGAAGCAGCTTAATATGCTGCAATTTCATGACACTATAGTGATTTAGCTGTCTTTTTTCTTTTTTTCATGTCCAGAGAGGATACAAATACCATAGCTGACAGTCGACTCATGCTACGTCACAACAAAAAGGGGATTACACTTACAGATTACAGCTCTTAGTGTACCGTGGAAATGTCTAACACAAGCAGTTTACATCAGAACTGGAACTGCTGTTGAAGAACTGTTTCAGTGAGTCCATGACTCTCACAGGGCTTGCATCTGCACGAGATGAAACACAACATGGAGAGGAAGCCCACAAAGTGTTTGGCTGTATGGATATGTGTATTGCTGAGCTAGCAAAAGCAGTAACAATAGTGCATGATGTCACTTCTTATCGCTAGGGCCTTTGTGAAAATCCACTGCTGCCGTTGCCGTGGGAGCCTATGGTTAAAATCCATAAAGGTCAACAGACATTGGCTGATAGGCCAGAAAGTTAGTGTGCTGAGAAGTCTGCGAATTAAGAAGTTGGAAATAAGCATCTAGGGTGTCCAAGATGGAAGGAAAGCTCTTGTTGAAAGACTGGTGAGGAGTTTATTTAAAAATACATATTTTTGTCTGTTTGGTGTTTTTTAATGCAGAGCAAAGTTTGTGTGAAATTCTTCAGCTGAGTGAATGTCATTGCATCAGTAGCAGAGCTTCAATCCTGTAAAAAATGAGAGAGGGTTAGAAATCATTTATGTGTTAGCAGGACTTCAGCACTCCATTCTGACTTCTTGACTTCTGGATGTTCCGAAGCATTTGACACAGCAGGATGCAAGCACATGGTGAAAACCGTTGTAATACAGAAGTGTGAAGGCTGCTGTGTAAACACACTAACATTATTGTCAGCTGGGACAGAGTCTGTTTTCTTCACAGTAGCTGCTACAATAATGTGGATTTTGGGTCCAGTGTGAGAATAATGTTCCTAACACACAGTGTTTTAGTTGTTGCTGAATAGTGCTTATCCTTAGTCAAGGACTTTTCAGTCTCATGCTCTGCCAGTGAGGATCTGCTGAAGAAGCTGGTTGGGAGCATGGCCAGGACAGCTGACCCAGACTGGCCAAAGGGATATGTCATGCCCCATAGAATGTCATGCCCAGTATTTAAACTGGAGGGAATTGGCTGGGAGGAGGTGGCCGCTCTTTGAGGATGGCCTGGACATCAGTCAGCAGGTGGCAAATAATTGTATTGTGTATTTCTTGTTTCTCTTGAGTTCTGTTACTCTTTCTCTCTCTCTGCTTGGTATTACAATATTCTAGTAATGTTTTTATTATTGTTATATTTGTTTCAATTATTAAATTGTTCTTATCTCAACCCATGAATTTTGCCTGTTTTTTCCAATTCTCCTCCCTATTAGGATGGGCTGGAGGGAGTGAGCTAGAGGCTGTGTGGTATTTTCTGTCTGTTATTGAAGCATGACAATTAGGTATTACATTAGAAAATTTTTAACTCAGTCATTCTGTTTCAGTGTTCCAAATATATTTATTAGCTAGAGAGAGGTTGTTAAACCCAGAGGATGTTAAGTAATATGAGAATCTCATTAATGGTCATTCACCCTGTTGCAATTAGCAGACAGTGTGGGTAGCTGGCAGATCTTTTTTGATTTCTGCTGCTGATTTGTGTGCTGACTTTTTTTTAGAAATAACACCAGAAATTCAGAAGATGCTGTATTAGAGCAGTAAGGAGGATTCTGAGGACACTGCTGGCAGCTTACTTGTATTTCACTTGATGGAATCAGAGAATGCTTTGGGTTTGAAGCGAGCTCAGACATTATCTACTTCCAATACCCCTGCCAAGGGCAGGGATACCTTCCATGGGCAAAGATGTCTTCCACTGGACCGAATGACTCAAAGCCCCATCTAGCCTGGCCTTGAACACTTCCCAGGATGGAGCATCCACAGCTTCTCTGGGCACCTTGTTCCAGTGCCTCACCCTACACAAAGTACAGAATTTCTTCCTAAGATCTGTTCTAAAACTGTCCTCTTTCCTTTTTAAGCCATTCCCTCTCCCCTTGTCCTGTCCCTACATGCCCATTGTAAAAGGTGCAGCTCCCCTGTAGCCTTTTTAGGTACTGGAAGGCTACTAAAAGGTCTCCCCAGAGCCTTGAACAGCCCCAGCTATCTCAGCCTATCTTCATAGGAGAAGTGCTCCAGCCCAGAGATCATCTTCATGGTCTTTCTATTAATGTCCTGCTCCAACAGCTCCATGTCCTTCCTGTGCTGGGACCCCAGAGCTGGAGGCAGCTCTGCAGGTGGGGTCTCACCAGAGTGGGGCAGAGGCGCAGAATCCCCTCCCTCCCCTGCTGCCCATGGGCTTTAGATGCAGCCCAGGACACACTTGGCTTTCTGGTCTGGGACTGCCCATGGCTGGCTCATGTCCAGCTCTCACCGCCAGCACCCCCAAGTCCTTCTGGGCAGGGCTGCCCTCATTCTGTTCATGCCCAGCCTGTGTTTATGTTGTACTTGGAATTGCCCCAAACCAGGTGCAGGACCTTGCTCTTGGCCCTGTGGAACTTCATGAGGTTCACACAGTTCCCTCTCAGGCCTGTCAAGGTCCCTCTGGGTGACATCCCCTCCCTGCAGTGTGTCCATCACACCACACAGCCTGGTGTCATCAGCAAACTTGCTGAGGGTGCTCTGATCCCCCTGTCACTGTCACTGACAAAGCTGTTGAACAGATCCAGTACCAACAATAACGCTGGAGGAATCTGCTTGTCCCTGGTCTCCACCTGGGACCACCGAGCCATTGATCACAAGCCTTTGAATGTGGCTGTCCTGTCTGTGAAATCTGTGTCTCTCCCATTTAGCGAGAAGGACACTGTGTGGCCCAGAAGTCAAGGACTCCTCTCAGAGCAGTGGAGTCCTGGATCCCAGACTGTGCTTCTGTTGCCACTGTCAGCGCATCTCTCTGAGTGCACTGTCCAACTGGGTTGAAATCTTGTGGCCTGTTTGTCTTTGCCTTGAATTCCCTTTTGTTATCTTGTAACTGCCCTGTAATCTTACCTGCAGAACTCTGCAAGCCATCTCGTTCCTTGGACTAAGAATAGAAACAGACGCCCTTGAAGTACGTCCTCAAGTGGAAAACCCAGTTCAAAACCACCCCTTTCTTTTTGAGATCTCTACAGGTTTTCTGCAGTTGATCTCTGAGATACAGCCCTAAATTGTCTGTGCACCATCACTTCCTATTTTCTTTTTTCTTATTTTTTGCTTCCTTCCTTCCTTTCTTCCTTTGCAGACTGTCCAGGCCATTCACATTTCTTCCTCATGTTTCCTGCCACCTGTATCTTGCTCACTTCCCCTCCTCTTTCAAACTGCACTGGATGTCATATCTCCTTTTCCCATGTCTACTAATTTCTCTTTCTCCAACATACGTGTGTGATAGAATAATTTATTCAATAGATTATATTTCAGTATAATTTCTGCAATATGTACCTTAGGCTGATTTAATTTCTGTATTCATTGTGGAGTGTTTTCTCCTTCTCTGATAAACAAAGAAAGAGGCAAAGCAAGTTAATTGAAATGAAACAGGACCTTTTTCTTGAGGAGCATTTTACCAGAGTGGCTGCCAGATGGCTCTGAACTATACTGTCTTTATTTCATGGTTATCAAAACCCTTCCACACCATCCACATATTCCAGAATTTGATCTTTCTTGTTACTGGGAAGTAGCTATCAGGTAACACCTGTGGTCCCCGGCACTGATACCATTCCGAAGTTCATCCTGTACAGCCTGAGAGTTATAGAAAGGGACAAATGGGTTGGAGTTATGAAGAGTTAAGAAGGCTGCAGAAAGCTGTCCTTAGAGCTTAACAATTTATTTGTAATTTCACCGTGGGTGTTTTGTTTTCAGTTGTTCTCTTGACTAAATATTCCCAACTAGGACTGCGTCCAGTCAAGGCAACATAGAAATTTTTCACTTAAAGTTATTTTATGAGGACTTTAATAAGGAACAAAAAAAACCAGAATGGTTTCCCTGGACAATGGAAAACCATTTTACAAGAATATTGTTTTAAAAAAAGGAATAGTACTGGAAGTTATGCTTTTTCTGTATTTTGGTGTTGTTTTCTGCTACATGGTATCATGATCTTAGATAGTGCAATGCCTTTGAAAAAATCTCCACATCAACAACAGTTCTTGCACATTTATTTTTACAAATTTTGTCTCATAAATTCTTGGTTCCCAAAACATTGAAAAGTCTTTTCTTACATCTGTACTCCTTTCACCATGCAAATACCCTCCTACTGGCATAGTTACAGTTAGTTCCTTCTGAAAAATACTGCTGTACTCAGGAAATAGTGGCACAACACTCAAGCTGATAGGTTGTCCATATTTTGAGACTCAAAATAATGAGAAATTATAGATTTTTTAAAGCTGTTGCTGCTGGCATCATTTCTGCATAGTGAGCATCATATCTTGTAATATTGCAAGTCTTTTTAAGGGGATAGGACTTGCGAAGTCACAGGTCTCTTAAATAAGTTGTGCTTGCATTATAGGTAAATAGTAAGGAGTGAGAAGTGATGAAAATAGAACTGTCTACAATTTGCTACAGGAAAGGGGTATCTTGGTGCTTTTGAATACTGACATCCTTGTGACTCAGCACTGTGTTCAGTGATTTCATGGCAGGAACTACTGCAAAAATTTAGGGAGCATGTGTGAAGTAGGTATGTCTATCAGAAATAGGATGGCAATTTTTGTAAACTTAAGACAAATGCAGACTTTTCCTTGTTTCAAATCTACTGTAACGCTTAATTATATAGAAGATTCTTTGGTCACATTTCAAATTAAAGAAGCATTTAGGAAAGGTTTGGTTTAATTAGGTAAAGGAGTTAGGTGATATACTTCATGTGGTTATTTTCTTTTAAAAAAAATTTAGGGCAATTTAAAATAATTCTGTTTCCTTTCTCAGGATAGCCTTGGTAAATGATTTCAAAAGGATTATCTCCTTTTAGTTTTCATGAGGATTATGCAAATCTCAAAATACAAGAACCTGGCCAAAGGAATCTATGAAGCACTTGGTGTACTGTCATTTTAGCAATGTGACAGAAAGAGGTGTACATAGAGGTGTATTATTTAGACCTTCACATGATATGGGGAAATTATTGTTATTATTATTATTATTATTATTGTCATTGTTGTTGTTGTTGTTTTGTTGTTGTTGTTATTGTTGTTGTTATAATTTTTATTATTGTTATTATTTAGAATTTTGACTGCTTTCACACAGAGTTGCAGGAAGATCAGATAGTGCCCCAAAGTGGAAGATTTCTTTGTTAAGTTTATTTAGGTCTGTCTATCATGCCAGTCTGTCATCTAATCAACAAACTCCGACCACCTCTAGGAGTGAAACTTGGAGAGCTAACTGTCTCTCAAATTAGATTTCTTTTATGCCATCTAGTCAGACCCTTCAGCTGATAGATAGATTGTGAAGTAGTTTCTTAAATATTTATGATACGTAACCAAATTGAATGTTTTGAAAATGAAAAAAAATTGAGTATCAGTAAACAAACTGAATTTATAGCCTTGCTATATTGAAAAAGTGGTGGGAATGTTGAAGCAAAGCTGAGGTGAGGTGTTACAGAGATGCCATGGCAAGCTTTGTATGAGCCATCTTGGGTATCTGAAACCAAGTGACTAAACCCAAACTTCAGATGGTTAACTTTCCCTTCAGGAATACTGCTTGAAGGAGACTGCAGAAGACTAAACTGTTCTCTTAGTTAAAGGAGATTCCTACTGAATATTTCTTTTTCTCCTCAAGCCATTTGCTGCAGGTATACTTGTGCTTTCTGTTGAAGCAGGTGATACTACTGTCAGAATGCTGCAGTTTCAGTGAAAAAGAACTATTTCAAATTTTAATGCATTTATATGCATTTGACTTCGCATTTATAACATTTGTCGTTGTTAGAATGCAACATGGGATATGGATAAAAGAGTTTTTTATTCCAAAGAGAAGATAAGCAGCAACTGTTCACAGAGGTCAAATGTCATCTGAGAACTCTGATGAAATAGTGTTTCATGTAGTTCCTTTATGTCTTGCTTCTTCCTTTTCTCTGTAATTATAAATACAGTACTGCACTGGATCTTGGTTTAAAATAATTCTTCAGTAAAAAAACCAGTTATCCCATCTGGTATACTCCAAGCACTTTAGAAAAATTGATATGAATTGTGATTTATCTATAAAAAACCCCTATATAAATTACACATGAGAACATACACATGCAAATGCTAGCCTGTATCCCAAACAAGCTTATTCAGCAACCCAGCGGACAGCATGACAATGGTTAAAACTTACATTAAATGAGGAACTTAATTTAAAAATATTATGTGCTATAGATGAACTGCCCTGTCCCTGGAGTTTCCCTCTGCTCTCTTGTTTGGCTTCTATTATGTAGAAAAAAAAGAGAAAAAGAATATTAAACAGATCTTCACTTGCTCACTCAAAGGTGAGTTACAGAAAATGAAATTACCTTCCAAAGCATTAGGATCGGTTAGCATAATCCCATCCAAAAACAGTATAAAAGAGGACAAAAGGTAAACCTATTCAAAATTTTGTGTTTCACCACCTGGTCCAGTAAGCCTGCTAGGCATTGGTGCTGACTTGTGGAGCTCTGTGCTCCTGCAGGATCACCCTGTGTGAAGGATCCTTTCATCTTTCTGTTCTACCTGGGCAGGCAGCAGAATTTCTGTGCACTTGGACTTGTGCAGCGAGTGAGAATCCGTGGCTACATTTTTGCTGCAGGTTTTCACTTGTTTATGTTCTTGTAGCTGTAGTCTACATTTCCAATAATAAAAGCAGAAAAAAGAATTGTGTCTTCTGACAGGGGGTGAGGAAGACTACAGTAGGTGTACTGAATATGCACTGCTCAGTGCAGGCCAGAGCAATACTCGCGAACATTCACACACAAGTGACTGTAGCATTTCTTTTCACCTTTGGCTTTCCTCAGTTGTTGCAAGGGATCTATCCTGGAATTTCTATTACCCACTTATCCTCTACACTTGGACTGCCAGTCAGCTGCTGCTGCTTCCATAGTACATTTAGGAGAGAAATTTGACATTTGGGCTAGGAGCTACGGTTGCAGACAGTTTGCTTTGTTCTTGTTCTAAAGGAGCCACAAATTAAGATGGCTTTGCAGCATCTGGATAAACATTGCTTTGTCCCTATATGGAACATCCATCTTTACTATGACCACATTTACTGTCTACTGAGCACATTGCAAATTTGCATAGATTAGGTGAGTCACTAGATGACAGATTATACTTTCTGGCTTGGGAAAGTTTTCTATTTTCCTCATCTGCTTGAGGATTATTGTCTTATGAATTGAACCTGTCTATGTTTCCTACCTTACGTGCCTTTTTTTTTTTATACAAATTAGTATCTTGAAACAAATCAACTGGGTGTTCCCTTATAAAAAATAATGAGTGTTTCTAACTTTTAAGGTCTATTTTAATCCAATTATGGGGCATGCGTCATTGAGAAGAACAAACTAGAGTAGCAGTAAAATGTCATATAGTACTCCCATGATGGGTTTAAACTTGGTACCAATGAGAAAGGAATTAGGTATGTCAATTGGATATTTCACTGAAAGAAGCATGGATAGTCTATTAACTGTGTGTAACAGCATGTAGTGAGCAAATAATTTTGTTTCTCAAACGATTATAGGAAGAGAAAGATTTTATGGAGCTAAAAAAAAAGAAAAAGAAGGTATGTATAGTCTGGGATTTATATTACATCTAGTACTCTAAAGAGAGCAAAGCATTGGTTTAAGTGATAGGGAACTTAAAATGTGAAGCAAACATCATCTAAGCATGCTTTTCATACCAAGTTGATATGAACATGAGTTCCAGTAAGCACTTCTCTTCTGACAGTATCCCTTGAATCTGTAGCCCTAGGCCTATTGCTAAGAGGAAATGATTAGAAGAGGGATGCTTCTAAAAATATTCTTATTCCTCATCTCTGGTACTTGCTTATATATATCTCCTTTGTTAATTTCTCCAAGTGCCCAGTCCTTATCTTAAAACTAGTGATACACATTACCTAAGCAAGAATTATAGACACTTAAAACCTCAGAAACTATGCTGTTATGGGAGACAGGGAACTTTGTATATTGATGGATTCAGACTTAGAAGTCTGTGCAACATTTACCTGACTCCCAACAAACATTTCTGACAGAACTGAACTGTAGCCTATGAAACATCTGACTTGACAAACCTGATTCTGTATGTGATCTTTTGTGTTGGTCTCATCATTCCTGTTTTTGGGTACCAAGTCTTGGTTTCTGTAACCTTTTGTTCTGAAGTTCCCTCTTCCACTTCCTGTAAGCAATGTATATGATGCACTTCAGGACATTTTGACATAGAATGCTAAGTACATCAAGCAATTTCAGATAAAAAAAATACTGTTTAATATTAATGTAGTTACTCTGTACCAAGTTTACAGAACTCCCAGGTCTATTCTGAAGTTTACTTGAATCACCACTTAATAAAAGAACAAATCTCTTATTTCAACAAACTCCAGAATAGCAAGTGGGGAAAACAAAGCTTTGTTTCATTAGGGTTTATCCATATTGGTCTACAGTTTAGACTCTGGAATTTTAAGTATTATTCAGCGAGTCGTCATTGCATTTCATGCTCCTAACAAGCTTAATCTGGAAAGACTTGGGAAAATGCCCTCATCATTTCCACATGTACCTTGTTATCCTTAATTTTAATTGCAGCCATTATAATGTCTTAGACAATACAAAAACTGAAATAACATCAACTGGTCATATAAAACAATATGCATCAAAATGTGCCATGAAAGTAATTCGTTAGATTTTACAGGATAGCAAAACTCTCCAAGGGGGGTGTGTGTGTTTATGTGCACAATCTGCTGAAGCTGAAAAAACAACTGCTTGATGAGTGTTTCTTCCTTCGTACTAGCATACCCACTGAGCTGGTAATTATTCCTGCTTTTTATCTAATCATGATAAGGCAGAAAACAATCTCTTTTCCCTGCTTTCTTCCTTCACATATTACACATTAAAAAAAATCTGTGTTCTGAATCCATTTTTAATTTTTCCCCATCCTTCACAATTAATTTAAAATGTTTTAAATTATATGTACAGTAGCTAATGCTGTGCAAAAAATAACAGCGTCTCTACGAGGTAGTTGTACTGATCTATCCTCACAGACACCAGTCTGAGATAAAATCCCTGGAAAGTAAAGAAAAATCATGTATATTCAATCAAAGTGTATCAAAATATTCAGGCAAGTGTTAAAGAAGAAATAGGTAATCCTGGCCTTTTCTCAAATGAAGAAAGTTTGCTATACAACTAATACTGAAAAGCAATACTGACAACTCATTTTAGATTCATAACTGTGAGACATTTAATAAAACACAATTTTATAATCACAAAGCTTGAATTTCAAAACAGCCTAAATCCCATTGAGAGACTAAAATCCCATTTGAAGATAATAAGTTCCATTGAATTTCCCGTTTAAAATTGTATTTCTGGGGTGGATCAGTATGGACGTAATTTATTAATAAATTAGCTTGAGCATATAAACTTCATGTAACTTATAGTGGAATACATCTTCCTGAATGAAAGTAATGCATTACAAATTCTTCAAAAAATAGGCAATTCCTTTGTTTTACATCTGTACAGTGCTAGGTACTACCAGAACCCACAAGCTCATTACACAAACATATTAACAAAAGTAGCAGCACCATTAATTAGATATTTTCCTATATTCGAATCAGAATACAACAGATTATCATTTCACCTAAATGGACAAATGTACACATAACAGAAAACCACACAGGTGTGTGCTGGCAACTTAAAAACAAGTCTTAGGTTCTTGTGGTTATAGACTCTGTTAATTTTTGGTTTCTCCTTGTAGTAAAACCAGAATGGGATAAAAGACAGGTGGATTATTTTAATTCTGGTAACAATTAATACAAAGAAGTGCAATGAGAAAAAGAGAAATGTTCAGGAGGAAAAGGAGAAGTGGAGGGGAGAAAAAGCAAGAGGGAGCAAGTAAGAATTACAGATGTTCAGTAAATGCAAAAAGCAAAGCCAACTCAACAGTATTTATGATAAAGATTTCTATCTGAAGTTATGTTCAGACTATTTAAGTCAGTAATATGTTGTCCTTCTTATTTGACCCCTTTTTAGGCAGCTGTCAAAATCTTGCAGATCTCTACTGTTGGGATTTTTAAACATTTCTCTGCCTTCTCCCAGAGGTTTCTATCTTGCTAGTAATTAGTCATTATTCCTCCCACAGAAGATTAGTATTATTCTTTCACTTACACAGAAATCTAATAGTCATCAAATTTTATTTATCTTACTTGCTTGTATATGTAAGATATTGAAAACTGGCAGAATAATGTCATCTTCCCATCGCATCATGCTTGAAATCCAATTGCTAATACTAAAAATTTCCTTGGTGCACCTAGATTAAAAGTATATAAAATAATATCATAATTGCATTAGAATTATGAACATACTGTGATATAATACTCACAAAATATACATCAAACCCGAACAAGAGAGTCAGAAGTCAAAACAAAATGACACACGTAGAAGTGCTGAGCAACAACAGAGCAATCGACATCCAGGAAGGGATCCAGGGAAACCATGTGGCTTGAAACAAAAGAAAAACAAACTGGATAATGGAAGACATGCTGTGCAGAACAAGCGAATACAAACTTCATACAGTAATATACAGAAAATACTGAAATCAGATATCAAATATAACAAAAGGATTAATGAGGCAGACAGAAAAATGGGCTCCTTAAGTACATAATAATAATGAAGGGAAGAAGGAAATATAAGTGCAGTGTGTCTGAAGCAAATACATTGTACAAAGCCCTTCATTCCATTGGTTTTGCTTTGACATGTATTTAGCACAAGAAGGGTTTCGTCTAGGGATCTAATCTATGGCATGATGCTAAGAAAAAAAGTCCTTGCACGGTACCAGATACCCTCCTGTGAGAGGAATCCAAGGGGAATACTGAACTCTCTTTCTGGTAAAACACTCACTTTGCAGAAGTGTAGAATTATTGTATAGGCACCTTACAAACTTCTTTCTGTTAACAATGCACTGTCATAGCATCTGCTTGAGCAGACAGAAGGGTAGGGAGGAGGACATAGGATAGAAAAAGGAGGCAGATTGTAGAGCTGTTGGATGGAAGAAGCAGAGTGCCACTATTCTGTTTTCATTTTCATTTTCAAACTGACTCCTAGCGAAATGGTGTCAAGCATATTTCTCACCAGCCCAGACACCAGAAAAATCAGCAGGCTCCAGATGAATGGAGATTGTACAAGGGTAAGAAAAGCTTATAAGTTATCGGTATGAATATTATGATTAATTACAAAAACTGTAATTGCTGTAAGAAATCAAGAATATGTAGGGCAAGAATTCTAGTGAAAACATAAGAATTTCAATCATTGAAAATTTCACATTTAAGTCCCATTTCAGTGGCTCAAATAGAAGACTTTGTCCAGAATTTTTAATGGCATTATAACTAATTTTAGCTATTCCATGAATAAATGCTTTAAAATTAATTACATTAGAACTAGAAGCAGTATGGATATGCTGAGCTTATGTTTATTAACATATTGATGTAGAATAATGAAAATGCCAGCACCTTGTGATTAAGTTCTTCTTAAAGAGATGACCTCCCATGGACAGCTAGCCAGAAATGTGGAGAGGAGCACTGGTAAAACAAATGTTAAAATCTGGAACAAAATGAGGAAATAAAGAGGAATCCTTTGGGGTTTTTACAGTTTTGCTTCTCTGAAGGTTACTCAGAAGGAAAAACCAAACAGATGTGTCAGATCACATGAGTGTTTCAGACAGCTACGAAGCTGTCTGAAGGGAAAAAAAAGGTTAAGGTAAAGGAGTTTGCTGTAAAGATTAAAGCAGCTGTTCAGGCATGGTGTGAGAACAAAAGCCATGTCTGTTGATGGGGACCTGCGTTCTGACAGCTGGAGAGTACAGAGCTCCCACCAGAGACCACCTGGGAATGGAAGACATGGATCCACCTTTACAACTCATCAGCTTTCCCCTAGAACCACAGGACTTTTCTTATCCCATAACTACATCTTGCCATCACCTCCCACCCAGTCATCTCCTAAGTATCTGAGATACAATCTGTGGTCCAAACTAATCTTGTCAATAATGGAGAAAACAAATGAAACTTGTCTTCTTTTAAAAAGTGTACCTATACAAAGGCCACAGTGTGAATGGTTTGTTTCAACTGTAGGAATGATATGCAAGTATCTTCTTGTACCTGCTCCATTATCACAGACAAGTACTGGATGTGTTGCTCTCATGGTTGTACCAAACCTAACTTTTATAAGAATGAAGCCCCCAAAAAGCAGTAGTATTCTGTGTTGCCATTAACAATGCCAATGAAAACAGAAAATGCTGGAAAAAAATTTTAATGTTCGAATTCCCATAACTTCATTTCAATTCTAGTTGCTTACTATTAATGCAGACATTTATTTATAAAATTTGTAACAAACTTTGAGTGTCTGACATATTTCTTCTCTGTTTTTTGGATTTTTGTCATTGTTGAGGGTTTTTTTCTTTTGTTTGGGGTTTTTTCTTGTTTGTTTCTGGTTTGGTTAGGTTTGGTTTTGGTTTTAGGTTTTTTTCCTTTGGCTTGCTTTGGTTTTGGGGGCTTTTTTTTGTTGGAATTCAACATTTTCTGGTAATATCAAACACTCCAAATGCTTTGTTACTTCAAGTAGGCACTATGGATCACTCGGCTGTTCAGTTCATAATGCAGGCTCATTACCATACTCATTATTGTGAATTATGGAAGTTTCCTGGCTGGTCTTCATTAACCATCTGGCACTTAAGCACTGATTTGTGTTTATATATAATGTTAATTTTACGAAAGCACCTGAACATCCACTGGTAACAGGCATTTAATCTGTTTCTCTGAATTTTTGCAAAACCTCTGTGATTGCTCCAAAGCCATATTTTTCTTTACCTTTATTATTTTATTTGCATACATGGATGACATAACATAATTGTGTGCATGCAATAAAAGAGATAATTTTGTTTTCCTCTTTCAACTGCTTTTTCAATAAAGTGGTTATATTCTCTGTCTTAGACAGTGGATACCTTAATGAAGCCTTAACCAGGATCAGCTTTTCAGATCTTGTTTTTCACAAAGCAGTAGCTTTGGACTCAATACATTACAGCTTCACTTTATTGCTTCAGCTAAGTTTCTGAATTTCTTTTATAATTTGCTTCTGAAACATTGAAAAAATACATTTTGAGAAGTACAAAATTTCAATAATTACATTCTAATGCCCACAAAACACTAGGGTCTAAAAAGGTCTGAGGAAAAAACAACACAGGTAAGATACAGCTCCTTTTCCCTTTTCAATTCTGTAACATTGCTTTTCATTCTAGGTCTAGATCATTCATAATTTTCAGTGGAAACAAAATAATTTGTAATTACCACACTATCATTATCAAATGTAGTAAATCATCACGGTTTCCCAACATTCACTTTAAAATATTTAAAATATATTTTATAAATATTTCTTTATGTTAACAGCCTGGAAACACTGGGAAATATATTAACTTCAGATGACAATGTCTGCATCTTCAGCAAAGTCTCCATCTTTCTAAGCTTTATATTTCTTCAGATTATCTGTGTGACCCTAGAGACCACTATTATTTTCATAAGCTTTTCTAGCTGAACTTTTGTTATCTAACTCATGGCCTTGTACTACTCGGCTATTAAGAAAAATCACCCTAGCCCTGACAATGTATGTAGCTACTCCAGGACAGAAAGGTCCCACATGATCAAGCTCAGAGATTAACCACTCTTTCTTAACAGTTTCCAGAGAAGGGCACTGTGAGCAGTGTGACTGAGAGAAGTCACTGATCCATTAAACACCTCTGGAGCTCTGGTTGTTGAACCGAGACAGCAGAACCCTGTGGGAGAAGATTTATACACCTAAAGTGGGATAAGTATGTGTGTGGGGATTTAAGCTTTTTGAGCTACAGTTTGGATACTAAACAGTGATCCTAACTTTCTTCCTCATCCTGGGTGGAACTAAGGAGAAGACCTGCTGCTGCCCTTTACAGACCAGTTCAGCACAAATGCTCAGAGCCTATTTGAGAGCACTCATGTTATTTTGAAATAAGCTGCATTGTTTCCTTCTGTTTTTATATTCTGTTCCATTTTCCCCCTCAAAGAATACAAACACACATTTTCTGCCTTTTTTTCTTAAGAAGTTGCTGTGTATAGACTGCTGTGGTTAGAAGAGTAGGTGGGTGGGAAAGCTGCTGAAGCTGTGTCATTGTGTAGCAGTAAGCAAGAAAGGACGTGTGCCATCTTGTGAGGACTTACATGGCAGCATGGCCTGAGGTGTTTTCTCCTAACCTGGTTTTTATCATGCTCTGTGTATTGTCATGGGTGAATGAATAGTGTGAACTCTTTGTGACATGTACTCTTCTCTTACTAAGGCCATGCTTAGAAATGAAGAGAACCTTACCAAGAGCTTTCAAAGAAGCACTTTTGGCCTCCTTGGTAGCTGCACCCAGCAGAAGGTGATGTCTCCAAAGGACAGGATTGCACCTGCTTTGGTTACCTCAGCAAACCCTGCAGACCACCACTGGGTCTGCTCCCAACCGGTGTGTTAGTCAACTTTGCTGTCCACATGTGCCAAGATGCTTATGCATAATGTCAGCTGGATTCCGTCCTCTTCCCTCGCCTCAAGCAGCTAACCCAGTTTTTACCTGGCTGTGTTACTAGTGGTAAAGGAGTTTCTTCCCTCCCAAAACTTTCATCTCCCCCACACCTGTAAGAAGCATGTATTTTTAGAGTGAAATGCTGTCCAAAACAAATGAAGAGAGTGTGGAGCCACCAGCATAATGGCCTAGTTACAAGGTGTCTAGAGCAGTAGTGCAATAGTAAATCATAGATTTAGTATAGGTGAAAATTGGGTAATTTTTGTATTGTCCCAATTCAAAGCAGATAAACTCCACTCCCCTGCATTTCCCCTGAACTATGCTATCAAGTAGATATATTGACTATTCCTCTGTTTGGAACATGCAATTTATCTAGAAAGTTCCTCGTTCTTTTGTCCTGGGCCTACATATTAATTGAAATAGATACTGAAACATAAGGCTGATGTAGCCAGAATACTAGAGAGGTTGACAGTAAGATAATTGTAATATAATGAAATTGTATACTGCAGACATCCTGCAAAAGCTTACTTTTAAATTGAATTACCATTGAGATGCTACATTAGTGATCTCAGCAGCTATGTCCTCTTGCCTAGGATTGGGATTTTCATGCAAGTATCATTATGCAAGGGGTAAATAGCAGGGCATGTGAGAATCCGTAAACAAGCCCTTGGTCTTCTGACACCTGGTAAATCTGTCAAGGACTCTGAGCACTTCAGTAAGGTGTCATATTCATCAACCTCACCAAAACTAGCCAGGAGTTTGTTCCTCAGACTTGTGAAAGGGAAAAAACATTTGACAAAATAGTGCAAACCTGTTCGCAGTTTGAGAATAAGGCTCTGTGTGTTTTACAGACAGTAGTCTGACAAAGTCCGAGCCCTGGTCTTTTTCTGACACAAAGCAAATACACTGGAAACAATTCCATTTTGCAGATTCCTCCTTCCTCTGAGGCATTTTCTGCGGCACTTTCTGTCTGTACAAAGTTCCCTGGAGCACAGGGGTGCTGCTGCTGAAATAACCCTGCATGGCTCTGCCCTTGCACTCTTCTCTTGCTGCCTGCTTCTGACTGCCATCAGAAGTTCAGCTGGGTGGAAAGGTTGGCTCTTAAGGTTTGTTTTTTATGGCCTCCTGTGCTTTGCTCATATATGCAGAAAGTAACCTCTTTCCTTTTTTTAAATAACATAATTTTAATTGATGCTTTCATTACCTTCCTCCTCATTTTGAGTTCCCACTAGTTAAATTCTACTGACAGTTGGAATAGCCCAAAGAGCTTGCTTTACAGATGTTTGCAGCATTATTCACTGTTTGTATGAAAATTATCTTACTTAAAATAAGGCTGTATGTTCCTAGTCCATTGCAGTAAATGGAATAGATTTCCATTTATAATAACACCTAATGACTTTTGAGCAATTATCATTATTTTTCAGCTCTTGCTCTGCCTTTGGATTCTCAAAAAGTCAACCCTTCAAATAAAGGATTTCTGCTCTTTCCTGTACTGATACATACAATTAAGCTTTGAAGATAACAGGTCTTCAGATTGTGATGGCGTCAATTAACTATGATATTCCTTTGGGTAAATTCCCAGAATGATAGAAGCATGATGATAGGAAACAGAAAATTATTTGCTTTAGTGAAACTGTGCTTCTCCACATTGTATTATTCTCATCAGTGGTAGTTGTGGAGTAGTAGGAGTAACATTGTAGGAGTAAGTGTATTTAATAACAATAAAAAAATCAACTTGTATGTAATCAACGTGTACTGGCATGCTTTCAAAACAATTCACAAGCTAACCTTTAGTGAGGATTGCCACAGCACTGTCTGCTGCTTGCTGTTTCTCTTAAACCAACAGTCATTGCTTCTTACAACTTCTGAAATATGCAATGAATTTTCATATAACCAGAACTGAGCAATTATTACTCTAACAACCTTTGAAACAGGAGTTGCCATTTAAAGTAACTGTACTGTTTTCTTAATTTAGCCCCTAATGTACACATATCCAGAATTTTCAATTACATTTTATAGTGCCTATTGCAAACCATTCTGTTCTACAAGAAAATCACATTCATTTCTGGATTGAACTGTCACTTTTATTGATCTTTATTGCTTTAGTCACTGCTGCCACAGCTTCTCTACCTTGTTCAACAGAATGTATCAGAGCAGCCCTTTCCTTTGAAAGAAGACACTATATTTTGTCAGAGGTTGAGGCTTTCTTTGTACAAACAGTTGCTGCTGCTGATGTAAGGCTTGCCTATATGGAGACTGACCAGTAGCTCACTTATTTGACTGGAAACAATATGCATACATTTACCAGGAAATATTGTTATTGCATGGGTAAACTTCAAATTAATTTCACTTTTATTCTGTGCAGCTGCACACTGTGATTAGGCTGCAGGAGTCAGTAATCACTGGCTCAACACTGCTCTGTATTTTGGAAAATCTGGTTTTGGGAGTATTTGTGAGAGCCATTAAAACAGATATTTGGGGGACATATTTTAGAGTGGATGCCTTAGTCATTGCCTCTATTGTGGGTTTGAACAATGCCTCTCGTGTTAAGTCTGCAAGTTACTGGAGAATGGCTATTTATTTTGAAACCTTTTTGTATACAATGTTGAAGCAGCAATCTCTGGAGGACAGCAGTATTATCACTGTTGAGTGAGATTTGACTTTGCATAATTACCTATGTGTTCTTCTTTTTGGATGCCACTTGTTCTGCTTAATCTTGCATTGCCTGACAACTTGAGGTGAAAGCACAGTTAAGACTAAGTGTGGTGCTGCAGTCTCTCTGCTGGCTCTGCAGACTTCCCAATGAGTCAGAAAAGCTGTCTGTCAGCATCCTAAAATCTTGTCTTGTCATTATCATGGCACCACTAATTTTTTCTCACATTCCAAATGAACATCAAACTGCTCAAACTCAGGGCATCAGCTTCTGCCTCCATCTGTGAACATAACTGAAAATAAATAAGCTAAGAATTGCATTTGACTGCAGGACTTGGACTGTGCAAGGAACAGTTTGGACCAGGTTGTCTGTAGGAAAGAGCTACAGATTCATTTGAGTTAAAGGTAAATAGTGATCACAGCATATATATATTATCAAAACTTGCACTGCTTTTCTTTTCTTTAATCTAGTCAGTGAAATATATATGTATATCTATGTGGTAATCCATTTTTAATCTAATTCTTTTCAGATTAGTGAGTAGAATATGATTGTAGTGGGCACTATGATATACATACAAGATAGTTCTTCTTTTTTGGAAGTTTTGCAAATTAGACACATATATTTAATGTACTACATCGTTATAATTTCCTCATTAAATACAGAGCCAGTTGAACTAAATTGCATCAGAAAACTTCCTGTAATTACCTAGTGCATTCAGATATGTCATACATTATAAAATAAATTACTCCCCTTGAAGCTCCATAGCTCAGACTTGCCTTTGGGTTTCATTTACAATGATCCAGAACACTGGCAATTAAGTAGTGAAGGCAGTCCACAAATATACAGTTGGAAATATCTGCTATATTGATGAGGTAGATTTAAAGGAAAAAAAGAACAGAAAAGGGCACTCTTATTTTCTGTCATGTTTTGATAGCCCGGAATACCTTAAGAGATTACTTTTGTACAAGGATAAATACACTTACACTTAAGGAAGGCTGCCAAATGGATTCTTAATAGTTGAGAGAGGACATCTGGTGATATACCATTTTAAATGTTTAATAATTTTTTTTTTCATCACTGCTATCTGATAGTCATAATGTTTAAATTAATTTTTAAATTTTCCTATAAACTTTTGAAGTTTAGTCTTCACCTTCAAAAGTATATTACTTGAATTTTTCTTTTTTGTACCTGGGATTAAAAAAACAGGTATGGGCGACAGTATCCTATAGTTTAATACCCATCCCCCTCCCTTCTTTTGCCCAGTAGATCTGTCTAAAAGCTAAGTTATGTGATGTAGAGAATATGATGGCCAACCACCAACATAATACTTAAGCATGTACTCAGCTGTCACTGAAGCAGGATTTTAATGTAAGTCCTTTGCCAAGAAGGAAGCAGGAATAGGGCTCATTAGTGTATTGTTAAGGAGTTTGTTCCAACATCTTTTACTTATTCAAGAGATTTTATTTATTAATTCTATTATCTACACCTCCTGCAATAAAAATGGTAATTTAAGCTTGCATTAAGTGGTTGTACAGGTAAGGATATAAACTCTGGGGAGAATGAACCTGTCTTCACCCAATCTGAAGAGAACAAGTGCTAATTGGAAATCATCACAGCTTTGACTGAAAGTGGTGTAAACCAGGTTTTAAAAAAAGAGAGATTGGCACTGAATTAATTTTTTATATGGACAGTTGGATCCATGATGGACAGTGGCAGTGACTCCAAAATATATGAACTAATGGTGACAATTATGATGTTAATATGCCTGACTGTGGAGGGTGCAGACAAGCAAGCTGATCTACATTTACGCTGAGAGACTTAAAGTGCCGAGTCCTCTTACTTACATCACTGATGAATGTGGAGTATATGAGATTTCAGTGATGATCCTGAGAGGAAAACAGCACCGTTGTTTCTTGAATAAATTCCATCTGAACTGAAACTGTAGGGAAAAGAAAGAGTTAGGTGTGGGAAAATCTCTGGTTACCTGTTACTTAAGGAAAAGGGCTTGCTGGGTGTGACTGTGGAGGAAAATCTGCTTCATGAGGGAAAGTTAAACAGGAATTTATTTCCTGTGAGTTGGAAAGAAAATAGTACAGGAAAACACTTCTCTCCTGGGCCACTGGACTACAACAGTATGTTGAACCCAGTGAGTCTACACAGTGAGCCTAGAAAAGGAAATATTCTAATTGTATCAGGACAAAAATTGCTAACTATGTAAAACCTCTGGTTTTGCAATGCATTAGAATTTATCCCAAAAGCCATCACCAGCTAATTACTCACCCTTGTCAGGTCTTGCAATGCATTAGAATTTACCCCAAAAGCCATCACTAGCTAATTACTCACCCTTGTCAGGGCCCTGATACCAAAGTCATCTCTTTTCATTGTCTTCAAGTACTAATACCTATCACAACTTTCCCCCCTCTTAACAATAAGGTTCTTTGCTCTTTCATGTCAGCAAGCTCTTTTCTTCCCCCTCCCCCCACTTTTTCTTTCCTCTTCAGGTTTTATAACTGCTTGAAACATTTCATTTAGAGCCATAACAATTGTTCCCATACCGAAGAACAACCTGTTGTTTCTCTTTTAGATATGAAAAATGGATTGCATGTCTGATAGCCTGTTTTTCTTCCAGTAGTATCAGTTAGTATAATATGGGACATAACCTCTCCCAGCAATACTTCTCTCATTCTGCTCCACGGGGACCTTAAAATTCATTCAAGTACACTTACTGAATTATGAGTGCTGTGCCTGTAAGACACAGATGGACACCTGCACTGTTTGTTTGTGGAGTTATTCCTGGGTCTAATGGCATTCAGTCACTGGGCAGACACTATCTAGACTGACAAGTGAAAAAGTTTAAAAAAATTATAGGACACTTATATTGTCATGGGCAGCAACAGCTTTCAACTTACTGTGGAGACACGTTTCTTAAAACTGGACAGCATGAAAGTCATAAAGCAATTTTTCCATAAAAGACAGAGATAAACCACTGCCAACAGGTTGTCATGTTTATCAGTCATCTATCCATTATAAAACATGGAGGTCTCATACGTGGTAAGTCAATAAAGTCTTGTTTGTACATAGCTTATGTTTTAAGAGCCTTGTATAATGCAAAGTTAAGAAATTAATTATTTTTGAAAAGATCATGTTACAAAGCCTGCTCTTCATGTAAAGTTACTTTAAAACAAAAGCAACTAAAACCAAACACAATAATAAATATCTCAATATAGCTCTACTGTTAGACGAAAACTGAAGTTTCAAAAAGGAAAAATCAATTTAAATGTGGCCTCCCAGTGTAGCTATATACATTCTATAACTCTTCAGCTGTTGTGTTCAGTAGCCTGTAAGGTAGGTATGTAAACCGTAAGAGCAGCCCATATGCAAGGGCTCCAGTTACAAACTTGAGAAAGTGATGACTACAGTTTTTTTCTTCCTACTTCTCAATGGAAAATCCAATTCTGTTGGTCTATTCCTGGAAGCACTTACTTCACAATGTTTTAACTTTGTGGTAATTGTAAGGAAAGCAGAGGTCTTGTGTCATTCCTTTCACTGCTCTTATTTCTCACTTGAGGGTAACGGTTTTCTGCTAAAAGCTAATTTTATTTTCTTCAGTTAATCATAATTGGCATAGCAGCATGCTTAATGGCACACTGAAAGCCTGGCTAAGAGATTTTGTTCTCTAATGTATTTTAATGTCAGTCTGTCTGACTACTTTTCCATGAATGTGAACAGAACTCAAATATTTGCACATTCAAATCTAGTAAATCTAGTAGCTGCCTGAGCAAGCAGGAACACACTATTGAAACTTCCCATGAGCATTTTTTAGAAGTTCTGCTGTAAGAATCTGATACAAGGTCTGACTTTATCTGACAAAAGGCTGCAAGCTCATGAAAATAAAAAAAAATCCCTCTTTTTTAAATGCTTATTCAGAGGTTATATTGGTAGGTATTGGCAGGTATTTACCATTCTACCACTTTTTGTGCATTTAAAATACATACTTAATTTGTTACAGAATGATACATTACTGTCTCACTGCTGCCCAGTCTCATTCCAGGAACACTGCCTGTAGCACTGCTATTTTCCCACCCCCTCCTCTTGATCTCTCTATCCATCTTCTTCATCTGCTCTGAACTTTCCTGTCCTTCACTCCCCTTCTCTGTCCCCAGGATGCACCTCATTTGCGGAAAGCTTTTGGTTCTCCTGATATTTACAGAAGAGAAGAGAGGAAACAGTGAAGTTCAGGACTATAGCTGCCATTTTCATGACAGTCTTTACAACCTTTTCCTTTCCCTTCTTCTTCCCCTTTGTGTTCTTCATCCCCTCTTCCCCTGTGCCATGGAGTTGAAGCTACACTAACCAGTTCTTTTTTTTTCTAGGTGTATGTGTTCTCTGTCAGTGGAGAACCTCAATATTTTCAAAATCTTTGAGTATAAAGAGGAAAAGAAGATTGTAACATTGCATGAGTGGTTGATCAATATCCATGATCATTCAGGCTTGCAGCCAAATCCAGTATTAGTCCGATTACACAAACAGTGGAGGTTCTGAAGCACCTTGTGGATAAGTGCTGTATCCTCAGACAATGGGACATGCAAGATATGTCAGCAATTATGTGATCTGAATGGGTAAACAATACAGATTCTAGGTGATAAAAGTGACATGATATTTTATGTACTGCAGACTGACGACCTTGCTGCAGCAAGCAACAACAGATTTTTAACATCCTACAATTCCCCAAGGCTAATTCCCAACCAGTGATAGCCAGCTTGTGACATAACCAATTTTCTTTCCAGCAGGTAGAAAACTTTGCAGTTATAAGTAATGAAATCTTGGCACCTGGATAGCTAACTTGTTTGCATCAGTGTCCATGGAATGAGTTGAGAACTCAGAAGGTTCTGTATGTGGTGCAGGCACATACATGACCGTGTCTGCAAGTTTTATAAGGGTTGATAGAAATTCCTTCTGTGTTTGAATTCTTAATAACCCCAAACATCTCTTTCTTGTAGACTATGGAAAGTACATTAACCAACAATGCATGAATACTAGATGCAATCAGCCACGTGAGTGTCTTTTTTCTTATTTTCTGAAGAAGTTATTTAATGATCCAGGTGTTTTCTATTTCTATAAAAATATTTTCTCATGCATCATAAGAAGAAAGTTACAGTGTTCTCTTTATTCTTTTCTGCTATTCTATTTGTACATTATTATATTAGAACTATGTCCAAGTAGTGATGAAGACTACTTTGTGTGAGACAGCTCTCCATTAAGTCATTTATTTATGCCGTATTTTGAATAGCCCTAATAATATTTGCAGAATGAGTCTCAGAGATATGTTATAGACCCACTGTGGTATTTTGAATCACAATGTTAAGTCTCTAAAGAAAATTAATTACTTTATTGCGAAGGTAATTAAGCTTGCTTGTAACAATTTCTAAATCTGATTGGAAAAAGACCAGACTAACAAGTGTAACTGAAGTACTGAAAAATGTTACAATGGCTTCATTTTTCCTCCTTAGCTTCTGATGTTCTGATAACAAAGATAGAAAAGGAAGTTGCTTTAGGGAAATATCACACACAGTTTCAATAAAGATATAAAACAGCCAGCTGGCATGTATATTTATATTTATGCTTTTGATAAAACATATTTCTTGCAAGCCCATAAAAGCTGAGGGGAATATAACTGCATGAATCTTCAATGAAAATCAGCCAGGACTTGTTATATTTCTTGTTTTTTAATAGGCCAGCTAATGACAGAAATAGTTTAAATTGAAGATTTTACAAAAAGGCTACCAGATACTTTTATTACTAACAAATGTATGCATGCAGAAGCATAGCTATATATGTTGATACATGTGCGTGAATGTTCAAGTGTGCATACAGAGAGTAAAAGAGATGCACAAGTGTGTATCTGATTCCGCAGTGCCCATTCACACTCAAGTGTTTTGGCTGCTCTGAGAACAGCAAAATGGCAAAAGACCACAGATATTTCTGATCTTTTCCTAGTAAATATTTTTACTTCTGGTTTGTAGAAAAGGCACTGAAAAATTACTCCAAAAATAATCTCATATGCTTTTAAGAACCTGAATAATTTTATAGCAACGTCTTAGAACATGACCCTGAAATCTTTGATACCTTGTAGTCCAGTGAAGGATTGAATGATGAATATACTGCACCTTGGAAACAGAAGAGCTGTGAACTTTTCAAATGCTTTGGCAGCAAAGTGATTTGTCAGAAAGAATAAAAGACTTAAATTTATCATCCAGCATGAAGCAATTGCTCTCTGGGTGAACTTTTGTAAAAATCACACTAACTCTGTGCAAAATTAATCCATGGAATTTCAAGAACATAATTCTGGAGGTGAATATGACCTCAAGTATCTAAACCTATGATATACCCTTAACTTACAATCTAGACTCTTACTGGAATTTTAAAGCTCAGAATATGTGATCTTACAGCACATAATGGTTATCAGAGGATATATATCTCATGTAAGAGAATATCTTCAGGAAACAAAAAGCTTTTCTTGATAGGTGGAGAGATGCCATGTGTTATTTTTTTGTGTTATTTTTTGTGTTATTGTATAACAATTATTAAAAGTAATTTCAAGACTGGTGTTTAATTATGTGAAATTTGGAGAGATTTGTCTTGGCCTCCTGCATCTCAAGTGCTTGATTCTGCATGAGAAAAACACCTTATGCCCTGAAAGAAGGCACTGCCTTCTTGATCTGGGAAATGCTGAATGCAAGGACCTCTTCTTGGAAGTTATCACTGCACAGTTGTCTTGTTCTTGTTTTATCCTTAGACATCTGAGCCTAGGATATAGGCTTGAGAGAGTGGACTGGATTAAATGGACATGATACTTGTTCTGGTTCATTATGACTACTGCCATTTTCTGTTCACAGTCTGTTCGAACGCACCACAGCCCAGGGAACTCAGAGATCTTCAGGGAGACAGCTGCACTTACTTTCTCCATTTCACCTCAATCTGGGAAAGGTGGACTGCTGAATGCAGTTTTAATCTAAGTCTGTGTTAGCGAAGGTGATATTAGACCTCCATCTCTCGTTACACTCTCACACCATCATAGTCTTCCTCAAAATTGCATGTATGGCCCCATCTCATAGAGGCTGTGTCCTTCTGACAAGCTTGGTGAGAGCCATAGAGGAAGCTCTTTACTGGTGATTTTTCTTCAGTCATGTTCAGAAGGGTACAAATGTATACCACTAATTGCTGAAACATTTTCAAAATGTGTCTTTTAAAGTTTGTTTATAATTACTTTCAGAAGCCTCCATCATGAATTCCCAAGTGCAAGAGTAGTACAATCCTGTGACATTTTTCATTCTGGGCACTGAACTAAATTGGGAGGGAATCCTCATTAAAATCATTAGACCTGCTTGCGAGTTAAGGTACTGCACTCATTGTGAAGAGAATTAGTGATTGCAGCATACTGTGGAAAAAAAATAGGAAAACAATTAAATTTTAACACCTTAGGAATGCCAAAATTATATAAAGATTTTACTCTCTGGTCTGGTTTCATAAATTCTCTGAAATGTTGCTAATGTCACAGAAAATGTAAACACAAATCAAATCCTTGCTTTTGGCTTACAATAGGATGAGAAAATAGCTGGACAGGATTGCATATATTCATATTCTTGCACAGATAACAAATAAACCAATCTTAACTGTCAGGTAGAATTGTGAAGAAGATAGAATAGATTAGAAGTGTTGGTCAGCCTTGAAGTCTGCCAACAGGAGAGTATGTTCAAAAGAACACAAACAATACTTGTTGCAAAGTAAGTAACTGAAGATATCACATGCCAGGTAGGCATTTGTGTTCAAATGCCTGCTTAGTAGGTATTGATTTGTGTGTTCAGGACTATAATTCTTGTCCAATTTTGACATGTGTATTCAGATGTCTACCCACTGAAAATTGGTTCTTTAAGATTATTTCAGAAACAAAAATCTTTTCCCGTAGAATCATGCATTTAGAGGTTGCTGAACTCTCCACTTTCTACTCATCCATTTTGTGGAAATTTCTTGTGATTACAGGATACAGTACAATGACTCTTTAAAATTAAACTTGTAGTACTTCCAAAAAGGAAAAGAAGAATAAGTGCTGCTGGAGACAGAGGGAATATCTGTAGGAATAAGGTTATGTCTGCCCAGCATGTTCCTACTGATAAGCCTAAAGTCCATTCAGTCTTATGGAGATGCATGAGGGCTGTTTGAGATGGGCATAAAGGATGTCAGCACTTTCAAGAATTTGGTTAAATGAATTTTCCTTTTTGCACACCTTTCATGTGTCCTACTGGAACTCAAACAACATAAAAGGAAACATAGCTGAGGGACAGGTTTTGTGAAATTGATTTTTGCAAATTCCTAGCCCAAGAAAAAGGTTTCCATGTTCTTTTTTTCTTAGTCAGACTAAGACTGTTTCTTACAAGCATGGTCTCTTCCAGATTCCTTATCCAGGCTACTGCTACACTGTATTGTTGTACAAAAATTGGATGAAATTATCTATTAGAAAATAACTATCAACTCAGTGGTTATAACCACTTTCATCTTTTAGAACAAGAAAAGTACTCAATATATATTCAGGAAATGTCAACAACATGCACTACACAAAGCATTTCCATTAACACAGAAACTCATCCAGGCCTTGAGGGGTAGAGTCGACAGTCAATTCCACAGCAGAAAGGAAGACTGAAGAAAATTGTGAGACTTTCCCTGTGCGAGTCTGAGGGCTTCCACACTTCCACATTCCTGCTCCTTAGTGGTTGGTAGTGTACCAGTTTCAAGTCCTATGTTAATCAGCCGAGAGAAGAAAGGCACTCAGAAAATTTTAATGTCTGGAGCCTGTAAGTTGAAAGGTTTTTATCCCTCTCACCATATACCTTTGTCTTGCTGTCATTGTAATGGAAACTTAAATTGTGATCCTCAAAGGTTAGAGATAGGTTTGTGGAGAATGTATTTGCTAAGCAAAGAGGGACATCTCCTTTACATTTCTAATTTGAATTCATTACCAAGCAATATACCACCTTCTGATGTAGTTTTCTAGTGGACCTGTACAAGAAATATGACAAGAGTAGGCTCAAGTCTTACCATTATTCATTCCTAAAACAACTGGAGCATACAAAGCTGTAACTCCTGTGTTTGGGCTATTTGTGATTCCAGAAGAGCAAGTTTCTTTCAAAAATTTTACAGAGAAGAAATGACAGTGAACTCAAACTATTCAGGACAAAAGCCCCACTGAAATTAAAACGAAAACACAGCAGTTGGATCATATTTCCATTTCAAACCTAAAAGGAGTTTACTAAAGACTATCAAAGCCTCATGCCATGTAAGTGGAAATATTTTATGCATGCAGATGGTCTATGGTCTTTTTGGTTTATTATTACAGTGAAACAGGTAGGAACATAATGATAACTTACATAAATATGTTTCTTTTTGATCATTTACAGCTGCTTTGCTTGTTTTCTTTCACTGTGCATTTGAGCAACTGGTCATTTCAGTCGAGGATTAAATTCTTCCCTACTGAAAGAAGTATTTAGTACTCAGGAAATCTTTTCTAAAGAGAAGAGTGCCAAAAATGAAAATTACATTATATTCTATATTGAAGACAGATTATTAAAGTTTACTAGCAGATATGTTGTATAAAGCCTGGATTCCAAAAGATTTGGAATCACTACTAATTTATGAAGTCCCATTCCAAAGAAGGAGACAGTAATGAGAGAAACGATGGGTCATGAATTCCACCATCACCAAACCTACAGCTCTATTTCCTTTTATAGATTATTTCAACAGAACATACATTTCTTTTCCTTCCAGCTCCACAGAAAATTTAAGGAGCTGTAGTATATAACAGAGAGAGAGCCTTAAAGCAGTCAAGAATCTCCCACATGTGAAGAAAATCTATTAAAATTTGATGTAAAATGCAGGGTGATTTTACTGAGGAGGCCTGAAGCTTTTCAACCAACATATCCTGTGAGGCACTTTGCAGGAGCTGATGTGAGAGTGCAACTGTGAAAGGGCACAAGATTTCATCCCATCATCACTGTGCCTCTGGAAATGCATCTTGCCATTTAATTTGTCCTTCAACATCTGAAGAGGAGGGTGGGAACAATAATCACTTTCTCAAGGTGGTGTTTTTATTCATTGCACCACTAGCATTTTAAAAATAAAATATAGCAGAATTTCCCATTTTGAAATTGGTATTTCTCACATTAATAATAATTTTCTATTATTATTATTGTTTATAATTATGCCATTTTTGTATCCTTGTCTGATTTCCTGCTTGTGGCAGTCTTGGTGTCTTTATACCACGTGTGAGAAGGTACACCATTATTGTTATCTCAGTGAGCATCCAAATTTGCGTGTGATTTTCTGTCTTTCTGTTTCCTGTACAGCTGTTGTTATGGAGTACATTCCTTTCTAGTTTTTTAGTATAACTGCGAGAGAGCCATGAGAGTCCATATGCTTAATGCCCTCCTTCAATGTTTCGTAACACTGTGGAGCTAAGTGGCAGCCAGGGAAACTGACTGAAAACAATCACTGTCATTATTATTTTTATCCATGAATGTACTAAAATAATTGTTCTCATAGATTATCTCTAATTTATTTGCAGTTATTTCAGCATATTGTTACTTTATACACATATGTAATTCCTTTAACCGTATTTTTAGTTCCTCCTCTGCAGGCAATGTTTAAAATGTCATTAAAAGCCATGAAAATCCTAATCCTATGAGGACTTTGAAATTCAGATTTTTTTTTTTCCCCAAAAGATACATTCAATTCTGAGATGCACTCAGGCATGAATGGAACAAAACAATTCAATTTATTTTTATATGGTTACATTCACATGAAGTTTTATAGAATTCATTTTTTTTTCTGAAAGACAAGAGTGATAGCAAGATAAAACCTTGCAGAACTGACAACAGTGTCTTTGGTGCATGCAGAAAGTGACAACAGAGTGGTGTGATAGATTAGAAAAAAATGAATGTTAAAATAAAAAAGACAGAGGTAAATATTTTGTCACTGTGTCAATAGAATAATATTGGTGTCAGGAGAAAATAACATAACTGGAGAAGGTGATTGTGATCCATATGACTTGAATGTAGAAGTAAGAGAGATTAAATGAGAGAAAGTTGCAAAGAAAAAGAGAAAGATTAAATGAAAGTTGCCAATATTTGAGAAATCCCCCCCAAAAAGAGTAGTTCTGCATAGCCATGAGAGAGCTGAGAGGAGACCCAGGTAAAATAGGCAGAAGTTGATAGGGCCAGAATGGTGGAAATCTAAGGGGAAATTTTGTAAATGAGAAGGGGAAACTTGCCTTTGTTGTCAAAAGAAATAGTGCCACACCTCTATTCTCTGAAGGAGAATAATCTGGCTTCACTATTATGAACTCTTTAAATTTAAGGATTAATATCTTTTATGGATTAAGACAGAAACTATTGAAATACCAGTGTAAGCCAGTGATAAAAAAGGGTGGTCATTCTCAAAGCAAGTGCCTTCAAGTGTTTACAACAGAGGAGAAGAAAAGGGTGGACAGAAGAGGGACACAATCAGCTGTAATCTGCATAAGGGAATCTGAGAATTCTCATAGATTAGAAAAATAGAAATAGCATTGCTTTTTAAATCTAGATCCAAAATATATCAAATTTTTCTACATTTGTTCTTTGCTGAGTGGTGCAGTCTGTGCTGTACAGGTTGAAGGTCTGGCTGAAGGCTGTCAGCCTGTGAATGCTGATGCTCCTTTTGCTCCTTCTCCTTAACTCCACAGAGACACCAGGTCACCTCAGCTGTCCTTCCCTTAACTTCTGTCATCCTGTTTTCTGAGATGACAGTAACAGGTGAACATGTAGCTTTTTCTCTAGGTGCATGCACAGGTTTTAGCCACTAGTCTCATGTCTCTGCTGGGTAAAGGGTCAGAGGTAGCTAAGACTGAGTTGGTTGCTGTAATACTTCACTCTTGATGCACAGAACAATTCCGGTCAGTGCTGAGCACTCAGCAGGTGCCCAGGTGACAGTGAAACTGCCTGAATTGCACTGCTGATGTAATAGCACAGGGGCAAAAAAATAAAAGAAGAAATAGGTAGCAGTATAGCAAGAATAGTTTGTAAGGCCCGTGAGGGTCAGAAATGAAAAAAATATCCTTAAAATTTTGGACAAATGAGTGTTAGAGGATAAGGAGAAACACATCAGCAGTCAAGGCAGGAGCTACAGCTGCTAAAGAGCAGGACTTCCAGAGCTGGGGGAGCTGACCTGGTCTCTGCTCTGGACATGGAGGGATGAAGGAGGCACAGGGAGGTCTGATACCCTGACAAGCGGAGGTTTGAGAGAAACAGGAGGAAGAGATGCAGGATTTATAGATCACTATTTGTAGCACCTATTTCAAAGAGAGGTGATCACTATTTGTTTGTATTTTGGTTCTGTATCTAGAATATTGGTACCGGTATTGCAACTCGTACATCTTTTTTTTTTTTTTTTTGTATGCATGTTTTCTTTTCAAAACAGTCTGCTTGGGTTTTGCCAACCATGGTGAAGTAGGATTTTTGCATGTATATGCATATTTTAATTGTTAACTTTCCTGAAAATGTTGTGGCTTGCTAGGAAAAATACTTGAAATCCATACAGAATTCCAGCCCATCCATTTCAAAAGACTGAATTTGTCAAATTGGAGTTACATTAACTCCCTAAGTAAACAAAACCAAGCATTTTGTATCAAAATAATCTCAAGTATAATGGAATGGATGATTACAGTTTATATCACATTACATCTTTAGTACTTTTAACAGACCCGTAAAAAAAATTGTGTGCAATATTCAGCACATATAACAACATTCCTGAGCTACGTTGCAATCTCTTTAATTACATGAATACTTTCATTGATTTATATGAGATGCTTCATATAAATAACCATAAAAAAATATATGTCTATTCCCTATGCTCACATTCTAGCTTGCAGTTTTATAAGGTTATGGTAGTGCAAAGTGCTCAATATTAAATCCTTGCTGACAAATGAGGAGGTTTATTTTACTGACCAAATTGCAATGTGTGCAGATTAATAAAAATATGACTTACTGGGTTCCATGTCATGTGTATAGAGGAGCTCAGAGAATTTATGCAAGTCTGTAGGGGGACTGCTGTGTTCTGAACAAGTTTATGAGTCCTAATCAAGTGGAGAAACACATGAATTATGAGCTTCTCTTTAAAGCACTGTTATTTGCAGTAGTAAAAATGGCCAGCTTCCCTGGCTGTTTGACATTCATACCCCAAAATCTGGGGAGCTGAGGAGAGAAAGGACAGCAATGCTGCCACCAAATGAGACCTGTACCCAGTGGAGGAAACAGCCAACAGGAACCTTGTGGAAGTCAACAAATCCATGCTGAGTCCTGTGCATGGGCAGGCAGAACATGCAGAAATAGAGGCCACCAACATACAGGACTGTATTGAGAGCAGCACAGTCAGTGGGTGGAGGGAAATCAGTATCCTGCTCTGCTCAGAAATACATTGATCACTTGCAGTGAAATTGGGTTTGTTCAGCCTCAAGAAGAGGGGAGGACCCAAATAAGAGCCAATACTTATGAAAATATTATTGAGAAGATGGAGCCGTGATCTTCCCAACTGTGCATGGCAGGAAGATGAGACACAATGAACACAAACAGCAACAGCAGAGGTTCAGACTGGATAAAGGGACAAAAAATCCTTTTCCTCAACAGGGCAACGAAGCTGTGGCACAGGTTGTCCAGGGAAGATGTGCAGTCTTTAGGCCAGTTTACAAAACAAGATTTTTCTTCACCTGGCTAGGTGAAGCCCTGAGGAACCTGGTCTGACCCGAGCTGGACCTGCTGTGAGCAGGGGGTTGGACTGAAGGTCTTCTGAACTCTCTTCTAGCCAGAACTGTTTAGTGGCTCTGTGATCCTTCATGGCCATTGCTCCACTAGGGATGGCAGTAGGACAGGATGTGTGCCCCAGGAAATGACTGTGAGAGAAATTAGCAGGTCTTCCTTGCTCACTTTTTGCTAAAAAAAAAAACGATGTGGAACATCGAGAAACCTCACTCTACTATTTATCATGTGCGATATCTCTGGTGTGAGAGACCAGTGCATCAATAGCCACAGCCTTGTCATGTTTGGGCTGTATCTTATAACACAAAACAAGTGAAAACTGTAGCAGTTGAGGTGGAAAGTCTTGTGCATGTCCTTAGAGTGTAACAAGAAGAGTGGGGAACAGTTTTTCAAAAACTGCTTACTGATACAAGAATAAAGGAGCATGAGCAGAGCTCCTCAGCCTGAGGAACGCGTAAGAAAGGAATAGCTGAGAGCTAATAAGGTCCAAGAGGTGACTGAGGTAAGCCTATGTCAAACCTCAGCTGTACTGTTAAAAAGCTCTGTCAGTTCAGTGCCAGCAGCTGCTGCAGTGAGGCTGCCTAGAAGAGCACATATCCTCTGCCTGCTTCATTCTGTGCCAGCAAAGTTACCACTCTGACAAATGGATTACATTGAAAATAGCACTGCTGTTAGCAAAAAGATTTGCTCTGTGTAGTCTTCAAAACTGGGTAAAACATGATTAGGTACAAACAAAAGTATTCTCTCTAGAATATTTAAGATACTAAAGTACATTCTTGAAGCACGTTAGCAGGCACCGTAAGAAACCTATTAATAAATTCTGATCAATTTTGTCCTTTTGAGTTAAATGTGATTCTTGCTCCGGTGGAGTTTTCCTGGAAAGAAGGAAGTTAATACAGCATGCTGTTCCAGAAAAAAATTTATGCTGGAATGAACAAAAAATGATTCAACAGGAATACACTTGTTTAATGATTTTCATTGAAAAATTGGAATAATCAATTTAAGGAAAATATCTTACCAGTTTCTTTTATTATAGTTAATGGCTAAGTTGGATCTGTTATTTACTCATTCTAAATAATATGTCTAAAGAACACTACATGAAAACAATTATACAAAAAGCACTGATTAATTTTGAATCTCTTCCTGCTTTCAAAATCTTTGTCAAGTGAATGGAATAATTTGTGCCATTTATGTTTCTTATTACAGTATTTGTCATTAGAATGAGGTGTCAGAGAGCATTTAGACTGTCTCATATTTTATGAGTTAAAATAGTGTGCCATACTGTTGTGACCTTTTCAATGTTCTGCATTTTCCTCTGTTCCTTTATGTTGCTTGCTTTCTCTGAGTGTCTTGTACAGAGAAGGGCAATGGAGCTGGTGAAGGGTCTGAGGAGCAGCTGAGGGAGCTGAGGTTCTTCAGCCTGGAGAAAAGGAAGCTCAGGGGTGACCTTGTCACTCTCTACAACTCCCTGACAGGGAGCTGTAGCCAGGGGGAGGTCATGCTCTTCTCCCAGGCAACCAGACAGGACAACAGGACACAGTCTCAACCTGCCCCAGGGAAGGTTCAGGTCGGACAACATGAAAAATCCCTTCACAGGAAGGGTGATTAAACATTGGAAGGGGCTGCCCAGGGATCACCATCTCTAAAGGTGTTTAAGGAAACACTGGATATGGCACTCAGTGCCATGGTCTGGTTGACAAGGTGATGGTTGGTCATAGTTTGGACTTGATCTTGAGGCCTTTTCCAATCTGATTCTCTGAGGCTTCATTCTAAGATGGTAAATATGAACTTACAGGGTATGAACAAGCAAACAACACAAAACAGTATGTCTGAAGGAAATAATCCCAGTGTGTGTGTCCATGCAGTGTAGTCTGGTAAGCACATTTTGACATACCTCAAAATGGCTTTACAGGTATGTCAGCAGCACTGGCACAAGGATTCTGTGCTGCACAGTGCTGTGAGAACACAAAGTAGTTTAGGGGGACATCTCATTTAGGACATTTAGGGGGGCATCTCATGTTAGGGAACATCTCATTACCATAAGATGCGAATGATACACAGATATATAGGACATTTCTACTCATATCTAGTGAAACTGTTGCTAATAAACATTGGCAAGATTAAAAACTTTCCTTCTTTGAGATTTAAACTAGTACTTGACTACAACACATCAGGATGAAGCCTTCAAAGAGGTAATTTATCTTACATTGGCTCAGCATAAAGCTCTTTTGCATTAAAATATCTAGTGGTTGTCTATTACTGAAGACAGTAATAGACATTTGAACTGAGTTTTTAACTCACTCCTATGACTAACCAGAAAACAGTCTGTCATTGTGGCTGAGTCAAAATACATGCAGTCATGGTCCATCCCTGACACTGTTAAGAGGAAAAAAGAACTGAAGAAGCAGTGTAATAGATTGTGTAATTGCCAACAAAATTTCTTTAATTTATATATTATTTAAAATGCAGCCTGAATTCGACAATGTGACTGGTGACTCCTCGTCTCACTCAATCTTTGCTTCACTCTTGAATGATGATAGAAAAATAGTTGCAGAGATCACAAGTATAGTTACTACTATTTAGAGCTTCCTGATTAAAGAAAAACATCAGCTGACTGCAACAACATGCTTTAGATAATCCTGGACACTTCCATCCAGTCTTTGGTCCCAGAATGGTCTTTTCTTGGAATATGGATATTGTGACAAGAGGTACAAAGTTAATATTTCAAATTAAATACAAACAACTCTAACACTTTAGCTTAGATTAGCAAGGAATTTGTCAGAACAAAATACCAATTCTAGTGGTGAAAAGTGTACATTATTGTGTTTTGTGTGAACCTCACAACACAAAGCAAATAAACTGAATATTATTTGCTACTGATTCTGCCTGAAAATCTTGCAACTGATATACAACAAACTCATTCCATCATATTGTCCTTCCTGGTAGGTTATATAAATAAATGATTGGAAGTGGCTTCTAAATCACAAAGTCTTATGAGTCTGGTTCACAAGTTTCACAGAGGAGGAGCAAGAATTATAGAATTACTCAGTGTGACCAAACAAGTGATGATTGGTTCTCTTGATCAAACAAGGTAAAGTAGTAATGGAAACTGGGAAGCTACAAAACACAGGGTGTTGTGCTGAGAAAGTCTCAGAGTGTTCCTCTGCCATGACAGCAGAATAAGAGAAATGACAGGAGCATGGCTAAAGGTGGATGTTTGGGCAGGACTAATGGATAAGACAAGAAAGGAAAACATCAGACACTCCTTTTCATAGGAAGAAATGAAGGCATAGGAGGACTGCTGAGTACCTTGTTATCATGTCTCCCCTTGCAGAGAAATAGTTTGCATTTTTCTTCAAAGTTTTTGCATATCTCCATAAAGCATCTCTCTGTTTCTGATGAATCTTTCTAATTTTCGAAATATATTTTTTGATATTAAATACATGGAAAATGGTCTAAATAACTACCATTATGTTCGTTTAACATAAATGTACGTATTTTTTAAAAGAAAAAATTGAAAATTAAATGCAAAAATATGACAATCCAAAGTTAAGGCTTGAAACTATTATAACCTTGACAGTTTATTTCAATAAATCAAGTTAGGTGCTGTACCTATGACCTTCACACAGGAAATATTTTTGGTACTTTTTCTGTAGTGAACTGTTTCAGAGCAAATACTAATTTTTTTTTCTTCCATTGAAAACAGTGTGAAATTGAATATGCCAGAATTCTGATTTTCTCCTTCCAGCTGATGCATGAAAATAATAAGTACTACAGGGTGGGTGGTTGCCACTGCTGACTGTTCCATTTTCCCACCAGGACCTCCAGCTCCTTTTCTGGAGGACTGCTCCAGTGAAGTCAGTCCCCTGAGTGTAGTGTTTCACTGGGCTGTTACATCCTAAGTGTAAAACTTAGCATGTTTCTGTGTTGGTCTCCATGAGGCTCCTGCTGGGCCTTCCAGACTACAGTTTGTCTAGCAAAATACTACAGGAGATGGTCTAGAAAGGCACGATAGATCACACCTGTACACGGTGGTGACCATTTCATCTCAGGAGCAAACCAAGTGGTAAACTAAAAATTCCTCTTCATAAATCTACACTGGCTGTGCCCAATAAACTTCCTCTCCCTCCCATGCTTCAAAATGGTTTTTAGTAAGAACTGCTACATAAAACCCTACATATATTAGGGTGGATTTGACTTTCCTGTACTTTTCTAGATACTCTTACTTGCCTTTTTGAATATGGGTTTAACATTTACCTTCTACCAGTTAGTGCTCCTTCTTCAATCTTCTCTTTTTCAAATGTAGGTATTTCCATTTGCTCTTTAATTTAAAATACTTCTTCTTATGTTTCAATTCAAAGCCTATTTCAGTCCATTTAAGTTTGACCCAAACTTAAAATGAAAATCTCCATGTAATTTAAAAAGAAGAAAATTATAAAGAATATAAAAATGTAATAAACATAGATGAATTTTTGGACTCTTTCTAGAATAATGAAAAGAAAAAATGAATAAAGTGAACTAGAAAAAAAGTGAATATCTGTGAAACTAGAGAACTACTTATTTAAATAATTATAAATTGTAAATTTCAGCAAAGAAAGCAACTAAACAAGCATAAAGATTTCATATTTTAATGTTTAAGTAAGTTGATGAGAATTAACAGTAATCAGGAAAGTTAGTGAAAATGCTAATGCAGAACTTGATTAAATAAAAGCTTTTGTTTCCTATTGTTAATTTTCTTACAATAATTTTTTTAAATTTAACAGCAGTGCCCCAAGTAAACATCTGCTCCACTTTTTTAGCACAATCTTCAATTTCTCATTGTAGTGCCATCCAGAGTAATGTCAATAAACCTATTAGTTAGTGCACTTAATTTAGACTTAGTATTTATAAGTATCCCATTTCTCTCCTTCAGTGTGTATTATTGCTGCATTTATCATCACTGAATTACTTCTGTCTTTTCCTGTCCACTCACTGTGTCCCTGCGAAATTCCTTGTTGGCTTTTTCCTTTTAGGACTTTTTGTCTTTAGAAATAAATTAACATGGTCTTATATCTGCTGTATCTACAAAATATGTTGTTAATTGCTGTTGTTTTTACCATGGCCTAATCAATGCTAACATGGCATCTATGTTTAGAATACTGACTTTTAAATAATCGTTTTGTGAGTAGGCAATAGTCTAGGGAAACTGAAAACTAAACAGTAAGTGCTGATAGGCAGGTGCTGAAAATGACAATATTTATAACATATATACCAAACAGGCAACTGGTTGTGAACAAAGCCATGGCATACACAGACACTGAATATGAGACATCCTCTGAAGTGTGTGCAATTTAATTGGTGGTTTTGTTTTCCTCTAAAGGAGAGGTGTGCATCAGGGAAGAATATCAATGCTGAGATCTACCATGATTAGAAACTCATTAACTAGTATTTTAAACATCTGCTTTATTGACTTTTAAAGATTTGTTTAGCATGCATTTGTCTTTTAGTATGCTTAATTTGTTTGATTGTCTTTAAATGTTGCTCCAATAGGGAAATTGATTATGCAAATCAGGTATTTCTTTGATATTATCTTTTTATTTATATTGAATGCACCTAAAATCTCCTTTCCCTGAACACAGCCCAGGCAAACAGTCACACAAGAAAAAGCCCACTAAAGTGATCTTTCTTTCATGCTTGCTTTTGCAGCCAATCACACTCTAACACATGCTCAGGCAATCAATATCCATGAAAAGTGAGTGGGGGTTAAGTTTCTAGGTAGGAGCTTATCTTTATATTGATAACTTAGCGATATCTAGAAAAACACAATGACATAATGAGAGGCTGACTTTTATGCAACCTGAGCCTACAACAGCTGCATCTCTGCCTGGGACACTACAGCCAGAATTCCTTTGGCTGTGATTCTCCCCAGGCATTCCCAATCACATGCTGTACATCTCATCAGGTTTCCCATGTGACCATGTGGTTATCACTACATAAAAAGGCATTTTTTGCTCTTTCTCCTAAAATTCAATCTCCAGCTCTGTGACTGATGGTGGTAATTATCCTTTCCCCATGTAAAAGTAGCATGCAACACATTTTATGATTTTATGCTGAGGCAGCTGGTCCCTTGAAATAAAAATCCATGAATCTGCCCAGCTCAGTTCCTGAGAATATTGTCAAGGGAGAGTATCTCCTGACGCTCACATGTTCCTCCAGCTTCAGTGTTACAAATGCTACTGAAGCTAAAGCATAAGTCTTGTCACTTGTTCACTCAATTCAAGAGGAAGGAACAGTGAGAAGGGGCAGAGTTAGGAGCTGCTTCAGCTGGATTTACCCATCTCTTTGCAAAACAATTGCCAAGGAAAGAAGAGCACTGTACTCCCAACCACCACAATCAGACAAAGGAGAGTAGAAACTCTGCAAAGGGACTTGAAAGTCCTTGATTCTCATTAGTGAAGTTTTAAAATAGTCCAGCATTCCTCGTGCAATGTGTCTGCTGAGAATGATTTCCCCATTTCTCATTATGTATGAATGCCAGTGCACTGTGCAGCTCCAATGCACAGTTGATTAATAAGGTCAGAATTAGAAATTGAGAGCTTTCCTTTTCTTAGCATCTACCACAGTTTTCTCTCAACAGGGTTTTCTTTGAAGATTTTCTGTGGTCTGAAACACAGAGCTTATTGGAATAGAAGTTATGTATTTTCTTATGTAGAGCTCTGAACAGTGTGTGATGTCTTAAATTTTTTAAAAAATATTATACATTGTGTTTTGAATAATTTGTATTAAAATCTCTTACGTGCTATAAAGTAATTTTGGAGAAAACACATTAATTGCTAGGATAGTCCTTTTTATCAGTAAATAAGCTCTATATACTCAGATGCCATTTTGTTTTCAGAAGGATAAGTCATTACTTTATGTGAATTTTGAATTAAACAACTCAGTCTTTCAAGTGTCACAATACCATCAATCCACTGTGATTAAATTGCTCTTCCATACAGTGACTAAAGCCATGAATTTCAAATAAATTCTAAATTATTTTAGCTGTCTACAAATTACACAAACTTCTTCCCACCTCTGCAGCCAAGGTATTGTGTGTGAAGCTAGCTAACACTCTATCCAATTGTATTTTATGAGCATATTATCAACTATGCATTAGTTCTCTCAAATAAACCCATTGTGTCCAGGATTACAAATGTTTCTTTTGTTTCCTTTTTTCTTTTTTTTTTTTTTAATTTTTTTTTTTTTTAGATTCCTCCATGTTTTTTTCTGAGATTATTGCAATTCTTAATGCTTTTGATATTAACTATAGTAACTGGCCTGGCGCTTCCAACTGTTCCTTCAAGCAGCTCAGATTTTTGGTTTGGAAAATGTAATGGAAAAAAACCCTGGAAACTATTACAGTCCCCACCAGCCTGGCACATAAAAAGAACGACAACTAAATGGAGAGGATTTTACCCATATTCATCTGCAAATTAACCTGGTGCAGAAAGCAGAATTTGAGGGAATAAATTACTCACAGAAACGTTGGTTGGAAGAAATTTCTGCTGTTTGAGGGAGGACTATTGGAATGTAAGAACTGGGCCAGCTGTAACTTTGTCCAGCTAAGTTTTAATTTGAGGGTGGACTTTCCACAGTCCCTCTGGATACCAATAACCCTTTCAGTACTGCACTGCTGTTTTGCAAATGTTACTCTTTATGTCCAACATGAACTTTCAGCTTGAAAGTCATGGCTGCTGCCCCTTGTTTTTCCTTCTGTTTCTACATAGAGGAATTTGGTTCTATCACTTTAAAATACCTGTTCAGGTAGTTATAGGCAGGTATGAAATTATCTGTCAACCTCCTTTGCCAGAATAACCAATCCCATTTCCCCGTACTGTTCCTCCTATGTCACATGCCATTGGCTATCTTGATAACCCCCATGGATTACTTCCAGTTCCTCAATATCCACCTGAAACAGCAGGCCCAAAACTGTGAAACTGCACACTGTACTCTAGACACAGCCTCATCTTAGATACATGGAAGAAGGTAAATTCATCTTCTGAAGCAGACTCTTCCAGGTTGTAGCTACTTTTTCTGTCTTTGTGATTGAGGTGTCCCATTGGCTCACACTCTGCTGTAACATCCAAGTCCTACCCAGTATGGATAGTGCTCAGCTAGTTGGTCCCCAGTTTTGGTTGATGGAAGGGATTACTCTGTCCCAGGTACAATCCTTGCCCTTCTTGCAGTGGAATCAATCCATGTTGGTCCAATGCTTAAATTTCCCAGGATCCTTCTGGATTGAAGCTCTAACATAGGCTGTGTCACCACTCCCTCTGATTTTTTTAGTACTGTTCACAGATTTGCTGCTGATGGGTTCTGTCTTGTCACCTAGGTCAGGGATGAAGCTACTGAAGAAATACTGTGCCAGTACTGACTTCTGGCTAAGTAGCTACTCCTGCCAGGTGTCCAGCTATTGATTACTTGCCTTTTGTTCTGGTTGTCTAGTTTCTTTTCAGCCCATCTAACAGTCTGTTTGTCCTGCCTATCTCAAATTCCAAATCAGAATTCTGTGGAAAGCAGAATCAAAACCTTACTAATTTCAAGCTTTTTCACAGCTAGCATTTTATCCTCACCCCTTTAGCCAGTCATTTCATTGTAGAGAGCAGTCAGCCTGATGAAGCTTGATTTTCCCTTGGTGAAACTATATTGACTTTTCCTGATTATTTTCTCATCATTGTCAGACTAAAGTCTTAGAATATATCTTTCTACTCTTCAGAGAAAGTGGCTCAAGAAGATATTTGCAGATGACCAGGTCAGCTTTCAATTTCTGTCAGATGAAAGTAGAACTGACCTTGCAATGGAAAACTGGTATCACATTAGCTGCTCCCAGGGATAAGAGTTACTGCAGCAGTTTGGAAGCTGGCCATGGAGACTGGCTACTGAACTTTTCTTATGATCTTTGGACTGTATGTAAGCACACTAAATTAATATTGTAGCTGAGTAGTCAAATCACTACACATTTAAAATAATAAATTTCTTGGAATCAGCTGCAGAAACACTTTACCAAAGCTGTAACTTGTGCCAATACAGTAGTTCAGCTTGGAATCTAGGCCACTGGTCAACTCCCTGAATAATTTTCTTTGCTACTTCATTTATTATGGCTTTAAAATACATAATTCATTTTAATGCACCTTTCTGTATGCTATAGCCACAGCTATATATTCCCTGGTTGTCTCTAAAATTAACTAGTTAAACCAGGTGGTCTACAGTTCTTATTAAAGTAAAACATATGGGAACAGGAAATCATCCTGCAGTATCACCATCTTGCAGGCTTTCAGGTAGACACACAGCATTATAGCTAAAGGGCATGATGGAGAACATATTCTGCTTTACAATTTAACATTCCTGATGGTGTACCAGCCATCATTTTATGTAACATCAATAAGACTATCTCTAAATTTTCAGAATAGTGGGAAAAGTGACATCTATGCTGTAATCCAGGTTTTCAATACCCTTAAATCTGTTTGCAGGGTTTGACATAGAGTGTTGTAACAGGAAAAGGTGAAAGAAAGCTCTTTCTGAAATTAGACACAAAGTCAAACAAAACTCAAGGTAAAAATCCTTCCCACTGTACCTAAACTAAGAGTCACATACTATGCATAGGGACCCACATTCTTCTGCTTAGCATTAGCATCCTCTGAGGATATTGAAGAAATAATTTTTTCATTTCAATTTATTCATAGAGTTCAAAGACTAGTTCCACAATTACAAAACCTACACTGAATTTAAGAAGCAAATATACTTTTCTCACTTTCCTCATCGACATGATGGAAATGTGAAAATGTTGGACTTGCTTGTTTCCAAGCACTTTATGAGAAGATGAATTCCTTCAGCTTACTAACCATGCAATGTTTTGTTCTCATTATATCAGTTCTACATAAAAAAATTATTTAAGTCCCATCTCATTTTCTATATTAATATAATTTCTACAGATACAGACAGAAACAAAGAAACGGAAAATACCCTTAATCAGGAAAATAGAGAATGTTTTTCGAGAAATAAAAAAAGAACAATTAAATGCAGATAAAATTTGTGTTGAATTCTGTAACTGCTTAACTGTATACCACAGGTCTTTCTAGTAAGAAAAATGTATCATACTTACTGTAAATTCTATATTATCCATAAACAAACTGTAAATTAGGTTTACCAGACAATGAGAAATAACTTTCCTTTGAGAAACTAACTAAAAAATACTAATGAAAAACAAGATAATAAGGTTCATTGCAGCAAGATTTCCTGATTATTGATTTAAATTATGATTAGAATGATTTAACTTCCTCTGGCCTGCTTCTTTCCTTGCCAGGTTCTGATTTTGCCATTACAAGTGTGGTGAGCAAAGAAAATGTTTTGCCTCCTCTGCAAGAAACAGATGAAAGATCTCTCCTAATTTCAGAAGTGAACTTGTAAACAGAATAAGAGCAAGGTCAGAAGTGTGGGGTAACTCAGATGTGTTACCAGCTCCTGTTCTCATTCTGTCCATGTCAGTTTGGCCAACAGCTGAAAAGACACAGAGTAATGATGAAATGTCATAGTTTCTTGCTCTTCTTTTCCATTGCCTTTGTTGTTCATTTCAGTCAAACTTCTTGCTATCTTTTAAGATGACTTACACTTTGGCTGACAGCTCAATCCAACTCTTTAAAAGAAGGGTAGGTTTTCTGTTGGTATTGCAGATATTCACAAAATATTTCATCCTACTCTCCGAAAAATTCAAAGATTATTTTTCTTTACTGCTGGAAGCCGTCCACTGAACTTTCCCACTTGCAAGATGATCAGATCCCATCAAAGCAGTTTATGATTATATTTGTCAGAATCAAATTCACCTTGGATGTTCTTTTCATTCCAGTTAGTGAGTTAGGTCTTAGCTTTCCCCTGGGGTAAACCTGTTGTTCTGACTTCTATTCAGCATACGGTGGCTAACAATTAACAGAAGAATGTGAGTAAAGTAGGCCAAAGTGAAGATTTATTAATAGTCACTGTATTTGTGCAGACACTCAGTGTGGTGGCCACCAGCCTTTGTAACAATCAGCAATGCCAAGCGTGTGCTGGATCCAGAGTAACAGCTGGATGCATTTCAGGTACCAGAAATTACCCAGATCTGTGGGTACAGAGAGGTAGGTGTTTTTCCAGGGAATGACTGGGAGGGGAAGGGTTGCAAATAGCACAGCCTCTGGTTAAGTGGAGATATTTGGAGATGTGGCAGCTCCCAGGACAGCTCTGGAAAGTAAAGAGCTGGGCCTCTCATGTGTCCAGTCCTGCACATTCCCTCTGCAGTTCAGTTGCAGTGGCTGCCCCTGCATGAGCATTTTTGTTAGAGTCAGATGTGCACTTTGGGACTGGACGTCCTGCTCATCCCCACATGCTCTGACTCACAGCTCCTGGACAGCACACGTTTCTCCAAGATGAGAAAGGGCAGCCCAGGGTGGCAGCTCTGGCAATGCAATTGCTGTGGGGCAGTAAGCTGAGTGCTGATGTGGGGGAGCCCCTCTCTGAAATCCCTTTAGCAGGGGAGGATAAGAGCCTCTCCAGGTTCCCCCTCCATTTCACAGTAAAATGAAAATACCAGGGATTATTTGATCTCAGGTGACTTTTCTGAGACGGCTGCTCTTCCCCTGCATTGATTAAGTAACTGCACATGCAGTATACATTTAATTTCTCAGAGTGAAGTGGTACTGTACACCATTATTGACTGTGTGCTTTTTGGGCACTTTGCCCTTAGCTAGCTATTTTTTTTCTGAGCTAGAGACCCATTAAAAATCTTCACTGTAGCTAAGATGTGTTGTTAACCCATAACATGTACTTCATGCACACTGGTTTACAATGGTTGCTGTGTAACTCTGCAGGAGTAAAGCACTGCTGTTTTAACCTGTATCTGTTTACCACATTATGAGTTGTGAGACCTTTTAATCCTGTTCTTCCTCTCATTTTAAAGTCCACCCTACATTTTCCATAGCCTCTCTATTTGACATTTAATTACATCTACCTGACAGGTGGATTTAAAAATGTTTAAATTATATTTATTGATAGATATTCTCACAGAAATCTTCTGAAGGACAAACACAGAATTTATATTTTTAAATGTTCTTCGAACGTGCTCACGACCATCATGCAAATTCTGGGTCACTGATCCTCTTGTTTATTTTGTATTTACTCTTTTTTCTCTTGAATCAGAGATTACAAGCTACAAAGGAAGACAAGTACTGATTTAAATTTTAAACTCCAGTTACAATAACAATACAACACCCACACAAATTGTCATCTGGTCCCACATACAGCCATGTACATTTCATTGGTTTGGCTGCAAAGTGCATCAAAGAAGCACTTGTTTCTATTTGCCTTTTTCTTTTAGTGCCCAGAAGACTTGTTGGTATTTTCCTTATGTGCTTATCTCTACACTGTGTCATGTCCCTTTGGTATCTGACTCTCAAGAAGTTTTAGCTGTACAGAACTCTTAGCTGTGGATAATCACTGTCAATATGTTAAACATTAGATTGTGTTGCCATTTTGTACGCAATAGACCCGGAGTACAGCACAAGTATCTGTTGTACAGCACATTATTCTAGATAAGCCCAACTGTGATGGCAATGCAGTCAGACCTTAAATCACACTGACACAGGTCCAGTTACCCATAACATTACTTTAATTCGATTTTTAATTACAGAATGGGTAGTTAGGTGGACGAGCTGAAAAATAGATGCTTCAGTTTTATGAAATGTATTTGCAATTGAGAAATATAAAAATGGTGATTATAATCTCAACTGCAAAATAATGATCTATATTATCTTACTTTTAGCAAAGAAACAGTAAATTGTTAAATCTGATTTGTCAGAGCCGGCTGCTGATAACACCGAGATTGTGGGTTCAACCCCTGTAAGGGCCATTTACTTAAAATTAGGACCCAGTGATCCTTCTGGGTCCCTTTCAACTCAGAATATTCTCTGATCCTGTATGTGATTTCACATGACTACTAAATTATTTCTGTCCTAAGTTTCGGTAATGTAATGTATTAAAAACAAAATGTGAGAAGTAGATAAATGTTTTATACTGAAATGTAACACCTTTTGTGTATTCAGAAAAGAACATAACAAACACATTCCTCATATAAAGACATAGGATAAGACAATGTACACAAATATTTCAGGTTATATCTTAAGGTTTTGTTTTTCTTTCACTTTTTTTCTGAAGCAATTGACTGGATTAAAGGCAACAGATTTTGAATAGAGATAATGTGGTTCAATGGTTTTGTCTCAAATTTTGAATGGAAATTTATTTTTAAATTACATTTTTGTCCTTAAGTTGTTAATTGTTTTTATAGTAACCATCTTACTCCCAAATGTTTTGGTTTTAGTTTTCAAAATTAAACATATCTGAATACCTCAGCACAATATCCATATGTTGAAAAAGGAATAAACACAATTCTATAATTCAAATTATTAATGTTTAATTATTCAAAACCAAGTCAAGCCTGTTTCATAAGGAAACAAATTTTTGTAAGTCTATTTAAAAATGTTAGTATAAAATGTGCACCTTCTCCCACAAAATTTAGAAAAAAAATCAAGGTCCATGTGTGTTTTCCTAGCAGAGGCAAAGTATGGGGTTCTTAGTTAAGATACTTATAAAAATAAAAGTGTTTAGTTCCTTGATTAATTTACCCTCCTTAGAACTGATTTGAGGTATAAATATGAACACATCTGTGTACATGGATTGTACCCATGGCTACGACATCTAATTAGTAATAGCAATGGAAAATGATGGCTTTATAAGCCAATTTTTATGAAACAAAATGAGTACATCTTAGTCCTTATGATACCTATCTGTATCTGTGTGTATCTATGTATCTATGTCTGCATCTGAACCTGGCAATGCAAACTTTTAATCAGATATTTTTGTTAAAGAATTTTTTCACTCTTCAAAGTATGGTGAATATAGGGAACAAGATTAAGCCCTCGTTAAAATTTCTTGTAGCTGTATTTTAGTGTCCCCCCCAAAAATCACTGTAGTAATACTGAACTGAGTCAGAGAAATTATTTCATACTTCTTCTGCATCAGTCATTAAGTATTTTTAGTTTAGCTTTATTTTCACCCTTTTTATTTCCTATAATCAGTCATTATGAGGCCCTTAAGAATTTTTAAAAGTGTGGTTAGTTCTCGAGCTGAGTAACACAAATTTGCATACACGTATTTAGTCTTGCAGTTGTCATACGAAACTACTAAAACAAAACAGCACCCAAGAGGAAGACCCACCAGATGTGTTTTTAAAAATAGCAGTCTCAAGAGCACAGGATCAATAGGAACACTGCAGGGACAGCAGCACAGCCACTGCTTGGCAGGCTGACTAGAAAAGTCACTGCTGTTCCGTGCTGTATGCTCTCTTCCTTATCAGGTCATTTCGTTCTCACAGAAGGTACTTCTAACAACGAGCAGTTCTGTGAAAACACCTCCTGACAGCCCCTGTGAAGCCGTGCCCAGGCTATCAGCCCTGCAGCCAGTGACATGGCAACAATCCATCTCACAGCTGTCGGTGAGCCTGCCCGGTGTGGAAATGAGAACATGACAATCAGCCTGGCAGGTGATTGACACCCTGAATGCCAGCAAGGAGGCCGAGAGGGCGAGGAAACACAACAGTAATGGGAGACTGCAATTACCCCCGTGTAGTCTGAACAGATGTCCTATCAGCAAGCTGAGACTAAACCCTCAGATACCACAAGTGCCTGCTTTGAGGAGTAGTGAGGGAGTGTCAACAGGAGAAGCAGCACTTCAGCTGGTCCTGAGATCCTGAGATCAAGTAGTTGTTCACGATGTCTCTGTACAAAGTCCCTGGAGTACCTACTGAAGGGTACTGGCATTTCATACTTTTTGCAGAATCTAGGAAGGCAAAATGTCTTATCTCATCTCAAATGTGCATGGAAAGTTTAAAGAGAGGATAGAAAAAAAAATACTTGTAAGTGAAAAAAAGGATTGATAGCCACCATAATGGTGGCATAGACCAAACATTTACCACTTCTTCCCCAACAAAAAAAAAACCCTTTAGGAATTCCACAGAAAAGTCTACAAACCTAAACAGGACATGTAATGTTGTATTGAAATGCACAAAATAGAAGGAATAAAGGGTTTAAAGAATAAAATTTGTTGGCTCATGGATGTGGTCAAGACACTGAGGAAGAGTCAACGAGTCCACCCACATTTGAAAGGAGAAGCCATGCCTCACAAAACACTGAGGGTCTCTCAAGGAATCCATATTCATAGGGACACTGCACCACAAGCAATTAAAGGAAGCATTTTGTCATAAAACAAGTGGGACTGCACACAGTTAAAGGGTAGGAAACTCATGGTCAGAATATATGCTGAGTGTTCATGGAGACAGAATGAGCACTTGGAAGTCCTCCTTCATATGATGTTAATCCACTTCAACACAGTATTGTGCAGAACAAAAATCCTCACAAGTTCAAAAGTGATTAGAAAAACCCCTAACACTTAGATGTACTTGTGGTTTGATCTAAATATTTCTTGTTTTTAGAAATGTAAATAAATACATGAAACCAAACTGTATCAACCCCCCATCCTCCGTCTTCATATGGCTAGGACTTTTGAGTTTCTATAGACATAAATTTGGGATATATAGTTCAGGGAAGTGAAGTACACAGAGTTTACTTTCCTACTGTTTACATGACATTTGGAGAATCTCAAATATTCAGTTAGATGGAGAGGAACCAAAAAGGAAGCTTATAATTATCTTTTTCTTAATATGCTTATGAAGTCTTTATGGGCTTCAATCAGTGCTTGTCTTTACCCAGCAGTCAAATGCAAGATAAAATTAGGAAGAAGTCTTATCTTCCTTGAGCCATCAAAACTGCTGATTAAGTTTTTGCCTGTCTGTGAACTCAGAAGTAGCATTCAACTATGCAAAAGATCATAATTTTCCCCTGAGAATTCATACACAGCTACTTTTTAAGGTTGCTGATATTCCATGCTCTTCAAAGGAAGCAGTAGCAGAAAGGTAATAACTTAAAAAAAAAAAAAAAAGGAAATTAAAGGTTTAGATGTTTAGCAAGCTGTAACCAAGAAGACTTAGCTGAGGTCAGAATAAATGCACTCCTCTTTTTCACTTTACAGGAGTCCGGGCTCAGGCTTGGTGAAAAAAAGTTCACTGTTGTAAACTGTGGGATGGATTCCACTGAGTACCCAGCCCATGGTGTTACCAGAGAAGATGATTTAGGCAGCACAGTCTGCTTTGGTAGTTAGAAGTCTGTTCCTGTACATTCAGGCAGTTCTGTGGTCAAACTGTAGGCATTCCCTCGGCTGCCTCTCCATGTAGCAAGAATGTATGGAAATACCTTTCTCATGCAAATGTGTATTCAGCACCTACAGACTTCAGCTGTCAGCAGTCAGAATCCACAAATTTGGATCTCTTATGACTCTATTAGCCCATGAAGAATGCTACTTCTGTCCCCACAAAGCTTTGCACAGGGCAGCATTATCCAACCAATGAAAAATGTGTGGACTTTCCAGGGAAGAGCAAATTCTGCCTGAAATTAAAGGGGTCAGGGAATAGATCGTACTTTGGGATCAAAATATCCTCTTCTTTATTGCTGTAATCCATCAAGATGAATGATGAACTGTATTCAGCAATTAGAAGGATTGTTTAAAATATCCCACTGTTTTTCTAGTAAGAGAGAAAATTGAGTGCAGAAACAAGAGAATCATGGCATGCAGTATACTGAGAACAATGAGTTTAATTTTCTCTCACTTTTTCTAGGTTCCTGAATCACTTGCATCAATATTTGAAATGATAGAAATATTCTGAGTCCTAAATAAGTATTGCCTATAATTCAGGGCTCAGAAATAAGGATCTGAAACGAAAATTTTAAACATGTTTAATGTGATGAATGTTGAAAAATGTCTGAAGCCCCTGAATTGTTTGCACAGAGTCAATATCACTAAGGTATAGCAGCACATAGAAGATTTATGGGACTGTAATAGAAAATTAAACCTAAATTGATTCAACAAATTACTGCATATAAGAACAAGCTGAATAATTTAAAAAATCAATGAGAATAATTTGAGTAACTGGAGAGTATAGAAGAAAATTGTTGCATAGGTTAATGTTTATTGCACATCTATTTAGTGACTACCTTGAAGCAACAGTTATTGAATTAAAATATGAATATGAGATATTTTTAAGTGCATGACAGGAAACAGTATAAGATATAAGGGCAGATAATTTTCAAATATCTGAGAACACTGCTACACAGTGCTAATATCTGGACTGCATTTTTGAAGAAGATCATACACAAATTAAGTCCCTTATTACCTTTCTTGCTCCTTCTCTGCAATAAGAGAAACATTGTAAACGCAAACTTAAAAATGTCCTGGGATTTGAATTTAAAAAATATTGGACTCCATGCAAGTATTAACATAATTTTAGTACCAAAAATGTAAAAAAAAAAAATATTCTGACAATCTTTGCATTTGTTCATTTATTTCTTACTAAACAATTTAATTTTGAAAGTACTTTAAGAACCAACTGCAGAATGGGAAAAAAGAACAGAATGAGACTTATTTTATAAATATAGGAAAACTATAAAAATGATAATTTTTAAAATGCGCCTTTATTTCCTGAAAAGGTGGCTGTAATGTTTAGGAAAAAAATTAAAATAGTTTTGTATTTTAGAAAAAATAAAAAAAATATGTTCTGCCATCATAAAACACTCCATGGGTTCAGAATACAAGTTGCCAGGTGATTGCTTCTATTTTCTAGTCTGTATTCTTTAGGATTAGCTACAGGCCACTGAGGAAGGAGTACTATAGCTTGTGCACACACTGTCTGATTTAAATAATTTTATTACTTTTGTACTCTTAATCAGCTAATTCAGGCTGTTTTGTATCTCCTGAACTTAAAGGCTTACATTGTCTCTTTTGTGCATCCTCCAGAGAGAAGGAAAAATCAAGGCAAGTCATCATTCTCACTTTTTTTTTTTTTCTGTGGGGCAACCACATGGAATTTGTGTGCACTGCACTTTTAATGTTAGGGAAAATCCAAGGAAAATAATTAAAAGGCTTTATAGCACTATAATTTATTGATGAACATTCATTATGAATTCCTGAAGGGGAAAAAAAGGTGCCTCACTCTTATGCTTGAACTCTTTAATTCGCTGATTTTGTGAAATAGGGATAGATTTTTTTTCACTAAAGTACTCCATTCTTCAGAACAGCATCACACTCAGAAACAACCATAATGCAACACAGAAAAGTAGAACAAATTGAATTAAAGGGATGGTGCAGAAGGAAAGAGAGGTCCATGTTGTCTTTGTAGAGAGGCACTGAGGCTGTCTGCAGGCAGCAGAGCTGGGCTCCGCTTGTGTGCCTGACAGGACTTTTGGTGGGGAGGAAGGAGTCTGAGCTTACTGAGGTTGGGGAAGGGCTTCCCAACCTGCATTGGGAAGTGGATGCAGAAGTGAAGGGAGCTGCTGGAGGCCATGCCTGGGCATGAGGCAGTATGATTAGAAGTTCATTTTCACAGCATCAGAAACAAGTTAATTCAAAGAATTAAATTCAAAGAATTAAATTAAAGTTGAATCCATGGGCTTTTTTTGTTTTGGTTTGGATTGGTTTTTTTGACATTTGTTCTAAAAGAAACTTTGTAAAGACTGCTTGGCAGGGAAGACGTTTAGGGGTAAAGTTTATTCTCAGTGAAAAAATTTTCAACACCTAAACACTTATTTTTTTATAAATAACTTAAAATAAGTAAGACATTTACAGCCCAAACAGGCCCGTTGTTTCAGGAATGAGGCATTATATCTGTTTCTCTGGACTTCTGCCCACTGCATTTTTCCATAGAAAAATGGCTTAATTTGGGATCCATTATTCCAGATGTTCCCTGTACATGGTGACACACCATGGAGTAGGCATATATATCCATCTTTAATAACGTTTATCTCTCTGAAAGTCCTTTCATATCAACCATTTCTCCCTGCAGCTTGGGCAATTTCCACTCCTTTTCCCTTTCAGGTCTACCATGCTGGAACAAGAAAAGAAATGCACTGAGGAGGTAGATAGAGTAGTTTTGTTGGAAGTTGAAGCTCTTGTTGCCATTGCACAAGAGTTACATAATCAGGTTCTCCCAATGGCAAACACTCAGGAAGAGATTCCACAGGCATTCTTGCTTCAAAGCCAACCAGGGAAGGACATTATTATTGAATTACTAAAGCTAGGCTAAAGGTCATGAAAGAAAGCAATAAAAGGAAGGAAAATCACAAACAAGAGTGAAATGTACCACATGCCTTTTTTAATTAATCACCACAAGGTGCCACCTGAGCAGCTTTATAAAGTATTGTATAGTACTTCTGTTTCACATGAGGTACAAGTTACATTTCAGCTGTGAGTTAATTTAATTGCTTTTATTCTGTCTCATTAATATTCTTTTATTGCAGTTTTCTTTGTGGACATAAATGACCTTGAAGAGAGTATGCAATTTCAAATGTACATAAATTTGCTGATAGTGCTAAATTGTAGTGGACTGGTAAATAGAAGAGAGAGACAGCCATTTGAAAATTATTGGATTGGATAAGGCTTGGAGGCTGATAAAGTAGCTAATTCAGTTTAGCATGAAAAAGTGTAAGATAATGAAATGGGGCACTAGAAACAATCATAGTTTCTTTGGGCTGAAATCATACAAACCTCAGAATTTGGAACAAACAGACAATTTAAGTGAGATTGATGATAATTAAGACTGTACTTTTGCAATTTTACATGCTTACTTTCATGTCTCTTCAGTTCTTCTGAAAACAAATGAACAACAGGAGTCAAAATCATCTCTCACAAATGAGACTGAAAATGATGTATGAACACAAAGCATCAGGTTTAAGATCTTAGTTACCCATTGTGTTTTCTTCTACCCATTAAACCAATTTCCAGATTCATTTGAAACTGTGCAATCTCTTCCAGCAGTACCAAGAGATTGGCTTGCTCTCAAACCAGCATGAAGGGCTTGATCCCCCAAAAGATGATTAAATAGCTTGATCTAACTAAGGGAAGCAGTATTTCTAGTTTCCTCATCAGAATTTCTGTGCCACTCCTGATTCTACAAGCTGTATGTTTGGGAGCAAAATCCACTGTGCCTGGCAATGGCTGCTATTTATACTGTAGCTCTTAGGAACCCTAGGCATGAACCAGGTCTCTGCTGCTCACAACATATGCACCTGCATCAACTACAAATGACCTATCAAAGAATATTTGATTTATATGTGTGACTTTCAATGATAAAGAAGGTCTGAGGACAGCTTGTTTGTTTAACAAACATAAGGAAATGCAGCTGCTATTCAGCTGGCGTGTCCATCTCCCACAGCAAAGCCAAGAGAGTTGAAAGGATTCTTCTGCTTCCTCTGTCTCCTCCTTCCCTTGCATCCCATGTCCATTTTCCCGGCCACAGGATTTCCCTCCCTTGTTCAGGCTCTGGCCTCAGAAATGCCCGGAATGCCTCAGCTCACCAGCCCAGCGGTGAAGTTCTCGCTTGTTTTCCTGCAGTTTGGGTAACGGAGCTGGCGTGGCAGCAGGCTGGCGAGTGCTGGAGCTGGCAGCAGGTGAGGTGTGGAGGAGAAAGCCCGCAGCCAGGACCGAGGTGTGGGAGATGCCGCTGCCTGAGAAAACCCATCCCACTGCCCCAGGGCACACGTGTGCTCCCAGTCCCTCCTCCAGCTTCCCTAAACAGGATTCTTTGTGCCAGAAAGCTGGGTGTAGCACGGCATCAGAGAATACATCACAGTGCTGCACTTCCCGATAAAAAATAGATCCTTTTTAGTACAAAGGAGTCAAGTATTAGTACTCCTGCTGCGCTGTTTGTAAGTCATATTTGAATTGTCAAGTAAAACAAAACATTTGACCCATTTCTTTTCATCTGTGAAAGAAATGCATAGTCTGTCCTTCGTATCTCCTAGCTGCTCATATACAAAAAATATTTTAATACTATCTAACTTGTATAATTTCAATAAAATAAATGTTCTATGTCAATAACTGCTATTTTAATTAATTGGGATTAGTGGCAGGGATCTAAACAAATAGAATATAAGCTTAGTTGCATTAAAATAATTCATTCAAGTTGTTCTACTTTTAGTTTATTACCAGGCCAATACTTAAAAATATTAGTTGTAATTAATTCTTTTTAAATTCAACCCTGTCATATTTTAATTAATTGAAGAAACTAAAATGAGACTTTTTATCTTCTTCTTGTGTTAATGGAAAACATTTTAGGATATTTTGGTTTATTTAAATACAGTGAAATGTGTTAAAAATCACCAGGATAGGAAATGAATTATTCTTTGGAGGAATATGGGAGCAAAACCAAATTAATCTTTTCTAAAAGAAAAAAAATCCCCAGTTTTTCTTTGTTTTCTGTGTTTTCTATGTGTATTTCTGCAGTTATGTGATCAGACTGACTGCTGCACCCTTCATACTGTTCCATGGGGATTTCCTTTTCTTCTTGCCAGCATCAAGATCGTTTACTTCCATCTGTTGCTCTCTCTCTCCCTGGTGTAAAACAAAATGAATAGTATTGACAACATAAGACTCATATTATATAAAAATCAAGAAAGTCCCAGTTCCTGATTGATGTTATGCCTGAAGCACACTCAAAATGTCAAGGAGTTTTAATTTGTGTATTTGTCTGCTTCAAAAGTTAGTGATAAAGGCAGGTAAGAAGCCACCTGTCCTGTTTTATCTGCCAGGTTTCTGATGCTGGACTGCAAAGAGGAGGTGAGCAGCTTTTGGTGAATGTGTATAGTGCCAGTGCATTCTTTGACCTGATCCTGAAAAATAACTGACCCAGCACACCATCTCTAAGGGAATTGACTGTGACTCCACAGGAAAGGAGCACACAAGCTTTTAGCTCTTCTACTTAGTGCAGAAATATCAGGAAAATTTCTTCTCATCCTCAGAAAAAAGTGTAATATTTATAGCCCAACCAGACTGCCTGAAAGTGTGGGAGTCTCTGCAGCAGGGAGGTGCCTGCTGCCCTGGGGTGCCTGCCCTGGAGGGATCATCCCCCAGCCCATAGGAACAATTCAGACTGATCCATGAGGCCAATGGCGATGATGGATGAACCTGCACAAGTGACAGGCATAAAGAGAAAGAAACAATAAGGGAGAGGTGAAAAGGTAAGTCTTTGCAAAAATGTTATGCATCTGAATACATTTTTCAGAATACATTTCAGCTTGATTAGCTTCACCATGCACACTGATATTTATTAGCTGAGCATAGGAGACTAGAACACAGATTTGCAGTGGCAGGCGTTCAGAGTCATGTAAATCCAGGTGTAGTGTTCTTAAAAACTTAAGATTTTGCTTGAATACACAATTTATCTAAGACCCCTAGACTTGCTACATGGCGACCTATGAGCAATTTTGGATATCTGCTTGTGGGCCAGTTGAATTGTCCAGAAAAATAAGATGAACAGGCAAACTTGTGTAGAAAGGATCTGCAAGAGGCTCCAGTACAGAATGCATTGAGATCTGACTATTGAACCTTAATGCATTGGCAGCTTTATTTATATTCAAGGAAATGGGGAGACAGATGTCGAGAAAATATACTAACAGATTCATCAGAAACATTAAAAGAAGACAACAAGGATATACTTTTAAATTCAAAGCATTTTTTAATCAACAAAAAAATCATACACTTGTCTGAGAGATAGTGTGAGGTTTAGTATAGAGCTCAAAGAATCCAAACTGAATGTTTAGTGCCACTTTCTCACAAAATAATAGCAAAAGAACAGTAAATTTAAAAAATTCACAGATATCCTTCTTGAACTTGAAAAACAATAATGTATCTGGCTGGTCAAATAGAAAGTTTAATTCAAGGGGATGTTAATTTCATGATAACTCATTTTACTAATTTTCATTTTTATACTTCTCTTAAACCATAAAATTTAAATTTTATTTTTACCATAAAATTTTAAATAAATATGGCATTTTAATTGTATTTAATTTAATTTGAACATTTATTTATGAAAAAAATAAAACGAACATGTCAAATATTGAAACAAAAGGTATTTAAATAAATATTTGATGTGTTTGTTTTGTCCTAGTCCATAAATAAATTGTCAAGCAAGATATATGCTAATTTAAACCAGAAAATAAAGGAGAAGGGCATAAAAATTTGTATAGAAGTAAAACTAAAAATTATAACACTTCAATACCAAACAGCCAGCAGCTGCTGCACACTAATCCTGGTCTTCTTACACTTGCAACACTTGATGGAAGAGGGTCAGTTGTATCCCATCCCTCAGGAACATGCAGCAGCAGTGACCCTATAAAGTCAGTGTAAGGATGGGATGATCCAAGACTACCCGAGTAATTCCCAGCACAGGAACTATTCTGGGCCATGCTTTTTGATTGACATGTGCCTGGTGCAGGCAGACTGCTGCCAAGGCTGCAGGGAGGAAGGCAGTGACGCAAAGGGAGCAGGGGAAGGGTGGCTGGAGCCAAGGGAGCCTCCCTGTGCTCATTTGCTGACCATGATTTGACCCAAACATCTAAGCGGATGGCTGCAAAGTGGAACATGGACTTCAGAAAAAATAGAGGTGTGATGACTTGCATCATTACTGATGATTTTGCATCATTCAGCCCACCTGATAGGGCTGTCTGGAAGGTGAGACAGAGGTTGGGAGTGTGGGAAACAGCTTTGGGGTGAAGAGAGGGAGGGTGAGAAAGATGCTGGTTTTGTATGTAGTAGCCTTGAGCCCGAGCTAAAAAAAAGTATTGTGGATTGTTCAAAGGGGTTACAGAGGGAGAAAACTGCTGGACTGGATACATTTCTACACACCATATGAAACAGATAACATTTCTAATTTGTTTTTCACCTGTCAGCCCTGAGCCGCTTTCAGAGATATATGCAAGAGAGGAACCTTGTGCTGTGGATGGAGTATCCAGTGCCACTCTCCTGCAGTGCCACCGTGTAATCTGTTGAGAGGCGCCAGAGAAGAGGAGGATCATTGAGTGTGAGGGCACACACAGCCATATGAACTGATTGCCAGGGTTGTTCTTATTTGGTAGACAAGCTAGTTGTGCCAGGTGAGGTGTGGTGTTAGGTGTGGTCTAGCCCAGCTTAGGAGCTATCTTTCAGCAGCTGGTGCTTTTGGCTGCTCCAGTTGCTGTGGGAGGCAATGAGAAGGAAATCTCTCCAAATATCACTTCTGAAGACCCACTTTTCTTTGATTTGAAGGAGTCCCTGGACTGGAATTCAGCAGTGAGTCTATGGTATTGGCAACAACAGCAGCAGCCTCCATCCATTGCTGTTGTGATCTCTCTGGAAGATGGTATCTTGGAGTAGAAGAAAAATCTCCTAAACCCCAATGCCTTGATTTCCATGCCTTGCTCATTATTTGGGAGACTCTGCAGTACTTCCCTCTAAAGATCCAGGTTAGCAAAGCTTAGTGCAGATATTTATGCTGATCTGTCATTAATACACAGTCCTGATCCTGGACCTAGACATAAGTTATCTGGAGTTACTTTTTGCTTTTTTGGGTCTACACATGCTCTGAAACTCCACCACTTCCACTTAACTGGTAACTTCTTGGTAAAAAGGAGAACTTAGAGCTGAATAGCCTTGATCTTGGTCTAGCTTCTCAGGGATAAAAAGGACTATTTTCACACGTTGTTGTGTGGTCTACAGCTTTTGACATACCTGTCTTGGCAAAAATGACTGCTTTGCAGTGTACTATAAGCACGTAGGTGTCAAAGCACAGCCTGTGTGGTGTGGAATCAAGAAGAAATGTGAAGACAGTCAAAAATGCCAAAATGGTATGGTCTCAGATGGAATACCGAAAGGAAATGTTCTCTGGAAGTTGTTCAGTTATGCCAGTGAATTAGAAATTGAAAGATGCCAATAGAAATATTCCAAATCTGTGCCAGAAAAAATAATAGAAGTTTATTACCACAGACTACAGAATCCAGCTTTTGGGAAACGTTTCTAAAAATACTGGACATGTTCAGGGGAAAAAGGCAAGATAAATCCAATTTGATACTGAACGGTATCTAGGAATATAAAAGAACACTGTGAATAAATTGAAAACTAGTACTATATAAGCCTCAGAACAGTTTGTTATTTTGTCACACTTTAGATTGCTAATACACTTCAGAAAATACAGAGTGGATCAACTAGGGCTATTTTAAAACATGGGTTTAGAATGAGAGCTCTACATAAAAGGGGAAAAAATCAAGTGCAAATCTTGAATAAAACAAAGGCTAAATCTGAGCTCAGGGTTCTGGATGGAGAAACACCTGACCTGCAGAGAAGAGATGGAAATCAGTTTCTGCCTCTCCAAGGAACCTTCCTTCCTGATGACATCCTTTTCCTCAACTGAAGAAGAAGTCACATACTTGAGAGACTCAGATCATAAGCCCAATTATTTCTCCGATATACTGTTGTTTTCATAAGGTTAGCATTTAAGAAAGATTTCATTATATTTTGCTGTCTTCAACACATTGCATAGTATTGTAACATTTATGACAACTATAGGCATAACAGCTATTGCTTTTGCTATAGACCACAGAAACTAGGTTAAGCTGCTGATATGGAAAAGGAAGTGTTAAACACCAGCATTTATGCAGTCCTAATTGGATTTATCCTAATTGTATGTATCTCATGTTGTTCAATAAGCGCTGCTCCATCATTCTTCCACTCACTTTAGACAATACTTCTTTTTCCTATTAGGAAAGAATAGGCCTAACCAGAACTGAAACTCTTATTATATACATGATAGATGTCTGACTTGGCCTACATAACTCATGTCTTGTTTAGTGCTAAAGTAGGGCACAGCTAAAGAGAGAAGAGAATTAGGCAACAAATGGAATAAATGTCTGGAAATAGTTCTTCTGAAAAATTTCCATGCACTTCTTTGGATTTTGAACCAGACTCTGGAAAAAAAACAACGTGGTCATGGAGATACATTTGACAGAACTGACTTCCAAGATGGGAAAGAAAAAAAAAAAAAGAACGTTTTATATTGTCCTTTTTTATGCTAATATCTGTAGGAGACTTGCATGAGTGAGCTGCTGATCACATCTTCCTATGACTGCTGTTGAAAAGGACCCTGAAATGGCCTGAGTGACTCAAGCTGGCCAAACTACTACTGCCAGCACTGCCAATGATGATATATACAAGAAGTTTACTCTTTTAAAATTAAAGAAATTCAAACCTTTAGTATCCAGCTTGATGTTATTGATTTTTTCTAAATCATGAGTGTTTAGATTAATGAGCTGTGTCATATATTTTAAAAAATGAGAGAGCTTATTCTATGAATGCACAATGATATGGCCACTCATAAAAACAACAAAAAAAATAATCCTTCAAAATTTTAAATGAATATTTAAAATTGATTCTATCTATCCTTTTTTTTTGTTATCCAAAATAAATTCGTTATGGATAAAATGGATTAATCACAAACAGCAGTAAACTACTCTTATCAACAATATAGTTTAAAGAAAACCTCAGCTAAATCCTTCTGCGCTTCCACTTCCTCTTATTCAGTTAACAAGATTAAAACAGGAGGAAAATAGCAGATTTCTGTGTTAGTGGATCAGCTACTCAAATACCTTTTTATTTACTTCAGACTTGTGAGATCTGATGGAGGGTTATATCTCTTTGACATCTGTCTGTGGAAGTCCAGCCTACTTACGCAGTACTGAATGGGCTTTCCTTTATTATCTACTTTCTTGGTAGATGGCACTTGATGACTTGATGAGAAAGAAAAACTGATGATCAAGATAAAGTAAGATCATTAAGAACAAGCTAGAAAAACATACAAAAGTAACACAGGTCAATGCAGTATGCTAAGATATTATTTATCATGTTATAAAGTTAGTGCATCCAGATCACATCCAAAGGTCTGAATTGCAAGACAGTGCCATTTCTGTTGGCCTTTTGAAGCACAGCTTATTTTTCAGAATTCAGAGGTACGAGAGTTTAATATCAATACTGAATAATTCTGTTACAGTGAAGGTGCAGGTAATATTAGATTGTTTTTTGTCTCTGAACGTAAATGTGATACAGTCATCTACAGAAACCTACAGCCTCTTCAAACCTTAAAAATAGTGCATTCTTACTTACTGTATCAATCTCCTCAAATGACACTTCTGCTGATTCAAAACATTACCTTATAGAAAGACAGTTATGCTAATGTATACATCTCTATAGGCTTCCTTAAACATCCAATAGAAATAAATAGATAAGCAAGTTTGCTTTTAACAGAAGGGTTTTTATCAAGGCAAACTCACCAACTGTTTAGGTTCATCAGATAGCATGATTTATCTGTCTTGCTCCCAGAATAAGTATTGCAAAGTAAATGAAAAATGAAGGAAAATTATCAATAACCTATCAGTTTCATCTTCTCCCTTCTGTCAGCTGATTTTTACTGCTGATGAAAAATGGAAAGAATATAAAAGAATCATATTCTTTTTCTGAGGTTAATTTCCCATTTCTGCTTGGATCATACACACCTACTTCAGTCTAAGAAATGCTTGTCTACTGTCTAGGAGGTTTTGTTAGCAGACACAGTGAAGCCAGTATAGGTCTTCCAACAAAGTGTAAGCAGAGCAGGTAGAAAACGACTAGAGCAAAAGATATATGGCTTTGGGTGAAGGCATCCTTGTACCTCAGAGGAAAGCATGTGAAGCAGTATCCTATGGATTGTCTTTTCTCTGTATTTTAGACTTGGCATATTGTATAGCACAGCGCCACAAAATCTGCCAGAGCACTTGGGCGAAATTCCAAGAAATCTGTCTGGTTTTACTCTTTTTAGTGTCATATTTCTTTCTTAACATGACTTGCTGCTAGTAACATGAATGCTATATTCATTCTATTGGTGGAACTATCTAATATATACTGAGAGGGTGGGAGCTACTCTTCTCTTGCACAGTGATAGCATCAGGAAGACAATCAGCATTTTCAGAGGCTATCACATGGCTCAGTGCAGGTTGTGGTGTGCGACTTTGAAAGACAGAAGGCAGGCTAAAAATGCCTTATGTCTAGGACAGTCATTATTACAGAAAATATCCCTCATGATATTGTGGCAGGATTGCATTTCCTAACATTTGTGAGACCCAGGGGACATTCTAGCTCCAAGGCTGATAGTGAGATTTCAATTTGCCTGCTGACTTTGAGCAACCTGAGATATGCCTATACGTTGCTAAGTGGCCACAGTAAGATTTAAAAGTGTGGTTTGACAGAACATGAAACCATGCAGTGTGAAACGAAATAATTGCTTTGGAAAATTTTAATATCTCTGCGTGTCTTAGTACAAAGAAAATACTTTTTCTTGTTTTTTTAAAGCAGAGTTGTCTAGAAAATATTACTTAAAAAGTGGGCTGTCATAGGAATTTCTCTGACTAGGCTAATGCAAAGAATGGAAGTAAGGGCTGTAATTATAAAAGACTACAACCGAGAAGTGAAAACCCAGTCAAAGGCATGCTCAGCAAGCAAGTTAGCTGTCAGTAATCCTACCAGTTCTCTGTTGCAGGGCAGGTCCTGAGAGAGCTTGTAGGGAAGACACGAGAAAAGCTGAAGGATGATGAGTGCAGCAGCCATGACTGGGCAGCTGGGAACCCAAACAGGGCCCCAGGACAGGGGCTGCTGATTTTGTGCTCCTGGTGCAAAGGCAGCGCCAAGAGTGACAAAGCAGCAGCAGAACCAGCATGGGCACCCACCAGTTGTTTAAGCTTGAAGGCTAGCCTTTATTTCTTGCATAGTTTGGTCAGGTTATCAAGATGTAGGAGACTGGCTTCTGCCAGAATGCTGTCTGACATTCAATGGTCCATGCAGAGCATAATTGCGACTGACAGTAAGTTTATTCATAGAAGTTCTTATTATTTTCTGCCGGAGTGAGATTATAGGTATACTTCTAGGAAGACTAAAAGCCTGACAATGAGATTTACATTATATGGACAGAAATAATTTTTTTCTGTATTGTCAAATGGCTCCTGTGCTGCAAGCCTGCTGATATTTTGATCAATAGTGCACTCTTGACATGTAAGTCTTTTGCGATGAAAGATGCAAGATCTCTCTGAGTGCTAAAGGTCAGTCTTTCCTACTCAGTTTTACAGTGTAACATAACATAACTACTTAGCAAACATCTCTGCAAAATATGTCTCATTTTTTGACTGCTATCAAGCACCAGGTTATCGTGAAAATAAATGTCCAGGTTCCAACAAAAAAGTACAAGCAGCTATCATTTTGAGAAGAAGGTGGAGAAAGGATTTTGGAGAAAATAAGCTGTCTATATTCATGAAGCAGCCACTTCTGCACCACATCTACTCAAATTCCTTTTCTTACTGGATCCAGACACATTTCCAAGCATTTAGTTCTTGCTCTCAACATCATTTGCATGAACAGCTTTAACATTTTCTCCCACAGGCACCATTTTAAGGACCTCTCTCAATTCAGATCAGATTGCTGCCCATTACTGCTATCAGGAAGGTAACCAGTTTCCAGTTTAAAATGTTAGTGATGAATACCTAAAACAGCATATCTGAATAAGAATATCCAGGCTTATGTTTATGCTCCGCAATCCTGGTATATACGGTGCATTTAATTTCTCTTTGGTTGGCACGGACTTTGTTCTGTACCTCTGGGCTTCTCTACCTTCCATTGCAACAAAAACATCCACACTATTGCTGTTACAATATGTATATAAAATATCAGAGTTTTAAAGTACTAGAAGACTTTTCCCTTTAGCACGTAAAAGCATAAATGTGAGACAGAATAGGCAGCATTCTCAGAAAGATGTGCTGGGATTTGACAGCCAGGCTCTCTGCTGTGCTTTGCTCCATGAAGAGTAATTAAAACATTGTAAAGTTTCTTCTGCTGGAAGAGATGTATTGTTGGCTTGCTTTGGGAGAACAGTTTAAACTGCGATATCATTCTCTGTCTGCTTAGGCACTGCATAAATGCAAATATACTGACAGAACTCTTTTTTTTTTTTTTTTTTTTTGAGGAACAGGTTTATATTCACTGATAAATGAATGGGAATTATGTAGACAACTTTATGCATACAGACAGATTGTGACAAAAGAAGCCAAGTGCCACTGATAAATCTTTGTAGTAATGATCAGACCAATGGTAAATACTAGGAAATATCATTTGGATTCCATAATCTTTAATTCTGCTGGGGCTTTGGGCAAGTGCACCAACCATGATGAGTAAATATAAATACTTGGGTTTGCTTTGTTTTAATCATAGATAAGATGCAAGATTACACATTTAAAATAATTCACTGCAGAAATGTAACATAACTATGACATACAGTCTTACTGAGCAAGACAAGTCCAGAAAAACTCCACACGGTAACAATAAATTAATTCTTTTAAAAATGATTGATAATCTACTTACCTATTTAGACTGTTTTTCTACTCCTTCTGCTACATTTGCCATTATCAACATTAAGGAAAGTAATGGCAAAGGTGTTCTAACCTGTATTTGAATGTATAGCTTTCTAATTGTCAGCAGTTGCTAGTTATTGAAGTATACATTCTTTTACTCTATTTTTGCTAACAACTCAAGTTGCTTTAAGATAGATTATCTAATTTCATTCAATTCCACGAATTTATGTACCTTTTGGATACTTAGACAGATGATTTATAAAGTAAATGAATAAAACAATCCTGACTGTTCAGAACAATTCTGTTCCGGTCACTCAGAACAACACATTACTCAGCTTCCTTCAATTTATTTTGGATGCTTTTCAATATACTGTATTTCTTTCAAAGAAATAGTACAACTCCAGAAAAGATAACGCTATGTTTATCCATTATGACAGTTTGAGTTCAAAATTCATATTGCTTTCCTCTTTGGTCCTGGAGAAGTTGTCCCAAAAGCTCTGCAGAGGCAGGGTACATTCAAAGAATTATTGGTAACTTTTCATTTGTCAGACAAATCCAGGGCTTGGCAATGAATTTCAGTATTGCATGTTTGATTCTTACACACAGTCCAGACACGTGACATTCACATCACCGCATTCCTGGGTTAAAACTGTAAGTAAATGTACCTTTATTTGCCAATTAAACTGCTTTGCAACAAAAGGCATTGTTTCAACATCCACCTTAAACCAATATAAACTTATGTTCTCTTGCTTCTGCCAGCACATTTCTGCAATCACAGGGACAGCTGGATTCAGGAACTCAGCTGGCTCAATACGGATAATTTTTTGTTTCCTTAGGTATCAGCTTCATTTATTGCCTGATTGCACTGTCCATGAAACATCATGACCTCAAATGCTGCAGCATGAGGCAGGTGATGTGAATTCAGGAGCTGTGCAAACACCAGACTGGCTCAGTTAGCATTAGTGACAAACAAGGTAAACTGTACCATTAAAGGCCTGAGTTCCTACCCTGTGTGAGCTGTGATTCAGTGAACCCCAATTATCATTCTTTTGAATTTGTGTGAAGGTGGAAGGGCTAACACTTGAATATCAGTTAACATACAGGTTAGCATTAGCAGCAGTAGAAACAAAACACACAAAAAGAAAGCTAGCAGTCTTAAAACAAAGGGAAAGAGAATTATTCTGTTGAGAAACATATTATCTAGCCAAAAATTTGCTGCCTCAGCTGAACACTGAAGTCAGTTCTAGAATAAAGCTCTCCTTTCTAAGAAAAATTTTGAGGCAGTACCCCTAACAAACCTTTTAAGATGAACATAAAAAGAGAGGTTCTTCTTTCTAGGTCTGGTTTGAAGTACAGACTCACTACTTTCCATCATCCTAAATATAAAAAATATTCAGCAATTGCCACAACTTCTCTCTTTTCTCCACAGATTACTGCTGTACTACTAGGTAAATGATAGTAACAGATCATGTATGGTTTCTTGAAACAGAAAATAATGTCATTTGATTTAGAAAATTCAGAGCAGTTTTCGAATGTTTACCTTCTAGATTAGTGTTTGTGTAACTGAAATAACAGTTTAAATCTACCTTAAATTTTAATAAGAATTTTGATTTAAATCAGAAGTTAATTCTAGAGTTATTACTAATTCTATTACTAGAAAATACTCACATTTATAAGTGAATAGTCCACTGTGCAATTTACATCATATTTAGCCAGCTAAAAAGAGAAATAATACATTAATGATTTATATTATTATTATCTAGAAAATTACAATGTATTTTCATGAAGTTACATGTTCAGTTTCTTGACATCAAAGAATATCATCAATGGTAAAGAGATGGGAGTTTTTTTTTATAGGACATCAATAAGCTACACATCAAATATAAAGCAATAGCCACACTTCACAATATGCACAATTTTGCTGAAACTGGACGCAGAAAAATGCTCTATGGAACACCATAATTCAGTCTTGGTGTTTTTGCTCTAGAGTTCAAATGCAGAAGTGTGAATATTATCTTAATCTGCAATTGTATCACAAACCTCCAATATCTTCTAAAGTATTCTCATTCTTGCACATATTGTAGAAGTTGTTGAAGGTACATTCTCTCACCATTGGTATATAATTAAATTATTTCTTATCCACATTGGTATATAATTAAATTATTTCTTATCCACATCAAAATAAGGCTTCACCTGACGGGTAGCAAAGGGTTTAAATGTTTTCTGAAAGCAGAGCAGGCGTGAACCACTAGAAACACTGCACCCCACAGAATTTTCTAGCACTTGTCTGATCTGAAGTCTCATTTGCTAGTACACAGAGCAGGGCCTTCAAGACCTTTACCATACAAGCCATGCTTATGTACAAGTCTCATGTCACTAAAGCACTCAACAAGCTCCTCACAAAAATGTCTTAATTTACTTTTCTTCATTACAAATTTCTGAGCCCATGCCTGAACATTTTAAATCTCTGTCATTCAGTTGACCCAGCTTTCTTTGAGGTCCTGGTTTACCTGATCAATATGTTCATTCTCATCTGCTCCTTTCCAGTTGTCGCATTTTAAGGACAAGCTTTTTCATGTCCATTTCCTCTGTTTCTTTAAGCATCAAAGTTTCTGCTGGTGGCTTTTAGCAATCAAATAAAGAGAGCTATGAAACACAAAATCAACAGAGAAACCTCAAAACTGACTTCCTTTCTGAATGGGAGACCTTGGTCCTAACAATTATAAAGTCAAAGATGCTTATCTTCAGCATGTGACTGCAATGAAGAGACTTGAATGGCTTCCTCCTGTGATGACAACGAGAGGCAAATTTTACCCATTTCTTACTAATGCAGGAAAAAAATGGTACAATGTGAATTTCTGCACACCGATCAGACACCCATATTACTTTTTGCCACCACATGGAGAGTCAACAGAGTTTAGTACCTTGCTGACACTGGCAAGGTGGTCATGGAGCAGATGTGGTCATGTTGACAAGCATGTGATTGCTTGTGATGAAGTTTACATGCTGTGAAGAAAAAAGCTGTAAAAGTCAATCCTCTCACCATTGCCCCCAGCAGTGAGGAGAATGGGAGATAATTTCCTCTCCTTTGTTGACGTATTTTTCTTCACAAAAGAAAGAAAGAGATGAAAGAGTTAAGGAGCCAGTAAATCACTGACTGAAGAAAGGCAACATCACCAAAAGAAAAGCAAAGATAAAATGTCAGGATGTTATCACAACTACTTAGTGATTCCTGCTTAATGCTATTTCATAATAATGTGAGGATCACTTGAGTTAAGGATAGTTGCAGTACTTGATAGCACACATTTCTATGAGTAGTTGTTTCCAATATTCTCTGCTGTGGTGGTGAAGGACACCACACTTAACAAATCTTTACATGACAGAGGACAATATTTTCTCAAAAATCTCAGCACCATTCCTTATTTAATGAGGAAAAATAAAGTGCAGTAATAAGAATGCTCATGTGTTCTGTCTCTTTAATAACTTAAAACAACTAGCAAATATCAATCATGTTACAGAAAAACAATGATAAGCTGTGGTTTTGCAAAATTAATAAAGATGGGTAACTAGGTAGAAGACAGACATCTGATTCATGCCCTTCTGCTGGAGAAGTTTCACAGTTAGCTTAACATTATTAGTTAACTTATTTAAACATATCTTTTCACAAGGGAAATATAGGCTAATAAATGCCACCACTGTAAAAGATGGTGCCTGTCCTTTATTAAATTACTCGAAATCAAAGAAGAAGGATTAAAATTATGGGAAACTACGTCTTACTTGTTCTGCTGTCAACAGAACAGCTTTTCTTTCTCCTCCTACTTTTCCTTTTTGCCTTTCAAACTAAACCTCTAAAATGCTGCAATTGTGGGACACCATGTGACAAAATTAGTCCTTCATGCATCTCCCACAGGAATTGTGGGGCCATCTTCTCCAGAACTGCATAAATAATGCTGGAATCTTTCTTTGTTTTCCTTTCTAAATTGTGACATGAAAGAGTCGAGTAATGCAACCAAGTGTTGCGCCTCTCTACAATGTAGGTCATGTACTGCAAGGGTCATAGGAGCTTGTTGCAACATGTTCCAGATTGTAAAGTTGTTGGTTTGGGGGTTTGGTTCCTTTCTAAGGTAACACCTCAGCATCCTCTAGAGACTTTGCACAGGGGCACTGCTGCCCAGTAGCCCTTAGCAGGCCATCTATCTCCCTGCTGCCAGAGTTGGATATATGACAAATCAGTTTAAACTCAAAAACAGGCTGGTGGGAAGAAGTTGCAAGGTACTTGACACAGTAATGGGCATTCTTTCTGTTTTGTAATATATTACAGTATCCTCTTCTTGATAAAGTTTATCATTTTTCTATATTGTTGTTCAGGTACTCACTGCTTTATTGTGCCCAAACAAATGCACACATTTATTACAAAAGTTTCTGTTGAAATCTAAACCAGCTAAGCAGCATTAAGGCTGCCAATACCTGCATCAACCCCAATACCTCCTTCAACGCCAAACAGCCCAGAGCAGCAGTTGCAGAGTATGGAAAGCATTTCTCATCTCTAGGGGGTGCTTGGGGAGGGTAGGGATATGCTGTTTATCACTTTGTTTAGTGTAATATTTTTGGTTATTTAGTCAGAATTAGTCTTTAGCACATTTGTGTGATACATGTGAGAGCATCATAAAAGCTAGACATTTTAGGGATTTTTAGGGTAACCTAGGAAGACAAGAAGGATTAGATTGTTCAGAAGAAATATAGGTAGTGGAACCTGCCATGATGTTTGGGGGGTTTTGCCCATGTTTCTTAGTTTTTTCCTTCTAATAATATAATTTCTTTATAGTTGGGCTGCCTACAGAATTTTTTTTTGTTGTCTTGTACAGACCTCACACATTAGTGATAATTTTTTCCAACCTTTTTGCTATTGTCAACTATATCAGCGTATTTCTCAAAAGGTAAAGTTGATTTGTAATATTCTTTTCACAATGTAATTTTCAGTTGAACTGAAAAGAGATCAAAGGAAAAAATAAGAACCAGAATATCATCTGAAAATACACCATTCTTATTCTCCTGCAATTTGAAGCTTTATTTTCAATAGGCAGGAAGCAACAATAGACATATGCAAATTTTGTACCATATTGTCAACATTATTCCAGGAAAAGTATGTTTGTATATATGCTGTGATTTAATTAGTTTGTATACCAAATGTTAGAAATACCCACCGCATTCTCAGGTTTGTTTGCATTTGAAGTTACAGTGAGTTATCTCTTCAAATAAAGATCTAGAACTGCTGTAGAAGAGAACAGTTATCTTCTGCTAAGGTAGGTCGTGAAGTAGCACATTCCCATACACTCACATACATTCCAAGGCATCACTTCCAAACATTGTACAGTACTCACTGTCAAATGCAGTTCTTGACCACCCTGGCTGCTTAGGCCATTGCTACACAATGTGAGAGTTGTGGATATGCCTGGCTTCTTTCTTAGAGCACACAGTGTCAAACTTGTGGACTCAAGACATGTATAAGAGCAGTAATGACATTCCATAATAATTAGCTTGTTTAACCCCCAAGGTGCATCCTGAAAAAGAGCAAAACATGTCTCTAATATATTTAATCTTTGTGTTAATGTAGGTGACGGATATTTGATCAATTTTTTCTGCTTTAGAGGCTAAGTTAGATGTTCAAGACTGTATTTTAAACAAATACATCACAGCAAAACATAAGCTAAGTTCGATTGACACTTATTTCTCTTACTAGACTTACAATGACAAAATAGACTTTCTGAAGTAGATGTTACCAATTATATACTTGCAACTGGCTTTTTTTTTTAAGTATAATGTTTGCTGCCCAGATGAGGATTTTTGTTACTCTTTTATTTTTAATATTCATCAGTATTAATTAATTAGAAAACTAAACTGTATATTTCTAACTAACTTCATATGACATATCTGAGACATTGCTCTTTGTTTTGATGTTGCTAAACAGAACTTCATCCCCACCCATTTGTTGTTGCTTTATTCTCCTTGAACTATATCTGCACTTAAATATGTGCAGTTCCCAGAACGGTTTTCCTGTTGTGGATTATTCTGAGAACAATCATGATAATGCTATATTGTCTGTCTTTAATTAAAATTTCTCTCCTGTTATGCTTTCTAGAGATGGAATTTAGTACTTTTGGGATCCTTAGAGACACAGAAAACTGACTGTATCTGTTTTGGGGATGCAAATCTAGTATTACATAATAGCACTGATGACTGTATTTCTTAAGAACTGAATGATTATGAAAGAATCCCCTCCAAAATATTCAGAGTTTCTTTCCTTAGCTCAGCCTATGGTTTATTTTAGAGCCAGTGCTCCACTGTTTACAGTAGCTTCTCTGTCTGTGCTTCATCTGTGCTTTGTGCTGAATCAGCTTTCATTTTGAGAATAAAATACATGCATAGCAGATACATTGTTCATTTTTTTTTTCTTGTGTATTTATTCTCCCTTTTTTTTTTAGGGAATGGCCAAATAATCAAAGATATTACTGAGTGTACAGACAGAAACCACATATCCAGTAGTGCCCAGCAAAGAAAGAAAGCATTCTTTTGCATTGTAAAAATACATTGCATAATGACTAGATTCATCATGAATGAACAGCCTTTTCCAATAAAAAATTTTTGCTGCTTGGTATTTAACATTTTGATTTGAGCATTCCTTGTTACAGAATGGCATATTATTAGTCTGTAATAACTTCAGGAAGCTTTCATAACACACATTCAGCCAGACTTAACAACATGTGGCTTGTCACATCTTATTTCTAAGATCTTTGAAGGTAGCTTTTTGATTTTTGTCATGCCACACTCAGTAAATTAACACATGTTGTGGAACTCTCTGCCTCTTGGAATCCAGGTGTTTTGACCCAAATAAGATTTAGGCAATTTAAAGTTCTCCAATAGAAAAGGGCTTTTCTACCGTTGGTGGGCAAGCTGGCCATCCGTTAGGAAAAATTAATTCAGTGCTCGAGGAAAACATCCTTTACACAGGTCAAGACATATGGCTCATGAAAAGGCTTGGAAAAGGTGTCTGCACTTGGTGAGGGGGATCATACAGTTCTGAATGGACTGATAAGTACGGTCAGCACTGTTTGTAAAAAAACAAAAGGTCTTCCATGGTTTTGAAATAGAGATTTCTAAATGATGTATTGTTAAACAAAGACATAAACTTAACATATATTTAAAACAATGCACTCTAAATGCAGGTGGAGGCAAGTTCTGTATGCAAAAGAATATACATATATATGTATATATGAGTGTATATATACATGTACAAGTACCTTATAAAAACCAAATCTCTGCAGCAGTTCAGTTCTGAAAATGCAAGAGGCTTTGCTAATTGTCTGATACTCCACTCTATCATACAGTGTTTCAAGATCAATGTACATCAGAATGTTTCAAAATCTACACTAGGTCAATGCAGTCCAATTCTTAAGTCATGAGCATTTAACATTAAGTTATATACAAAAACAAAACAAATAAATTCAATGTAGGTGAAAGCAATGTCTCATTTTCCTTCACTAGTTCCTAATATTTTAGAGAAGAATGACCTGATTGCTTGGAAAGTGGATTGATTTTTGCAGTCTGGAGCCTTACACCTTCAATAAATGCAAAGACTGGCAAGTACTGCAGCATGATACTAATAGTAGGCAATGAGGCACTGCTAAACCATTTCCTGGTTGATTTTTCATTTGTATTTAAATAAAAGTGATTGATCTGACATTGAAGAAACATCAAAATTAAGTGCTTTTAATATTACATCTTTGTCAAATGTAGGTTATTGCGTCCAGAACTTGAAAAGCTACTGAAGCAGAAAACAAAAAAGGACTGTATGCTCAGACAAGCTAAATTTCTTATGAAAATGAAACTAAGATTTGTCCCTTCCTGCATCCATTTGTATCAAATCTGATTCCTTAGAATACATACGCTTAGCATTGGTGAAAAAAGCAAACTAGGACAGGAAGAATCCAGCACAAGGGCAATGGAAGTGATGGAGGGTCTGGAGCACAAGTCTGGTAAGGAGCACCTGAGGCAGCTGGGGCTGTTCAGCCTGGAGAAAAGGAGACTCAGGGGGGACCTTATCACTCTTTACAACTCCCTGAAAGAAGGCTGTGGCCAGATGGTGGCCACTTCTCTCTGGCAAGTGACAGGACAAGAAAAAGCAGCCTCAATTGTAGCAGAGGAGGTTTAGATTGGATATAAAGGATAACTTCTCCCCTGAAAGAGCAGTTAGGCATTGAAACAGGCTGCCCAGGGAAGTGGTGGAATTGCCTGCCTGGAAGTGTTCAAAAGACCTGTGGATATGGCATTTGCTACCTGATAAATACACGGTACAAGGCCCCACGGGGCCTTTTCTTCTCCAGGCTTAACAGCCCCAGGTCTCTCAGCCTGTCCTCACAGGAGAGATCTCCAGCCCTCTGACCACCTTCATGGCTGTCCCTTGACAGCTCCAGAAGATCCATATCCTTATAACTGGGGTCCCAGCACTGAATGTTCCAGGTGAGCAGAGGGGAAGAATCACCTCTCAAGACTTGCTGACTACACTTTTGATGCCACCCAGGACATGTATGGCTTTCTGTCTGCAAGCTCACATTTCTGGGTGATGACAAGCTTCTCATCCACCAACACCCCAAGTCCTTCTTCCCAGAGCTGCTCTCAATCCATTCTCCACTCAGCCTGTATTTGTACTTGGAAATTCCCCAAACCAGGTGCAGGACCTTGCTCTTGGCCCTGTGGAACTTCATGAGGTTCACACAGTTCCCTCTCAGGCCTGTCAAAGTCCCTCTGGGTGACATCCCCTCCCTGCAGTGTGTCCATCACACCACACAGCCTGATGTCATCAGCAAACTCGCTGAGGGTGCTCTGATCCCACTGTCACTGTCACTGACAAAGCTGTTGAACAGGGCCAGTTCCAACACCAACCCCTGATGACCACCAAGTCTCCCCCTGGGCACTGAGCCATTGACCACAACCCTTTCAGTGCAACTATATGGCCAAGTCCTTATTCAGAGGGACCCCACCATCTAATCCATGCCTCTCCAGTTTAGAGACAAGGAGGTCATCTGGGAGAGTATCAAATGCTTTGCCAAAATCCAGGTAAATTACATTATTTCCTCTTGCCTTATCTGCTAAAGTTTATCCACAAATTTGCTTATCTGCAAATTTCTTTGGCACGATTTGCCCTTTGTGAAGACAAGTTGGCTGCCAATCATCTCCCTGTTTTCTATGTGCCTCACTATAGTTTTGAGAAGGGTCTGCTCTGTGATCTTTTTGGGTGCTGAGGTGAGACTGACTGACCTGTAGTTCCCTGAGTCTTTCTTATTTCCCCTTTTAAAAACGAAGTTGATATTTCCCCTTTTCCAGTCATGGGAACTCCACCTGACCATCATGACTTCTCACATGCAGTGGCTTAGCTTCTTCCTCCACCAGTTCCCTCAGGACCTGTGGATGCATCTCATCAGCACCCATGGAATTGTGCACCTTCAGTTTCGTTAAATGTTCTTGAATCTGATCTCAGAGACAAGAGGTTCTTCATTTTACCTATCCCTCCCTTTGCCTTCTGCGACTTGGGCAGGGAGGCTGGAGTCGCTTTCCAATAAAGACTGAGGCAAAAAAGTCATGAAGTACTTCAGCTTTCTCCACGTCCCATGTAATCTCCTATATTCTTCTGGAGGGGCCCCACATTTTCCCCATTCTTTCTTTTACCACTGATGTACCTATAGAAGCTTTTATTTTTCCTCTTGATGTCCCTGGTTAATTCAACACTACCAGTGCTTTACCTTCCCTAAAGGATCCTTGGGTACTCAGAGTAGTTCTCTGTATTTCTCCCAAAATACCTGTCTTCCACTCGCTCTAGGCTTCCTTTTAGTATTTGAGTTTCCATAAACTCCTTGTTCATCCATGCAGGTCTCCTGCGGGTTTACCTGACTTCCTTTTTGTTGGGAAGCATTGCTTATGAGCTTGGAAGAGGTGGTCCTTGACTATTAACCAGCTTCCTCTCCAGGAAGCTTTATCCCTTCATACCCCACAACAGGCCAAGTCAGCTCTCCTGAAGCCCATGGTGGTGAACTTGCTGTGCTCTCTCTTTATTGCCCCAAGCATTTTGAACTCCATCATTTCATGGTCACTGCAACCCCTGAGCTTCACATTCACCACCAACCCTCTCCTTGTTGGTGAGAATAAGGTCCACCACAGCACCTCTCCTCACTGGCTCCTCTACAACTTGGAAGTATCCATCAAGGCATTCCAGAACTCCTTGGATTGCCTGTGCTCTGCTGTGTTGTTCCTCCAACAGATGTTAGGCTGGTCGAAGTCCCCTGTGAGGACCAGGACTTGTGAACATGAGGCTGCTCCTCTGTCTGTGGAGGGACTCATGTCCTTGGTCTTCCTGGTCAGGCAGCCTGCTGCAGGACCCCATTGCAATGTCACCTGCCCCTGCTCTCCCTTTAATCCTGACCTCTAAGCCTTTGGTTGGCTCCTCATTCATTCTGAGCTGGAGCTATGTGCATTTCAGCCGGACAAGACACTCACATGCACAAAGGCATTTAAGCTGCCCTCACCAGCACCAGAAGCCGACTAACAGGCCAGAGAGGCTGGAATTCCTTTGTGCTGCCCTTCAGGTGCTTACTTGCTGATCTGTCATCCCTCTCTAGGCCCTGAGAATCTCTTGCTGGCCATGGCATCAAAGTAGTAAGGGTTCTCCTCCCCTCAGCAGCTGCAGTAGCTCTTAATGTCCACACCCAGTGATTGCAGCAGTCCTTACTGCTCTTCAAAGATGGAATCCAACACTTTGTGTCCAGTGGGAGAAGTGGAAGGAGAAATTATGAATAATCAAACTTCGAAGCATATTTTCTAAGATATTAGAAAAAGCTCCAAACATGGGATAGCAATGATACAAGCTTCTTGGCTCCTGCAATGATCCACTGAAATTTATTGGCCAAATTTTTGTGCACTATTACAGTTTTAACAATTGGGGGGCAGGGAACAGGCAGGGTGAGAAGGGGTGATATTCCTAGCAAAATAAAATAAAATAGTGGTGCTAACACACACATCCTGACTTTAAGTTGTAGGTGTATGACTCAATGACAGTCATTCATAAAGAAGCACACACAATGGTAGAACATACTCCCAGGATGTGCCTAATTCTCAAAGGCAGCCAATGTGTCTTAAGTACTTCCTCAAACTATTGGGCAGGAGCAGACATCAGGCATGTACGTTTTCAAATCGAGCAGATTAAATCTGCAGAAATTAGGAGCAACAAGCCACCAAACAGAGGGCACAGCCTGAATGGCCGGCCCTGAATCGGCCTGTTTCAGCTGTGACCCTTTCCTGTAGGAACATGCGGTACTTCGCATGAAAGCACCGTGAAACATTCTACTTCTTCATACGCAGAAAAGCTTGACCCAAGCTGGAGCCTGGCAGCGGCTCACAAACGCGCCTAAATAGTGTTAGCGGGCAACAGGGTTCCGGTAGAAGAGCTGGCGGGGCTCTGCTGAACAGCGCGGATGCCGGCGTCGTTCGGTACCGGAGGTCTCCCCACGCCCCGCATTCTCTCCCCTCCAGGCCCCTGCCGCCGCGAGGCGCGGGCAGAACGGCGGAGTCCCCAGGCAGCCTTCCCTCCCTTTCTCTCGCTTCCTTCTCCAGCCTCCTCGCTTCCCACGGCGGAGGCTGCCACACACCGACGGCCGACGGGGCGGCGGCAGCAGCAGCAGCAGCAGCGGCAGCGGCAGCGGCAGCGGCGGGGACATCGGTGCGCGGCGCCTCCGAGCGGCCGCGGGGCAGCTCCCGACGGGCCCCGCCGCGCCGAGCCGGGGGCGGGCAGCGGGGCTGCTGCTGCTCTTGGGGAGCGGAGGGGCGGCGGCCGCGGCTCGCCCCGGGTCTCGAACGCCGGGGCCGTGCGGGCCGGCGGGGGCGGAGCTGCGCCTGTGACGCGGCGCTCCGGCGGCGGCGGGGCCGGCACTGGCGGACGGGCGGGCGGGGGCTCTCTCGGCGCGGAGCTTGTGCGCTGCGGCCCCGGGCGCTCCGGCGGCGGCAGCAGCGCTCCGGCCGGGGGAGGAGGTGCCAGACTCCGGCGTCGCGTGCGGGCAACGAGGGGGAGCGGAGCTGCTGCTGAGGCGGCCGGAGAAGGAGGAGGAAGGGAGCGGGGTGCAGCGCCGCTTGGTCGGCCCGGCGGTGCTGCTGCCGCCACTTCCCCGCTGGGCGCTCTCCTGCCCGCCAACTCGATCCGCTCCCGGAAACTCTCGGCTCTCCTCTCAGTCTCGCCGGCGGGGTCTCGACACGGCTCTCGGCCCCGGCGCGACGAGCTGGGGAAGGGGGTGTGGGGGGTAACTTCTCGCACTTCTCCGGAGAAGGATTTGGGCCGCCCCGCTCCGGGGGCGGCAGCGCCTGCGGTCCCCGCCGCGGCGGGAGAACTTTCGCCTCCGATCGCGGGGCGGCGAGAGGGGCCCGGGTGCGGCGGGAGCAGCGCGGCGGCGGCGGCGCCTGCCCGGCAGCCGCGGAGATGAAGCTGAGCCGGCAGTTCACCGTGTTCGGCAGCGCGGTCTTCTGCGTGGTGATCTTCTCCCTGTACCTGATGCTGGACCGCGGCCACTTCGACCACCCGAAGAGCCCTCGGCGGGAGGGCACCTTCCCCAAGGTGAGCGGGGCGGCGGCCGGGGCGCGGCGGGCGGAGGTGGAGGGGAGGGCGGCGGTGCCACCACCGCCGTCCTTTGGCCGTGCCGCTGCCGGGGGTGCCGGGGCGCCGAGGCGCGGCGGGGACGAGGCGCGGCGGCCGCGGGGCCGGCGGGGCGGGGGCCGAGCGGGGCCGCCTGCGGGCGGCGCTGGTGCCGGCCCGGCACGGGGCTGCGGCGGGAGACGGCGCAGCCCGAGCGCAGGGTCTGGCGGGGCTCGCCCGGGCCGGACGGGACGGGCCAGGGCCGCGCTGCGGCTGCGGAGGCTCCGCGGGCGGCTCTCCGGGCGGCGGAGCGGGGTGCGGGGCGTGCGCGGTCAGGACGGGGAGAACTGAGAACTCGGGACCTCAGCCGTGTCAACAACAGGTAGCTTTAGGGAAATGCTGACTGGGTGGCTGCTTTCCTTTCCGCTGAGTCGTGCTTTGGAGCCGTAGCTGACTGACCCCACTGCTCCGCATGGTTGAACGACGCAATTCTTCAGTTTCTCACTTTTCCTGTGTTGGCTGCGTGGCAGAGAAGTTTAAAAGCTGTGTGTCATGATTGTGTTCTAATAAGGAGTGTTTGGCCGTGAGAAGAAAACATGCATTTTGGAGGGGACGTGGTTTGCTGTGCAGAGCGGCAGAATACTGCTGGCTATACACAGCTGTGTGTTCTTGTAGACAAAAAAATCCAGCAAAACCCCACAACACAGAATACAAAGTTATAACTATCTATGCTTGCACGGTACTTATTTTTATTTTTGTTGCAAGCAAACGGAATGAAAGTGTATTTTAGTAGTTGAGTGAGACTTCAAGTGAATAAAAGAACTCTAAAAGCTTAGTTAAAAAGTAACAATTATCTTTCTGTTAGAACCACTCTTGTTTCATTCAACGCAAAAGTAATAATTGATAATTTTTTTTTTTATGGTAAAGACAAAAACCTCGACTTAAACATAAAGAAAGAGAGTAAATCTGTTCTGCCTTTATTCCTTCAAGTTACAGTTCAGAGGTCAGTCTTTAGTTTTTGCAGGAAGGAAGAGAACAAGAGGAGGAGGAGAGGAGCAAGACAAGGCTGGCTGCAGCAGCTGTGGCTGTTCAATGTGTAACTTCAGCAGGAGGGTAATGCCACATGCAGCTCCTGTAGCAGCTAAGTACAAGAGCTTTGGGGATAGGGGCAGTATCTTATGTGAGGAAATCACTTAATGTGTCAGTATTCCACCAGCTGAGTTTAATACAGGTGAAGTATGGAACAGGAAAGCTCATCTATGGGTGTTGTTTTTTATTTTCAGTGTTAGATTTTGTCTTCCATTGTCAGTGTCTTGCAGTTGAAGTTCCTGTGTGTTTCTGTCCTACAGTGTAATCCTGTTTGGAGGTTTAACGTGGTCATATCTCTTGTGACCATGAGTTTGGTATGTTAATCTGTTTTCAGGCCTATTCCCTCTAGGTAGTGTAGTCAGCTGGAGACCAACATTTCGCCTTTTATCCTCCTCCCTCCCCTTGGTCTTCTAGATTAGTCTGTCAGTGTGTACTCCTTTGTCCTTTTCCATGCCTAGATTTCTGTGAGGCTTCGGATTCTCCCCGGAGAAACTTCTGCTTCTCATTGGTCCTTCCTTTGGGTGAAACAGTTACCTTTTCCTTTCTTACTGCTTTATGTTTGAGGAAATTACAGATGAAATCCATATGACTGAATTTCCTTTTGCTACTCCTGTGATAGAAATGTTTCACTTTGTTACAACTGTGAAACCTCTGACACCTAGCAAATGCTTTCAGAGTTTTATAACATCAGTTTAAAATAAATGCAAAAGATGAAGTGTGGAATAGAAGCCTCCAGAAACACATGAAAGAAACACTTTAATACTACTACCTTAGCTGACAAAAAGTTGTTTGTGTCAGTGCAGTGTTGCAAGAGCTCAAAGTACCGTAAGTGAAACTAGCCACAGATGTAAAACCTTCAGGCTGTTTTTGTTGGTAAAAAACTATAGCAACAGACTGTAGACTTAAGAATGCATTCTCTTTTCTGATGGCAAAAGTCAGAATTTTTTAGCTTAGAAAAAGGAATTAAGACTTTTTCTTCTTTCAGATGTTATTGGTTTGATTCACTTTATTTCTCTCTGTTTTGGCAACGTGCTTTGCTGCTCCTCTGTGCAGTTCTGGTAACAACACACGTCAGCTTTCCATGTCCCGGAAGTTGCACGTTGATTAGTTTGTTCTTTCTGACCTACGTGGCTTAAAGCTAGCTCAAAGAAGAGAAGTGGATACTTCTGGAAGCAGTCTCCTGTTTAGCTTATAAGCATTTGCTATCTAGGAATTCTGTTTGAATTCTACCAGAACAAGAGATGGGATTCTTCAGCTGGTAGTGCCTGTTGAGCTGCGTTCTCCTTAAGTATTATGGTACCTAGTGCCAGCAGTAAAATAAATTTATTAGAACTGCTGCTCCATTTTCATTTCCAGTTTTTTTTTTTTTTCCCAAAGCAAGGTGCCTTCTCTTTGTGTGGTCTCAAGGTAGCTTGCATCAGACTCAGTCTTCTTTTAGGCTTCTCAGCATAAGCCACTGTAATCAAGAGTCATCCTTACAGAACTTGCTTACTCATTTGAGAGTTCAGGACACCAACAGAAGTGTCTTGCAGAAATAATTTTTGGACAAGGTCTCCCAAGGTAGATGAATATCCATAGCTAGACGACGTTATGTGCTCTTTAACCGAACATTTAAATGCTTTTTACTGTGGTACTAAACAGAGCCCATGGTCAGGCTTGGGACACAGCAGTAACTTTGTGTCTTTTTTGCTGTTCGTGTTGCAAAAGCTGGCATCTCTAGTCAGTTTCACTGTGAGTGTTTGCCGCACGTCTCCATACTAGGCTGGCATCAAGGCAACTGTAACAGAACTTTAGCTAAAGTGATTTATAGCCTTGTCATCATTGGTGATGTGTTAAAATCATAATAATAGAAGATCTGTAAGTTGCCATAGAACGGAAGCCACTGTTAATTTGGGGAAAAATAGGCACCTATAATACATGGAGATCAAGGCTTTTCTCTGTAATTCCTGCAGGTATCTTTGTGGATTCTGCCTGTTTGTCAGGTGTATGTTATTGTGGTGATGGCCATATCACAAGCTCTGTCTATCTGAGCCTGTTCCTAGCCACAGGATGCTCCTGTCTCAGGGCACATATCAGAATATGATGAGCCCTAGGGTCCTGTCTCAGACTAGGAACCATGTTACATCATTGTGCAGACATGAGCTCAAAGCACAGAGAGAGCTTTAGGTGCATTTTTAGGTTATTGTTGTACCAATTGTCAGTACAGATCATTGTGTAAGATTCTTCCTATGGAATATAGTGGGGAAAGGGGTTGAGTGTATTGTTTTTGTTAGCAATAATACAAAATTCTCTCAGAAATCTTGTGTGGCTGCAGAGTTGAGGAAGGTTCAAAGTGGTGTTTAGTCCTATGACATTGCCTGTACAGCAAGTGTCATGTATGAGTGATGTGTGGGCTAAATTGATAACTACTAAGTGAAAGCTACGTTCAAATCAAGCCTGAGAAGGTATCTATAAACAGCTTATCTTGAAGAACTTCTGGTTTTGTATACAGATGAGTACTAAATATTGATAAACCCATATTAATCTATTCTGGATTTTGGACTCATATAGAAGAATTAAAATAGTTAGCCTAATGGCTTTTTTCTCAACTAACTTTACCTTATGACAGATGCATAAAAGCTGTTCATTTACAGAAGGTTGTGGAGTATTTATTTTGATTCCAGAGTCTCACCTAAGCATGCAGAGCACATATTAAAAGTCCAATTAAAAAAAAAAAAATGGGAAGTTTATTTGTAATAGTACATTGTATCAGAAATATATGCTCTTTATGCAGTCTCATGGTGAAAGTTAATTTTTAGTGAATTCTATGGCTAAGTAGGGGAAACAGCATCACATTAAATCTTCCTCTGTCTCCCTTACAGGTAATGCTTTGAATTTGAGCTTTTTCCTCTAACCACTTTTTCACATGGCTTGGTTTAGCTTTTATGGGACAATATCTCTGCACTGTGTGATAGGTTATTTCTGGAAATACATTTCTGAAAGTCAAGCCTGCTGTGATTCTGGTAGGTAGATGGACCAGCACCAAGGGATGCTTCATTTCGTCCTTATTCTCTTCTTTAAACTTTATTAAAAGGCAAAGCAGAAACATACAACAACTACCATGCTTACCATTTTCTTTTTCATAAACAACTGTTATTTGAATAAGATCTCTTTGCCCCCCTGTGTCTTCCCTGCCTCCCTCTTTGACTACCATTATTTGAAGCGTACTCTCATCTCGTGTGTTAACTGCTTTTATGAACTCAGTGACTTCACTGCATCAGAGAGAGGTGATCAAATACAGTTCCTCTAAAAATAGTTGGCTTGCTTGGTTTTTTTTTTTTTTTCTTTTGGTTTCCTGTGTCCTTCCAGCAAATCAGTAAGTGCCCTGTCAGTTCCTACTGCTGAAGTTTCTTGCTGGATTCATGCTTTCAAGGCATCTACACAATGCATCAGATACTCCAGCATAAATATCACACACAGATGGTGGTTGTTCCTGTATGGGGTGTTATTTCATCTGAGTTAAGACAATAATTTGACACTAATACCACTTGGCCAAAATAGGAATCACAATAGGGCAGAGCAGGAGTAGCAGGAAATTAGGACCAAATATATGGCAGAAACAACAGAGTGCTCTGACTTGTGTGTTGAGCAAAGGCACCCTGTGAACTTTACTCCGGGGTTCTGCTGAGGTAGCATTTCCCCTGCTGTAAGGCAGCTCAGTCTTCAGTGAGCCCTGAGTCTCCCCTGGCCTTCTGCCCATACCATGCCCCACAGATATGCTACGCACACCTTTTTCAGCTAAAGCCTCGCTATATGCCTTGCCATAGTGAAATAGATGAAATCAATGGCTCACATGGAGTATAAATACACATTTTGATGCTGCATGTTCTTGGTAACTAGTGTGTTTCCATAAGCTCATTTGGGAGCTTTCTGACCTTTGTTATATAACAAGGAGCAGGACTTCTGTTTGCAGAAGTATTGCAAGCAGCGTGGTCAGGTACTTAGGAAATGTTTGTTTGTCACTCTAAAATGTGAATAGTGGTAAGGTTGTGCATCATTTTGAAGTACTCATTTTTTGACCTCTGAGCACTGAAAAGCTGTGGCACAGTGACTTTTACTAGCATTTGTGTGAGTTTTCCATCAGAGGAAACTGAGTGCTAAGTGAAGAAATCCACAGAAGGAATAATTTTTTCAGCATTTGACACATTTTGAATTATTTAAAAACAAACAAACAAATTCCTTTTAACAACACTTGATAAGTTCACAATTGAAAAGCCTTTGAATGTCATGGAAATGGTCTTGAGTGCAAATAATGAAAATCTAGGATTTCTTCTGCTGAGTTTCTAGTACTTTGTAAAGGAGGAGCAGCTGCCTTTGTGAACATAATTACAGGTCAGTAACAATTCTTTGTTTTCCTAATGTTCACAGAGCGTATTTGTTTTGTTGCTTGCACATTTTGTGTGAAGTTCTGGCTAAGCAGCAGTCAAGCAGAAGCTATTAGCCTCCTTCAATTACAGTCTTTAAATCTGGTATGAAATGTTGAGCAAGATGTATTTTACAGAATACATATTCTGCAAAACAGTACATCTAACTATAATTGAGCACATCCTTCTGCTACCCAGAGTCATTGCTTAACTTAACTGTATAAACTAAACAAAGAGAAGCTTTCTAGTTCTTACTTGAGCTTTTCTTTGTCTTACACATTATTTTAAGTTTTGACTTGTTTCAATAAAAATAACCATTATTTAAGTTCCTACTCTTAATGGCAGATAAGCTGTACTTCACTTAGGTACTGCTAGACAAAGGTTCAGCATAGGGTAGGGAGGAGAATCAGAAAGGAGGTGAACACAAAATGTATCAGTAACAGTAGTAGTGAATATTTTTCAGTTTAATTGACTTCAAACTGAATATTTCTAGATTTCTTTCTCCTTGCCTTCAGGTCACTGATGATGGTGTCAAAACTAGTCCGTAACAGCATGCCTTCTATTTGTCTCTGTAAATGACATAAAACATAAGTCTAGTGTAATAGTACATTAAACATTCTTGTTATTGCTGCCTCTGGTGAAAAAGCAAAATGTAGAAGTCCATCAGCTTCTTAAAATCTATTTGTCAAGCTGTTGCATCCTTGGCTCAGAACTTTCTCATTCTCTTAAGAGAGCAGACTTTTGCTGTTATTTAATTCAGAAGAATTCCAGCGTCTCTGTAAAGTGAGCTTTTCTAGAATAGTCCTTTAAAGGTAGGAAATTACTAACAAGGTTACTTATTTCTTTTCACTGTCAGAAAATACACATAAGCCCTTTGCATGGATCAGTAAAGCCTTCAAACCTTGATTTGTCCTTTAGCTGATACATAGTATGCTTGTTTTTTGTTTGCCTTGCAAAGACAATGCATGCTGAAACAATGTGCTCAAATATTAAGTTTTGATGGTACGCCAGGTTGCATTTTTAGCTTTTACCTGCTTCCTTTTTTCTTTGCAGGAGGTGACCATTTAATTGCATATTTAGTATGCTTTGTTCACTGCACAGTGCTCTGATAGTGAACAGAGAATACTTCCTGGTATTATCGTCTTGATAAACTGGCATCTCATCAGAATTTTTATCAAGATTTTGGCAAAGATAGCATGTGTTTTCTAGAGATGTACCTGGATATAGTCACTGGCAAGACTGGTGCAGAAAACTGCTATGATGACTGCTGTTCAGTGCAGCCAGAAAATGAGACTTTGAATCCAGGTTCCTCAGTGCTTACTGTAGTGAATGTGTATAGCCAATGACCTCAAATTCCACATCTGTTGGAAAGCTCCATCCATTATGGTGCTCCACTTTCTTCACCACAATTCTTTGGTACACCAGAGCCTCTAATGCAGGACACTGACAACTCCTTTGTGGTCTCCTGTTTCTTCATGTGGGTGAGAAAGGGAATGGGCTCTGGCTTGTTTCAAACCAAGCACTCAGTGGTTGCTGGCTGAGTCTGGGTGCAAATAACCAAATTCCAGCTGATGTAACATCAGAAGTCTCTAATATGGATTTCTCGTCTGCCTGTCTGTTTCTATGAGATCTCCTCATCTGTGGTCTTGGCATAGTCCCTCTTCAATTATTTGAGCTAGCTGTCTTTCCTGATGAAGTGATCACTAGTGGTCTGTTGAAAGCCACTGCATTTAGAGCAGGAGTGTGCGTTCACTCAGGAAATGAAAGTTCCAACTATCATCTTTTCCATAATGTACAGTGTTTAAATAGGAGAAACTGAACACTCTCTTCTTTCTCAGAATAAAACACATTGGTCTCCTGTTGTGTTACTGGGCTTCCATCCTTGTGTTGGGTGTCACTGTGCTCCCTTCTGGAGGGTCCTTGCTACATATCAGACTGATGTCAGAAGCAAACAGAGAAGGACAAGCAGAGGGCAGTGGGAAGGCAGACTGCTCTGGAGTATTTGGGGCATGAAAACTGCTGAAGGGTTCAGAGTGACTGAAGCATAAGGAGCTGTTTATGTAGCTGATTCATGTGCTGAGAGTGGCAGGTTTCTCAGGGCAGCTAACAGGTGTGGACACTTCTTGTTCCAAATGGGAGGAAGGTGTATGGATCTGTGTTGCTTTCACATGTGAAAATTTTGGTGGTCAAATCCAACCCTGTGTAACCACAGGGGTGGTGAGCAGGTGGGCTGCTCATATGATGCCATTCTACCAATGCAGCTATAGCTGCTTTCAGTGAATTTGTTTGCACTTTGCACTTGTAGAAGTGCTTCATTTGCTGTGAAGTAACAGAAGGATTGACTTCCTTGCTTTTTAATAAAATCTTTATTTACACACTCATTAACATATACAGAGAGAAATGATGAAAGAAATACCAAAGTTGTTACAAACTTTTTAACTAGTTGTGTAGGAAAAGTGATTCATATTACTTTTAGTTTCCTTATGTTAAAATAACTATGTAGATTAACACAGCATCCTTTAATGTTGTTCACTTGTACTAGGCTATATGTAGACTGTATCTCCAAATTTTTGTGCATTTCTCAGTCTTGGATCAAGGTTGCTTCTTTTCTGAGAAGACTTGATGAAGGTCAGGGATAGTTCTGCTAATATTTACGACTTGTGCACCTAGTAAAGTTTTGCTTTTCAGTATCTACAAACCCATGCAGAATCCAATATTTCAGACAGAATTGTTAAGGGTAAAATTGGTACATCTCTGCTCAGATTAAAAAAAGTCTAAAAAAGTCTCCCTGCTCACCCTCTAATGTGTGGAAAAATTGAAAACTTAATTTAAAACAAATACTGTTGGAGTATGGTTTTAGTAATGGAGAGGATCTCTGTGTTTTATCTTTTAGTTAGACCTCTTTAGTGTCCCCTGTAACATGCTTCTAATCTGTTTTTCTGGTAAGACAAAGTCTGTTACTAGCAATTAATAAGATAAAACAGCTTTAGGGTAACTCCAGTTTGGTACTGCTTGGCCTTGACATTTGAAGACAGTTGCTTTCCTTTAAAAATGTTGAAACTGAATTTATTTTCACATGTTAATTGTTTTGAAGAGTTGCAGTATTTTCCATATTCTGCCCATACTTTAAAATCATTTTATTATTGAACAGGCAATATCTGCTTAAAAGGAATAAGAAGAAAAGGTGAATATGCAATGAAAACAGACCCAGCTTTTGCATAATTTGGATCCATGTGTAATTTTAATCTTGAGAATGGATACCTGACATGAATTATTTTCATACTGAATGAAGACTGGGATCCATATCTAGTCAGAGACACTATTGTTTCTTAAAGTTAATTCTCATGGATATGGCATTTAACAACAAAAAGTGAAAATATTTTGATGATCTCACACATTTGATTTCCTGCAGTTTTAATTTGAGTGTATTGCATGAGGTCTGGGTTACGTGTTCTTAACTGTAACTTTTTATTTCACGTACTGCATTCAAGTTGAGATAGCACATGGCATGTTTAAATGCTTTAGAAGAGAGGCATGATGTATCTCACAGTCTCCAAAAAAGAAAGTAGGATTTTCTGTGTCATGTCCTCTGTTAGGTTCTACAACGGGAGGTCTTTGTAAGGATTTCTTTCTCCAAATAGCAGAAGATCTACCTCCAAAGTTAAAGTAACATAGTTTAACAGACTTCTAAAAATCAGTGTCCTAGATGGGCTGGAACCTTGCAGTTCACAAATTATTGCTGGATGTATGTAGCAACATACGAGGTCGTTGATGTTTGAAGGTCATTTGGTAACAAATTGCTACTTGTAGGCAGGGAACTTGGTTTACAAAGAAAAATATTTGGTCACATAATAAACGGTAAACTGGTAGAACTTGTTACAGATTTTTCAAGGTCTAAAGCACAATGAATTAAATTAAAGGTATGTCTTAAATATATGAAACGTCACATGGCCTCCAAATTCAGAGGAAGTTTGTATCAGCCTTTAGAGACTGGTGGTATATGCCAGTGGAAGGATCGATCAAACGCTTATTTTATGAGGTGGGTTTTTAAAATTTGTTTGCTTGTTTGTTTTGTTTTCCACTGTGTCTGTTATTGTCCTGGAGAATATATAATTGGCTAAACCAGATTGGTGGTGTTTTCTGTGAGTTGGTAGTTGACAGGCTATTGCTAAGCAATATAAAACTCTTTGTGTAAGAAGAGGTAAAATGATTCTACAACATACATGAATGAGAATATAAATTTTAAACAGTCGTCTGATTTTATAGTTGTAGAGACAGTGCCTGTAGTGGTGGGATAGGTGTGAACATTGCTTTAGCTGCTTGCACACTTGGTAACTCCGAACTGTAGTCATATGCAGTGGAGCAGGAAATGATTTGTATGGATGGCAGCACTACTGTAACTTCCTAGGTAGCAAAAGATCAGAGCTTCTGTTGGGCAGCCTGTAAAGGTCCTATCAAGTATTGTTTTATATATGTTGTTTTTAGATTGAGTGGCACAATACACTGCTGGGCTTTGTGTAGAGAAACCTTTCCAACTTTGGAAACATCACAGATATTGCAAGGGAAAACAATAACTTTACATAGAAATGTGCACACAGTATCTTTAACATAACATTTGAAATATTTTAGTCTGGTTGTTTCTCTTGTGCCACCAGGGGGCATGGGACTACAGTCTGTTTTTTTTTTTTCTTTCCAGTATTCCATCATCTGCATATTGATGTCTTTTTGTTTTTAGTTCATCAGTTTTATAAGTTTCTAGCATTTATCTTTAAAATGTTGGGATTCTAGGATGTTGGTTCTACATCTCAATTTACTTTATCTGGTTCTGTTGTTAAAATACATTTTTGTCTTTTTGGGACGCAGTAGCTGTCTGCCTGTGCTACATTTTAAAACCTGCTACTGTTTTTAGGATGTATCAATCTAAGAAATAGAAACAAACAACAAGCAGTGGATTAGCACTTCACACAGCCCATAAAATGTGGAGACAAAACAATAGGTTTAAAGAAATACAAAAACATGGTGTCCGAAACTTACAAAGAATTTCCATAAAGGTGGAATTATAGTAATGACAGTATGGAATCAAAAAAGCTAGTTGATAACTCTTGGTAAGGGTTTGGTTTTAGTTTTATTTTTATTTCTGCAGACTTCTCAAAGGCAAGAGAATTTGAAAGAACATACACATCAATTTAGAAAGGAGACCTAATCCTTTACAAACTACAATTGCTGAAAATAAAAATGCAAATATTTCGCATGCATTACTGTCAAAAGGAAAAAAGTGTCATGTACAGATGTTTCTAATATTGTACTATAGTCCTAAGAAAGTAAGGCAGTGGTGCTGGAGAAAAAGTCATTAAAATCATAAGTCACAGAGTAACTGTCTACTGAATCAATGGTATTTGTGTTGAATGTAATGATAAAATGTAGAAAGTTTTGCTGTTATGACAGCTGCTTGCAAAAATACCTAATCATACATTGTTTATTACTGGGTCTGAATTCAACTTTAATAACAGAAAGTGACTGGTTTTTTTTGTTCTCTTGTCACTTCATGTTACATTAAAGTAATTCTGAGGAAATAAGGAAATTGCTGTTAACGATGAAATACCCCTAAGATCATGGTAAATAATCTGGGCTTTCTGATTCTGTAAAAGCTAGCACATTCATGCCTGATAAAAATCATCCTTTAAATAATTTGGAAGGAGTGCCTTGTACATGAGAGGGCAGTAGCGTTTTGAGGTGTCTTGTTAGGCTGTGTTCCCTCCTGCATTCCAACAACACAGTGATTAGATTCTATTAAATTGCTTTGTGGGATCTGTCTCTTCCTTCCAAGTTGCCCTGGGAGATGCTTTGACTTCTTTCAATTCACATTGATGTTGTTCTGCAGCCTTCCTCTTGTGGAGCTCTCTAGAACATCTACAAAATCCTGTTGTTTGGCAATTGGAGGTGGCCTTCTGACTGAAAATGCCATTAGCTTGATCTCTCTTTTACAGGATTTTCTTGATGATTGTAATGGTCCAATTATACAGATTATTCCTATGATCAGGCTGTTAAGGGTTCTCTTACCCCCATGAAGTGCTTTTGTTAATTTCTCTCTAACTTTTGCAGAAAATCAGTAAATTGGTATTCATTGAAATTTTTACATGTATGGGAAAAACCTGAAATGTTTACAATATCCTCTTAATCCCATCACAATGTGACTGACTTGTAAAAAATCGCTTTCTGTTTGATGCTCTGATAAATGAAAAGACCAGATTTTTGGAAATCTATGAAAGACGTGAAAAAACTTGAATTAGATATAATTGCTACTTGATACTGTGAGACTTTTAAGAGTATCTTTGTATCACTGATTAAATCTTGTACTGTGAATTCAAGTTCATAGAGGAAAAATGTATCTTTTGCTATTTTCTCTTGTACTGGAAAGTGGAAGTTCTGTGTGTTGGGTCAATTCCTTATTAGTTTGTCTTTATGTAAAATATAAAATAAAGACACATTTGAATTTTCTGTGTGATCACACATTATTGTTAAATTGGTTTTTGTTGTTGTTGTTAGGGGTTTTTTGGGTCTGTCAAGAATTTTTCTGAGAAATAATTAACCTTTACTTTTTTTTTTCCTCTTCCCCAGGGCCAGCTTTCAATATTACAAGAAAAAATAGATCATTTAGAACGTCTGTTGGCAGAAAATAATGAGATTATTTCAAACATACGTGACTCTGTGATCAACCTGAGTGAATCAGTAAAGGATGGTCAAAAAAATCCAGAGGCTATAAACTTCAGTCAAGGATCTGTTTCTGAGCTGTTCCCTTCTGCTTCAGCTCTGCTTGCAGTTGATTCTGAGGATTGTTTGTTTGCTTCAAAAAGCAGAAGTCACAGTTCAGGTGTACAGGTAAGGAATGTGCCTTTCTTTCTGATTTTGCTGGAGTTCTAGCTGTCACTACGTGTTTAATTCTGAAAACATCAAGTTGATGCTAAAAACTTGGTACTAAGACATAATAGAATTGTTGAAATGACTGCTGTGTTTAACAGATGTTATGAAACTGTTCCTTTATATATTTTTCTTAAAAATCCTCTGGAAATTGAATAATGATTATGAAGAGCCAGCTTTTGAGAAAGCTTAAAAGATTTTTAAAAAATCGAAAGAAAACATGATGATTACTATCCCATCAGTTCTTTGGAAATACTTTATTTGGAAGCCTCTTTGAGTTTCCCCAAACTGTTCCAAAACTGATGAAAAAGAAACAGGAAATAGTGGATAAACTTGGTTTAAATATATTTTACTCTTAGGGACATATGTATAGGTGAAGTTTGATGGGGAAGTAAAGAATGCTCAAGAATTAGTAATTTCAAAAAAAATCATGAGTGCTGTGTTCCCTTTTGAATGTCATTTCTGCATTTCAGCATTCCTGTGTGTCCACTTTGTATAGGCACTTTGATCAGAAAGGAGGAACATATACCATGTTGACTGGTTGGCATGAACTGGGGAGGTTGAAGTTTTTAAAGTCAAACACTTCAAGTTGAATTTATTTTGCTTTCTGGTGATGCTTGTGAGTTCATGGACTCTTATATATTCAGTTTTAATGGAGTGATTCAGGAGCACTGAGAATACTCTGTGAAGTTTGTGATCTGTACTGTTTTTGTGAGTCTTGTGGGAGTACTATAAATATTCATAGTACTCTAAAGCAAAGATTAAATTTTGAAGTCCAGCTTTCTCATTTTAGAATTTAAAGTATTTCTATTGCAGGAGAAAGACAGTGGACTTCAGATGAATAAATACACATATTAAAACAATTGTAACCTCTGATGTATCATGCTTAATACCTTTAAACTCTTCAGGGATACGCACTACCTTAATGTCTTTTATAGAAAAAGTAGACATTTTAAAGGCAATATCTGAACATCTCTTTTAGTGTGTGATATGCATTAAGACTTCTGTGCAGGGAAGTGAAACATCTGGACCTGTGGTTACAGGCTTTCAAGTTAGTGGATTACTAACAGGTTATTCATTGTACAATCTGTTACCATGTTAGGTGATTTACTTTTTTATATGCATTAAAAATAAGTTCTAGTAAATGAATGTTGAGATGAAATATGTTGTCTTAAATTCTTGGGCATGTTAACCTGTTACGAATGGAAGGTAAAATATATTTTCTAAAAGTGCTCTTTTCTTTTGCTCCACACTTGCAGAATGTAAGAACATACACATCCTATCACCCAAAGCACCTACTACCTACCTAATGGGAAGCTGTGGTAGCTAAACTGCTTTTGGATAATTTTCTTTACTTTTAAGAATATTTGCATGTACATAAGAAGCAAACATACTGTTCTTTCTTATGCAGGGAGGGAGGGCTTTAATGTTCTCTGTGTCATTGCATTAGAACCCTCTCCTCAGCAGGTTATTCACTGTCACCATTAAGTCACTTTAATATTGCTTCTGTATACAGTTAGTTTCCCATCCTGTGAGTCTGAACTGCATTTCAGTTATGGAATCTAACACCTTGATGTTAGCAGAATTCCTTCAGCACAATATTAATGAGCTGATCTAAATCACTGTATTTGAATACAGTTTTATTATTTAATAGTTTACCAACCTTGATGTACTCTGCATGCTCAGTTAATTTATTTGAGACATTTTCCATAGTTACTTTGAGCACTTTTTGAAAGAAATATATATGTTAATTGCCACTATTTGTAAACATTAACTTAAACCCACAGATTTTTACATTACTTTTCTCGTGTTTGTCTCTCAGGTGCATGTATGAGAGACTAAAGAGTAGTAAGAGCTAATATAGGTAGGATTAAGTGTTTGGATAAAAAATAACTTTACAGAATGAAGGCAAAAGAGTCTTCACTGAATAAATCATGGAAGTTGATTGTAGTCTCCCATAATGGAGAAACAATTGTAAGAAGGAATTCAAATACAGATTAAAAAATTTTGTGATGGTTCTGTAAGAAATATTGCTGGATTTGCTACTCAAAGACACATGATTTCATAAAACAGAAAAACAAAGTTGTTAACACAAGACCAAAAGATTCTCAGATGGGACAGCTGAAGGATGTTTTCTTCACAGAGGAATTGTAAATCAAGAAATTCTTTACTTCCTACTTGTGCTGTTTGTAAGTAGGTAGAAAAGTGTAATAGAGCTGGAAACTGAGAATAAGACTGACGTGAGAATGCTATAATTTAATTCAAGTAAAAGACTAATGTGTACTTTTTTTCCCAAAAGATAAATAATAGAGACAGGTAATAAACCCTAAAAAATTAAGATGACTGGATTAAATATGAATTTGATCTGATGCTTTTTCCGTTTAGTAGTTCAAGAAGTATCTGGCATTTGTGCTCAGAGAAGATGGAATTCTCAATAGCCATCGTGCTGAGCTGGAAAGACTCTTAAATAATACAGTGATGTGTTTCCTGTCTTGTCCATTTCAACTACTGAAGCATCTAACATTAGGCTTAGTAATGCTACTCTTTTTGAAAATGAGATGTGAATCACTCTTTAAAAAGGTGGCTTGAAGAGGCGCAGTCTATGCTTTTATTTCTTCTGAGCAGTAGTTTAGTATTCACTGTTAGGATGTTATGATGTTTTCATGAAATTTATATAATTTCAACAGTTTGAGCCCTTTGGTATAGAGAAAGAATAAACCCATGTAGAAAAAAGACAACTGATAAGCTTCCCAATGTTTTAATGAAAAGCTTGTAGCAACATGGCTGTCTTTTGAATCAGCCACAATGAAGGCAGGCAGAATCTTTTTTGGATTTCTGTCTGTCAACTGTTTTTACACAGTCCTTTCTTATTATATTAGTATTCAAAACTTAGATGTGAATCTGTTTCATGTCCATGAAATACTTTCTTTAACCTCTTTTGCTTTTTACTGACTAGGGGTTTGTAACTTACTCTTCACTTGCAATCATGTAACTTGTTCAAGTCATGATGCAATTTGTAATTAATCTTTTGCACAATTCCTACTGAGGATGATGTATGAAAGAGAAAAAAATTTAGCTTGTCTTTTAGATGTCTTTTCATAAGTGTAGGGATTTCAGCGTGATTTGGCTTTATTTTGTTACAGTGGAAGTTTTTGATTTTTTTTTCCTTTTTTTTTTAACTGCTTGTAATAAACATTTGAATCACAAAATGACTGAATGGTTGAGGTTGGCAGGGACCTCTGGGTGTCATCTGGTCCAACCACCTGCTCAAGCAGGGCCACCAAGAGTCAGGTGTCCAGTATCATGTCCAGGTGACTCTTCAGTATCTCCAAGGGTGATGTTTTCACATCCTGCCTGGGCAAGCTGTACCAGTGCTCGGTCAGCCTCCAAGGGGAACAAGCTTTTCCTGATATTCAGAAGGAACCTTCAGTATGTGGCCATCACATCAGCCAGCACTCAAGGGTGCATCCCACCAGGGCCCTTGGATTTATGTGTCCAATTTGTGTAAGTATTCCCTTAGCTGGCCCTATTTCAAGAAGGGCATCTTCTTCACACCAGTTCTCTCCTCTCAGTTCCTGAAGGCTGATCTTGCTAGTAAGGACTGAGGCAAAGAAGGCATTCAGTACCTCAGCTTTTCCCATATCCTGTGTTGCCAGGTCCTCTCCCTCACTCAGTAGTAGATTTTGGCCTTCCTTTTGTCACCTGTCTGATTAGAGAAGTCCTTCTTAATGCCTTTGACATTCCTGGCTGGATTCAATCCCATTTGTTCTTTAGCTTTCCTAACTTCATCTCTGGGTGCTCAGACAATGTTTCTGTATTCTTCCCTGAATTAAATTTGCTTGACCAGGTTTTGCTGGGGGTGGGGGCTATACATCCTCTTTGAGAAGCTGAGATGTTTCCCCCGTGTCCGACAGCCAATGCCAGGCTCCAAGACACATTCACCTCTGACCAAGGCTGGGCCAATCACATGGTAGTTACACCACTGGCATAACAGATTTAAGATAGGGGAAAAAAAGGTACTGTTTAGAAGTAATTGTGGCCAAGAAGGAGAGGGGTGAGAACATGTGAGAGGAACAGCTCTGCACACACCAAGGTCAGTGCAGAAGGACAGGCAGGAGGTGCTCCAAGTACCAGAGCTGAGATTCCCCTGCAGCCCATGGTGCAGCCCATGGTGAAGCCCCTGCAGCCCATGGAGATCCAGGGGATGCAGAGATCCACCTGCAGCCTGTGGAGTACCCCAAGTGGAGCAGGGGGATGCCCTGGAAAGGCTGTGATGCCATGGGAAGCCCATGCTGTAACAGGCTCCTGGCAGGACCTGAGGCCCTGGGGAGAGAGGAGCCCACACTGGAGCGGGTTTCCTGAAAGGATTTGTGGCTCTCTGGGGAACACAAGCTGGAGCAGGCTCTTCCTGAAGCACTGCACCCTGTGGAAAGGGACACATGTTGGAGCAGTTCATGAAGAACCGTAGCCCATGGGAAGAACTTACGTTGTAGAAGTGAGTGTTTCCCATCAGAGGAGTTCCACACTGCAGCAGGGGCAGGACTCCTTCCTGTGGAGGAAATGGACAGAGAAACACGTGATGAACTGACCATAATCCTCCTTCCCCTGTCTCCTGGCACCACTGAGGGGAGGAAGTAGAGAATTGAGAATAAAGTTAATCCTGGGAAGCAGAGAAGGCTGGGGGGTTTTTATGACTTGTTTTACTTCTCATTATCGTACTCTGATTTTGATTAGTAATAAATTCAACTAATTTTGCTAAGTCAAGTCTGATTTAGCCATGGTGGTAATCAGTGAGTGATCTCTCCTTCCCTTATCTCGACTCATGAGCCTTTCATTACATTTTCTCTCCCCTACCCACTTTCAGAGGGGACTGACAGAGGGCATTGGTGAGTACATGAGATGCAGCTAGGGTCAATCCACCACACTCTCCCATTACCTGTCTCTGTCTTCACCCTCTGTAAGTTTCATTTTTGTGTCTGAGTTTTGCCAGGAGCTCCTTGTTCTTCCATGTAGGCCTCCTGACATTTTTGCCTGAATTCTTACTTGTTGGGATGGACTTCTCTTCAGTTTAAAGGAGGTGATCCTTATTACCAGAGGAAGTATTAACCAGTTTTCTTGGGCCTCTTTTCCATCCCAGGGCCTTCTGCTGTGGGATATTGCCAGCAAAGTGTCCAGAGCCTGTGCTTCTGAAGTCCAGGGATGTGATCTTGTATTTTGTCTGCCTTTTAGTCCTTGCCCATAAGTTCTCTCTTGGCTTCTTATCCTTAGAATCATTAAATCTAAGAAAATCAAGTGCGATTGTTAATGTGGCAGTGCTGTGTTCATCACTAAGCCATGTCCGTAAGCTCCATATCCACATGCTTTTCTGTACACTTCTAGGGATGGTGACCCCACCCTTTCTGTGGGCAGCCTGTGCCAATGCTCAATCACTCTTTCCCTGAAGAATTTTTCCTAATATCCTATCTAAATGTCCTGTTGGCAACATCTTGAGGCTGTTTCCTCTTGTCCTGTTGCTTGTTATCTGGGAGCAGAACCTGATGCCCACCTGGCTACACCCTCCTGTCAAGGAGCTGTGGAGAGCAATAACGTTCCCCCTGAGCCTCATTTTGTCTAGGCAGAACACCCCCAGCTCCCTCAGGTGTTCCTCATTGGACTTATGCTCCAGACCCTTCCCCAACTCTGTTCCCTCTTCCAGACACACTCCAGCACCTCAGTGTCCTGGCAGTGAGGCGTCCAAAACTGGATGCAGGATTTGAGGTGCCTTGTCAGTGCCGAGCACAGAGGGACAATCACTTCCCTAGTCGTGCTGGCCACATTGTCTCTGATACAGGCCAGGAAGCCTTCAGAGAGGCACCCCAGCATGCTAATTTCCCAGGAAGGATTTTGAGGATTTCTGTGTGGCTGTGCCTTGCAGGTGCTTCCAAATGTTGGAGGTGACCCTGTTTTATCGATTTCTTATATTTTTTAAAAATCCTCCCAAGTCACATCATTCCTGACCACTACTCCCTCACAGGGCTGCTGTTGACTCTCTCTGTCCCCTTTTATTCTTAGCCAGAAGCTGTTCTTAATAGGTCAGCCATCTTTCTGGCAAAGATACCTCTGCTGCCCTTAGCTGGATCTCATCTCTCCCAAGCAGACACAGATCTGAAAACAGGGTCAGAGAACCCCAAACACCAACTCTGAGGCCAGTTATTGACCTATAGTAACAGTGGCCTCCTCTCACACTCTTACCCTCCTGGTGGATAGTAGAGGACACTGCCTGTGACCTTGAGTACCTACAGAATTCTGCAGTCAGTTTTGATGCAATCTATGCAATCTGGCAGTATCACTGATACCCAGATTGAAGGACTGCAAGGGATAGTAGCCATGGAGTTGGGCAAGCTTCAACAGTTCCCCTACAATATCCAGGATTCAGGCCTTTGCAAGGCAGCAAACTTCTCTAGGTGATGGTGCAGGTCATCGAAGCTGTTATTTCAGACAACTGTTGATAAAGTTTCCAAGACCTATTTCCTGAATTGCAGTTTCTGTCTCTTGAGCTCATAATAATATCATCATGGTTTGAAATAGTGTAAAGTTGTAGGTGTCAGGGAAAAAAATTATGAATGTTATGACTGTAAAAATTAGTATCTTGAAGACTGAAGAAAGTTACTCGTTAAATTCAGACTACATCCATAAGGAAAACTCATCAGAATGTGTGGAACTCCATGAATTACTACTTTTTAACCAAATTATATTTTCATTGTTGAAATGTCCAAATAGTTTATCAGTATTACGGCCATTCACTGTTAACTGGCAAATTTACAAAGTATGCACTTACGTTTTTTTCAGAACATTGTATTGCAGAGAGAAAATACAGTTTTTCAAACTCAGATTTTAGAAAATACCATATTTATAAAATATGTAATATTAAATGTTATCTATATTATTGATATTATCTTCTATATAATAGATATTATTTATTCTTAATATAATATATAAATTAGCCTAATAGTACATTTAGAATACATGCTATGACAAGATCATCTCAAACAGGCCATGGATGTCTGGTACACATGGAATCTCTCATAGGTTGTAGATATCTAGGGCACGTTGCAGGCCCAGCTGAGGCTCTGCTAGATCTAGCATTACTGTGTTGTATTCCCTTCTTACATTACTTACTTCCCTTTATATCTTAAGCTAAAGGGCCATGGTGGATTGACCTTTTCTGGCTGTCAGATTCCAACTCATCCACTGCTCTTCCTCTAAGCACCCAAATATGGGTCTTGAAGATTAGGGGATAGGGAGTGGTGATGGTCAAAACTTGGACTGAACATTGCCAGAGTCAAGTAACTGTGTTCTTATGAGGTGAAAGGATAAGGAGTGGAGATTTACTTTGTATGTGGGTGCGTGTAAGAGCTTTCACTTTCTCAGGATTTTTATGTTACTTTGATTTTAGTGTGGGAAATGTTGGGGTTTTTTTTGTAAATGTAAGTGAAGTTTGTGAAGAATATGTGATTAATACATATTTTATTGACTGTTCTTAAATAAGCGTTTCATAGAGGTGAGGGTGGAATGCTCTGGGGTGCAGATGTCCAGGTGTTGGCAGTGAAGGGCTCCCGTATCTGTGAGGAGAGGCCAGTCCTGCCTTGTGCCAGACACAGCTCCAAACCCACTGCCGGGTACAGCCTCCATCAGCAAAGGATGGTAGTACCTCTAGCAGAATGAGTTTTAAGAAGAGGTAAAATGCTGCCTGTCAGTGTGATATAAGGCTGAAAAAAGGGGGACAAACAGTCCTGTGAAAACCATTGTCCTTAATGAAGGAAGCAGAGAAGGCATTCTAGTCACTGGAGCAGGTGGGGAAGGGTTAGAGTACACACTGGAGCAAGTGTTTCCCTGAAACCTGTGCAGGACCTCATGCCAGAGAAGGTAGATATTTTCTGGAGGAACTGGAGCCTGTGAGGGATCCACACTGGAGGCGTTCCTGAAGCGCTGTGACTTGTGGCTCCCATGCTGGAGCAGGTAAAAAATTTGAGAAGGAGAGAATGACACAGAGGAAACGTTATAGACTGATCTCTCACTATCCAACTCTATTTTAATTGGCAACAGATTAATTTAATGTTCCCAAAGTCAGCTCTGTTTTTTCTGTGATGGAAATTGGTAAGTGACCTCCCTGTTTTTATCTTCACCCATAATATTTTATATTTCTCCCCGTGTTCTGTTGATGAGGAAAAATGAGAGACCAACTGGGTGGAGGCCAAAGTCAACAATCGCAAGGCCTTAATTTCTTTAGTCAGATATTTGTTTCAGATATCTATAGTTTTTTTAAGTTTTCCTAGCAGGACAGAAAGCACCTTACCACTGGGAAGGTTTAACTCTTGTGGTGTTGAAGGAGTGAATGACTGCTATAGGAGTCCTTTTTTGTGTAGATGAATTGGTTTTTGTAGAAAGTTTGTCAAGTGTACAATTGTGTTCTAACATGGGTTTGGAACTGATTAAAATATAGTTATTAAGCTAGAGTGTCAGGAATTGCTTGTCTGATGTCAATTCATGTTCATATCTTGTGTTTTTTCTTAAAAGCAGACCAGAGCCTTGCCAAAAAAAAAATTCCTTGGATCACATATTCTTAGACTTTCTTTGAAGGTATATAGTATTCCCTAGGCATCATAGGAACTTGTTACAGAAATTCTGGAGTTGCTTTATTTACCTGTAACCTATTAATTTGCATTGACAAATGAAATATGTCCTTCCTTGTACAGTTAGTGTACTGGGCAACAGGAAATGTACAAGAAGCTTTGTTATAGCAACTAGCTATAGTTATCAACATTTTTTCTTAATAGCTTCTTTCAGTTCCTTTTTGTGAGTTTGACATTTGCCTCTATCTCTCTCATACTGTCATTCCTTCCTGCTCAGTTTATTTTCATTTCCCGTGTTCCCCTGTTTAGCGTACTCTGTTATACTGTGTAATCCTCTTCATACCCTCCTGCCCGATGCCATTGTGAGCTGCCATAATTTTTGTGACTTAAGGCTCTTAATCCTACTGTTTATCTAATCATTGTCAGCTTCCTCAGAACAGAGCCTGCCAAATGCTCCTCTTCCTGGCAGCTGTGTCTTGGGTGTCCTAGCGTGATTTGAAACTTGCTCTCATTTGTCAGTTTTCTATTCATTTGGCACGTCATCTCTCCCTCTGTAATGAACAAGCTGATCCATTTTAGATGAAAACAGCTTTGCTTTTTAATAGCAGAACTGTTTCTGCGAATTCATGTTTTATATGCCTTTAATTTTTCTTTTTTAGATGCTGGATGTCTATGACATTCTTCCTTTTGATAATCCAGATGGTGGCGTTTGGAAACAAGGATTTGATATCACATACAATGAAAATGAATGGGACAGCGAACCACTTCAAGTTTTTGTTGTGCCTCACTCACATAATGATCCAGGTAATATTTTAACTGTATTGATTTCAGGATCTAGAGGCTTTTGGATTAGGAAATGCACTGCCATTTCTGTTAAGATTTGGGTTTTTTTGAAGCATACCAGTTAATATGTTAGATTTAAGTCTAGCAAGGCAGTTAAACAGATGTATAATTCAAGTGCCATTGACTTCCAATGACAACTGTTATGATACGAGTTATGTGTCTACTGAATTTATTGACTGGAGCAGAACTTCAGTGTTGAAATTGGAAAGTAAAATGAATTTCTGGTAACCCGTTCAGTTTATTCATTGCTGCAATAAATATCATCAATTCTTATTTTGGTATTTGGGACTGTCATAAGTATTTAACCCTTAACCTGTGCTAAGGAGACGTGCTTTTAGAAGATATGACAATGAAGTTTTTGACACTTTCTTCACCGTTTTGTGCACACCCCCAACCTCTAGTGGGATAATGAAAAGTCTAGATTTGAACAGAAATCTAGATGTGCCTACATAATTTAATTTCCACCCAAGTGGGTTTAGAGTGTAATAAAGAAAATGGAGAAGTGTTCCTTTATTTTGGAATGACTTTTCGGTAAAATTTACCAAAAAGAGCAGTGAAATATACTGCTACACTGCAGTTCTGGTACATGTATGCTGACCATGAGAGGCTGATAGCACTGATTGTAGTCATAGAAAGCCACAGTTTCAATGATATTAAATTTTACTACTGTATATCTCTCTAAAAATTAATTTGTTGTTTGAAGTACTGTGGATCTGAGTGAAGTACAGTAGTTTGAACATAAATGGCTTTTATTTGCATGTATCAAGCATTTTCAAAGAAAATGAATACTGGAATATGGAATTACTATGTTATCCAGTTATGACAGGTAAATTAATGCAGTATGGATATGGTAAAAATATTTGGAGTAAATAACCACAGTATAAAATTAGATCTGCTTGTCTATAGAACTGTCTTTGAAACTGTCCATTTATTTCCTCTCTGGTTGTAGTTCTCCTAAAAACTTCCCTAGAAAGAAGCAACTCTGTACAGGCACTTAATGAATCAAAGCAACCCTAAAAGAATATACAGAACTTCTCATTCTCTTGGGTCTACTAAAACGGGGTGTGGAGTTTTCCTGTCTGCCTTTTTTCTGCTGAAGCGGTAGGGATTATATCCTAACTGGTAAAGGACTGTTGGCAATCCACTAGGGGCCAGTTGCCTGGTGTCACATCTGCCCTCCTGGAATGTCTTTACCTGAACTGAACGAACACCTTGTGCACAGTGTAGGCTGAGGTAACTTCTCAAGAGCGTGAGGCTTCAGAGCTGCAGTGGAGTGTCCTGAGGAAAGCTGTGAATAGATTTGCAGATCACTTCACCAGTGTCTATTCAAGACATGAGGTTCAGTAGGGGCTCACTGTTCTTGCACTGATTTTTTTTTTTTTTTTTTCATTTCTACTGCTACTTTTTCTACAGGTTCTAGTAATTTAATTTTGGTTTTATTTTATTTATACACCCTCAGTATCTCTCTTCCTGATTTTTTGTCTCTTTCTCACCAGAGCAGGTCAGGGAAGGGGAGCAGTTGTGTGGGGTTTTATTTCCAGCTGAATTTAAGCCATTACAACAGGCAATGTCTTTTGTGTATGACAAGTTTTGGCATCAGGTGCCTTAATAGGATTTGGTTCATCCTGTAGCACCAGTTCTGTTTATCAAAAATGGCCCACTGGGACTTCATTCTAAAGAATCTGAGAACTTTAAGTTCTGAACCACTTCTCCTGTCAAGATTATTTCTCCACAGGGGAAACTGGACAGTTTGGATATGGACCAATGCCAGTTGTACGAGGTTCAACAAGGTGAAATGTTGGGTCCTGCTCTTGGGTCACAACAACCCCATACAGTGCTATAGGCTGGGGACAGAGTGGCTGCAGAGCTGCCCAATTGAAAACCTGGGGATGCTGGTTGACAGCAGCTGAACATGAGCCAGGGTGTGTCCAGGGGGCCAAGAAGGCCAAGGGCATCCTGGCCTGTGTCAGCCATAGTGGGGCAGCAGGAGCAGGGCAGGGACCATGGCCCTGTGCTGGGCAGCGTTGAGGCCACAGCTGGAGTGCTGTGCCCAGTTCTGGGCTTTCATCAAGCAGAAAGACCTTGAGGGGCTGGAGCGTGTCCAGAGAAGGGAACAGAGATAGGGTAGGATCTGGAGCACAAGTCTGATGAGGAATCAGAGTGCATTTAGCCTGGAGAAAAAGAGACTCAAGGGGGTCCTTATCACTATAACTACTTGAGAAGTGGTTGTAGCCAGGTGGGGACTGGGCTCTTCTCCCACTTAACAAGTTTCAGTACAAGAGGAAACTGCTTCAGGTTGTGCCAGGGCAGGTTTAGATGGGATATTAGGAAAAATTTCTTCCATGAAAGGGTGCTTGAACATTGCAATGGTTGCCCAGAGAAGTGCCATTCCTGCAAGCATTCATAAAAGCAAGTGGATATGGCAAGTAGGGTCATGGCTTAGTGGTGAACACAGTGATGCTAGATTAATGATTGGAATTTATTTTATTAGAGGCCTTCTCTGACCCAAATGATTCTGCGATTATTTGGGTAGATACTACCATATGTCACTACAAATTATATTCCTCCTCACTGCATGCCAAGCAGACCATACAGTTTGGAGGCTGTTGTTGGCTCAGCTGGACAATAGCAAAGGCCATCAATATCAGGTTATGCAGGACTTCGTCAGACCCCCAGATTTTTTAGATATATATCTTTTGAGACTATGGACTGAATAGCTCTCTATTGCTTCTATATAAAGGGTCCCCAAAATAGTGGAATTGTTGGGATAATGGTCACATCTCTTCTCAGTCCCCAAATTAGGACAAAAATTACTACACTCATTCAGTGAACATTGCTTTGAACTTTATTTTATATTTGCTGTGATGCATGAAATATTATACCACCTTTAGGAAAGTCAGAATAATGAGGTTCTTCTCTAGGTCCAGAGACCCTCTCCATGGCATTCTTCTTGGTTCTTGGCCTGTGTTTAAAAAGCACAGCCAAACAAGAAAAACCCCAACAAAACCCACAAGCACACAAGTAAAAAAATCCAAACAGCCACCCCCCAGCAACAACAAGCCAAGCAAAAAACTGGGTCCCAGACAAAAAGCAACTACACCACCAAAAATATCAACCAAAAAATCCCACTTAAAAAAATTGCAACCAAAACCACCCATCCTCCCAAGCCCTATAAAGGAGTTTGTGAGCAACTAAAATTGCTAAACCTCTAAGACAAATAGTGTAAATACTGCTCCATAACCAGATGTAGCTTCACAAATATATTTTCCTGTCAAACTTCCTGTGTTATCAATCGTGGAATTTCCTTTACTTTTTCAGTAGGAATTTCCTCTTAGGAAGTATGTTAGCCATATTTTTATTTTTTTAATTTTACATATGAGCCATGCCTATGGTATACCTGATAGGTCCATTTAATGAAGTTTAATCTGATTCTATTTTGCCCTTTCAAGCACTGCTTTGGCCCTCTTCCAAACATAGGGATGTAGGCCATAGTGAACATAGCTTCAGAGATGGATTTTTACAAGCATTTGTTACATTTGTCTTGGAGGGAGTCATAAATTAGATCTACAGTAAGGTACTTGTTCTTTCATCTCTGAGAGAAGTCCTCCCTGTGACTGTCCCTTCAATGACAGGGCTTGAAAATTTCTGTGAAGTTATGAGAGCTGTCTCCCATCATTCTGTTGCTACCTTTTTCCTCAATATATTGTTCACAAGGGCTTGCCTGAAGTCTTAATGCTATTGTCATTCACCTTTGAGAGCTGACTTTCTTGCTGGTGTCTGGTTTTTGTTCCTAAGTCTTCGTTCTTTGTATGTAACCTTTTCATGCCTTTACAATAAAATTGTAAATTTTATAATTGCAAATTGGTGTCTGTCTTTCACCAGTAGCAACTAAAATGGCGAAATCTCTATCTCCCCTTGCATACAACCTAAACAGCTCCCAGCTTGTTCAAGTTTCTCAGTCGATATTCAGTAGACTTAAACTGAGATAGAACCCTGGCAAAAGTAAACTGTTCCTTCACCAAAGGTCATTATGTGATTCTGGTTATTGTTTGCTTTCTCAAAGGATGTTATAGAAATCTCGTGACTCGATACTGCTTTTTAAGGACATTTCTGTGGAATTTGTTGCAGTATGAAATTGCATATTAACAAGCACTTGAAAGAAGGAAAATACATCTGTAGCATCTGGAATCTCTTGTATAACTGATGGTTACCTTATACCTTTCCCACAGAGAACTAAGAGCGTTGTGCAAAGGAAATGCCTTCTGGGAAAAAAAGCTTAAGTCATCATGGATGTACAATGTAACAATGTATGTGAAAGATATTTACGAAGAAATGGGGTCAGTAAAAGTATAACTGTATTAGCTGCAGAAGTGTTAAATTCTCATTAGATTTTATGTTCTCTCATCTGAGGCTACTTTAACTTTTCATATAACCAGTTATGCTAGTGAGAATATGTAGCTCAAAAGCAAAGAAACAGCCTTGAAACAACCTTTTCTAGGGGGTGGCATCCCTGCCCATGATGTGAGGCTAGAAATTGTGTGGTCCTTTCCAATCCAAGTCACTCTGAATCTATGAAACACAATCCATAGGGAAGGTGATGGGTTTAGGTTCCACCTTCTTTTTTGGAGGGATGACTGAATGTGCTGGTGCTCTGAAACACTTTGTGATGATAAATCTGGGTTCACTACTTCTGTCTAAATTTAACGATGACCTGCAAACTCAGGTCTTTGTGCTTCTCCCTGCAGTAGCTAATGTGTTTACTCATTTTGGGAAATAAGTGTTGAGAGTGGATTGCCTTCAGACTTTCCATCAGTGGTGGCACAGTTGTCTTTAGTTGCTGGCAGTCGATAAAGATTTGAGCACCTCAGTAGCACGTCTGATTTTGAGAGGACTCACCCAGATTAATCTTAAGCCATGGAGAAAAGTTTAGTTCTTGTGTGAGATTATAGCCATCACAGATAGGTGGCAATTCTATCAGGAGCAGATTAAGGAGTGAGCATATAAACTGCTGTGCTGGCAGAGCCCTTATGTTGGCTCTCACCTGCTTCAACTGCAGTTTATTGTGGCTGCCTGAAGTGGAAGAGGCAGCTGAAATGCAGAGGGGAGAACTCTGCTCAGGGACAGTGAGATTGTCAACCAGCACAGCTGGACTTGAAAGATGAGGTTCAGATGTGACCAGAGGGGTGGAAAGACACCTGTAGCATCTATTGCTCTGTAATAAATTTGTTAATGTCTTGTCATTAAATTAGTTAAGAATTGAGACTTGTGAGCTTTCTAATATATGTGTGTACAAGATCAGAGTATTTAATTGCTGAATGTGGTGGTTACAGACCTAGTATAAGCAGCACTTAAGTGGAATTGAAAGTGACTAAAGTAGATTTTTCTTTTGATTCTCCACCCACATGCAAGTGTACGGGCACATAGGTCAGAGCTAAACACTACTTTTTAACACTTCATTAATTATCTATAACATTGGTAACTTTGCCTTACTACCACTCACATTAATCACCTTTTATTATTTAAGACAGTCTCCATTTCTCAGTAGGAAATTTATGTAGACCTATGAAGGTAACTCAGTGTTAAGATATGAGAAGACTTAACCATAAAATTTTGATGCTGTTAATACACCATGACGTTTCACATACATTTTTCTGTTGTCTGGGTCTGGGTATGTTTTTCAGGTGACTTCTTAGTTTTCCTGACATGTTTGGAACGCAGATTGCTTAGACTGTTTTCTGACCCACCAAAACACAAGAAATGGGCAGCTCACAAGTTTTTCTTGACATGCTGAATGAAGGAGATTAGGGTTTTATTCCTGGCTTATTTCTCAATAATTCTGTGTTTGCAGAAGAGATACAGCTCCTTTGAAAATTGACAGGACTGTTATAGAAAGGACACTCTTGACTGCTCATCAGTAGAAATTTCCTTTCCATCTTAGCTATGATGGCAGCAGATTTGATATGTACAAAAGCAAAAGTAGATCTTGCATAGGACTTAAAATGTAAGAAGTCTAATTATAATTTTGGTAGTACCTCACAGATCATGGCAGATTTTACTTCTTGTGAAATTTGCAATCATTCGAGTTTTCAATTACACTTAGGAAATTAAGCCTGATAAAATTATTCGTGTATTACCTTGAGCAGAGATCTTTTACAAGTTAAGGTATGCTGTTGGAAAAGTAAATACACTGTCATACTTTTTTAATTTTAGTGTATCTTCTTCCACCTAAATTATTTTATTTTGGTACATATTTTGCAGGAACAAGAAGCTCATCTATTTAATTTCTTTTGAATCAAAATAATGATGTTTCTGGGCACTTTCCATCTCTAATTTGACTATGTGAAACAGAAAAATGTAAAACAATCTCAGACAGCTTTTAGTTTTAATTTGAGATTGCCTTATTATCAGGTTTTTCAAGTTTTATTTCACAGTCTTGGCTGTGAGTCATTCATCTTTGTTGAAAAGATACTTTTTGTTGAAATTAGCACTGAAGTGTTACATCAGAAACATCCATCAAATATTAACTTGTATGTCTGTTCTGTTTTGTACTTCATAGAATGATGATGCAGTACTTCTAAGTTTAAAAAAAAATTGTGTTTACTTCAAAATGAGGGATCATTTAAAATGCTCAATCTACAAAGGAGCTAATGCCAAAGTATTTTCATGTGTAATCACACTTACTAAAATGTAAGTTAAAACTTAGCTTTTGGATTTATTTCTAGTATTTGCATTATTATCATTGCCTGTGTATGATCAATTAAACACGTGCTCACCATGCATAAGTTCTTAAGAGCTCTTCTTTCAGAGGTGAGAAGTTATGGCTACATGTCCTTTTTTTTGTTTGTTTTTTTGGGTTTGTAGTTGTGGGGTTTTGGGGGGTTGTTTTGGTTTTCTTTTTTTTTGTTGTTGTTCTTTTTTGTTGTGGTGGGTTTTTTTTTGTTTGCTTGCTTTTGGCTTTTTGGTTTTTTGTTTTATGACAACCTTTTACTGTTGCATTATGTGGAGTTTGGATGTAATTAAGAAAAAGGACATCCTTGCAGTTTATGACACTTTTTTGTTTCCTTAGCTATCAAAACAGTCACTTAACTGTGTCTTCTTACAGGAACTAGTTAGTTGAGAATCAAGCGTAAATGAAAAAAAAATTTAAAAATTACTGGTAATTTTTACTAACTTGGGTGTACATTTAAAGGACCAAGAACTGAAGTTCCAGTACTATATTTGCAAAGAGAATGCGCAAAGAGAATGCTTTTATTTTCTGGAAAGCTGCATAGTGCTAGCTGAAATTCAACAGTTTTATTTAATATGGCCATAAAATTAATAAATTACTCAAGTTTCTTGTGTTGCAAGAAGTGCCACTGATGTGTGAATTTTAGACTCAGTGAAATTAATTATGATCTCCTGAAAAGTAAATCAGAGATGAAAGCGTCTATCAAAAATGCATTAATCTAGTATGTACTGGCATAATATTTCAGACATTCATGAGATCTGCCTTTTCATTAAAACAGGCTTCATCAGAGACAGGAAATAATTTTAAAGGCACGTTTCCACTTAAACATTGGAGGGTGACTTGTGGAAGTAAGGAATTGAAAAGCCCATTTTGCTTTTTTTCAAAAGTTAATTTTAAACCAAAAGACAAATGAAATGCAATTTTGAATAATGCTAATTTGTCAGATTTGGTTCTGATTTTGTCCTGGAGCTTTCCCCTTATCTCTACATCTGTGTCAACTATGCTAAGATGCAAGACTGCCTTTCTGTAGTGCAAGGAGCTGATAGAGCTTCAAGAAAGAATTTGAACTTGAAAGTGTAGACAGGAGTAGTGGCAAATTAGTTAATTAAACATTTCAGGATTTCTTGCAGAGCAATGAGTTGTGTTGATATTCAGACATGATTCTTGGAGTAAGCTGTCAAGCAAAGTAAATTTGCATTACAGTGGAGAAAAAAATCGATAAAACAAACAGCTGCATAATGATGATAAATCTCACGGAGGTGGGGGGAGATAGCAAGTTTCCACACTTTTGAGGGCAGGCATGAGACAGAGAATCAAAAGGCAAGCAGCTCAGCAGTGTGTACCCTCTGTTGTTATCACATGGGCTGGCAGAAAATGAAAGTATCCAGCAAAGTCCTCAAAATGTATTAAATCAAGCCTAGCATAATGGCTTGAAAGATAGTACTATTTTTTCTCTTGTTTACAGGATTGTTAAACATTGGAATGGTGGGGTCACCATCCCTGGAGGTGTTAAAGGAAAAACTGCACATGGCACTCAGTGTCATGGTCTGATTTATAAGGTGGTGGTTAGTCAGAAGTTGGATTTGATAATCTCAGAGGTCTTTTACAAGCTCAATGATTCTGTAATACTGTGATTTTTATATTGACAGAGTGCATTATGTACATTTAAACCAACAAGCATTATTTTGCGGTTAAAACCATATTTAGTATTTGTAATTGCAGCTCTAAACTATTGCAATTTTTCCATGTGTAAACTGGTTTTGTATTGAATGCTTCCTGTTTGAAATGCACTGGTAAAAACCCTTTCTTTCAGCCTGGGAAGAAATTCCACAAGCACAAGAATGGAGTTGAGTTGTAGATTCTTATGTTGTATTAGGGACTGAGGTGTGGAATAGTACTCTAGATAGCAACTGTAAATTGATTTATCCATTATTTTGCTTAGCTTTTGACTTTTTAAAAAAAATTTTATTGTAAGTCTTCATGCAAAATTGAAGAATCTCTGTAAGCTATTGGGTTTGGAGCATCACAGTCTAGGAAGGATGTGAAGGCACTGGGATGCACCCAGAGGAGGGCAGCTGAGCTGGTGGAAGGGCTGGAAGGGCTGTCCTGTAAGGGGCAGCTGAGGAGTCTGGGTTTGTCCAGTCTGGAGAAAAGGAGGCTGAGGGGTGACCTCACTGCTCTCTGCAGCTTCCTGGGGAAGTTGTTTCAGAGGCAGTTGGATAATGCCCTTAACAACATTTTTTAGATAACCCAAGAAGTGGTCAGGCAGTTGGATTAGGTGATCCTTGTAGGCAGTTTGCACTGCAGAATATTCTGTTCTATTAGTAAATAAATAGAAGTATGGTAATTACATTTCAGAGGGCTTTCTGATGGCCTTCAGCTAAATCTGTGAATACCTGTAAAATTTCCTAGGACTCTTTGGAGTGTATTCAGTTCAGTGTGTTACCATGTTACACTCTTCCTTAGCTTAATGAACTATGTTAGAACAAAGCAATCTTTCATTGTAACACTGTTCTTCCTACATCATACTGTATTCTTTTGTCCGTTACTTTGGCATTTAGCTTGGTGTTTTAGTTAGGCTGGTTTATTAATGTTTTTAAGAATGTTTCAGAGACTAATTTTGTGTAAATTTGCTTTTATTGCTGCAATATAGAAATATTTTAAAATAGTTTATTATGATGATATATTTCTGTACAGGAAAATCATAGGATGGTTTTAATTTATCCTCCTTTAGTTGTGTGCTAGGATGATACAGTCTCTTGCAGAAGAAATTTCTGATATAAAGCTCTAAACTGGTAGTCTAATACATGTGGATATTTTTAATGCAATTATCAGTAAAATATACCTTTGATTTGTTGAAAAGTAAATGAGAATTGAGAAAGAATAATTTGCTATGTGATCTCAATTCTTTGAGTGGAAGCATTTATTGAAAAAACCAACCCAGACTGAAATGAGAAGAGGTCAGGAAGAAATTTGATTATAAATTCAGATTATTCATCACATTTTTTTCAGTCTTTAAACTATTGCATAATAGTAATTGAGTGTCAACTATTTTTTTTAATATTAAACTATTTCCATTCCTCCAAGGAAAGTATGTTTTAATTTTATGCTTTCAGCCCCTATATTAACTGCCTTGACAAAATGCATTTTCCCACTAGGAAGACAGATTAGACCCCACTTGTCTATCTGTACAGAAACTTGTATCAAAGGTGATGAGTCTTGTAGATGCAAAACATTGTAAAAGAAAAAAAAGAATGACCTAGAACTTTTTCTCTGGAGTGTTACAGTTTTATTTCTTCTTTTGCAAATTAAAAACAGTACGTGTGCGTCTACCTAAGAAGAATGTTTGGGATTTTTTGTATGCCTAAAATAAAGTATAATATATCCTTTCTGAGTTAACTGTCAGACTTTATTTAATTATAAAATCTTTTAAAATTAAACATGAAAATTATTTTTTAGTAGTAAAAGTTTCTGCATTTATATAACTTCCTTGAAACAATATATTGTCATTTCATTACAGCCTAAACCTGTATCCTATAAGGAGGCTGGCACTATAAGAATGGCAGTGTCTCTGCAGAACTGAATTGGTAAATCAAAGTGGAATTACTAATATAATATTTGTCTGGAGTGCACTCTTCACATAGTGTGGAAACTTTCACAAAATCTTAAAATGTGCATATGTGACAAAAGCTGGTAGGAGTAGGAATATGACACTTTACAGTAAGTAGTGAGTAGACAGACTTAATTTTTTCAGTTATAATTACAGGCTCTGGGAAGGAAGATGCATGTACTCTCTCATGCAAGTTATTATGAAGAGGTTAAAGAATTTTATGTAAGACTGTAAAGTCTGAAAATGTGGTTAAAATTTCTTTTTCCTTTGCATCTCACTGATGCACAATTATTTGCATCCATGTATTCTGTTAATCAAACTTTCTACTATGCAAAGCATAGAAAAACTAGAAAATGAAACGCCTAATAATTTCCATATGTTTATACATTTAGGAAATAAAACATGTAAACTTTGTAAAAAGAAACTCCTTGGAGCACTTCAAGCTGTTCATGGCACATAAAGTTCAGCTTTTTAAGAACAGTCTTTATGTAGCTTTTTCTGGGGAGTGAGAAGAAGCCAGTTCTCTCAGAGACTGTTCTCTAAGGAGACTAAGAAGCCAGTTCTCTTAAGAGGCTTCATTTCATATTTTCTTTTTCCTAGGTTGGCTGAAGACTTTTGATGATTACTTCAGAGACCAGACACAGCATATTTTAAATAACATGGTTATAAAACTGCAAGAAGACAACCGAAGGAAATTTATATGGTCTGAGATTTCTTACTTTGCAAAATGGTGGGATGGAATTGATAGCCAAAAAAGAGATGCTGTTAAAAGGTTTGAATTCTGAACTTTTCTTCCACTTATCTAATTTTGAGACTTTGTGTATTTGACTACTCTATAAGCTAGAATAACCAACTGCTTCAGTTCTTACTTTTTGGGCTTTGTTTGGTTTACTCCCAGTTGCAAAATAGAAGTCTGCTCAGAGAAGTGGAGACAAATTACTGAAAAATAATAAAAAATACTAAAAATTTGACTAAATGTTTCCATGTACAACCATGAACAAGTCATTCACTTTGTAATGGAGTAGCGATTATAATCTTTATTTGAAGTCACACTAAGGAATTTTCTATAAATAAAGTGTAATCTTTCATGCTAGCTATTTATAGATGGTATTTTTTTCCTTGTTATAACACATAGGAAGATTTTGTGAGATTTTTATTTGAATAAAAACTTGGGCGTTTCTTTTGTGTTTAAGTACAAAGGGTTCTTATAAACATACAGCTGCTTTAGTGGTAAAGTAGTATGTACTCTACACCCTTGCTCTTCTTAGTAATTTTTAAAATCACAAGTCAAAGTGGAATATAGAAGTAAAATACTTGCCTAGGCATTGAGACAAGGAAGCAGGCTGTTTGGATAAACTTGAGGTTTGGAGTTTTCAAAAAGTGGGGATTTTTTTCTTATTTTTACTTGGCTTTAAGACAGGATCCAACACTTCTTAGCTCATCCTTGTGATGGCCTCTTTCTCATGTCCCTCTTTGAGCTGCATGTGTTACAGTATGCATTGTCTGTGAGATCTTCACAGCTTCAAAGGTTAGGTAAAGGTGGAAATCTTGGGATCTAAGTTAAAAACGACTTATTAAAAATATATGTGCAGAGGATGAGTATTACAGCACAGCTGTGCTGTTTTTTTGACATTAGAAATATCCCTAGGGACACAGTGAACAGTAAATAATAGTCACTCAGGTATTGGTTAAGCTGCACTTGAGATTTGAAAAGACTTGAAGACTAAGCTGCACTTGAGTTGGTTTTTGGTGCATGCTTTTCATTACTCTTATGGGTATTGTCTGTGATGGGACTAAGTTTTGATGAGTTCACTGTGTTTTTTTCTTGAATTCATTAAACACTTCTATGCTAGGAAGCAACATAAGTGCTGAAACTGTAGGGACAGACTGATGCTGGGAGTGTGATCTTTGTGTTTGCTGATGGTAGAGGGACTGGGTCATCCTGTGACGTGTTTCAAGAAGACATTGTGATGAGTGAGACATTCTGAAACATTTATAGATACAATAAGCTTCGAAGATCTATCAGCTCTCTAAAACTCTAAAAAAGAATAGTAGATCAAAGATGGGGAGATATTAGCAGTGCTTGAAATGTGCAGTGTCTATGCATCTTGCTCAGTTGGCCTTCAGTGCTGTAGCACATACATTTTTATGTTTGTAATCTGTGCAGGAAACAGCCTTCTTCCTGATTTAAAAAAAATCTAATATGGGACATGTAGTAGAGCTAGTTTTCATTGCATAAGGGCATTAAAAACTTCACTGTTCAATAGTTCATTTTTTCCCTGTTTGATTAAAGAAACAGTGTCCAGTGATGGAAGCAGCACAAACAATTCAGTTTTTGAAATAATCACATTGTTGGTAAATGCCTGTTGAGTATATAGAAATTGATTTCAAGAGTGTGTTTTCACATGGAAGATTCTGAATATGATTTACACATTTTTCAGGTTAATAAACGATGGACAATTTGAAATAGTAACAGGAGGATGGGTCATGCCTGATGAAGCTTCTGCGCATTATTTTGCTGTAATTGACCAAATGATAGAAGGACACCAGTGGCTAGAAAAGAACCTTGGTATGTACATTAATCTAAAATTTAACTATGTTAATACAAGAAGTCAGTAAGAAAATACTTTCTAAAAAAAATTCTGAGGTATTTAGAAGTCTCTTTTTACTCTGCTTACCTGAAATATTTAATCAGACGACTTACTTGAAGCTATAGGATCAAGTCTAGTATTTGCCATTCCTGTTTGCAGATAGAAGTTCCTGGACAAAGTATTTGAACAATTTGATGCCATAGTGTTTTGTGTTGATCACTGTAAGACATACATATTATATTGGCATAACCAAATATTAACACTAGATCATGCTAAATTTTAGATCTCATGTCTGGTCTAAACAGCCTTTAATTGCCTTTTCTGTCTTTTGAAAATCATGACAAAATTCTTAAAATGTCTTAAAAATTGATACTGCTTTTATGTGTTTGGATCTATTCTGCCTGCCCTGTGTTCATTAACTTCTCTTCTGTAAGGCTTAAAAAAAAAAAGTTTATATGTAGCAGCAACAGTACTAGTTGTAGTTGTAAAGCCTAAACCCATTGTAATATTAGAATTGAGGAATTACTGACTGCAATTATATTGACCAAACTGTTTTGCTGGCTTTGGGATGGTCTTTTGTTTAGTTCCATAAGAAAAGAGGAACCTTTTTCTATATAAAATATTTGTACAGTGATTTCAATAGTATATTGATACTATTTCATTCAATTAACTGAAATTATTTTGGAAAGCTGTTTCACTGTTGTTCTTAGATTGCAATTTCCATAAACACAGCTTGACATAATTGGAGGGGGAAGGGAAGACCTAATAAAAGGGCAATGCATCCCTTACTGTGTTTTTTTTGGAAAGATGGTAAAAAGTGCCAAAGGAACCATGTTGATGAATTAAACAAGAGATAGATGCAGCCTTTTTATTTACAAGCAGAAAGTCAGTGAAAAGAGAGTATTAATCAACATGATTCTATTGATCAACAAACTAATACATCAAAAATAAATTAGTTCTGGAGGCAGAAAAGATTAACATTATTTAAATAACAGTAAAATTTCAGCAAGCTACCTCATTAATCTATCCACATCCATTAATTTTCTTTCAACTTTCTTTTCTAATTGCAACATCTGTAAACTACTTTGAGTGAAAGAGGATGTGTATTTAATTAACGATTCCAAAAAAAGATGTTTGATGCAAAATTGAAATAGTGTAGCAACAAGGAGTACTATTTTAAAGCTTTTTATTTTGTCAGAATGCCTTACTTATAAGATATTTGACTTTTTTATTTGTTTGTTTAATTGTTTAATTCCAGTTTGTTAATTCCAGTGTTCTGCAGGACATTTAATATCTAACTGGGTATATAATCTTAGAAATGTTATCTTTAATGCCCTGATTTAAATTATTGGGATAACTTTCTTTGAGTGAAAAGTAGAACTTTCCTCCCTTTTTACTTTTTTTTTCTTTTGTCAACAGGAATAAGACCAAAGTCTGGATGGGCAGTCGATCCATTTGGGCATTCACCAACAATGGCCTACCTTCTGAAGCGGGCAGGATTTTCCAATATGCTTATACAGAGAGTTCATTATTCAGTTAAAAAACATTTTTCATCACAAAAGACACTAGAATTTTTTTGGAGGCAGAACTGGGGTACGTGTTCTTCCTTTATGTCAATTTATTTTGTTAATTTACAAAATATGAAGAGCACTTGAATAAGTACTATGGAAATATTTACAGAAAAGATTTAGCAGAGTTTGTCTAGACCTAAAAAATTTTAAACTTGCAATTCTGTTTAAAAAAAAGCCTTTAATCTAGCTTACATTTAGGAGATTTTTTTCATTCTTTTTTCCTCTTTGAATAACAGAAAGGGAAATGAGAACATCTGTGAGGTAAATGTAAAGCAAGATTATTGCCATTGTTCCTCTGATTTTCCTATCTTTTCACTTTTATTTTTGCTTTTACCTTCTCTTGCTCTTTCCATTCCCTCATATTCCTTGCAAGTATACATAAGAAAAGAAAAAGGGGTGAAAAAATATTTTACTTGTTTTTAATTTTTTTCTTCCTCCTACTCCTTTATTTCCTTCTATGTGGAAATAAAGTGTAGGAGGAGGAACATTTCAACTAGTTCAAATATTGTGCTAATGAGGCACTGACAGCAGGGTGGTTGGCTTTTGGTTTAGTTTCTTCTTTGTTTTGTTTTGATGTTTGTTTTTTTAAAATTGTTGTTTTAATCCACTCAATGTATTAAAGATGTGTTTATTACTTGTATAAATTCAAATATTGAAAATAACAAGTTTTATCTGGGTAAAACACACCTAACATTTGTTCCTGTCTTTCTCAATCAGCTGGTACTTGACTAGAACATTCCAGTCATGGTTGTATCTCTGTTTTTACCCGCTTTATACATGTAAGGTACATACAAAAATAGACTCAAGCTATGGATATTCAAAATAAGAAATTGTCTTGATGTGGTATCTCTCCAGTACAATCCTTGGACTGAACATGGAATTGATTTACTTTTGACAAATCTGAGATGGTTTACTTTAAAGTTTTACTCTATTTAATTCCAGATTTGGGATCCAGTACAGATATTCTTTGTCATATGATGCCTTTCTATAGCTATGATATTCCTCATACTTGTGGCCCGGATCCGAAAATCTGCTGCCAGTTTGATTTCAAGCGGCTTCCTGGAGGAAGAATAAGTTGTCCTTGGAGAGTCCCACCAGAAGCCATTCATGCTGGAAATGTTCAACACAGGTACAGTTTTTACACAGTCCTCAAGGGAATAACCTTAAAAAAATGTAATTATTCTGGTCAAAGGTGCCATCTGGCATAGCTTGGTGAATTGAGTTGTGTTGTGGTTCAACCCCAGTGAGCAGCTCAGCTCCACTAAACTCACTGCCTCATGGTGGGGTGGGAAAGAGAATCAGAAGAGTAAAATGAGAAAACTCATGGGTTGAGATGCAGGATAGGTCTTGGCTCTGTGCAAGCCCTGGTCAGAAATAACAAAATCATCTCTCTGTTGTCAACCCTGTCATCAGAGCAAATCCAGATCACAGTCCACTGTGACTACCCCAGCCAAAACCAGTACAAGCTTTTAAAATAAGTTTGTCATGGGTAAGCATTACCTATTACATAACCTAGTGTTTGCTTGTTAGTTGGGAACACAACTGTCAGTGAAATTAGAGGAAAAGTTACAGTTAAGGAAGGGGCATGTTAAAAAAATTTCTATTCATGATACGTAAGTCAATGTTCGAATAACAGTCAGTACACAGTCATCTGGTTGGAGTCATATTTCTGGTTTACTGTGGTTTTTGTGAATTTTATGGACAGTAATCTGTCCCCTGCAAGTGGGACACTTCAGAGGCAGCATGACGTAGTGTGCTGTAACTACAAACACTGGGATATTTCCCGTGTGTCCTTGGAAAACTTGGCAATCTGTGGCCTGAGTTTCCTGGAGTGCAAACCTAATCTGATTCCTATTTCTTTGTGCCCAAGGTGGAAATCCCTGTTTCTGTGTGTGTCCAGGGTGGAAATTCCTATTAACCTCAGTTTTAGTTTACAAAACTAAAGTTGTGGCTGAGTTGTTTTGCCACAGTTAAGAATCAAATTTACACTTCTACAAAACTGCTTCTCAATTTTGGATGACAGGAGTGGGGGGTGAAGGTGGAGAGTTGGGGAGGGAAAGGAAGAAAAAAGGGGAAAAAAAACAAAAGAAAGGGAAGTAAGTTAAACTGCCAAAGGTTTTTTTTTCAGAAAATGGTTGTATTCTATGGTCCTGTTGCTATATTCAGGCTTCAAACTATACCAGATTTCCAGAGCTAAAAGTTGAGGTAGCTGCTTACAATTTGTGCAAATTGCTGAGCATGACAAATGTATTAAGGACAGGAGAATAACTTTTTGGTTCTCTCTGCTGAAGTTTTAAAGTGATGATGTGATGATGATGATGATGCACTGTTTGTCTACATGTCAAGCATGCATCATTTTTTTCTGAGTATAAATTTTGACAAGCATCATGAAAACTTCACTTAAACAAAATTCAGTTACAGAATATTACTGAAGATAAAACTAAAATTAAGCAGAATACATTACAATTGCTCTATTTAAAGGTAGAAATTGGAAGGATGATAGGAAAAAGGGGGTTTTATTAAAGAAAAGAAAGATGATGGTGACAGGACACAAGTAGAAAAATTGTAACACACCCAGTACCTATTGAATGTGAAGGAAAACTCCTATGTCATTAAATCAAAGTTGTGAAAAAGAAAAATCTTGACTATATATCTCGATTAGGTGAGACAAATGTTTGCGGAAGAGCGAGAACTTGTCTAACAAATACCTGAAACATAGAGGCTATAAATATAATGTAGAGTGTCTGCTTGAAATAGTCTTTTTAAGAGTCTTAGTTTTTAATTATCCTTAATCCTTGCACTTTCTAGATGCAACCTTTGCATAACAATCTAAATTAGATCTTGTAAAAGAAGTGGGTTTTCACATGTTGAAAGATATTAAAGAATAAGATAAATGGGACAGGGATGTAGTGAACATATGATCAAGTTGAAGTGATTATCGTCTCAATATGGTCGCTGAAACTGAATATTTTGCATCAGCTTTTTTAGGTAAAAGTGGTATTGGTGTCTAACAGGGAGTTGAAACATCAGTACACTGTATGATACCTATGGGAAAAGTAAAACTAACACACAGTCTTTGAGTTGGAAGCCTGGATTATTTAAAATTGGAACACTGGAACCACACTATTAGTGTCTACTTTCAAATAAACCCACTAAAACATAGGAAGTAATGTTTTGATGGAGAATGCTAAAACACTACGTGTATTTTATGAAAAAGTTGGAATGTTGTTGACAATCAAAACCATTACTGATCTCTGTAACAACATGTTTTACAGTTGTTATGATGAGGAGATGTAAGAGTTCCAGAATTGAAAAATCTCTCTTTACCTCGTAAGTTTTCGAAGGTTATAAGTTTGCAGCACACTAATTAATCTGCCTCTTATCTCTGATTGCTTTAAGACTAGAAAAATACAGGACATTCATGGTTTTGAAAAAAGTTGATTAATTTAGAGATTAGGTTTATATCACTGACCTTTCTTCAATGCCAAAGCTACAAAATTAATAAAACCCAGATCTTGAATACTCAGCAGGGACTGTTGCTTTTGATTTCAATGCTATTATAGCGTTACATATATATTAAAGAGATGCTGAGTTGAAAGCTTCAGGCTCATAGTTGTTGGATTTTTCATTGCCTTGCTGCTTAAATTGTTACTTGGTAAGAAGGAATGAAGTAACAACCTAACTGAAAACCCATGCTTGTTTAATTACACTTCATAACAGCTTAGGTTATGAAGACTACTACTGCACTTACCCTGATCTGCAGCTGCATCCTTATCCATATGTTTGAATGCTGAAGCTTTTCACACTACGAAGAAAAAAACAGCTGTTTTGGTTTTTTTTTCCTGAGTTGTTTGGGGTTTTTTTTCCCTTGAATGGAAATGAGTTGTTAGCAGAAACACAGTTTGTTTTGGTGTGTGTCTTTCTCTCCCAAGCATGGAAAAAGAAGAGAATCTGTACTGCAGGTTATGTGCTTCAGAGAAGAATTAGAGAGTGGACTTTCCTCTTCACCAGCTGCTGTTCAAGAGCCCAGTTTTGCCCTTCAGCTTTTTTTCTCTTTATGGTCACATGGTAGTTAATGTTTGTCATTGCCTACCTCAGGTGGCTATTTCTCCTCTTCCCTTAACACAGTAAGGAGCAAAACCAGCCATGTTTATTGTTTTGGTATGTATTTACTAAAACACTTGAATTTTTGCATTAAAAGTTGCGGTACAAAAAGCTTTTCTTTATTTGTGGAAGGTCTCAAGCATTCAGTGATAATCTGAAAGCTTGGAAAAAAATTTATCATGGCTGATCTTTGCTTGGTTTCAGATTTTCATTCAGGCTGGCAGGATAAGCATATCAAAATGTATCTAATTCTATTTTACTTGGGAACAATAAAGGGAAAAAATTGATGTGACTCAGTGGAATATTTTTTTTTTGTCCAGAAGTATTTTTTGTCTTCACTATGCTCTCTCTGGGGCTTTCTGCTGGCACTTTCACACTCCTGCATGAACTAATGATTTAGGAAGTTATTTGAGAGAAATTTAGGGGGATATACCTGAATTGCTGTTCTTTGGTGTTTCTGCAATTGAAAGTGATTTGCAATGGAGGAAGATCTTGCTGTCCCCTTAAAACCATGTAATAATCCTGCAGTTATGAGTACTTTAAGAAAGGGAGAGCAGCAATACTGTTGAATTTTGCAGGGTATTTGGAAAGAAACTAGAGGAGGACTTTGAAGAGAAGTCAAAGTTAAATATCCTGTTAACTATAACCTGTATTTTTCAAGAGACTCAACATTAAAGTATGTTTTCAACCATAGCCTATATGTGGAAAATTTGAGTTAGACTGGTTCCTTAGAAGGAAGCATTGCCAAGTCTTGTGTTGTACCAATTGTTCTGGCAGCTGTGTGGTGAGGAAACTTTTGTGTTTAAATCTTACAACCTCTTGAAAGTCATGGAAAGTATTGATTAGTAATCTGACTATAAATCCAATAATAGATAGGGGAAAGGGGAAGCCACTAGTTGGGTAAATTCTAGTCTTATTAGAACTCTGTAGATCCTTAGCTGAAGTTAACGTTGTGGCCCCTTTCCCCCCTCCAAAATACAGACAGACTTTGTGTTTACACAGTACTTCTGCAAGCTGATAAGTAAGTAAGCCCTGACATGCTGTTCAAAGGAATAGGGCTTTCAAAAATATTGGACTAAAATTCCTGCATAAATGTTTATATAGCAATTCTTCAAGTGTATGAGTTGAAAGGTGATTTTGCTAGATCAGCTATTAAAAAGACATGAAGAAACAAAGAAACCTCATTAGAATCTGAATTTTCTGCTATTTTGTCTTTAAAGCTTTGAAATTTGTATTTCTGTTTTCTTAAATATGTTACTATGGTTTATATTTCCTATGAGAATTATTTACATAATTTTAATTAGAGGATATCAGCAGCTGAAGATGCTGATAATAATTGTGACTTGGAGGGGGGAGGGTTGAAAGTGGACTTTTTCAGTAACCTAGATACCAGACTTGTGATGCTTAAGACATCGCTGCTGTGGAACTGATAGTTACCTCGAATTAATAGGTGCCAAAGTAATTCTGCCACTTTTTCTGTGTGTGCATGTGTGAGTACTTTGTTTCCAGGTTGTTTGGGTTTTTTTTAAAGGCCAAAAGATAAAAGCAGTGGGTTTAATTTTTCAGGACTCAAAGATTCAAGAGGGATGGCTCTAAGACATGTAAGAAGCTGGCTGAAGGGAGAACAGTGATTTTTAGCAGCAAATCTCCTCCTGAATTATTTTTTTGTATTTGAAAGGTTGGAACTCCTCAGAGTTTAATTTATGGGCAGTTTTTCTGTCAAGGACATGAAGATATGAAGCAAAGTATCAAAGGAAGATACCAGAGGGGATGAGAAGAGCTTGCTTATTATTGTAAATAGGGGCTGGAGAGGATTAGGATTGTTATCTAAATACAATGCAGGTAAACATAATTTGAACTGTGGGTTAGTTTTGGCACAGGTACAAATTGATCCAGACTGCCGTACTGCTTGAGATGAAGCTTGATAAACTCATTGAAGGATTTAATTAGCATGGTGTTTGCAACAATAGTAGGTTGAATATGGTGTCCCAGTGGAGGGAATTTCATCCAGCTTTTTGTTACAAAGTGAGATAACAGAGTTTTGTATGTCTTGTTTAGGGTCATCCTAGTGCACAACTTGGTTTCTTAGAATTGTCTTGCCAAATGCTGATTTTTTTCCTTCTGTCTTCTGAATTGCTCTTTTTCTCTCCTCAAGGGCTTGGCTTATATTAGATCAATACAGGAAGAAGTCAAAGCTTTTCCGTACGAAAGTTCTGTTGGCTCCACTCGGGGATGATTTCCGCTACACTGAGAGCTCAGAATGGGATCAGCAGTACCAGAATTATCAGAAGCTGTTTGATTATATGAATTCTCATCCTGAGTGGCATGTTAAGGTAAATACAACATGTTTTCTGGTTTCTGGAGAAAACAGTATTTCCCAATATTCTGAGATTCTTCATGGAAAAAATAATTGTGGTTAGGTTTGGGTTTTTTTTCAAATGTGAAACTTATATTAATAATATTATACAAATAATATTATTATATTAGTAATATCTGCTTGAAAACTGTATATAGTTTCCAAATTAGATTAATTTGGAGAACAGCTAATAGGTTTAACTGCTTTCTTAGTCTCCTGTTTTCATAGGCTTCAGGTAGTGTTACTTAAGAATCACAGGCTTTGTTACCTAAAGCTATTGCATTTTCTTACTAGAAGTTCAAGAAGATTTTGTTGCTTTATTTGGGTCCTCTTGGTTTTACATCCCAAAACAAACCAAAAAACCCTAAGAGGTGCCATTGCTGGCAAAAGTTGTTGAATACAATAAAATCTGAGACTGACCTGGCTACAAAAGGACCGTGTATACTAACACAATTATCAGATGAGGTACAACTTCAAATCGACAATTACGTGTGAGAGTTAAAACACAAATTCATGTGCTCTAATGTGCAAGTTGGTGGCCCTAGGACTTCTTGTACTTTAGATGTTCTCTGTATTCCGACAACTTTTCATCATCTTTCACAGGGGATCACAACCTTGGGTTTTTTGAGTGTCACCTGAGAGTGCACTTTTGCTGCCTTCACATTTTTTTAAAGACTGATCTGGTATCTTTCATATGGTTTGTGCATGCATCTGTTTTTCCTTATCTTTTCTGAGACCTCCCCTGATTCTTCCAACTGAGCATTTGAGTAATGCCTGTAGTATGTTATTACTTTCTGCTGACTTCTGGACTTGTATTCTGCATAAGGAAGATGATTTCTTGGGATTATATCTTATCTAAAAACTGGATTTTATGTGTTACTTATGAGATGTGGGTGACATGATTTGGTGAAGGACCGCTATGTCTTAGTGGAGGGAGGTAGACCTGGAGAGTACTCTTCAAATTTTTTAAATTTAAAGCCCATCTTCTAAAACTTAAGCTTGCTGCAATCACCAGCTCTACTCCTGTCAAAAATGTGTATACTTTAGGGGTAGCTACTCTTTGGATACTAACAGCAACATATTTTCTGTAGTTGTTAGCAACCTGGGCTGGATGATTTTGTCTCAGGGGCAAAAACTGAAGGCTCTAGCTCTGAAGTAATTCTTCAAGGACCAGTGCTGTTCTGAGACATCTGAAAGTTCCTTTTCTGAAAGGTTCTGCTCAGCCCTTTGTCAAAGATTCTAGCGTCAACTTCATTAGGCTAGGTGTCCCCATCTGGAATCACAGTAACCTTTGGTTCCCTCATGGAAGTATCTGGCCCTTTTTCTAGTTTTAGTACCCAGACAAAAAGATATTAAATCCTCTGGGTCTGCCACTTCATACTTAAGGTATTTTGGTCTGCTGGAGCACTGTTGGCATCAGAGCATTACTCCTTTTCATTTTATTCAGGCACTTAGGTTTGTCTGTCCCTATTTTTGCTGTTCTTTCTGTGCTATTTGTTTGTTGCCTGTCTTTTCGGGGTTTTTTTCTGTATTTTTCTGATTTGGTTTGATTATTTGTTTTGTTTGAAACTGATGTAATTTATTCTTGAAAATATGAGCTTAAATGGAGAACTTTCAGTCTTCTGCACTTTCCCTAGTGGAATGTAACTCCACAGGCAAGTAACAGGACATGCTCAGCTATGTAAGAACCTCGATTATACAAAGGAAGAGTTCACATTTCTTCCTGAAGTACTGAGATGCCTGGGATATTACTGCTTACACAAGGGAGTGCCTACTCTGCCTTTCTGATGTGAAGAGACATTTACTCTTTCAGACAGCTCTTAGTGATGTTTAGCTAGTGGATATGTCTGTTAACATTGCGATTCTCATGCCAGCCACTATTCTGTTCTAAAAGCATGTGGTACATCACGGTAAAACATACCTATTTTACTCTGGAGAAATTCAATCTCTCATTTGGAGACCTCCTTTGCATCTATTGTGCATAAATTAAGCTGAATCTTTTTGTATGCCAATAGAAGACTCTGCCAGGTTATTTTACTATTTCCATTCACGTGACTTTGATGCTCCCTCTGGTGAGGTTTTACTTCTCTGATTCAATGCAGAAGTGAGATCATCTCCGTGTCTTCTCCTGATGCATGGGTTTTGGTTTTTGTTTTCTACTTGTAAGTGCCTATGATACTGAGGGAAAAGACCAAGTATCCTAGAAGTGCCTAATAAGGCAAGGTTTACTAATGGTGGGATTTCAGGGGCAATATTTATCTTTCTCTGCTTGCTGCCATTTAAAGTGGCAAGTTATCATATTGTATCCACCTAACAAATACTTGGATGATCTGAAGTGAAAGTATTTGAGTTTGTTTAAGTTATTAAAAAGTGTGGTTTTGTTGCCACAGTGATAGTCTGATAGTCCTTATATTCCAAGTAACTTTTAAAAGATTTTTACTAAGACTTGGCTTTGATGTTGTAAATTATAGCTTGTTACATTTATGCTTGTTGTTAAAAATGATAATAGTAATAGGAAACAAAGTTACTTGATATTATCATTATAGTTTATGGTGCGGCTAGTTCTAGTAACGTAATGTGGTCTTCTGTCCTGTTCCAGCTTCCATTAATTTTTTTCCACTTTCTTTCAAAATTCGTTTTGCCATCTATGCCTCCTTTAACAACATTTCTCAATACTAACAACAGTGACATCAATAATTTATTTTCTCTTTTTTTTGTTGTGCCCATGAATTTTGAGATACCGTTTTTGGACCTACCCTGTAAAAATCTGCTATTACCATGCCTGAGCATTTTAAAAAATGACCAGAAGATAACTAATTTTTTTTTTACTCCCCCATGTTGCATCTCTAAATGCAATTTCTTTGTACAGAGTTTAAGGACCCAGCTTCTGAAACCAAGTGCTAATTTTTTTTTGATCAACAGTCATCTTGGATTAAGCAAGATCTGGAGCACAAGAAAGTTAATTTTGAAAACACAGAATTAGGAGAACTATGCTTTTGTTGTATTACATTAAATTTCTTACTTAGTCCAGACAGCTTCTTGGGTAATACTGAGACATTACTTAGCTTGTGTATTAGAGACTTATTTGTAAGACATGAAAAAATGTTTCAGTTATTTCTTGACATTGAGATATTATTTTATATATCAATTTATATTTTTAAAAAGAATCATATTTTGTGAGTTGCAGAATGGTTTTGGTCTGAAGGGACCTTTAAGTCTCGTTCAACTGCCCTGCAATGAGCAGAGACATCTTCCATAAGACAAGATGTCAGGATCCAGTTACTAAGATTCTTAGAAATGCCCCTGCCCAAATTCAGGTGCAGACAAGGCCATATGCCAGTGACAATAGTAAGGGTTTTACTTGACAGTAAATATGAGAGGGAGAAAGAAACAGGAAATAGGTGGAGGAAACAGAAAGGGAGTAACAGGGACAAAATAAGGAAAATATCACCACTCTGTGGATCCCTGTGATACTCCGTTACTCCTCTCCTGCAGGTCTTCTTGGTGGTGAAGGCCTGGAATCCAATGGGTTTATAAACCTTTGAGCCAGGCAGCAATGCCCAGGTGTGTCCCCCTGGGGGAGGAAGGGGCAGCCTCTTACAACAGACTCTGGGTTTGTTGCATCACGTGCTGTCCTGAGGAGCAGGTTTCAGGAATGGCTCTGGTGCAGGGGCATTTCAGGGGGCCTTTGATGGATTAAGGCACTGCCTCAGCTGCCTCCCACATGAATATCCCGTGGATGCAGCCCTCCCAGGGTTGAGGGTTCCAGAGCTGGGCCAGTTTGTGTAAAAGGGAGAATGGGTGTTCACTGCCCCTGAGCAGAGGTTATACCTAAAACCTCCTCCTCCTCCCCACCTCGTTTCAGGGGGGAGTCTGTGTAAACCTGGCTTCTGTGAGCTGTGGTCTTCCCCAGCCCAAACTTGGCCAGGGATTATTCTCAGCATGGCTGCTGGGTTTAGCTCATATTTTTTTCTTTATTTACTTGTTTGTTTTTCCCTTTTGCCAGAGGTTGATGAAAGAATAGGTTTTCCCTTTGTCTAATGTCAGTAGTTTCACTCACAGTTCAAAGTCTCAACCGGGTATCTTCAGGGGGCTTCTTTGGTTGTAACGTCTTTATGCAGTTTTTGTTATAATGAGCAAAACGTTATGTCAGTGTTTGAGGCATGAACTATTTCAGTCTCTGACACCAGATTGCCCAGAGTCCCATCCAATCCAGCCTTGAATATTTCCAGAGAGAGGGCATCCACAAACTTTGTGGGCACCTTGAGTGTATCAACACCCTCATATTAAAAGTTGGTTTTATATCTTGTCTGAATATACCCTCTTTTAGTTTAAAAACATTACCTCTTGTTTTAGCATAAGAGGCCCAACTAAAAAGCCTGTCCCCATCTTTCTTGTAAGGCTGCTTTCTGGACTGAAAGGCTTCAGTAAGGTATCCCCAGAGCCTTCTCCTCTCCAGGCTGAACAACCAGACCTCTCTCAGCTTTTCCTCATAGGAAAGGAGGATCCTTTCCTCTGATCATTTCTCTGACTCTTCTCTGGACATGCTACAACAGATTCAACTCTTTTTTGTACTGTGTTGAAATGCCTTTTTGAAAATACTTCTTGTATTCTTGTATTGTATTTTGAAATGCTATCCAGCTTGTTTTACAAGGGTGCAAGGAAACTTGAAAGATTTTTAGGGTTGGTTTTCTGCTATAAATCTACTGGAAGAGTGGCGTGTTTCTGCAATGTATATGGAACCACGCATATTCATTCTCTTTGTATTTCTGCATAATGAAAATGGAACTTTATTACAGTAATTTTAATTTTTATTCAGGCCCAGTTTGGAACTTTATCTGATTACTTTGAAGCTCTGCGCAAAGAAAGTAATTTGGGCGAAAAGAGCAGCAATTCATTTTTTCCTGTTTTAAGTGGAGACTTCTTCACCTATGCAGACAGAGATCATCATTACTGGAGTGGGTACTTTACATCACGACCCTTCTACAAACGCCTGGACAGAGTCTTGGAATCCTACATACGGTAAGTACTGCCATCCAGTACATTCTGTTTCTTGGCACACAGGAGAAATGAACATGTAAGTATTTGTCATGGTTTAACCCCAGGCAGCTCATTGCTTTCTCCCCCACCAGCAGGATCTTAGAGAGAACTGGAAGGGTCAAAGCTACAAAACTCATTAATTGAGACAAAGGCAGTTCAATAGGGAAAGCAAAAGCCACACACACAATCAAAACAAAGTAAGGAATTATGGCTGTAGTGTGAATTTTTTTAGAGAGAAGTACAAAGGTGTGAACTTTACAAAGGTTCTCAGGGAAAGCTGAGAAATACCCAGGAATATTGTGTACCAAGTGACCTCAGACTACTGTTCTGAAAACTGTCTGCATCTTCTTTAAAGAAAAGAATTTTGGTAAAGGAGTATTTAAGTGGTTCTCCCTTGTAGCAGACATAAGATGATTTAGCTGTGTTTTGAAGCTCCAGAAAGAGATTATGTAAACCCTGAACATTTCATGTATTGTCTTCCTTAAGTATTACAAATTTTGCTGTAGTGGATGCTGCAGTAGTGGAATGAACAACAGAGGAGTGGAAAGCAGCATTTTGCGACCTTGGAAAGTAGTGTTTTGGAGGTAGATGCAAGTACCTTTCAGAAGAGAAACTGTATCTAGCAGAACTTGTTTTATTTCCTCCAAGGAATCAAGTTTTTACTGTGGTAAAGTGGATGATTCATCACAGGAATCTTTAATTTTCAGTGAAAATAGCGTTGTTTAATACTGCTGTTGGAGAAGATGCACAAGAGAACAGGAAAAGCAGGACAGATAATGTTCTTATAAATTGAATTGTCTAGTTAATTGTTTTTTCATAGTTTTGCATAATTTCCTTTCTGTTTCTTAAAATGCACCAAGGGTTTAATTTCCTTCAGCTTCATCATAGTCCCTTTTTTCAAGATTTTTAGTAGTGGTTACTTAATTGTCATTTTTCTGGTTTTTATTACGTACATTGCAGAAAACTTCATATACCTTTGTTTGTAGTATTTAAATCTTCACATTATTAAAGAGATTCCTTCATTTAAATATTTCAATTGCCTTTAACTTCTGAAAAAGATTTAGGTAAAGAATCTCTGGAGAAACACCAATCTGTCAATGTTCTTATGGATTAAAATATAGTTTAAAAAACTACCTGGGATGTTTTTAATTTTTTCATTATCCTTTCTAAATGACAGGTAAGAACAAGATGTAAAGATGTGTTCTCATCATTCTAATATCAGGTTTTTAATCAGTTTTGTTTTCAGAAACAATGAAAATCTTCATGAATGCCACATTAGCTATGAGAACAAGAGTAGGGGTTTTATATTTTAATTTCGTATTTCTTTGAAGACAAAGGAAATAGGGTCATACTTAATCCTCAAACTCATGATAATTATTTCCGTAGTATTTTTGAGCTAACATCCATCCGTCTATCTATCTGTCTGTCTATCTATCTATCTATCTATCTATCTGTCTCTATCTATCTGGTGTACGTCTATATTTGTGAGGGAAGGAGCCATGAACAGAAGGTAAATACATGTGAGTGTGTTCTCACCAAGGATGAATGTTTTTAAGTTCCAGCAGTACCAGAATTAAGTAGCACTTCACCATTACTTAATAGCCAGGAAGTAGTGCTCAGCCTCAGGACCTAGTGTGAAAACTACCCATTTAAGCAAGAAAAGAGTTGGTTGTTTAAGGTTTTTCCTGTTTGAAAAGAGGTATTCTGGGGTTTATGCAGTAAAGTGCAAAAAAACTTAAGGATTTTATAATGGCGATTGACAGTGATTTAAGACATTATTGATTTTTTTAATCTTAAGTGTGAGATGGATGGATTGAAGTAGTTTAAAAAGTGATAAAATATGTGACCAGAAATTTATTTAATGTAATGAAAAAGATACAAAGAACAACAGCATAGTTTGAGACAAGTTAGGGAAAAAATCTGTGGTTTTATTAGTTACTGATGTAAACAGGGAAAAATACAGTAAATCTTAAAAAAAAACCTATTGAAGTAATTTAGAAGACGAATACTACAGTGATGCTTCTAACTATACAGATGGACATAAAATACTACATTTTGAGGGTTCAAAATCTCTTGGAAAAATTATTTATTTAAGTTAAATATAAACTGGACCTAAAGATAAGCTAGTGTAAGATAATAGTGTAGGCCTTGACAAACCAGTGAAGCAAATTTTGGTCTATTTGCAGTGTCCTATCAGGGACAGATACTACAAGTTACAATGAAGTGGAAAATTTGTAAAAACTATTTCAGGTCATCTGCAGTAGTTTGAAACAGAAGTGAGAAAACCAAGGCTTTATACAGCTTTTATGGAAAGGTATTAGATGCTTACCTATAAGCTGGAGTGTTCTCTAATACATGTTGTATTTCTGACTGTCTTTCATCTTTGACCATTGAAGCTTTCTAGTGTTTAGAAAAATATTGAGACATGAAAGAAAAATTTTGCATCTGAGAGACATCCCTATTAATTAATGTTGGTTGTGGGGAAGGAAATCTCACCTATTTTAAGGACTAAATTCTTCTGTGTTCTCGTCTTTATTGCTACAGTTAGGTCAGTGTTTAGTAGTTAACTCAGTTTTTTAAAAAAAAGTTAAAATGCTTTCAGACAGGGTTTATTCGCTAGACAAATGAGCCTCTGATGCCTTTTTTTCAACTAAAAGGTTTTAATTTTTCTTTCAAATTAAGCTGCAATAGAACAAAGTAGGAGGGATGCACAGAAGTAGGAATTTGCACTAAGCAACATTTAAATTGTAGTGATTAATATTAATCTAGCACTAGTAATTAAATATAGGAATTATAACTTTTTAACTCCTTGATTTTGTATGTTGCTTCTGAGCAGTTACCTAAGCTGTAAGATCAAAATCTCATACTGTTCATGAAATATTGACAATATGAAAATAGTTTAGGCTGTTACATGTACAGTGCACCTTTCAGTTTAGTTGGGTATGTGGTAGTTGCAGTTTTAATATAACTGCGACCTATGTGTTGCATAAAGATGAAGAGAAAACGGAATCTAAAGGAATTTCTCATGTTAACAATTGATACCATGCAAAGTCTGAAAAAAGGAGTTTTTGTTAATTATTTTGTTGTCTAAAATTGAATGCATGCCCTCACTGGCAACTTGACTAAATGAAAGAGTTAACACCTTTTTTTTTTTAATTTATTACTTGCATGTCTAGAAGTTATCATTACAAGAAAATATGTTGTTGTGACTACTTTGCTTTTTGTTAACATTAACCTGTATCATCTTAGTTGCTTCAAATACTTGAGAAACGTTCATTAACCTCTAATAAATTTTGAAAAAGAATCTGACACTTTTCAGATGTGCAAAAATAGAACTGTAACATTTTAGGAAAAGATAGGAAAAAAGTTAACAGATGTTTTCCCAGAATTTATGCAGGCATTTTTGTTAGTCAAATATCCATAATAACTGGCAATTATGGGGATATTTTTTGTAAAATAAATTTAGATTCCCATAAAGCAAGTGAGAATCTAGTGGTAATATTTTAGTGCTAGGCTTTTGCAACGGATGTAGAAGAGAAAGGCTCTGCATTCTGTTCAATGTAAGGGTTTTGGAATCCAATGTTCTCTCCATTCAGGTGAATGTAGAGTGAGCAGGTGCATGAGATGCTTAAGCCTTTAGAAGAATATAGTTTGCTTCAAGTGTAAATGGCAGAATAGATATTAGATAGTGTACAGATTAGTATATTTATTTAAAACAAAATGATTTGATTAGCAAGTTGAAGTGGGAATTGTATCTTTCTTGTAAGGCACTCTATCCATTCTGTGAGGTTTTACAAGCAAATCTGTATACCTCATCCATTTATGAGTATGTATTTCAGTTTGCACTGTCATGTTTTTATTTTAAAGGTCCTTTTTCCATCACAGAAGTCTTGCAAGAAACTACAGTGTGAAGATAGGCTAAAATGTGCAAGAACAAGGTTTACAGAGCTTCTGGACCTATTTACAGTTTATTCTTTAGATCAAATGTGTATTGCTTTTTACATTTTAACCCTATATAAATAGTTGATTATTCTCTGCAATTCCAGGGCAGCTGAAATTCTCTACTCCTTGGCTTTAGTACAGTCCAGTAAATCTGAGAAGATGAGTGTATTTCCTTCTGTGGATAACTATAAATTGCTGACAGAAGCTAGGAGGAACATTGGACTCTTCCAGCATCACGATGCTATTACAGGAACAGCCAAAGATTGGGTAGTTGTGGATTATGGCACCAGGTAATTTATTATAAACACATTCACTTAAATCTTAATTTCCTTTTGCATTTTTAGAACTGAAGTATTTATTTCAGATATACAGATTTGATACAGGAACATACTCTTTTCGATACTTCAAACATACTGGCAGTGTACTGGTGCTCTACATGAGAAGTGGATTTGATTGCCTATGCTCTTCATTTATGAAATATTTTTTAACCCTCTGAGTAAAAATTTGATGTCCAAACAAAATTTTATTTCAAAAGGTAGACACATTACTGAGATTTCCTTAATAACAGAATTTTTCTGCAGTAAGTAGGAGAACGTTTTATATTTATCTGTTATAAGCAATGATCAAAGATGTGCTAATTTAAGCTTATATTCCTCAGAAAATCCCACACCCTCTGTACTTACCTTTCTTAAAAGTGGGAGATCTTTTTCATGTTGACAGTCTTCTACTGAATTTGTTTACTGTTTCATCTGGGCGGTATTTCTCAGTATTGTGAAATTATTCTGCTAGCTTCTTTGTAGAATTTTTTTCAAGAGCATTGCGTGCTATACGAATGTCTGTGCATGCATATGCTTTAATTATGGGTTTGTTCAGAAGATTGTTTCATATTGGAATGTTAAGAACTAGTAAATTTGATTACTTGAGGTGATGAGGTTAGGCTGGTGGTACAGCTTGTTCATTAAATAAGTAATTGTTTTAAATGCAGCTGAAAGACTCTGTCATGTTTAAAACTATTTCGTTATAAGTATATTTAAATTCCATACTTTTAATCTAATAGATCATAAGTATTCGCAATACACTTAGTTACGAGAGAGGAAAATTAAGGCTTTTTCCACTTTGCAATAAAATGATCCAGCTCTCTGTATGTAGAAATTTGTAAGCATTGAGTGAATTGGAACAAAGGACATTTTAGTAGTTTATATAGTTTATAGTTTGTATTTTTTGTGTTTCTGATTGTTTTCTCTGTGTAAACACAGTCTTGACTTTGCAACCAGTGTTTCAGCCTTGTCTCCACTATAGAAACTGAAAATCAAATATACAAATTGCAAACTTTCCTAAGATTAGGATTTTGAAAAAGTACTTGGTATTCTGAGGATACACCTTTGGTAGCACAGCAGACAGGAGAAGATGTACCTCACTTTCAGTATGCAAGACATGAATATAATTCAGAATATTTCTGCATTTTTCAGGCTGGTCACCCATTGCAACTGACTGTTCTTAATTTCATGCTATATTGATGTTAAAAATTTTATTTCTTTTTCTGCAACTCATATTTTTGAGTTCTTTAATGTTTTTAAATTTTGATGTTACAACATTGAATAAAAACAATTGAAAACTAACTAAGATTTTAAATGTTTTAACAGGCTTTTCCATTCAATAATGAACGTGAAGAAAGTGATAGTTGATTCTACTCATATTCTAATCCTAAAGGACAAAACTGCTTATAACTATGACACAGCAACTCCATTCCTGAAGATGGTGAGCTCTCTTCCTTGATTTTTTCCAAAAATGAAATGTGATCCATGTCTTTTGAATACAGTTTGAGTAGCCTGGGAAATGTGAGAACTAAATTTGCAGCTAATGCCTTCTCAGAAATCTGCTACTTATCACTCTTCATATTAATTGAAGATATTAGAAAGTAGAAAGTGAGCATGTCAGCAGTTGATGCTGAAAAAAGCCCACACAGCTAATGGAAAGGGACTTATTTTGTTCTTGTTTGTGAGTTAGTAAAAGCAGGCATTCTAATTCTCTGTGGGCACAAATACATGTGTAAGTGAAGGTACAACAGTATGCAGTCCTGTAATTTGACTTCTTTTGTAATTTAAGAAATGTGGGAAGAAGAAAATTTCCATCCCTAACAGAAGTCTAACCTTAGTTGGCAAGATTAGGTCTAGGCAATAGCTTGTGTTCTTTTTCCTTTGCTGAAATTATTTGAAACAGGAATGTTCAATGAAATGGATGATAAAGTCAGCAATGGATCCTCATGTATCATTTTGAGACTTATTTTACAGTGAAGAGCACCTTGAAGAAACACACTTGCTAATATTGCTTCCTTTCAGAATTCTTAGTTTCTCCACTTTCTGAACAAAAGTCCTCTTCTGTCATTGCTAGGAATTTTTAGGAAGCCTACTTAAGTGCATTTACCTTGAAGAGAGACCAAATGAGATGCTTTAATTTATTTGTGCATAAACACAGTAGGGTTCAGTAGTATTTATGATATGATTATCTCACACTTCTGACATAATAAACATGACATATATTCCACTGGTGTATATTCCCAAGTGTGTCATATCTTGAGCTACTCCTCCAGTCACATGTATACGTAAAAAAAAAGTTAAAATAGTTCTTTATATTTTTATGACTTTTATAAATATATATATATATATGACTTTTATAAAAAAAATATATATATTTATCCTGCATGTTTGTGTGTCACAAAGATATAATTTTTCTCGTCTTTGGAAAATGAATGTGCACTTTCATAAAGTAGGAATATTTTGAAGGCATCCATGGTATGAAGGTTTTACTTCTGCTCTGAATTATATTGGAAGACATTGCAATCTTACTTTTTACTAAACTTTTGTTGTTCCTGTTCTTCATCACTCTGGATTAATACCACTGCACTATAGAAGTACTAATTGCTGTTTAAACTGTATATATATTACCTATGACCATACTAATTCAATGAGCCATTATTACCACTGTGAAAGCAGAAATTAAAAAGGAAGTCCTTATTTCAATGAATTTATTGTGTCTACATAAAACTAAAAAGTAAGGTGATTACAAAAGCAGATTAAGACTTATCTGGATGCCACACAGTATCTACAGCATATCGTTAATCTAGTGTCTCTATTAGGCATTGGATATAGCAAAAAGCTTTTCAATGTGGGATTTGTAGACTGCTAATAGGAGAACTTCAGGTTATTTACAGAACAACTTTGCAGACCTTGAGCAAGCTGGAAGTTCAAAGGCATTCATTTTGGAGTGCAGATTGTGGTATTTTGGTGGCTGATGGAAGCTGACATCAAGAATTGCTCAGAGATGGGCATTCAGAATGAATGTCAAGAGAGCTGAGAAAGACAAAGGGTGAAGACTCTAAGACTGAAAGTGGCTGTTGTTTTTGAGGGGTGAAGAAATCAAAAACACTTAGAGGAACAGAGCACAAGACCGTAGCCACAGCATTCCAGCAGGTAGGAAGTAGAACCAGGGAAAAGTTCCCTTTCTTGGAGGCAGAAAAAAGGAAGTTGGGAATAAGACACTATTGAAGGACTCCAGAATGACACCACTTGCACTTCTTCTACTCTTCTTAATTATCAGTTACAAACAAAAGCATCATGTTTTTTGCAGTTGGTAACTGACTACTTTGTACATCATGTGTTAAGTTTTATGAACTCTACGCTTTTGTTTGTAAACAAACAAAAATCACTTGGAAGGCAATACCCTGAAAATAGAAGACACTTAAAGATCCCAGAACAACCCAACTTTGGTTGGGTCATGCATGAGATTCAAACTGTAAAAATAAAACTGTGCAACCATTACACCATTCTTGTGCATTAGTCTTAATTGTCAGAAAACTGACAGTTGCTGGATTTGGAAAACATGATTTTGAGGGACCAGAGAACTCTGCACTTCAGTTTCGAAGTCTATAGTCGTCACCATTGTATGAACTCACAGGAATGCACTGTGAATCAGCAATTTGGCTGTTGTCTTAGGCTATGCAACAGTGACAGCAATATTTTGACTCTACCTTCCCTCAGTAGAAGTAAGCCCTATACCACACCACACCCCAAATTATGTTTTTTGAAACTTTTCTTTGTGTACAATATAAGGTAACAATGAGAGCTCACAAAGACAACACAGTAAATCCTTGTGATAAGTGCTCCGGAGTGTAGCATTTCAGTGTAAATTTATAGCAGGAAAAATGTAATAAAAGTATGTGATAAGTATTTCCAAAATTTGAAGGAAGTTGGTGGTTATGAAGTCTTGTATGCAAAAATGAAAACACAGGTGTAATAATTTGAAAATGGAATCTATTAAGATCTTTAATGAAAACAAATATTTCCCAGTGAATTGGTCAAAGTGAGTCTCTTTCTTTTGTCAGTGTGAAGTAAAGTTTAGTTTATAAAATTTTGTGGTTTATCAACCTCAGTAATGTGCTAAAATAAACTGGTTTATGGTGGTGTGGTTTTGTACTCCACAAAACACATATAATAGAGAAAGTTCATATATTATCTACTGAAGTGTATTCAAAAGCAAATTCAAAGATGCTCTCTTGTAGGACGATGTTCAGGCTTCTCAAGATTCTTTGCCTCACAAGACAGTTATAAAGCTGACATTGCAACCAAGGTAAATAATTTATATATTACTTAATGTCTGAGATTCTTTTGGCAATGTATGTGTTTTCACTACCTAGTAAGCAGGTTTTGTGACATTTCCTTTTTTTTTTTTTTTAATTTTTGCTCAAAATACAGCTGAAAGTTTAAAAAAATAATGTTTTAAAAATTAGTCTGGGAGATTATGCTAATATTATTATGTCTAATTGAAAGAGGACACAGTGTGTTAAAACTATAGGCATTTCTCACCTACCACAGCTGAAGTAAGTATTGTTTCTGTGTGCTTTTACAGCATCGTAATACTAAATAGATTATAGCTTGAGAGAAGGAATAGAAGATTCTAATTAAGGAGAATTACAGGTGCCTCAATTAACTGTGAGCAAAATGTTAAGTTTTTATAAGGCCTAAAAATCACAATTTATAAATACTGGATTGTCTTTAAAAATTAAGTAGAAGATAAACTAGAACACTGTTCTCACTTAATCCCAACTTTCCATTCTATTAAGAGGGTTTAGTTTTTTATTTATATATAGTTGTAGAGTATTCAGTTGAAACTGGCATCCTGCTATGCCCATGAACACTCAGTATCCCACTTGAAATAATGAACACATTCATTGAAAGTGTCTGATCCAAATAAAATGAATAAGATGTATGGGTGTGAGAGCTGCTCTGTGTGTAAAGCAAATAATACCAGGTTTTTGCTTACAGAACAGAGGATTTAGGATTAATTTAAAAAGCAGTGAATACTATTTTTGTTGATGTTAGTATTTGATTTCTCTAGTTCTAGCAAGTGGCAAGCTAATAAGACTTAGTTCCTAATTCATGAAGGTGTCCAACTATTCAACAGACCAACTGCTACTGTTAAAAAAATACAATTAAAGTCTTTGAAAAAGTGAGTAAAATTTAGTTCTTATGACCTTTTGGGGTAAACTGTCTTCAGTCCTCCAGCACTAAATGTACATAATGTGTCTATATGTAGTTTTAGTGTACGCTTTTCTCCAGAGTAGACTTTTTCTTTAGTAGAACTTCTCTTATTGGAGTGCTATATAGATGCTAATAGATTATCTTAAACTTGTCCAAATGGCCAAGAACTTAGGTGCCAATTTATTTAACTAAAATGTTTTAGCTTTTCAAAATTATCTCTTCAGGTTTCTTCACTGGAAGAGGATTGTATATGTGATATATAAGAACTTGGTTGGAGGCAAGTTATGATGTAAACTTTCTTTGCCATTTGAGGACAGCTTTATTGCCTTTGCTTTCCTTACCTAGGTTAGCTGTTGAAATTTTCCCTGTGCCCCTTTCATCCCCTAATATGCCTTTTGTTTGCATACAGTGTTCCACTTTTATCTCTGCATAATATGCTGAGTAAGTTTTTCCCTTTTTGGTCTTAATTAATTTCAGACATTTGCCTTTTTTTCCCCTCTGACTTGTACATTAAATAGATATACATGACTTTACCATTAAAGTTATTCTAGCAGACTATTGCTGCTATTGTCTGAACTGGTCTTAACTTACTAAGAAGATAGTACTAGTAGAAAATTGCTAACTTTATGTTGTCTGGTATTGTGAAGATACCATACAGTCTTACAAGGTATGGGTTTTTTTACATCCTTTTTTGGAAACACTTTAAAAGTAATGCTTAAGTGTACACTGCTTCATGTTTTCTTTGTTCTTAAAACTTTCATTTGAATATCTGTTTGTTAAACTGTTTGTGCTTATAAAAATGAGCTTAGTATCCTTAGGCTTCTAACTTTATCTCTGAATCTCCACTAACTTTATTACCATTGGGAAAAGTGGTTGGTATGTGAGCTGACACTGTAACCACTGGTTAGATCTAGTATGTAATTATTATGACTGCACTTGAGGTTTCTAGTAGCAATTAATGAGAAATGTTAATTTCACTAGAAGCTTAAACTCAATAGATCTATTATTAAGAATAACTATGCTTATACTTCAAACTTAAAGGCTTATAAGAAAGAAATTGCTTTTTTCCATTTAAAATGTTGGGGTATCAGCACATTTTAAATACTCATTTTTACCAAAACTTTGTTATTTGCTTATCTTCTGTTCTTAATAGTCTATTTTTCACCTGTGTATGGTTGAATATCTAGATTTCTTTCTGCTAATGTATTCTAATATGTCATTATATGACACAGAAATTAAATCAGTGTAAGTGGCAAGGTGTTACTTTTCTTTGAATGGCTATTTAGCTTTTTGCACTTTTGCATTTCTGTTCAGAATTTTTTAAAATATCTATATTCTAGCTTGGTTATTCTTATGTAAGAGTGGTTCAAATAGTCTGTGAGTTTAGAGAGACACTGCAAATGGAAGCTCATAATAGCTTTTCAAATCTCAATCTTTTTTTTTTTTTTTTTTCCTTATTTTGCTGATTACGAATATAACCAGCTTTTTACAGGAACATAGTTGGTAGTGTGCTTTTTGTCTCTTTCATCCAGCTTTCCTTTTGGGTGTTTTTTAGTTAAGTGTTCTCTTCACTGCTCATGAAAGTTGGAGTTGGTAGTGAAAACTGATCTGACAGACTGTACAGGGCAGCTACCACAACTCAAACACACGGAAGAAAAAGAAAGCAGGAAAAGACCTATCTTTCATTAGTTAATGTTCTAGTATGAAGTATCTCCATGTTGTTGTGTAGTTGAGAACTATCTTTCAAACTGCTTCTAACCAGGTGCCACATGAACCTATTTGGTATTGTTTCTGCCCCCACCTGAGCACCTCTTCTTTGTAGGCTGTTGTGATATTTTTATGAATCAATTTTTTTTTTTTTTTTTAAGTGATCTTTTAATTTTGATGAAATAGGTATACAGGGTATTTCAGATCTTAACTTTGACTCTGCCACCTCAGGATGGCTAAGTGGTCTTATAATCAGGTTTTTGAATACTGAAATTATGGAGTCTTTAATTACACTAAATCCCTTTTAACTGATAAACGAAGTTGCATGCTCTTTAAAAAAATATTTCTTTCAGCTGAAAAATGGAGCTTTCACAAGATAATGTCCAACTAGATATGGAACTACTTCAATCTTGTTTTGAAGTTTAAAATTACTGCATGTCTTGGAGACAAAGCCCATTGAGTGTACTGATAAATTGGATGCTGGGTGTTCTCTGTTACTGCCTAGCTCTTTAATGTAAAAATAGGTTTCTAGGAACAGTCTGCTGAGGTCACACTTCCTGAATGGCAAGAGACTTGCACTCACTGGGCTCAGTGGGTGGGGGTGTGTTTCAACCTCTTGTCCAGTTTAGGCTGTCAGCAGCAGGTGAAGGGTGCACTGACTGTGAGGGGGATGGACTTCCAGCCATTTCTATCAGTGCTGTTTTCTGGAAACAGCATTGCAGAGGGGCATGACACACAGCCAAATGACTGGATTGACCTGTCTGCACCAACTTGGATCTTGTAGTGGTCTTGTTTGGCACAATGTGGTGAACCTGAGTGAAAAGGCCTAACAGTAGCAGTTAGGTTTTATCTCTTCTTCCCCCTCAACCTTCATGTACCTAGCTGGACAGTTTCAATACTGAGCTTCACTGTACTCTACAAGCATGGTGTAAGGCATCCTACCTGAAGTGAAGGTACTATGGCATTAAGAAATGTTTAAAAATCATAGATTTAGGATTATTTTTAGTGCTAAACCAACTATTATAATTTAACCACAAATAACTTTTGTCAGCTAATCTTAGAGGAACAATATGATATGATAACCTTCTTATCAGGCCAGTTTTATAGCTTAGCAGACACTATTTCCACCAGCTGAAATATTTAGGCTGCCTAGGGGATTAATTATAGGAGGATATACTATAATCAATTATTTCTTCAAAGATCTGTCAAAGCAGTTTAGTGATATCCACCCTATAAAAGAAAGTTTCCTTTTTTCAGATAGATGATACAAAATAATCTGGGCTGTTATCCTATTGCCTTGTTATCCATGAGCAGGTTTTGGCATAAAGTTGTATTTAATAAAGTTTTCGCATAAATTGTGTTTGTCCCATAAGGCCCAAAATGCTGGTAGTTTTTGAAAAAGAAAATCCCAATTTAGCGCTGTAATTTTTCAAGTTGATAATATATTCAAAAATTCACTTGGCAGAGCTATTCACTGCTTTCTCAACACAACATTATAATGTAGAAATTAAAGCTATATTGCTTTAATTTAATCCCACTTTAATGTGGGATAGAGAATAAAGTAGAAAGGTCAAAAATTCTTGACAGTGCAGTATGTATGTTACTATATTTGTTTGGATGACTACAGCAAGGATAACTTGTCCGAGAAGGAAACTTTGCTAGTCATATGCCATAACTGTGTCTTTGTGAGATCAGAAAGTGATTCGATTAGGGTAATACTCCTTATTTGGCAATTTTAGCCTTGGTGGTGGGTTTTCATTCACTCCCCCCCACCCCCACCCCTTTAGATCTATGTTCCCCATTTTGGTACCGTCTATCTAAAATGTTGTCCTATGTAGTTACAAGGAGAGGATCCTCCAACAGTATTTGACATTTTAATAATACACATCTTAATTACCTTTTATGCGTGCATGACTTCAGAGGCATATGTATTCCTAGTTATGCTCCAAAACAGCCGGAAAAAAAGACAGTTGAAACAGAGGTATTTTCAATTCTCAATGAAGAAAAAAAAAGCAAGTTTAAAGAAAACAGAAAAGAGTACCATAACATTTAAGATGTGTTCATAAATATTTGAGGCAATTCAGACATTGTTAATATGCACACCTGTTCCCCAGAGAAGAAAACAGATCTTGAAAAAGCAAGGAAACAAACAAACTAACCAAACCAATAGTTCTAAGTTTTTATTGGATGAAATAGTGATCACAATATGCATAACCTTGTGGTTTTTTTTTCAAGTGAAACCTCTGTTTTAGTATCTTTTGGGGAGGTGGGCAGGGTGAATTCAGTCAAGCCTTAATGCTCACTGCTTCTATTAAGAAACAATGCTTAATTAAGTGCTTCTATTAAGCGCACAGTAGTGCAAGTAGGTGAAAAATTAAAAAACACTTTGGAGGTGATATAAGAAGAGTCTGCACTTTAGTTTCCAATACCCTGGCTGCTCAGGTTGAATACAGCCTAATGGTTTTTTGAAAATTACTTTAAAGTGTTAATATCAGTGTTCAGCCGCTTGATCAATTTACTAGATTTCCAATGACCTGTAACTGCCACGAACATGTTCTGTTTGTAGTAAACTCAAGGTCATTTTGACTAAATTGATTGGATATTTGAAAAGCATTCTTCTTTGTTTTCGTGATGGAAGAGCTGTTTCAGAGGCAGTGAAATGCTTGTCTGACACAGGATAACTCCAAACGTCACTAAATGTGAACCTGAAATAAGTATTTCAGTAAAAATCATTCTGGTAAAAGTGGTGGCTTCGAGATGAACAAAAAGCATGATACATTCATTCTGTTTTTTAGGTGGAACTTAGCTGTGCGGCTATCTTTTTAAGCAAAACCAGCAAACTCTCCATTGACAATGTCTAATGCAACAGGAAGTGAGGGGTCTGGAAGAGTTTCACAGCACCTTGATCTCTTTATTCTCACTCTTTGTGTAAGGTCATAACAATTTCTCAGAGGTTTCCTTATTTTCTGTATGAGTTTTCTACTTTTTGTGTTTAAAAAAGCATTAAAAAATATACTACATACAGGCTTATCTGAGAACAGACTCCAGGCACTGGTAGTTGACATCTCTTTAGAAGTCTATCTGTGAAGTCTAAAAACAAAAACAATGAATAAACTAAGAGATGAATGCCTAGTTTTGTTTAAGGGCTTTAAAACTGAACTGTGGTGCATTTTTTTAGTTACAATAAATTTTCATTATGAAGAAGAAAAAAGCAGCTTTGATTTGCAGTTAATTGTACTTCAAAGCTTTTTGTGGAATTAATTTTTGCTTTTCAAAACTCAGTTTTTGAATGCCATGCTTCTGAATTTGAGTTATTCTAAAAGTTGTTAAATTTCAAACTTTTAAAGATTAATTTCTCAATGTATAAAAATTCTTATACATCAAACTTTTTTTCAGTCTGTCTATTGTGGATGAACCACTGACAGTCTGTTCTAAATGTTTTTGTTCCTGACTATCTTTGAAATTACAATTGCAAAATTAAACCAGTAAATAAGTTCATAGTTTGTAGCGTTCATAGAATCTTTGCCATTTTTCTAAATGGCACAGATTTAGTCCTTTCATTTTAATGCACAGAATATCAGCATCTTTTGTTGGGGTTTACAGTACCAGTGCTGTCAGACAGTGAAGGTGTTTGATACTTTAGTTGCTATAAAAAATTACCACATTAAAATAAAGTATGACAATTAGATCTTACAAGAAATTTCTGGTTTTCTCTGAGAACACTGTAGTGGAAGTGTCATGAAAAAAAGAAGGAACAGGTGAACTAAACATGCTCTAGGGGAAGAAATACCCCTGGCCTTGTTTTCAAAAAACAGAAAGCGATCGTTTTGAAGGAATATGGCAGTGAATGATTGAATGCAGCTGAAAGATCTGCATTGTATACATGTACTTGTTGAAGCAGTTTTGGAAGTAGCATATCAATATTTTCCATATATTAGTACATTTGTGTATTATTTCTTTTTTTTTTCCAGGCACTGGCCCCTTCAGCCTTTTTACTGGAGTTACCTTGAGGCAATATTTTAGTTAGTCCAAAGCTCTCAAGGCACAGACTGAAGTGATACGGAATACTTAAAAGTGTTTCTGCTCTTCTGAACCAGATTTTTTTCCCTTCTAAATGCAGATATATAAAGCCTGCACTACAAGAGGAACAAGGAAAGGATTTTAGTGAAGGTACTTCCTGATCCTGAAAAAGTCAGGGGGCTTCAAGCCCATCTTGGACCTCAGAACATCTCACATCTTTGTGGTAAAAGAAAAATTTAAAATAGTGCCTTTGGACTTAATCCTTTTATCCTCAATTGGAGAGTAGTTACGTGCTCCAGATTAGGATATGTGTGCCACTACAATCCATCTATATCATAGGAAGCACGTGTATCTGGCATATGTAGTAGGTCCATAACATTTAAAAGTCTTGTCTTAGGTTGATTTTGATTTTTTTTTTGTGTTCTCAAAGCATATAGTTCTTGCTGTGCTGTTGTCTATGTTTTTTGTGAATGCTGTTTTCCTGAGGGTGTTCCATGGTTTGTTCTTGAGAAAGCCACACAAAGGTCCTGTTTCCTGTGAGAGTGGAGGGATGGATTATGTGCCTATTGTCTGCCTAATTCTGCACCTTTTGCATGAGCAATGGATATTATAAAGATTTCTCTGTAGAGTTATAAAGGAGAGAATTCATAGGAATGCATGTGTGTGAGTTCTCCCACCTTTATTAATGATCTGAAGTTCACATTTGGGGTTGTCATTAGGAAGGGTAATCCTGCAGTGATTCTGAAATGTCAAGCTAAGATTATGGAACTATTTTTTTAAGCACAGAATCACTGGTTTTACTTATTTGTATAAATAAACTGTCAGACATTACTGCTCTTAGAAATAATATGTACTTTTAGTGTAGCTCTATTTCTAAACTACACATTTCTTTCCAAATGATGTTATACTAATGGCATTATATTGTGTTGGTTGCAACTCTGCTGGAGTAGATTCTTGTGAATTTACTTATTTATTGATAGTATCTCTTTATTTCTTGATGTCACCATTTTGATAGTATAATGAAAAGCTGATCCCTGGATAATAGATTATTTTTCCACCATTTTACACCTTATGACAGCAACAGAAATCTGTGTTGTGTGCTTGTAATTTGAGGTTGAGATTACCACCCTACTAACTCTTATGCAGGATATTATTCATAAACTGCAAGAGATGTCTTATTTAAGAAGAGGGAAAAATCCTACTATTTTTTCATATATGATAATATCATAAATATTCACGATTAATATTCTACTCTAGAATGAACAGTTTAATTGGATTATAATTTGCTGTTTTGATGTAAATTGATTTTTTTTCTTGTTACATCTGTTACAGTATTGATGACTTTATAAGAAGCATATCTGGATGTGATGTAGAGAAACATATTAGCATTATTTACTTTTTCTGGTTAGGTAAACTGATAAATTTTCTTAGACTTTATCCAGCTCATGAAAAACCCCTGAGGGAAGATATGGGAAACTTCTTTTGGGGAAGAACCTGCTTTTTTCTGACTTAATAGAAAACGGTTTGTTATTTTTAATAAACCAGCCATATTCTTACTGTCCCAGATTTTGTGTTTACATCTGACACTGTATCTGAGAGCACAGGTCCTAATCATAAACAAAAGACTTCTCAATTTAATTATATGTCTAGGATTGTATAGTTATGAATGCTCATGGTTTCAGTATCTACCGTATCTCAGAGCAATTATTGAAATTATTTTAATATTATTAGGTGTGTTGATTCCATTTAAGTACAATTTCACTGTGGTCTCATATGTTGTTTTGACCTTTACTTTGTGCTACCTTCACTCAGTTAATAGACAGACTTGCTGGTTGCCTAGATGTTTTCTAAATGTTCATTGATAAATGTTCATTGGTAAATGTTGGATATCACATATTAGTCAAATTATATCCTTCAGTATCAATCTGAGTAGGGTGGAATTTTTTTGTGCAAAGTGAGGCCAAAAAACAAGCAAGGAATTCTTTAGGTAAGATAATAATGTCACAAGTTGTTTTCTTTTCTATCTGTCATGCTAACAGAGTAGAATGTAAGTAGATTATAAAATCTGATTCTATATAGGATTAGCATTTAAAACTGTCTTGGTAAACTGGAGACAATGTTTCATAATCAAAGAAGCAGGCAAGTGGAAGTATTGCACATCACATGGAAAAATAACATGTGGACTGACCAAATGGACACTAGTGAAGCAGAAGACTAGATATGACAGAAGATGAAATTGAGAGAGTTACTTGTATGGTGTCATAGGCAATTTTGCTCTTGGATGATTTAAGTGGAAATGGTCTTTGTAAAATGCAGCTGAAATAGTGTGCTATACTCAAGAGTGATGAAAGCTTCATCAAAAATATGGGGTGAGATGCTGTAAAGAGTTAATAGGAAAAGAAGAGCACTAAGTAAAAGAAAGCAACCAAAGAGATGTTGAAAGAGCATCATCTGTTCAGTTTGAAAAGACTGATAATAAGGATCCTGATAATAAGGAATCTATAAATGCATATGGGTTTGTTATGAAGAGTCATATTATACATGCAGTGGAAAAGAGGAAGACATAATTGGAGGAACTGTTGTTTAAAGTAATTAAAAATTTAATTGTATATTAGAAAAACTGGTGCATGAGCTGCAGAACAATAGTCTAAGTTTTGGACTTTTTCAAGAATAGCAATTGCAGCATTTTTCAAAGTTTGCCCTACTGATTTTTTCATTTTGTTTAAGAGGTCAGGCTACAGCAACCTTCAGTCCACTGGGGGTTTTTGTTAATACCTAGATTTTCCTTTCTCTCTTCAATTTACTCTTGGGAGTCATAGTGAAATGGGGTATTTTGTAGTACGTAACATGACCTAAGGTTATAAAACAGTCTGTTTTGTACATAGACTTCTGTTTGACCAGGTGGAATAAAAGAGAAAAGTGGACTGGTTTAAGACATGTAAGAGCTTCCAATGATCTTAAAGGTTGCCTAATGTTTATATAAGAACTGGTTGCTCTAATGAGAGAACATCTCTGCTTAGGGTTGCTGTGCACAAGCACAGCAATTTATGCCCTGTTTGTTGTACAGGCAAACAGAATTTTCTGTTCAGGACAAAAAGGTTTCTTCCTTTGACAAATGTTATTTTGTCACTTGGCAAATCTGCTGTTAAAACTGGAGTGCTTCTGTATCACTTTGGTGAAAGACTGTCTGAGTGCTGAGTATTTTAACTGTTTTATGCATTAAATGTTCGCAGAGTAATGTTTGGGGGGATTGTGGAGGTCTTTTTTTGGTGATTTTTTTTTATTACTATCACTGCAAGTAAGTGGGTTTCAGATGTAGTGAGGCGTATTGAGCAGTGTAGTAACTACCCCTACTAACTGTGTAGATTAGTAGCAACAGATCAGTTCTCTTTAGGAATGCAAAGGGCCAAAAAATTTCCTCATACTGGAAAATCCTGCATTCTCGGTTTGCCTCTCTACACCCCTCAAACCCCAGAAATTCTCTTTCCAAAAGAAATATCCTAAATCCCTAACATCAACTTTCTGCTTTCTGTAAATTATTTCGTATGATTTAACATTGGAAATGTATTTTCTCTTCTGGAAAAAAACCCACAAAAATCTCTGATGCATCTAATGGGTACTGCTGGTTTTGTTCCCTTTTGAAATATGAACTAGGAGGAGGAAAATTATTTTTGTATTATTGGACAAGTATCCATGCATATCTCTTCCAAAATACATTAAATCATTCCTCAGGAGCTTATGGGGTTTTATCTCAAAATTAATTGACAAATTGATTTTTATTCTTTTTATTTCTTTTTTTTTTTTTTTTTTTTTAGTAGAGTTTGACACTGTTGAAAGAAGGTTGTCGATCAGATGTCACTGATAATAGTTCAAGATACACAGAGACATAGAGTTCAGTATTTACAGTAACATAACAGAAGAAGTATAATTTGGGTGAAATAATGAGAATATTTTACATTTGAGAAATAAATATTCATTTCACAATGGGGGAAGTAAGGATAGTTTAAAATACCCACAGAGTTAAATTTTGTTTGAAATAAGCATGGATCTGATTCAAATACCTTCAGAAAGTGGAAGACATTGGTCACAAGATTTTCATGCAGGAGAGTCTGAATAACTTTGTCCAAAACTTTCTCTGTTGCCTAAATTTCTTATAAAATGAATTTTGAATAGAACTGAAAAGTGTCTTGAAATGCTGTGAAACACACAGTTTCTGAAGCTCAATTTAGTAACTGATAGAAGGGCTGTAGGAAAAAAGCATTAATCTGCTGCCAAGGAGAGTGTCACAATCATGAGCCTGCACAGTTGGCTTTTGATGAGTTTTGTTCCTAAAGGAATATTAAGAACAGAACATAGATTGAGATATTGGAAAATGTCTAATTTCTGTATAACCAAAGGAGTGCTATGTACAGAAAATATCTTGAAGATTGTATATATGGCATTCATTTTCAGAACAATTATCTTATAGGCTCTATAATTATATTTTGTAGGTCATCTTTCGTAAGTCACAGCAGAAAAGCATACAAAATGGATGAGGGGACCTGTACTTAAAATGTCATGTTATTCATACCTCTGACTGAGAAGGCCTTTATGATTACATTAGGGACTGTAAGAGTTTTGAAAAGTGCTAAGTAACTTGACATAACTTTTTTTTTTTTTCCCCTACCAGTTTAAGTATGTATTCAGTAGAGTTTTCCTTCTTAAGGAAAGGGAACTTTTATGGTTAGGTTTTATTCTACATTTTTCCCCATGGCCCTCTACAGCAAGGAGAGAGCTTTTTAAATAGCAGGGGAATAATTTTTGTGCTCAAGTTACTTATGGTTTTATTCTGTATTTTAAAAAATGGAGGAAAACAAGTACCTAGTTGTTTTATTGGGCTTCAATGGAAGAATCACAGAAGTCTTTTCTTTGGGGGAGTTTGCACATATTTGCACAATGAACCAGATAAATGCCTGGTTTAAATAGATGGTCTTGGTTCTTTTCCTTCCATGTACCTCCATCCCCAAAGATATGTACCTGTGTAATGACAATTTATGGCTGTTTCTTAGAATTCTACTTTTCTTGGACTTTTTTGGGGGTTTTTTGTTAAACTTCTGGCATACATCAGAAGTCATGTAGCTTTGATTTTTTTACTGATATTTTTGGAAGCTACCATGGCAAGCAGTGCTTTATGCAGTTTAAATATGAAGCCCTAGTTTGTTTCTACCTCATATATATCAATGTTCAATTAATAATTAATAGTAATTAAACATTGTTACCCACAGACTCTTCTCCCATCTTTCAAAGTCATTTTTTCTTGCAATTTTAAGATGTGAAACAGTTTTTGTTCTATCTCTATTACGCAGTGAGATGATTTTTTTAAAGACACTTTTAGTTTTATTTACAATTCTAAGGTCCCATCAACAGTAGAGCACTTAAAATACATTTCTAGCTGAATTGTGGTTTCTAACCCACCAGTCTTGCTAGTGAGTTTTAACATGTGTAGAGATACTTCAATTCCTTTTCTCTATAGTTTAAAGCATTTTAATCTGTTTTCATCACACCTCTTTTGATGTTTTCAGAACTCACATGCATCTGTTTGTTCTCTTTTGTTCTTCAGTGGAAGACCATTGATATAGTATATAATTTGGCTTCATGGCTTGTATCTTTTCTCAGTTTTGGGTGTAGTCATTACATTTTTTTTCCCACCACTTCAGTGGTTTTTACCTTTGCCTTTATAGGAGAAGAATGAAAGAAACTAATCAGCTCGGAAGGTTTTATTTGTGTAACTTTGCTTTAAAATAGCGCTTATGGGTCCAGAGAGCTGACTGATTAAACCATTTATAATGGGAAATGCTCCAATCCGTCTCAGAAGGTCTGCTGGAGAAATTTTAGTAAAATTGGTCAGTCTGAGCTAGAGTTCCTCAAGGAATTGGTTCTCCAAATATATTTGAGTAAAGTTTTTGTATTTGAATTTGAATAAAGTTACTCTGCCAAGCAATGAACGCTGTTGTCTTGAGCTGTGAAGAGGTGGTCTTTGGATAAGCCTTTGTCACTGATGATGCTCTGACATTCACTAGTAGTGAATTTTGGTTTCTCACATTAGTTGACTGCATCCCTTGTGAAGGAAGGATGAATGAACTTCAAAAGGATGTGGTAATTATGGTAATTACATTGCAGGTGTTACCAGTAAATGTGTGTATCAATATATGTTTATGCACATTGGAGAAAAAGAAAACAGTGATCTTTTGAAATACTGAAGATCTTCTGTTTAAGAAACAATATTCTTTGAGGAGGCAGAGATGAAAGCTGTTAGAGATCTAAATAATCCTTATTCATATTTTTCTCTGTAAATAAAGCTACTGCAGTTTGCATGTTTTCTTAATTTAATAATGAAAGTATTTGAAATAAGAAGCAGGGGATGTGGAAGGGGTAGAGTGTGTTCCAGCTCTTGTTGAAAATATTCCACAAGTTAAATCTTGTACTACAGGAGATGGGTCAAAATATTCTTTGATAATTGAATGTATACATTTAATAGGAGTTATTAATGGTAGATTACCTAGGGAAAGTGGTCATGCTTGTATGACTAAAAGATACCTGTTTTGAGTTTCAGAGACCCAAAAAACATATGGGGTAAAAGAATTCAAGGTATATCTTTCCAAAAGTGTCTGAAAAGGTGTCAGGATTTGCTTTTCTTAAATTGCAAATATTTGTGATGCATCCAATGTAGGATTAAGATCTCAAATCTGCAGTAACTTCTCATTTTTTGACAGGCTGAGAGCAGTTAACTCCTGCTCCCAGTGCAGAGGGGAAATATGTGGTCTCCATGTCAGTGGTTTAGTCATGATTTTTATACCAATGCAGTTTATATTGGCATAGTTTTAGCATTCTTAGACTTCTTGAATAAACAAAAGAAATTATGGCTGACTCTTGGCCATAATGGTGCCTCTAAAATATTTCAGGTAAAATTTTTCATATGAATTTTACCAATAACTATTAAAACCCTTCACTCGTTAACTGGATAAAAGATGTAAACTTTGATAGTTTTCTTGGTGTTGCCAAAGTCCAGTGACCTGAATAATGAAAAGAAAGTAATTTCTTGCTTCTTCTGAAATACAGTAATATTCATGTTTTTGTCTTAAAATAAGGAATAAAAAACCTTTAAATATTATCAAGTTGCTCCTCTATGTAATGCAACCACAGTGCATTAAGCAACTGTACTTAGCTTTTGCATGACATTCTTTGCAATGATACAGTTTAAGTGAGGTGTAGCTCTTTTCTTTCAAATAAAATCTACAATTTTTAGAGTGGGATGTTATTTAAGGGTGGGAGTGGAATGGTACTTCAGAAGTAATGTGATTTAATCATATTAGTCAGTGCTTTTGTATATGCACAAGAATTATATCTTACTTTTTATAACTACTACAGTCCTGAAAAAATGTGTCAAAACAAAACATTAGTATCTACTCAAAATTCCTGCATTTCAAGTGCTGAAAATCTGCCCTGTCATTGCTGGCTTCCTCTGACTGTCTTATTATTCTGTACACACATAATGAACTTAAAATACATTGATTCAGGATGTTAACAAATGTATATATTTTGGTACAACAAGAGCTTTTTTTGATCCAAATACAAATTAAAAAAAAGTAGCCTGATGAAATGTAATAATAATACTGCCGTTCCTAAGGTCTTTTGTTATAGGTAAATTTGTCATGCAACTAATTAAAATTGTGAAATATGTTTGTACCCATGGGAAAGTGAACAAAGTTCCTGGAAATATTTTTGCACTAATACGTTCTTTGCTTGGCAGATAATTTAAATTTAATGAGGATGTGTGGCATTACTGAAAAATTATTATATGCATAAGGTCTCCTTTAACTTGGAGGCATAAGAATTGAGGAATTCAATTGTATAAGAAGAATAAAGAACAAAAAGATGTGGTGTTCTGTTGATGGATGAGAATGAGGATTTATTTTGAGCTTTATTTATCATCCCTTAATCTGCATTGTTTCTGACAGAGTTCTTAACACCCTTTTTTTTTACAGTACAAGAGGAGTTCTTAAAAAATTTTAGTGTAATTCCTTTTCTCTTCCTGATTTGTAACGGGTCAAGAGTGAAAGCAGGGTTGGTTTAGCTAGGTTTTGATTCCACTTACGTTATTTAAAAAAAAAAAAAAATTAAACCAATGAAAACATGCGTTAAGATTGACCAAAACATTTTAATTAAAATCTTACTCTGAAAGAAGACAGCTCCAAATAAACAGAAGTGTAAAATGCCCTACCCAAGTCTAGGGGAGATTCTTAGAAAGTCTTGCACAAGTTTTTAAAGACTCTGAAAGCTGACCAAGAATATGGTTAACTATTATATTGTCTAGTAATCTAGGAGACTTCAGCATGAAACAGGGCAAAAGAGAGCATCCCAAAGCATTTTTGGTTGTGATCACAAATACACATTGAAAATCATTGGTATGTTTAGAAGTCATGATTTAAACAATACTTCAGCACAGAAATTTAGGGAGTTAAAAGGAAAATAATTTTTTATGGGAAGCTTATTTGATATATGGCAAGTAATCCAAAGGCTCTTGATATAAAAAGCTAATAAAGCCTCTGATTTTCTTAATTCAACTAATGAGAAGTTGGAGTCGACCTTTCATTTCCTACTGATTGTGACATAATAGAGTAGCAGTGAAGTGCTGGGAAATTTACTGGCTAATGTTAATGCAGGGAAACAAAGGAAACCAGTAAAAAGATAAGGGGGAAATAGTGGCCTGGTTAGGATTCTGAGTGAGACTTGCAGGTTGGATTGATGGAGACAATTCTAGGTGAAGTGGTTTGATCTGTGAATGGGGTAATTGAATTTGAGGTTTAAGATGTGAAAGCAAAAGAAATAAAAACATGAACAAACCCCTGAAGAATCTGCATAGAAAACAGAGCAGAGAAGAAGGAGAATCTACCTAGAAGAAATGCAGAAGGAGTGGTTTGATAAGTAAGAAATAGATGTCATGGTAACTGATGAAAGATCAAATCACATGAAGAAATAAACTGCTTTACAGTGGGGAGGGTTAAGGAGGTTGAAGATAGAGTACTGGTTCTGCTGTATATAATTAAGAAGATAAAAGAAATTTTGGCCGGAGCAATTTTTATTGTAAAAGATTTCTTTTAAAGGATGACATGAAGAGAGGAAAACTTCAGGGAACAGCTGTAAATATTGCATTCTTTGAGCCTGCCCATGAAAAGACATGAAGTACAGTGACAGTCCTACAGATGCATGAGCCACAAATGTTCTAGTATAATTTTGTTTTTCTGTACCTTACAAGACATGAACCTGTAATAATAAAAAAAACCATATAGGCTAATGAAGTCAGTCTGTTCAGCTCAGGGCTGATTCTTTTGGTTAATAGGATAATCTGTGTTCAGATGGAAGAAAAGGCACATGACTACGAAAAAAAAATTAATTATTCCATATTTACCTATTATGAAGATACGCAAACAGTTGCTACAGGGAATGATGCTAAATTATAATTTAAATTATTTTGTACTTTCCTTCATAGGAGAGAGACACTAGTTCCTTTAGTGAATAAATATATGTGGAGCCAGTTTTGTTCATTCATTTTTTCTAAGCTGTGTTACAAATAAAAGCCATTGTGGATGAGAATTTGATAGTTCAGCCTGAAAAATACATTTTGAATGCCCTTACGAATCTCGATTGTGTTTGCAAGTGTTAATAGCAATTCTTTACCAGATATAACGGGAAATAGATGTATTTTTTGTGAGGAATTTTCAAAATTTCTTGGAGAAATAATAGCATTAAGAAAAGAAGATCTGCAAATAATTGATGTTAAATATCCATTGTTTCTTGGCTATGTTTTGTATATTTATTTGTTGTGGTATGTACCTGTTATTCTAACACTGTTTTAATCCCCTGTATGTAAAATTTATGTGCAGTAACATTAAATTTGAAGGAGGAAGCTTGGTTGCCAAAAGATAATTTAGTAAATTTTTTTTTTCAGATACCTTTTGATACTTAATCCTACGGAACAAGAGCGGTTTCCAGTGGTCTCAGTCAATGTGAATTCACCCCGAGTTAAAGTATTGTCTCCTTTGGGAAAACCTGTTGCTGTCCAGATTAGTGCTGTTTGGGATGGAGCAACTACAGTATCACATGAAGCTTATCAGGTACCCTACTTTAAGTAAAAAGCATTAAAATATGTTGCTTCATAGTTGTAGCTTCATTGCTGAAGAAAATGGAAACCATGCTTCATATATTGACAATTCTATTCTCTGCAGACAATACTATTAATTCGGTCATTTTAAGTGAAAAAAAACCAACACAAAAAAACCCTTAAAAATCAACATACATGTGTTTAGCATTGATGTTTCTTAAACTGATAAGCTGTTAAACTTTTGTGGTATCACTTATTACGTTTAAAGGTTAAAGTTTCAGCTGCATGACTGGAAAATACTGGATGTGTGTCTTTTCCCGTAACTTTCTCAATTGAGCTGGTTCTTCCTTCAAGTGCCAATCTGTACACACAGTCCATCTGGAAGGTCTTGTAAGTGCAATGGCTTAAGCATTTACATTCAGATGTTTTCTTCCCTTCCAAACACAATGGATGGATATCTTCAAGCCCACCTCCTTTTCTTTTTTGTTGGAAGCAAAACTTCTGAGAATTTTTGTGTTGTACATCATTATAGAAGATTATCCTCAATGATCACATCACATAATGATATAGTAATAGTGCATTACTGTAATAATACTGTATTGCTTTCAGGTTTACGTTGTGATTCCTTTTGACATAGGAAGTTTAGGATAATATTTCTGTGAAGATAATTCAGTAACTGTCTCTCAGTTGTGCTCCAAAGGGATAATTATTGTGGATAAACCCTGTTAAGCAGTTCAACCCCAAACACCTGCTTGCTCACTGACTCAGTGGGGTGGAGGAAAACGTTGGATGGGTAGTGGTGAGAAAGCTTGTGAGTAAAGCTGAAGCTGTGCACACAAGCAAAGGAATTCATTCACTATGTCCCAAGGTTGGGCAGGTGCTCAGCCATCCCCAGCAGAGCAGGGCTCTGTCACATGGAGCAGTGACTTGGGAAGACAGACCCCATCACTCCAAACACCTCCCTTCCTTTTTCTTCTCACAGTTTTCATTGCTGAGCATGATGCCACATGGTCTGGAATATCCCTTCAGCCAGTTTGGGTCAGCTGTCCTGTCTGTGTCCCCTCACAGCTCCTTGTGCAGCCCCATGCTCCTCTCGGATGGAGCAGCAGAAAGGGTCCTGATGCTGCGTAAGCCCTGCTTAGCCATAGCTGAAATATCCCTCTGTTATCAATGCGGTTAATACTGAAACCAAGCACCATATGTGCTACTATGAAGAAATTTAAGTTTATCCCAGCCCAAACCAGCACAATAATAAGTACTTTTACTGCCTAAAGAAGAGGAAATGAAATTACTTGTCTGGACCTCAAATTCTAAACAAATTGCTTTGGAGATATCCCTTGTATACTACTGTTCTATGCAGAGTGTAGCTCCTAAAAAAACAGAAACTAAAAATGAGATACTTGCTTTATACTTATTTAAATGAATGCATTTTTAAATTTAAATTTCAAAATGAAGTGATAAGTAGAGTCCGTGTACACTTGATCCAGTACACATGCATCTTCAGTGAAAGGTAAATATACTCAGAACTGCATATCACAGCTAACATGCTTAACAAGATTCAAAAGTATTATTGTGTTCATATAATAGTAATCTTGATGCAAAGAAAATTACTGATATTTTTGTTGGTTAATTCTTCATATTTATTTATGGACTATTGGAAAACTCAGTCATCCTAAAATTATTCAAGCAAAATGAGTTACTCTGAAAGTAAATTCAGTATAAAAAGTTAATATTTTGCTATTTTTAGTAATGGCTACTTAATTGCTTCCAACAGATCTCTTTTGTGGCACACCTACCACCTCTTGGGATTGGTGTTTACCAGCTTTTGCAAGACGAGAATTCAGAAGCAGTTTTAACTGACTATAACATATATGTAAGGAATAGCAGACAGGAGAGGCCAGATCGAGTTTTCAAGATAAAAGAGATGCAGCATTCTGTGGATAATATCATCTTAGAAAATGCATACATGAAAGTCTGGTTTTCTGGAATGTCTGGATTACTGGAGGTATGTTATATTTTATTTCGAAACACTGTATTGTAATTTTTCTAGAACTTTCATGCTACTTTATGGAAACCTACCATGAATTTCTGTCCTTTTAGAAAATAAATACCAAAGAAGATGGTAAAAATCATCAAATGAAGGTGGAGTTTGCTTGGTATGGAACTACCAGTAATCGAGATAAAAGTGGAGCTTATCTCTTCATACCAGATGGAGATGCCAAGGTAAAGCTTCTGTTTGCAAAGAGATTCTAATCTTAAGTGTTTGGCAAATACAGATTGGAAGAGCTAGTTGTCCCCAAAACTGAAATAAAAGCTCTGTGGCTAGACATAATGACATCAGTTATTGAAATGATTGGCAGAAGTTTATGCTTCCTAACCCTACATCAGAGTAGAAACATAGTAGAAATATGAAAATGTGAAAATCTGGGGAATATTTATTATTCCCAAAAAAACTTAAGATGCCATTCTTGCAAGAAATCCAGTGAGATGTGACCATTCATTGTCAATAAAAGAAGTTAATTTTTACTTTCTGTGGTGAAAATATGTAGGACATACTGATTCATCTCTACGTCATCACTTTTCAGATTTTTAATACTTTTTAAAATTGTGAATGAGCTGCTTCTGGTTCAGAGCTACTTTTAAAGCTGATATTAGCATATTTAGTTTAATACAGTAATTAAGATACTGAGTCCCAATTGGTGAATATAAAGACAGAGTAGCAAGGAACTGTTCTGATTTAGTTCTCCAGGGTTATCTATATTTTTAGCTGTGTAATTATTGGAGAGCAACAGCGTACTCCTATTAGTTTTCAGATTGGAAGTTGGGAAATGGCAGCATTCTTACAGTGACTTAATTACCGTATGGAGTCTACTATACCCCTTTTGGAACTGGAACGGTGATGTTTCAGAAGGCAAAAGATAAAATAATGAACATTTATGATGCTAGCTAGTTGGCAGCATATTTCTCCTGAGTTTCTCTTGTGAAAACTCTGTCTGGAAGGGACAGAACAGTTTCCTTTTCTTTTAGCAGTCTTTCCTAGGAACACACCTTTTGAGGTCTGTGAGGTGACAGTTTTAAACTATTTAGTATATTTAGTCCCATAATTGTTTACTTCTGATTCTTCATCATTGCTCCCTTATCCTTCATTTTATATGTAATTTCACATTTCTTCATTTATTGTGTTTTTATCTGTGAATACTTGAACAATATCACTTACGGTTTTTAATTTTTAGCTATTGCTAGCTGTGTGATCACACTTTAACTAATTTCATTTTATATTCTAATTCATCTTTTGCTTATAAAAATAATCACTAAATCCAGCAGTTATGTAATTTTAACTACACATTTAAGTTATTTGCTGTATGAAAATGATCTGGAAAAACTGAGGTAACAAAATGGTGTGGTTTTAGCAGAAAAAGTCTATCACATGTCTGCAAGCACAATTAGGAAAGAAATTAAATTAAACTACATTTTAAGTTAACATTAAAAGGTGGTGTTCAACTTTTGTAACATTTTATATGATAAAAATGAAATTGTGATACTTCTGAAAATTCTGCTTCATTAATATTATGCTTCACCATACGGCTCATTTGGCTTGCATTTTAATAACACTAATTAAATGTCCCACTGGGAATAACAATGTAATTCTTTAGTAGTTTCTAAACCAGTTTGAGCTAATGCTTTCTATCTTAAAAGAAATGCCATCTGTTCAGGGCTCTTAGAGTGATGTGGATTGACTAACTTTCTAAGTCTTTGTGTGAATTGGCAATAGAATAGATAGCAGGCAGTTTTCTTGATTTTTGGCTAGGCGTTTTGTTGTTTTGGTTTCTTTCTTACCTCCCTTACCTCTCTTACCTCCCTTACAGCAAAATTTGCAAAGAACCATTGCTTTTTATGTTGGACTGTTTGCCTTTGGTATGACTAGAGTTATATGTTTTCTTTGCCCTTGTTAACTAATTAATTTTTCGTCTGATAAATCTTTTGGTTACTTTATTTTTGGTTCTGCAATACTCAAAAATTATTTTTCTTCATCTGGTTAATTCATCTGTCTAGCCATAGTGCTAAACTAAAACAGTGCAAAGTCCAGAACAGAGGCACAGAGCATCCTGCAAGTCTAGAGAGATAGGACAATCCTCCTACCAAGCCTTTATATTTTCTTCAAAATCAAAACAAAAAGCAAGGCACCAGGGAAAAAGGTAGCATTTTATTTTTTTTAAATGACAGTGCAGTGTAACTGAGTGACATTGTTACCGAAGTTTGGAAGGAAGGGATTTCCTTGGGCCTCACAACAAATACAAACAAAAGTGTCCAGTTCATGAAAGGAAAACCTGTTTTTATCTCCTGTGATTTTGTGAACAATGTCCAACTCATATTTTTGTAGATCTCTTGAAAAAAAACCCACAATATTCAATGAACTTTGGAACAGTTAAATGTCTGTATTTTCTTCTGTGTATTCAAGACAAGTCAATATGTGATGACTTCTTACTAGCTCTGCTTGGTACCCATAGGGAATAGAGCAAAGCAGGTTTTTCCAAAGCATCAGATACTAAGTGGCTTTGGATCAATGTGAGTAGTTGATTTTTTTGTTTTACAAATAATTTTTTTTAGTATCAAAGTGATGGTTCTTGGTACACCCAGACTAGGAAATTTTGATTCTCCCTCAGGCAGCTGGTTCTGTGATTCTGTGTATGTACTAGTTCCCATAGGTACTTATATGCTAACAGAATGTATAAGAGAACAGATTTTTTTTCCCTTGCAGGATCTCTAGAGCTAGAGCTAAAATACATATCGTTAGCTCAGTCTAATCTCAAACCCTGCCAAAGAAGGGGCAATCTTCTATTGAGAAACACCTTTTCCTGTAGGCTGTGTCTTGACACTTTTTTTTAAGTCTCAGACCTATCCAGAGCATTTCTTCTGTGGTTGAAAACTTTCCCTTGGGCATAGTTTTTTGGCATCCAGACCAACAGTGTTCTGCACTACCAGCAGTTTCCTGGCCACACTGAAATGGTTGGGAGTGCTTTACTTGTCTACAAGGGAGAAGCTTATTGCCCATGCTTCGTGCCTCCAGGCTTCAATATGTCATGCCGCCTTCTATACAAGCCAGTAAATATTTTGGTGAAGGTTTGTCTCCAGTTATTTCCACCCTTTGGCACCTGTTTGGATGTTAAGTATTTTAATATACCCTAGGGATCCACGAGGTATTATTTCGCTCCAAGTATTCTCCCTTAAAATTCCTAGCTAGCTTCTCCCCAGACTTCCTGCCCATTATCTTTCCAAAGGAAGATTGTCTTATTTCACTTGAATAGGAGTACAGAAAGATGATTTCTGAACCTTTTGACCTGTAGTTTTGTTCTGTTTCTGAGAAATACTGATGTCCAGGCTTAACAAAAGTTGCCTCACCAGGCTGGTGGATCTTCTACTATGGAATTCATTCCACTAGTGCTGAGGGGAACAGATGTTACAGCAACTATTTATTTTAACTCTTTAGAAAAGGGAGTCTTGAGACTAACAATTGGATATGAAACCAAAATATTTTTATTCCAATTCAAGGTGTGAGTAATCACAGATTACTTCATGCTGGAAGGTCCTTAAGTCTGTGCTTGTTTACAAAGCAGACTCAACAATGAATTGAGACAAGGACTTTGCCAAATCAGTTTTGCAAATATCTATCATTGTTTGTTTTTTCCATGTCACCTTAGACTTTTACATCAAAAGTACCTTTGTATTTCAGATGTGGGATCAGGATCATTTCACAAACCTGTGCATCTCATCAAGGATCTTTAGGTCTAGATGATACTAGAATACTTGCACATTCAATGCATAAAGATTTTTTCCTGCTTAAAAGCCTGGTTAATTGAAATGGTTTTGGTGAGGCAAACCTGGGCAATTATCTCTTTATAGGTTCTGAACTCATGGTATTTCTCCTGGTAACTATCAACAAACCACGTTCTAGGATTAGAGCTTTACTAAGCACTAAATATTAATTAGAAGACTCCCCTGTTCTATCACTGCCATATTTTTACTTCATTTTTTCTGCTTGCCCAACAATCAGGAAACATCAGTCATCCTTGAGAACTTGAGTATATATCATATTGCCACTCCTTCTGTCAGAAAGAACTTGTCTGATCCCCAAAACATTACAGCATCTGCCTTTGTAAGCCACCTTCCTCTTTTGTGCATTTCCTAGCACTGTGTCTGAATTGGAGGCTTGCAAACTCAATGCATGTCCTAGCAAAATTATGAATTATTTTTTAAAAATTGATTAGTTTCAGGCAATATCTGCAAAATAACAGTTCCTTTTCCATCAGCTCACCTTTCTGTTTAGTTCAGAACAGTCTGTGTGGTTGCCTTTATCTTCAGAAGAAGAGCTGATTTGGCTACATGTGCAGCCTGGAGGCTCAGGTGTGTGAACTTAATAATTGTGGCAATATCCTAGAATCTGAGAGCTGATATATCCCTCTCATTTCAGCTTTCTGTGTATTTTGATAGCTATTGTCAATACCGCATTCAGGTCTTGGACTAAAAAACTCAATGGAAAAGAGCTCCTCCTGGTGTTTGGGATTTTGTTTCTTTTTTAATTTTTAGTTTTTAAAATTACTTCAGGTATTTTTTTGCAAACAACTGCAGAGCCTTTTACATTCCTGTGTCACTCATACAGCATCTCTCCATTTTGCTGGCTAGCTCCAGTGAGAACCCAGCAAGAAATACTCTTACAAAGTACAGAAGACCATAAGGTCTGTGTTACTTTGATAAAAGAATATATTTGTCAGTCTGCTGTCTAAGTGACATTCTCCTGGGTCACAGATCATTGGCTTGTCCTGATGACCCCAAGTTTCTGAGTTCATTTTCTGAGGTTTCCTTTAGGTGCTGTTTCAGTCTGTCTTTGCTAGCTTGAGTATTTTCATATTGCTGTACCCCGCAGGGAGGATTTTGAAGGGTTTGATTATTCCACCATTTGGTCGGTCATCCAGTTCCTCTGTGGGATTTTTAGCTTCTAGAAGCCATGTTCTCACTGGTTAAATGAGTTTGTCTTCTCTGCCTAGATGTGATAGAAAAGCAAATATCGATCTCTTCTGCCAGAAGGGGAGAATTCAATCTACAGTTACAGATATTGTCAGTTTTTCATGGAAATAAGAGGTTCTAACCAAAGATCTGGTCTTCAAATTTCTTTTATCTCAGCGTACTAGTTCATCAGTCTTATGTACCCCATGTATACCATATTCCTGCAGTATTTCTCACCTAGCAGATGGATTTTGCATAATAGATAACCTTTGTCTGTCTTATTGCCAAGTTGAGACCCTAAGGAAGTATTCCATCATTTGTTCATGTTTCCATCATTTTTTGAGGTTTTTTATTGATTAACTAGATAAGATTTTCAGTTGGAAAAAGTCCTCTCTCCCTAAACCAAACAATCTTATTGAAATGTAAATAACTGTGATTTCTCTTCCAAACTCCTGGACAAAATATTCCTGTAGCTGATATCTGCAGAGCTGCCTCTTGAAGCTCTTACAAAGCTTTTACTAAACTGCATTCTGAAGCTCTAAGAGTAAGTATGTGAATAGAAAAGGCAGGCTTTTAGCCCTTGAAAGTCTCTTTCAGTTTTTTCTTTTATATAATACTACTTGAAATCTTCCCTGTAAATATATTTATAATTGTATGCTCAAAGAATATTGGATATTTACCTGTACTTGTTCTTCTCTAGTATATTTTGTCTGTATGTATGTAAGCTTGATCTCTGCTCTTCCTCAAGATACATTTGTCTTTGGTGTCATTGTTTCAAGAGCCTTCCTGTACACAGAAGTAAGACAGCCATCCTCTGAGAGCTTTCTGCCTAGATCTTTCTAAATAATGTGGTTTTCAAGCATTTGGGATGGAGTTTTGTTGAGTGAAGTTTTTATTTACAGCTGTTTCCCTATTGAAGTAGTTGCATGTGTTGTGTTTTCATTTTTGGCTTGTAAACTCTTAATAATTCGTTTTTACCTTTGCAGCTATCCATTTATTCTATCTGGTGCACACACAGAGCTTAGTGTGGGATCAACTGGTTTTTTTAAAAAAAATCTTTGTTTGCCTAGCCAAGACTCTAAATACTGTGACTACATGGAAGAATAATTTTCTTTATCTCTTTGGTTTGACTGTGGATATGCAAAATTTGTCCTACTCTGTGGGAGCCATGAGTAGTAAGCCACTGTCCTTGTTGACACTTCATAATAATTCCCAGCCCTACCCTACTTTCCAGAGAGCTCCACTGGCAACTGTAGCAGCTTCTGATGAAGAAAAAGTTTCTCTTCTACTTTAAAAAGGATATGCAAATTGATCCACATGGTAGAGTAGAGGAGGCTTTCCTTTTGCAGTGTGTACCGCTGACAGAGGTAGTTAAACCACCTGCCACAATCATGAAATTACAGTATTTAATTACTGGTTAGCAGTTGTAATTTTGCTAACAAAAGAGCTCAATCCAGATGCAATATCAATGCATTCATGTGCTTGTCTGTAGACCTTGTATCCATCAATCTTCATAAAATACTTGTGAGATACGTAATGAGATTTAATCTAATTTTAGCTAAAGAAAATGTGAGACTGTGAAGAGAAACTGCTGAATTACAGATTAGGAGTAATTTTTTAATCTCCAGTTTCTTAGATCTAGAATGGTTTTCAAAAAATACTATTTTAATATTTTTTAAATGCTTTGATTTATTGACACTACATTTACACAAAACTTCCAAAATACTCACTCTGACATTCTGTTTTGTTTTTGTAGCCTTATATTTTTACAGACCCACCTACCATAAGAGTTGCTCATGGAAAGATTTTCTCGGAAGTTGTTTGTTTTTTTCACCACGTGACACATACCATGCGGCTGTATAAACTCCAGGGTAAGAGTTGTGAAATTCTGTCTCTCTTGGCAGTTATTTTACATCACTATGGTCTTGGATCCTTCCTGCCTTTTTAATGTTTAAATGCACTTCTGCACTAGTGCAGAGTTCATGAGGCTGAAGTTGTATTGACTCCGATGCACTGTGGTTCCTCTCTGAATATCATGCTAGTCATTAGGCTGGTATAGTTAAACCCAACAGATTTGTTGGAGATACCTCTCCAGACTTTACTGACTCATCTGAATGCTGCAACTAGCTGTACATTTTGAAAATCAGGGAAAAAAAATAGAAATACTTTGGAGATTATGCAAAAACATAGTTTCTTTCTTAGTTTCACATTTACTGATGGAAGTAAAATATATATCAATGGCCTTAAATAGAGAAGTCTAGTTTACTTCACAACTGTAGGCTTTAGTTATTTATGATCCTGCTTTGTATGTCATTTATCTACTTGGATGAGCTTGTGACAGAATTAGCTGTGTCTATGAAATTGCACCAGCACCAAACATCAACTTTTTGGCTCTTAGGACATAACATTATACTAGTTTTCCTTTATTTACTTCAGTGAGGCTTTCAGTTGTTTGTTTCTCTACTGCTCAGCTACTGTTTTCCAAGGAAATTCTGGGTAAACAGTAATTTTGGTAACTTTCTACCCTTCCAAACTTGATTGAATTGGCCAACAAAAAATGTAAAAGAAGGAGGAAATCATGGTGTGATTCTACACAACTATTTTCATACGGAAACTCGAGTTAACATGCTTAAGTGTATCCTTCTGTAATTAAGAAACTTACATTTTCAGTTATTCATTATTTGCATTTACCAGAATTACTCTGAATTAAAGGAGCTCTGACTAATATTTTCAGTTGATGGAACTTGCATGTTTTGTATTAACAACTTTACTGTAGGAATCAAAATTGTCTTCATGTTTTTTAAAATGTTATTTATCATATTTAATGATTTTTCCTGAACAATTTCTTAAAAAAAAAAAGTTAGAACCACTTTGAAAGTCTTTCTTGCTCTTTTCCTTCTTTCTTTTAGGTTTCAAAAATAGTATTGGCGTCATCTGTTTGATTTTTTGGAGTGTATATTTTCGGTTTTTTTGTTGTTTTTTTGTTTGTTTTAGTTCTCGTGTATTTCCATCTAGAACTAAAATTGATTTAGATGCCTCATTTTTTGTGACATGTGCACACTGAAACTTGAAGTTGATGGAGTTTATACATATGTCAAAAGCTGATCAAAATTCAGTTGCCAACTGATACAGTAATTCTGGATCAAACATTAGCTCACACTCCTTAGGAACACAAACCAAGAGTCAGCTTAGTGATTCACTGCTGAAGATCCTAAGGAAACAGAACATATATTCAAGATTATGGTTTCTTGATTTAATGTGGCAAATATGTAAAATCATCTTACATGAAAAAAGGCACCATGAGGTCAAGAGTACCAGGTTGCCAAGATTGTGTAAAGAAAGTTATGTGCCTGTGAGAGTTTTAGTAAATTAAAATTCTCATCAAGAAGGGAACTTATATAGGAGAATATTTATTGTAGTGAGGGGGAGGGAAAAAGCCTGAAAAGCCTTTTTTTTTTTTTTTTTTTTCTTAGGGTGAGATTGTTCTTTTGAAGTGGATTTTACTGTAGTCCTCCTTTTTCTTTAATTTGCTACTAAATGCCTATTAGAAGTATTTTACTTCCCTTTCACAGTTCACAGAAAATGAGTTGTCAGTGAAAATCACTTGCTTTCCAATTCCTAACACTCAAGTTTATCTTTCCTTGTGAATGTATTGTCTGCTTTTTTTTTTGTTTCTTTTGACAATTTTTAATTCATCACAATGTTTCAATACTTACACCATTACATATGTAATGTGTACATGGGTAAGTTCTATACATGTTTCTAGCATTGACAAGGAAAAATGATGCAAAATACATTTTATATATTGTCTGTTTACTTTTTGGTGTGTTTTTATTAAAATTTCTTCAAGTGCTCTTTTTCAAAGTTTAAAATTTGATAGCTTTGCATCATTGTTTTGCTGAGGTATATTTCCTTGGCTTTGTAAGGGGAGTTATTTATATAGCATTATTTCAATTAAAATACTTTGAAGTCTCACTAGATATGTACAGTAACAAAGCATATGGAAAAAATCAGTATGTGTATGTGTATAAAAGTATTTTGATTTCAAATAAGGACCTGATCTCCTGTTGTGACTTACCTGTTTGCCAAAGGATAGCAAGCCTGATTGTGTGGCTAATTGAGCTGTTGGATAGTACTCCCAAGTCCTACTTCTTCTTCAGCAATTTTGGGAAAAAACAACTTTTTACCACTTTTGGCTCTAAAATTCTGTTGATTTTGGGCAGAAAATACTCTGTATTGATAACTCTGTTCAGTAGTTGACCACTGAGTGATTTTAAACTTCTGCTGCCATTGGCATCTGTTTTTGGTATTAGTATGATTTTGTTAATCTTTTTATCAGAAGCTTATCATACTTCATTTTCTTCATAGTTGTATTTTTGTATTATCTCAAACTGTGTAGTACAAAAATGGTGACATTCTAAGCTAAAATACTGTATTCTTCTTCAATGTAGTCATGCTTTTAAATATTTGGAAAAAGTACTTCAAATATTTGGAAATTCTGTTACTGGGAGCATCAAAAGCGGAGCGTATAAATCCACATTTTCCAGACTAGGTTTGGGAAAATAGAAGTAATTAGCTGAACCAAGTGTTTTTCATTTAGCACTGAAGTTTAATAGCCATTGGTAAATGTTAACATTTTAACAGTTGCTGTACTTCTGCAGGTGGCATTCAGATTTTAAAATAGATGAGGAAACAAATACATATTTTTGTTCTGCTTGGTGCAATTCTTTTTGCAATCATTAGTCCCATTAGACTACAAAAAGGGTCGAAGTGGTGATGCTGAGTGTATGATTCCACTCCAGACTGTGACTTGAACTGTTTGAAAAGGTCAGGTTATTATTAAAGGTATTTAATTTTCAGTACCAGGCACTGTAGAAAAAAAAATCTCACTGAACAACTTGTCTGAATTTTCAGACACCTAATTCTTCTTTTGATAAATACAAACCTTTTCCCAGCCAACAAAGTTTTGTGTCCTGCTTGTGGTCATATCAGTTGAAATTTCTTAATTCACTGTCCTTAAGGAAGACTCTCGTTCCTTTGGTTAGAAGGAGCTGCTCACAGTTTCCTGCTCAGTTGAAGAGCTCTGTCAAGAAGCTGGTAATTTCATTCTTGTCTGGGAATGGTGGCAGCTGCTTAAGAGTGAAGGGGATAAGTGACTGACCAGGCCTTGCTCCAGCATATTTGCTTAAAGACAGCACTTAACAGTTGTGTTCTGTTTCCTACTGATTTACTGGAACCCACTTTGGTTCTTGCCATGGATTGCTCCTGTTCCCCTTCAGTGCTCTCTTTCAGACTGTCTATTCAATTTGTACCAAATTAGAAATACTGCTCTATCATCTGTTACATAACTGAACTGTCTTCCAAAGTCTGGTTAGATATAACAGAGAACAAAAACTAGATCACTGCATTCTGGGAGCACAGTCTTATACATGTGGCAATCACTTTTAGAAATTTTAAAAGCATTTTTTTCATGTAGGTTTGGAAGGTCAATCTCTTGAAGTTTCCAATATTGTGGACATTAGAGGAGAATATAATCGTGAACTTGCAATGAGAATTTCATCTGACATAAACAGTCAAAATAGATTCTATTCTGATCTTAATGGATATCAGGTAATTGCTGTCTTTTAACTCTAAAAGCTTAGGGTGTCAGATTTTGACTGTCTAAATGTAAAGAGCTTGTATTAAACAAACTTTCACGTTAAACTGCACTAATAATTTAAAAGGAGAAATGCTTTTTAAAAATGAACCTGTTATAAAATTTGATGTAGACCAGACTAAGAAGTAACTGTGCTTTTAAGACATTTGTTGAATAGTTCTTTATATTCTTTTTAACATAACAGCAAGTTCTGGCAAGTCACCATGTAGTTGCTCATATATGTGCATGCCTTCTTTCCCTCTGCTTTGTTGATTTAGTTAGAGCCTGTTGGGTAACACAGTGATAAGTATGCATAAGGGCCAGACCTCGTGAACAGCTGCTTTCTGTTGTGTTGGAAATAAGTGATGTATTTTTGGATTTATTATGCTTTTTCTACTGGTAATGCACCTGAGAAAAGGACTATTGTCTTAACTTGAACTGTGCAGCACACACAAAAGAGAGAAAAATTGTTTTTCCTTACCTTTCTTTCTCTCTAAAAATAGTTTTGCAAATACAGGGAGACCATGACTCCTGAGTAAAAGACTGCTGGTTTACCAGTTATTGTGTAGTACTGCATTTTGCTGGAGACAGTGAATATTTAAACATGAAAATAATTTTAATACTACTACTCATTTGTCATGTACCATTCAAGAATTTCAACAGCACTTCAATAAGTGCCCATTATAAACCAACAATTCCTTTTCTGCTACCTGAAATCTATTCACTGCTTGCTCTCTAGAGGAGAAAAATTTTTCTCTCATTTTATAACTGTGATTATTCCTTTTTGTGAGTTCCCTTTTTATAGATTCCCTTGATGAATCTTTCACTTTTTTTAAAAATATTCTTTGATCTAAAAGTACATTGAAGTTGCCATTTCCAAAGTGGTAATTTTAGCCACAAATCTCCAAAAAGCTAAATAATACAGTTGAGTGAAAGCTTTTGTGATGGTTGTTCTTCCTAAACACATGGGATAAATGTCTGAAAATGTCTTTGAAATTTAATTGCATGAAAAGAATGTACTTTTTTGAAGTTTCTGTTCATATTGCAGATCCAGCCTAGAATGACGCTGGGCAAGTTGCCAATTCAAGCGAATATCTATCCTATGACTACCATGGCTTATATCCAAGATGTTGGCTTTCGTTTGACACTTCATTCAGCTCAGTCTCTAGGTGTTGCAAGCTTGAAAAATGGTAAATATAAGATGATAGATATGACAAAGGTCTCCTTCATTATTTTCTGAAGTATTTCATTCAGATATTACCATACTTACCTACAAGCATTTGAAGAGAGGAAATGAGTTTCTCCAACTCTCACAAGTTTTAGAATGTGTCCATAAGAAAGGAGGAAGAGGTTGGTCCCACATGAGATCTTGTCATCTTCAATGTAAAATCTCTCTCAAATTGGAGGCAGAGGAAAAAGACTGCAAAAAAGACAGAAGGAGCAATAAATTGTCAGAACCAGCTATTTTTCACCCAAGAATAAAATAGCAGAACTAAAGGGTTTGTTCTTTTTTGTACTGCCCTGGCAGCAGAGGACTTAAGAAGGATGCTGATCATGTTTTTCGTTCTGTTTGTTTGCTTCACTGTAGACAGCACTAATCTTAAGGGATATACAGAATAGCCTAACTTCCCTGTCAAGAAAAAACAACAGCAGCTTTTTTGAAGATTAGTGTTAGTGAAATAAAGGATAAATATGACCCTGGGTAAGAGTGAACATACTTCTGAAGCAAAATGATGCCTCACAAATTTAATGGAGTACTTTGACAGAGCTGATGAATATGTTGACAAGAAAAATCAATTTGTATTAACAATTCCAAAAGAGACACAGTCTTGCTCCTTGGAGCACAAAAGGGTATGATGAATGGCCCGGAGGACTGGAAACAGAGGCCAGTTATTCAGTCTATTGGAACTGGGGAGGTATTCAAATAAAGCTTGAGGTAGTGGGCAAAATAAGGTATATAATTCATAACTTAAGATGTATAATTCCTTGCTGTAATATATATTGTCAGTTTAAATTTATATGATTTTGAACAATAATGGAATGACTACTTAGAAGCTAAAGAGTCCATCAGAACCTGCACCAAAACCTACTTCCCAGTTTCTTCTAAGAAAAATGTCATAAATACTCTGTTCTGACAAAAGGTGAATACCATGCTGGTTTGGTGGCAGTATTTGCAAACCTAATTCATTTTAGGGCAAGGAATTAACACTGATCTATAGAGTGATGCTTTAATACAACCACAGTGGAAAATACCAGCCTTTTTTTCCAAGTCTACTGGATAAAAGACCCAAACCATATTTTTTCATGTCTCCCCTTGCTGGAAACCCAATTCCTATTGGCCTGATCTTGTGAATGACCCTGACACTACCAATGTTGTTATGCACTCATTAAATGGGTGTTGGAGACTAAATTAGTGTGCAGAGGCTCCATTACCTGATAATAGTGTCTGTGTTTGTTCTTTAACAGTCTTAGTCTCTGCATCACAAAATAATGCACCATCTAAATCCCCAGACACTCCCACTCTCTGCCACCAGATTAGGGAAGGTAAGGCTAGTACTATCGAACATTTTGCAGTTAAGCATCAGGGAGAAACTGACCTTCTGTGAGCACTTGTTCCCAATCTGTCAGAGGACATTATAGACTTTTCACCTACTCCAGTTAAAAGAGCAACAGATGTATCCCATACCTGACATGACATTGATTTCTTGACTGTTTCACTCTTTGACAAACTTTATTATGTCATTCAAGATACACCAACATCAAATATTTGCTCTGTGCCCACTAAGAAGAAAGGAGAATGAATTAAGCTGATTTGTTATCATTTAGTAGTATTTAATTAAATTACTAAATTGGCTACCTTGTCCTGAAGGCATGTTGGATTCCTCAAAAAAGCCAGAAATTAAGCTGAATATCATGTGCTCCATGACATTTTTTCTGAAGGTCTTTCAGGAGCTCAGAGGGATCATGGAAGAAAATTCAAAAACCCTGCAGTTTAGGCAAACAGCCCTCAGTAACTGTGTGCCTGTGTCTGAGATACAGGTGTGTCTCAAGGCATAACCCACCACCTGAAAGTTACATGAACAGTACCTCAGTTCAAAATAGCAGTTTTTTTCCTGACTCATTGCCAGCTGATTTGTGTCCTGGATAAACAAAATCTGTTTGTACTCGAGGGAAGGGAAGAACGAGTTTTTAAGAAAATTGGGTAAGCGTTTGTAGAACACTGAAGTATAAAAAAGACTGCTTTAGTAAGCAGCCTTTTCTAGAAGCTTAAATTGTGAATTTCTTATTCAGGATACAAGCACTTCAGTCTTCCAGTTTTATTTAGGAAACAAGAACACTTGTTTGAATATTCAGTGTGCAAAAAACCTAACAGCCTTAATTACGTGCCCCAATCTGATTTCCTTCTAGAGATAGACACTTGAAAAAAATATGAACTTCATTGTCCAGGCTATATATAATTTAACATCATGCTTAAAGAGCTATTTTGAGTGGCCGTGTTGCAGTTCAGTATAAACTCAGAATTTCATGCTCAGTGCCTTTCCAGTGCAAAGTTCTTTCCTACTCCCAGAAATGATGTTGCCCATACAAGAAGTGATTGTGAGTATTTGTATACTCCTGTCAATACCTATTTTTCCTTCTGGCTTCAAATGTGAAACAGAAGAATGGAGTACAAGGTGAAGATGGGTCCTCTACAGAAGGCCTCTCCATACAGCTGCAGCTACTTGGGGGTGGGTCTTTCTTGGATGTTTGATTGCCAAGTATCCTTGAGAAGTTCCAAATAGTAGTTAATAGTAATAATTTTTCATACTAAACTTTTATTTAAACTCTGAAAGTAAAAATTGGTGGACATTCTTCAGAAAGGCTTGTGAAAATTTTTTCAAAGGTTATAAGCAGCCACAGTGGTATTAACTGTTTTCATAATCAGTCCTAACAATATTGATCAGTGTTAACTCTTCCAAGCTCAAGAGAAATACTATGATTTTTTTAAAATAAGTTAAATTTTAGGGGAGGCTTTTTACATTTAATAGAATCCTTACATATTCTTGTTTCTAGTATAATCCTTGTGTTGCTCTCTCAGGTCAGCTGGAAGTGATCATGGATCGTCGGCTTATGCAGGATGACAACCGTGGCCTTGGACAAGGTGTTCAAGATAACAAGATCACAGCTAATGTCTTCCGACTGCTGTTGGAAAGAAGACATGGAACAGATGTGGTAGGATTCAGTGTCTGGATGTTTTTTGCCAATTAAGATGTAAATATTAATTTCTGTTGCAGCAGCAAAGAACTCAGTAAAGAAATTATTTCATGAGCTGTAAAATTAAGGAAATGTAGCTTCCAAGGGAATTTTGTCCACTTGCTTGCATATTCTAATTTTATAGGCTTAATCTCTCACTATTCCTCACATAAATCTTGCAGTACCTACTTCCTCACTCACACTTCAATCTATGTGTAGGGTACCATTGTGGAAGTCTCTTTTTTCTTTTTTAATTACTTTTTTATTGGACAAGCTTTAAAAAGCTACTAATTAGTGTGAGTTCTGCTTCTTAATAATGTTAACTGAGTCTAAACAAAGGTTGGCAAATTATTTCAATTGAATGGGTAGAAAGAGAAAACATCTTAAAAATAAAATTTTCTTAGGAAATAATATTCAAGTGGAAATATTTAGACACCAGACATAAAAACCTTTTCAGTTCATTATGATTCTAGGAAAGTTGAGACTATGTTATTTTAAGTGGCTTTTTTTATTTGCACATATCTAATTTTGCCTTTTTATATCTTAGTCTTTTGAATAACCTCAATTTTCTTTCAATTCTTTGTATTTTCTTTTTGGTTTTTTTAAAATCATTTTTGAGAAGGACAAAATCAGAAGTACATTTTCATACCGAGGCAGTAGAATCACGATGACAGCACTGAGTATATTTTAAAATCATTGCATTGCTAAAGATGAGAGGTTGTATACCAAGCTGCTAATGAATATGCAGATAAATTGGAATTAATTCTGGTTTATAATGGATATCATTAACCACTGTGAGAGGATGATAATATCAAGCTTAAAGCTAATTTTCGCCATTTAATGATTGACAGTGAGGGTTTTTTTCAGGTTGTACATGTCATTCTGATTTTCTAGTTCCTCATCATGTATAATGCAGGCTGCATATTAACTGCATTTATCAGTGGGATGTGCAGCTACCCAAGCTAACTTGAGGTCAGCAGCAGTCTGACTGTGACAACAGCAAGCATTGCACAGGTTAATCCATCTTTACAAGAGGAAACCCGCAGAGGGATCTATACTGCTGCCCAAAAATTCCTTAGTACCAAGGGCAATTTGTGTTGTATTAAATTAGAATGTGGAGCTGGTAAGTAAGAATTATTGGACATGGAAATCTGTGTTTACATTAGAAAATAATTTAAAACAACAGAAGCAGATCAAATCAGTTAGTGCCATAGTGCTTGCAGTGACATTGTGTGCAGTCTTGGTGTTTTCTGTAGAACCATAAAAGAACTCACTAAAAGGTAGTTCTGGAACTCTTCCAGTCCAGTTCCTGCTCAATGCAGTCTATTTTTGTGTCAGAACAGACATAAAAGGTTAGTCATCCATTCAGACCATAATCAAGATGTGATGGGTTAGAGCATGTTTGGTTCTGGTCTATACACACTGAGCTTGCTCTGCAAACTAGCACAGTCCCCTTGAGTGGGGCTGGCCACAAGTTCTATTTCAGAACAGCTGCTACTTCAGACCAAAATACTGCATTAGAAAATATTTTGAAGTTACCTCAGTTAGAGTAAGGGCAACCTAAACAACTCTGGGATTATCTAGTTAGTGAAATATTTACATGTGTCTTTGTATATGTTTGCCAACTTGTTTGTGGTACAAGTCAGGTATCATCTCAGCAGAATAACAGTGTAATTCCCTTTCTTCTGTGCAAGTTACTGAAAATCTTTCAAAGAAGAAGGGGCACTTACCTACTAAAATCAAAAATTTCCAGGGTGTTTTGGATACCTGTGTTCCAGCATCTTCCTTTCCCTATAACTCTTCATGCTGATCTTATAATGGTTTTAAATGGCTGCAGAGGACTTTAAGGACAATTGGTTCTTATACACTCTTGAAGGAACTTCAAGGAAAGCGGAATCAGAACTATAGGGGAATAGGCACAGTGCAAGAGGTGCTGTTGTCCCAACTAATCCAATGTGCACAAACCCCAGGAGCCAAGTAAGATGTTTTAAGGAAACATTTTCTTTCTGGTGTTGTATCTGGAATTCCCCTTTCATATATTAAGAATGTTCTGGAATTTTGTTTTTCAAAATTTATCTGAACATCTGTAACATTTTCTGATTCATGTTACTATTTCAGTGTTAAAGTAAGGATAGTTCTCTTTCTGTTTCGTTAGATGTGCAATCATATTTTTAGTCCAGTTACTCAGAAGGTAGTTGTTATAATAGCTTAAAAATAGCCATGTCAGAAAAAATTATGCTGAAATTATATGCAGTTTATATATGTAATCAGCTACAGCGTGAGTAATACACTGACCCTGATTTTGTTGTCAAGCCCTATTTTATTTTGGACTTCAAGAACCATGAAAGCCACTGGAGGAGAGAGTTTTGATCATTTGACATATCTGCTATTACAAGCTTTTCCTAATATCCTAATTTGTTTCCTAAAAACATTTCATTCTATGTTTTCTCAAAAACAATTGGGAAGAAGAAGATGCTTTCTGTTCTTTGTGAAACTTCTGCATAAAAGGAGAGTATGTGAAGTGTAACACATGCAGTTCTTTAAAATTAATTACAATAATTGTGCATCACTGGTGAAATTACTGTGGATAGTTTTTGTTACCACAGTATCAACCAAAAGTTTCTTTTCATTTATACCTCTACAATGGTTTTTTCCTTCCCCAACCCCACTCTGAATGATAAATTTTAATGGCAGGCCCAAACCACATGAATGTCCTGAAGTGTAAGACTCACATGTCCAGTGGGTGTTTAGAGTGAAATTCTTAATAATTGTTGGTATCCTCAGTCTGTATTCTAATAGCTTCTTAATCCTAACACTACCTGGGGTTTAGCTCTTGATTTCTAGCTCATCTAATTGGTCATAAACATTCATTCAGATATTGCCTCTGCAAAAGACTTCAGGTTGTTGTGTTTTGCTGAAACTTTTTTGATTTTGTATGTGTGGGGAGGGAAGAGACTTGGGGGGGAAGTGTTTGGGTTTATATTTTCTGTTTGTTGGGTTTTTTTTCCCCTAAGATGGATACTAAAGGTTTATTCACAATGACAGTATTGTTTGTTAATTGAGTTGTGTTTGTGGTAAGAATTGGGTAAATCTCATTTGACTTTACATTATACTCACCTCATTTATTGATAATCGTGTTCCTCAGGTCTCAGATGTTTTTGCTGTATTTTTTATATAATTTCAACATCTTTTTCTTCTAGATGTAACTAATCCCGCTTATATGTTCATTTTCTCCCTGCAAGCATTTTTTGACTTGAATATCTCTTTGAATCATCTTCTAATACTCTCTTCTCTTTCTTCAGATTTTTAACAAAGAACTGAATTCATGTCATTTTTAAATTGAAAGGATTAATATTTAGCTGAGAATGAAACTGAATACAGTTTATTAATACTTGTCAAAACAGTAAATGTTTCTTTCTTTTTGAAAATACAGACTACTTTATATTTATTGTAAGTTTTGGAAAAATAAGCATTAATATCCTTTTTTTTCTGAATCCCAGCATGTTATATCAGTACAGAAGTGAAAGAAAAAAGATTTATAGGAAGTGGAAATATATTATTTCATCAATGATGTAGCTGGAGAAAAGATGCCATGCCAGGCAAACACTTTCTTCTTCAGATTCCTCTTTTGTACCTTGTCTTGACTTCGTTAATTTACATAACTGGATTTATAGCCTAGGCTTGAGCAGAGAGCCAGGATTCAATGGATCAAATGGCTGTTATTTTTGGGGGAGGTTGTTTAGAGGAACAATAATACTGTTAATGAAATCACAAACATGTGGGAGATAATGAAACTCCCTTTCTTCCACCACGTAAAACTACTCTTTCTTCTTACTAAACCTCTATAAGCACCCACTTTCTCTGAAAATTTATGGTTGGTGATACAGCCATTTTTGTCTGATTATTGTGTTGCATTTGCTCTTATTGGTATGTTTATTTATAATGCATGTGCATGTTTCTCACTGTAGCTATATATTATACTGTGCATTGCTATGCTACGTGTAACTACACCTTAACAAACATAATTAACTTGATGTTTCAAAAAAGCAGAAACTTGACATTGGCTTAATTATTACCATTTAGAAGCTTTTTCAAGCCCATGTGCGACAAGCTTACGTACTCTAATTTTTAATTGTAACTGCTACAGTGAACTCATCAAGTATGTATAAAATTGTCAGGGGTTTGGGGGTTTATGGTGGCCATAGAAGGGAAAAAAGACGTTTCTCTCTTCTTTTCACACAAAATACAATGCTTCTTCTTTCGAGTCTTAGCACATATATTTAGTAAGGGATGAACACTTATTTTGTATTTCATTTGAAGAGATATTCAGGTACATGTTACTTTCCAGTTTTGCTCACAACACTGCATTTAGTTCATTATTTCTTCTACTACTGTATAGTTTATACAGTATTTCTTACACAGGAACTTTGTGTTTGCAACTCAAGAATAATGTTTCCATCTCTTATTTATCTACAAATACTGTCTGTTTTCAGGCACGCACTGTCATTTTTATGTCAGGATACCTTACAGCTTAATATCTTTCAAATCTTTTTTTTCGTGATACAGTGACAAAGATGTGTTGCAGAAAGCTTTTAGATAAAGACTGCTTTGTCTACAAGCTCCATTCCTGTGTTACTGTTATGAAACATTCTCATCCTGTAACAGGACAGCAGCCACTTCTAGCTAACTCCTGGCTTGAGCAGGTGGAACAGATGACTGTCTTCCTCTGGGTTCTGAACATCCAGCTATGTCTCTTTTGTGTTCTTTTTCATGTAATTACATACATCTTGACAGTGAATTACTTCCCTTGGTTTGATTTTATCTGTCTTCACTTGCATGTACCTGTCTGCTGGCTCTGGTTAGAAAGAATTTTACCTCAGTGTTATGCATAGTGTACAACCTTGATCTCTTCACTTTTAGCTCATATAATTCATCAAAGGACGAGGATAGACCTCTTTATTGTCTTTTGTGGGCTTATCTGAGCTGCTGCAGTCTGAGGTCTGAAATTTAAATCTTTCTGTATCACCACTTCTAGGAAGGCCTAATTCCTGCTGCAAGACCTGACTGTAGGGCAGAATCTTTCCTAAAGGAGGGAGAAAATGTGCAAGTCCAGCTTCTTCTTCCTGTGTTCTCAAGTGAAATGAGTCTCTCTGGAAATAATCTTCTTGCACATTCAAGTTTCCACTAGTAGCATATCTTTGCATGAAGAGCAAGCTTCCAGTGCCTGGAAATTAGCAGATATCACTGTGTACTTTCTGTCTTTAACATCAGTTTGTTTAACTACTTACTCATCAAAACTGAACTCCGGAAGATCTACCAACATTGGGAACAGGATAAGCTCTTGCCAATCATCTGGGAAAATCTAGCCCCAGGTCCCTTCCACAAGCTTAGCATGGGGTATTTATTTAGGCATTAAGCCCCTCCTTCTGTGCCATTATTAAATAATAGAAACACTCTAAAAAGAATTAGAAGAAATAAAATTGTCAGGAAAAGCTATAACTGAAGTATAAAATACTTTTATTGCCAAGGAAACATGTCGTGCTATCCATCTGCTTTTCTGATCACTTTCATCCAGCTATATTGATAGCTGTGCATTTATCAGCCTTAGTAATTATGGTGATGTGCTTATGGTCATGGTGACTAGATACTTTTTTACCGTCTGCACTCTGCCATATACCAGTGAGCAGATGTTCTCCAAATGATCTCTTTAAACAACATGATTTCTGTTATGGCATCTGATTGAACACTAACTGCAGTCACTGAAGGAACAGTGATAGGTGGAGCTGTTCCTGAGACCATGAAAGGGAGACAATTAGGTTGTTCCTGGTGTGAAACCCAACAAGAAATTGTCTTAGACTAACGAAGCTCTGGATTTAAAAATTTTTTTTTGTAAAACAATTGCCTGGCTGTGGGAAGTTTGGTAGGACTGGCACAGGAGGGGAAGGACAAGGATTGAGGAGTTACAAGTGGGAAAAGTAGGGGTAAACACCAGTGCTTGATCAGCACAGCCCATTCTGGATTATTAAATCTGCCTTTTATGCAAGTACCCAACCTTTACCGAATCTGTGTGAGCCATTAGCCAACTTCACGTAAGACTAGGAAGCAAGCAGAGTAGGAGGTGTATGTGACAGCTGTTGGAGAGAGACACACTGTTGGACTGAGTGACCAGTATAACTAGCTTCCAGTTGCTGGCAAGACCTGTATATTCTGCGTGTGCCTGTAAATAGCAAATTGCAAGCTGACAGGTCACAGGCCAGCTCCTGGAAGAATGTGAAGTCTGAGCTGGTGAATCGTTAGGAGGCTTAAGGTCCAGACCTGTACATCAGAGGGGCTTTAAGTCCTTACAGAGGTATCAGTGGTTTTTGAATGTGCTTGTGAATAAAGAACGTGAAGGTCTTGAACTCCAGACCTGGTCAGTTGGAGGGCACAATCAGGTTTGGATTGTGTGTTCTACTCCTGTTACCTAAGTGCTCTACTTATGTGGGTTCTGGCAAAGGTGCTGTCTGCTCACGTGTATGGATGGCCATGTGTTTCCACACGTGTCTAATGGGAATAATGCTCTGCCTTTCTCCTCCATCTTGGAGGAGCAGAACCACAGCAGACTCCTATCTATCAGCCTGGAATGAGAGGAATCTCCTCTTGTTGGAGACTACCAAATTTGTCTCTAGCAGACTGGGAAAAATTCCTCCTGTGGATCCAGATTTCCCTGGATTTGGTTACCTGCAACAGTCCCAGGTTTCTCCTCTGCAGTGTTAGAGCCAACTCAACATCAGCAGAGAAAATCTGTGGTGATTTTCAAGTCACTGAGCCAACACACAGCCTCGTGGATATTTTATGGTGCCTCAGAATTTTCATTTCTTCTAGAATCAGCCTCCAGGAATCCCTTTCAGCTAGTGTGGCAGACATGCATTTCCAATGCATTTTCATTAACAATAACCAAGTGAGATCATAGAAAATTTTCTGCTCCCTGAGGTAAAGAGATGAAATCAGATTTACTCTGCTGTCATGAGTTGTCTTTTGCCGGTCACTTCAATAGCTATCAAAAGACCCTAAGCACTCCAGATCATGGTTCTAAATTAAAGGACTTGAAACCAATTGCAAAAAAAAAAAAAAAAAAAATTACGCTTTAATGTGCAAAAAGGTAACAAAATTGATGGATTTTTAAGTGTAGACAAAAATGTATATACAAACAATTCTAATCCTTATATTTATCTGTATTTTTGCCCCCCAGCATTTCAAGAAAGCCAAATGCTCTGGCATAGCAGAAAATAATCTGGCATGGGTATCCTTGTTTACAGTCTTTTTAGGACTCCAGGATATCTTCCTGTTCAGTACTCACATTTGTGACTGTTATTTCTGGTTGCAACCTTCCCAGGCTTTCCTAAAAGTCCAGTTGGTCTAAGCTTGGATTTTTTACAGAGATTACCTAAAGATTGTTCTGCTGAAGTTTTTTGTGCAGCTTTGAGGTCTTGGATGTTCTGAATCCCACTGCATAAAGAAGATTTTCTGTCACTTTAATTGATTTCCATACAAAATTCCTTCTGCAAACACCAGCCATTTTCAAAGCTGCTTGAAGCCTTGGTCACTGTTTTCTTTGATAGATGCTTACATTAACCTTGCACTCTTGGACATTGAAAAGGAATTATTCAGTTCAGAAGAATTAATCCAATTTATATCAGTGATTAATTGCTATTTGTTGCAATTTGTTGGGCATAAGACCCATTATCTTTCTTCTTTCCTTCTGAAAATCACTAGAAGTTGTTACAAGCATGCAAAAATCTAGCTCCAGGTATCATCCTCAGAGGAAAGGGAATGATTCATCCATATCTAGGGGACTTTCAGAACTTGTCAGATTTTGATTAGTCTTTTTGTATTATGGTGTTCAACTTTGAATGAATTTAAAGCAAGAACATCTGATTTTCACTTGGTGAGATAACAGCCACGCATTCTGGTGTGCAAAGCCTGTTACTAAGTTGAAACCATTTACTATTTGATGTCAATTTAATGAACTTGACTAGTGTCAGTCTGAAACAAAACCTAAATTTCTATTCTAAGCTGTGAGCCTTAGGGCAATGTGTGTATAGAACATTGTGCAATTTTCTCACTCTCTTCCTGCTTAGGGACTTTGCCTTCCACAAGTGGGGAGCCACTGCAGTTAAGAATTCAAGATGTCTGCATTTGGGGAAAAATGCATGTCATTTTAAAGCTTAGGCATCTGCCTTTACCTCTCACTTATTTTTGTCATGTGTTGTAAACCTCTTCTTCACATCATCAGTGATGTTGTCTGCTGTTTGTATCTCACCTGTGAGCAGCCTAGCACATTACAGAATCAATTTCTCATATAGAAGCAGGATCACATTGAACATGCTTGTTAGTCTTTGAGTTGTGCAGAAAGAAATTATTTTTTCCCATATTTGTGTTTGCAGTCCTTTGACTCACATTCTTGATTGCTGTCAATTGCTAGTTTATGATTAAGAGATTTAAAAATATTGTCTCCATATGCTTTGGTAATAAAGATGCTCTGAAAAGTGGTTTTGCTCCACAGATTAGATTTTTCAGACCAGAAAAATTCTCCTTTGAAGAGTGCTGCTCATTGGTTTTCTGTACCTGTCAGAGAGAAAGTTGATAAAAATTGTTTCCTGACACAACATGAAAGAGAATGAGAAACCTTTTCTTTCCAGCAATAATCCAAGTGGTTTGGTATCAGACTATTTTAGTCTGCATCCCTTGATTTGACAGGGCCAGAATTCTACCTGTTTCCAGAGTTTATTTGGTTGTTCTTTCACACTGAGTCAGCATCCACATTTCAGCATGTTAGATTAGTGCAGATGTCAGAGGGGGTTTATTGTCATAATTAATTCTTTTGGGTGGCTTTGTCATTGCAGAGAAGAGTCTTGAGAAGGAGAAAATAGTCAAGATAATGTGATTTGAAACTGTCTGCCTCAGTTTCCTTTCCTTTGTTTTATATGGGAAATTTTAGATTACTTGTCTGTGTTGAAAAGTTCATTGGTTCCCTATTAGCTAAATTGATGTCCAATTATCAACTCCTTCAGCTTTACTTTCTTCTCTACAGAATTTTCCTTTTCTTTCTTCTGTTCAATTACTAAGTGATTTCTGAAGAGTCTAATTAGCATTTTTCCCCTCTAATTAAGGACCTTAGTTACTTAATTTAAAGTCTTACCAGAAAAGCCTCTGAGTCTTGGAGGCAGAGTGGCTTTTTACACAGACTGATAGTGATTTGCACAAGGGGGAAAGTATTAAACTAAAAGTGAGGTGAATTAGATTGAGTATTAGAAAGAAAACCTTTACTCAGAGGATAAGGCAGCACTGGAACAGGTTGCCCAGGGTAGCTGTGGGTGCCCCATCTGTCCCATCCCACTGTAAAAGAATGAAGGATTTGTCAGGAAGTAGGGCAAAGCAGGGAAGCAGGAGCACAGGGAGGAAAAGGCAAGGGAGGTGAGGAGGGTTGAGGTGACCCTCTGAGCAAGCTTCTGATCCCTCCAACAAATCCAAAGCAAAATGGTTCCTGTTGTGTGGCAGTTAACTGCTTTTATGTGCTAAAGTCACTCCCACAGCCCGATTTCCTGCGCATTTTTTCTGGGATTATGGGCATCTGCCCCACCAGCACATCAGGAGGGTCACTCACAGCCCAGTCCTGGAGGCTTCTCTCCCCTGATCAACTGCCAGGGGAAGTCTGCCTGGGGACAGGGCTCCCAGCATGTGTACAGCCCCTATAGGAATCCTTCATCTCATGTATAACATATGCTGAGGCATAAATAAAAATAAGATTGTCCCTCTCACCCATCCGTGGAAGTGTTCAAGGCCAGGCTGGATGGGACCCTGAGTTACCTGATCTGGTAGGTGGCATCACTGTCTACGGCAGTGGAGTTGGAATGAGATGACCTTTAAGTTCCTTTCAAACCCAAGCCTTTCAATTTTTTCCATGATTATCAATAAAATAGCTCATTTCTGATATAAAGGCACCTTTTATAGATGAGGCTTTTCTTAAAACATGTTGCAAATTGTGATATAATATTATATTGGATTATGGTTTGTGTCTCCTCAAAACTGAAAATTTAGAATTACTCACCTTACTTTTGGTGACAAGGAAAGATCTTAAATGAGAATCCATTTATAACTATTACACAGTCATTCAAGGGGTTGTGTTTCAACACAGTTTGCAATTGGTCAACTGTATATGCATGCACTGTAAGGTGGTTAAAAAGACAGTATTTGCTTTGATTAGAGCTCATTAAGCCAGCACATCATCATCATCTGGCATTCATCAGATTCTTGCCTGTACCTAATGTTTGTAAGGCAGCCAGAGGAGCTCAATTCATACTTTGAATGAAAAATGCAGTCATTGAAATTGAGGAAATAATGTCACTTATGAGAGAGCAATACTTTAATTAGATAGAGACTGTGGGACTACATCTTTGATACAGCATCAGCAGGGTACTGCTGAAAGCCATCCATGTAATGAAGGTGTGCATAGAGTAATTATTCTCCCCATTACATTGTTTGTGTGTGCAAACCCTTCTGATCTCTTTTTCCAGAGAGTCCTGTTTAAATTCTGGATCACTAGATTTGAGGGGAAAGACATACTTCAACCCTTGCATGATTGTGATGTACCTAGGGGAGAGTGTGATTTAAAGAGTCCCTTTTCAGTCTTCTGTGAAAGCATTGTCTTCACCATGCTTGCAAAACCCTTTTTCCCTTGATCTCCTGGCAGCTTTTGACACCTTCTGTACTCTCCATTCCCATTGCTATTATGCAGATTCAGTGAATGACTGCACTTTTCTGTTGGTGCATTCATCCAGAACTGGCTGTTGTTCCAGATGTGGGAATAAAAGTTTCAATACAAAATCTCCACCAAAGTCTTAGTTCTGAAGTAGATAATGCTTAAGGACAATCTTCCTGCCTGTGATACCTCATTTAGACAGAGTGGGAGCAAAACTTAACCAACGTGAATCAGTTCTGGTTCTAGCATTGGCTGATCCTTCAAGGCTGTGCTTCTCTGCAATATTTTGTTTTAAATAGTATAAAAGGATGAATTGATTATTTTTCTGTTTCATGTGTGATTTGTAAGGTATTTTAGAAGACCTTGTTTTAAGTTCTCAGATGCAAGCAATCTACTTACTTTACAGGGGGAAAAAAAGGTGAAAGATGAGAAGATAAATGGCAATTAAATATTTTGATTGACTTTAGCACTTCTATGGCAACAGAGTGAACAGTGTTCCTTTTGGGGTGAAAAAATTAATTCTTCTTTGAAAGAACAAAAATCTGCACATTTTCTATTTGTATAGAGCATTTATGCAGGAATGGAAGACTTTTAGATTAAAATGTACATAAAGCAAGTTTGCTCATACTGTAATTAGAAAAGAAGAAAATCATGGCAATGAGGTCTACCAGTGATACTGAACTTTTCAAGGTAATGAAAAAAAAAAGTCAAGGCTAAACTGAGGAATGATGGAATTAAATATAGATAAATGCAATGACATACATGGAAGAGCAATCCTCTACAACAATCCACTGCTACCATTTGGGGGTCATAATAGATTCTTAAAAATACTAAGCCTCAATTCTCAGTAGATACCAAAGAGGCAAAGTGTTAGTTTTTACTAAGGAAAGCACCAGTGAAAGAATAAAACAAAAATTACAATCTTGCATTGATTCAGGCCTGGAATATTTTCAATTTCTTTGCTGTCAGCGGTATTTAATGCTACTGCAGAGGTATAAATAAATATGCATATATGCATACACACCCCAAACCAGAAATTGCTGTTATGATTGTCCGTTGTAAGCTGAAAAATAATCCTCCCCTTTGCTTTAAGTGTCTCCCATTTGTTTTTTATTTCCATGTTTTCAGCCTATCATAAAATGCTAATTTAATGTATCAGTGCTTAAGATACTATATTTTCAATAAACTTTCTGCAAAGTTTTAACTAAATATCAGCTCTTAACTATAAACAAGCAGGGATTTATCTGATTAAGTATGCAAAGGAAAAATAAGAGCAAAAGAAGTTTTCACCCATTTCTACTCTTATCTTCACTGACATTCTAAAATAGAAATTGCCTTTTAAAGTTCTTTTGTTTTCTTTTATTGGCTTCTCTGGGGCTTTAACTCCAGGTTGTTGCCAATATGTAAGGTTTGGTCATCTCAAGTTTGTAAGACAGCCTCTGCAGCCAAGTAAAAACAGTGCAAATATGAAACTTTGGAAAGTACAAAATTTGCAAAATCTTGAGATAGAATACCTGCTGGCATGATATTGAAATAAAACTTCTGGAAGAAATCTTTTGATATGCAGACCAAGACAAAGATGCTTGCTGATATTTCCTCCAGCAAATAGTTTGAGAGAGATAGTTTTAAAATAGAAAAAGGGATTTTGGGATAGAGGTTGGAGGAAACAAGAAATGCAGGTCAGAAAACAATGCGGAAAAAGAGGCCTCTTAAATAAATAGGAGCAACTTGCTAAAGTAATAGGTGATTTCTTTCTTGAAATTGTATTGTTCAAACATCAGGGGCTAACACAGGAACACAAGGAATGTTGCAATATTAGGTGTCATCATAATTTTGAAAGATGTACTAGTGGTTTATAGAAACAGTAAGTATACCTATTAATAGCAGAAAATTAGTGGATTATCAAAAGTTTCCAAAAGTAATTAAATGAGCAGTCAAGAAATAAAAATTTTCTATGTAGTTATTGGAATAATGTATAAAGTAAATGAGTTTCAGAATTCAGACTTGAATGTTAACTTGAATCATTCTTTTGTATTTTGCAGAATGAAGAGAAGGCACCAGTCAGTTTTCCATCACTTCTTAGCCATATGACTTCTCTTTTCTTAAATCATCCTGTAATTCCAATGACAACAAATGCAGATTCAGGTGTCCCAGAGCTGATAAATACTTTTTCTCCACTGATGTCATCCATGCCTTGTGACATGCATATAGTTAATCTGAGGACAATCCAAGCAAAGGTAAGGTCAAACTACTGGTTTTTGTGAGCAAACATATGATACAGCTTATTAATATAGTCAAATAATTTATTCTTGCAAAGCACTTTGTGGGTGGGTTTCTATGATAAGATAAACTGCAGTGTGATTACAAGCTTTTGTTAATACTGCAAGAACTGGAGGCTTGTGTCCATTTGAGTAACATGAAACGCAGGGATTGTTTTTTCACAACATGTTAGTATGCTTCATGGAGGATTCTATCTCTGGAGGGGCCCAAGGAGAGAACCATTTATATACCTCACCCTTTTCTGTACTAGAAGAATTAAATTTAAGCCATTAGAGTTTATTCTGAGTGTGTTTTTAATACAGGATATAGTTTTAAACTCAAATTTTACTGTTAAAATATTTTTAAGCTTAATTACAAACCTAATTTAGTTATTCTAGAAGCATCTCATAATGATTGGTTCCTGTGAAAACATTCTCTGGTAGGCAAGCCAAAACCAAAACCAAACCAAACCAAACCAAACCAACAAAACCCAAACAACTAAGTACCACCAGAAATACCAAAAAACCAAACCAACAAACAAAACACCAACCAGAAACTCAAACAAAAAAGACTTTTCTGTACTCAGTGGTTTTTGTCTTCAAAGGAAAGAAAGGTATGTAACCACCAGAATTTAATTTTCCCTTTGATTAAATGAAGGACTGGAACTTGTTTTCCATTCTTTTCATGCCAACTGTTCTATAAATTATTTTCAGTTTTTCAGCTCCTTTTAAAATGTTATTATGTTAACTTTATGTTTCATTGCAGTGCTACTCACCAGTGATGCCACCACAGTGAAATCCCTTTTTACTTCTGCCATACTTAGATACAAACTATTTATCCGTTTTCCTCTAGAGTCTCCATGATGGCTGATCTTGTCTTTGTTAATATAATATTCTGTTTAATCTGTTCTTAATTCTAAGTTTTAATCTGTATTTTAAAACTTAAACAGTATTTGCTTTCTCATGATTTCTCTGTAAGTAGTTCAATCTTGTGTAAGGTCCTTCAGCTGTGACTGATACTTATTTTGAATTTCAAAAGTGGAAAATTTCTTGGTTTTGTGGGTCTTGTGCCTTTGAAAAATTAGGAAGAAGCCTCATACTAAATTAAGTCTTCACATGAAGTGAATATTTCACACTTCACTGTGAATATTTTCATTTACTTCAACCAGTTCAGCATCAGAGGCTTACTTCAACACACCAAGTTCAGGGGCAGACCTTCATTAACATCTTCCCTCTCCCTTTTTGAGGTGTAAATCCATCCCCTTGCTTGTATGATCTGGGTATGAAAGCTGCGAAAAGAAAGGCTTGCTCAGTGTCTGCTTTTTTAATTCAATGTTACTACTTGCGAGTGAATTCTCTGATTTTATCTGGGATGTTTTGGCCCCACTGTCCCACCTGGTACAGAACTGTTTGAGGCTATGATCTCTTCCCTGTCCACAGCTGTATGTTTCATTGATTACTGATTGAAAGCTTTTCGGCTTCCAGCATTAATATGTCCACTTCAATGTGAAAGCTTGCAGCAGTCATAGGATAGGAGCACTGTCATTGTAGATACAGAATGTTCTTCCCCACAGCAAAAATGGTGCTATGCTTTGCAAATAGTTTTGTAAATCTCTCCTCATTTTCTGCTTCCTTCCTCTTGCTTCCAAGATTATGAGTGACAAGTGACATAATTCTGGCTAATTGACACAATGATTTTTTTTTTCCAGAGATTTACACCTCTCCATTGCATTAGCTGTTGAAGTTGATTTTCCATACCCCATTACAATTTCAAACAAAAGGGTGCCGAATTAAAAAAAATTCTTAAGATTTAAGGTAGAAATCAGAAAGAATATTGTTATTGTTGTAACATATCTGATCTTGTAATGGAAGAGACCAATCCGTTAGGATTACAATATTTAAAGGATTTTTTTCTTAATAGAACCCCAGCCTGTAAGAAGTTTGACACATATTTTACCTGATGTAAATAAACTGGGACTCAAGATCTAGAACACAGTACATTTGTCCCTTTATACTGAGCATAAATACATAAATTTGTAATATTACCTAAACTTTTCAGTTTATGTCTATTAGCTTACAGTAACTGAATTTAAAAATAGTTTAAATGATTTTTCTTTCTCATCAAAATTCTAGCAGCATTGCCCTGGGATACTGGTTATGAGAAAGCCTAACAATTTTTTTTTCCTATAAAGCTGCATTTTAATTCTCAGAGATCAAAATTAAATCAAACTTTGGCAGCTCTTCTAAGAAAGCTAGTTGGAGATTTGATAGCACTGTGTTTAGGGATTTTTTTTGTTGAAAAACAGTGCTGTGAAGTTTTACAAGGTTAAGAATGTTGTTATTTGTTGAAAATGGAGGAGTTTGTTACCGGTTTTCATGCAGTTAGCATGATCGTGTTTAGAAGGTGTATTTGGTGTAAATTAAGTTTTTACACTGAATGTCTTTGCTCAGACATTCATTAATACTAAATGTATTTAATTTAATTTACCTGGAGATTATATAAGAACAGGTAAGTTAAAATAGATGTAGAGGTTGTGACAATTTAATCTTTCACCTGCTTTGATAATGGGTTGGAGCAGCTTTATTTTTTACACAGGGTTGCTATGTGCATGGTAGAAGGTGGAGTACTAGATCATAGATATTTATACTGACCAAAACACTTTTACTCAGGGCATCATTAATTGTTTGTTACCTTTTAGTTTTAAAGCTTTTGAATCTTAATTAAGATAATATTTAATTCTAAAAAATTGGGAGATGGAATATTCATGCCATCATTTGAAATGCATACATGCATTTTTTATGCAGATTACTAAAAGATAATTTAAGTGAATTAGAGGAAGTGTTGATACCCATTACTGGCTTGTCATTTCTAACATTAATTTACCCCATAGGAAGTCAAGCTTTTTCAGTATGAATTTTAATGTTTCGCTAATCTGATGTTTAGGCAGACGGTATTATTTTGCGTGCATAAAAATATCTACTTTTAAGTGTAACACTGTCACATCAGTGACAATGAAAGCCAAGTCAGGTGTTTCATAGTAGAAGGGGGAAAATAATTGTCACATCAGAGTTATCACCTTACTTCATGTATAAAGTGGTACTGCTGTTCCAGTGAACAGGATAAGAATTTTTTAGCCATCAATGTTAATAAATACCAAACACTTGTTTTCATATCCTGAATGCAGGCACTATTGATTAATTAAAAAGTTGATTTTAGGTGGCTATAAGCTAGTGTTCACAGAATCTTTTCAAGCTGAGTTTTATTTGTGATTTGTAAACTATGCAAAGTTTCTAACAGTCAGTGTTTTATTAAAAAGTATCTCATTTCAACTTCACATAATATTGAGTAAATTTTTACTATTTTAAATGAGGAATTTAAGCCCACAAAGTTTATATATTTTTATTATATGAATAAGTACTTTGTACTATGAGTTTTTTGTACTTTGAATCTTTGTCATGCTGGGTTTCAAAGCTGGGTACAAAGCTGATCCATGATCTCCTTTACAAAAAGAAATTAACGTGAAAAGTCTGTTAGACTAAGACCTCTTGTTTGGTTCATCTTCAGGAGCTAATGCATCACAGCTAATGCTTGTTGGCATTGGTTTCTCCAAGCAATAGATACATTCTGAAGTATCAGAAATGACCCTAACACACGTTGTTTTTGTGGAAAAGCCCCAGTATAAAAACAAGTAAACCAGAAATAAATAAGAGAAAAATAGCCGAACTGGCATGGCTTTGGATAGAGCCATCTTTTTTGTGCTCTTATTATATATATAACAATATTAAGAGCTGAAGAATGTAAAACAGCAATAAATAAAGAGATTAAGTAATGTATCATAGTAAATAAGTGACTACGGTCAGTGTAGGGGTGCAGCCACAAGAAAGACATTGAGGAGCTGGAACATGTCCAGGGGAGGGCAATGGAGCTGGAGAAGGGTCTGGAGCACAAATCTGGTGAGGAGCAGCTTACTCTTTAATGTCTATTGAGGCTCAAAAGCACTGAATATCTTAGAGATTAACATAACATTTATTCCATATGTATATTTCAGTGTACATTTTTCTGTACACCTTAAGATGAGTTAGAGAGCAGTTTTGCAACATGAAGGTTTGTTCAACATAATCTCATTGAGTATGTAAAACTGAGTATTGTAGTTAACATATGATTTCTATTTTGTTTTCTGTTTTGCCATTGTCTTAGTTTAGGGCAAATGTTAGGAGGAGACCTCTAAGGGGGTCTCCTCTAGACAAGCTAATTTCAGCCACTCCTCCCCCAAACTGGTTCGGGAAAAGATTTCCTGAGAGAAAAAGTGGAAAAAACTATTTATTTAATAAGCAGAATATTCACAAGTTTGGGAACAAAAATTGAATGATATAAAAGAATGAAACCTCTCCTTTCTCTGAAGAGATGGTGGATCCAGAGAGTCTTTTTGTGGGTGCAGCTGTGTCAGCCTCAGTCCCTCCAGAGGCTGGGGCCGATGGCCAGGCCCGGCTGCAGAGTCGGGGGGCCCCCGGGGGATTGTCCTGATGTCTTGGACCACAGAGATGCTGACCAGTCCCAGAAGAAATAAACCAGTAAAAGAAATAAAGTCTCTCTCTCTCTGCAAAAGCCGAGAGATTTCAGAGAGCACCCAGCTGCGAACTCCAAGAGCACACAGAGAGCTTATCTCTATTTTTCTGTCTCCGCTTTGAGCGCAGTCTCTGAAGGAATTTCCGGGGGAGTAAGGTGTAACTCCTGTAGACAAACTGTGTGCGTTTTCTCTCCCCTCTTCACCCTCTTCACTCTCTCTCTCTCTGGGCCTAACTTAAAGCTACAGAACTTAATACCTGGCATAAGCAGGACAGACGATTGGGGATACAAGCATCATACAGTCAACCCAGGACAGCCATATAATTTTTGTGGGAAACCAATTAATACACCTGTGATAGCTACACAGTCCTGAGTCTGTACATGTGCATCTGCTGAGCAGATTTTAAATTCAACAACTTACATCTATATTCTGTAGTACATTACATGTTTCAACTCTTTGCCATTTAGTTCTTTCTATGTTTAACTTTATAAAATTTTTAGAAAACAACGACAGCTCAATATAGGCTGTACATTTTTTAAAGTGTAAATGTCTCTATCGCTGTATGGTAAGGATAATTTTTTTGGTGTCCTAAAATGTCTTCCTGCCTAATGCCTTGTGAGTAATCTTTTATATTGTTTGTTTGTAGGTAGATACCAAACCATCTGATGAAGCTGCTCTGATTCTTCACAGAAAGGGATTTGATTGCAGATTTTCGAATAGAGACACGGGTCTGCTTTGTTCCACTACTCAGGGAAAGGTATGATTGCTAATCGGTAGGAGTTTTTAAAGAAAATTTTAAAATAGATTTTGGATTTTCTTTTGGGCAGAAGAGTAAATATCATTTTGTTTAGAAACAGGAAGAGTTAATATCCAACTATTTCTAGTAATTTTGAATATACTAATTAAATTACATTCAGACATAGCAAGTGAATACTGTCTAGAAAGTTCTAAATTAATGTACAATATTTAATCTATGATACTTAAAAATATTCAAAATCTTTGGTATAAGAATTTCTGTGCTGGTTCCTGCAAGGAGCTGTACAATTTTAAGGAATTTAGTGCTTTTTCTAAATGAAGTTCTTTTTTTTTCCCCCCTCCAGATAAAGGTGCATAAACTCTTTAGCAAATTCAGAGTGGAAAGTCTTACACCCACATCTTTATCTTTGATGCATTCACCTCCAGATGCCCGAAATCTAAGTGAAATAAATATGAGTTCTATGGAGATAAATACGTTCCGGATTCGGCTGAGATGAAATCTTGCTTTAATACTAAGACAGAGAAGAAGAATCTGCAATTGTATCTCCTCTGAGTTTCACGTGCAATAAGAGGCACATTAATGTTATTCCAGGTTCTGGATACTGTGAGAAAAAGATGCATTCTATAATTTTTTTTTTGACCAACACAATGAAAAGCCATGTTGCAAGCAACTTTTTTTTTTGCTCAGTTTTTTTTTCCCCCATAAACTAGCAACATCATTATCAGTTATTACAACAAGTGAAGAGATTTCTATGGATGTTAACCTCTCAACAGATTTAATCTCAGGTTAAATGCTAATTAATGATGTTTCTGGTGTTTTAATTTTCATAAATAGGGGATTGGATTTTAAACAGCCTTCTTTTCCTGATTCTTGATGAATTTATGTACAAATAACTCAGTGTAGAAAGTCCTGATGCAGCTTGGAAATAAAATGGAATAAAAATGTTCCTGTGTAGTAGCTAATGTCCAAATATTTGCAATCATTTCTATAAATGATAATAATCTCAATTTATTCCACAATTAATTTCAATTTATTCAACACAAAGGGGATTATTAATTGTGGTAAAAGGAAAGCCTGCAGTACTTGTGAAAAGTGATGGTAGATTTTAATACTTCTGCCATTCACCTGAGTTATGTAAATAGAAAAACATGAACCTACAAAGTAATTTTGCAATGGAAATGTTTAATAAAACTCCCATTTTGTTACTTGACACACTGGGATATGTGCAATTATTCCATTACCATGATGAGAAATGTCCATAATTATCATGAATACAAGATTTTTTATAAAACTCATTTAGATACCGGTGTTCTCTGAAATGAGTTTTCTATTTCAAGATTACCATATCAAAATAAATGTGCCTTATTTTTTGATATGTCTTGTTACAATTTTGGTGTCTATGTTACTGTTTTTGGGGAAAAGATAGTTTATATAATACTTAAGCTGTGTATCTCCTATTTGACAATGCTGGCCACACTGATCTATGTACTCCTGCACCAAGTTTGTGCTATCTTATTCTGAACATTTTGACTATTTGAATGTATTAATATGATGTCATGACGTGAAACACCAACAAAAAAAGAATTACCGTAGAAGCTAAATTCAGCTGCTTTCAAGAAAATTGCAACTTGATGCAGAGAGTTGATAGTAAGCAAGACATAGTTTGCAAACCCATTAAAACATGTGCTTGCATGTCACAGACTGTGGTGACCTGTAAATTCAAAATCATGTGCCTATATTTTAAAAAACATTTTTCAAACTTACAACCTCACTCACATTGCCAGTGTTCATGTTACTGAAGAATGGAGACTTTGCTTTTTCCCATATTAATTCATATTTAGTACTTAAGCCATCCAAGTGTGAAAAGCATTTCCCTAAGTAGAGCTGCTGTTTACAGTTAATATATATAAACACTCACTTGCATATGATCCCATTTTATAGTCTTCACTTATTTTCATAGCTCATTCTTCTATTTCTTGCTTATGCTTTACTTTTCCATACCTTGTTGCTTGTCCTCAATACTAGTGCATGAAAAGTCATCAAAACTGGTAAAAAGATGTGCTAGCTCTAATATTGCCTCCTGTATTTAATTTCATCATTGTTGTTCAACAGTTATATCAAATATCAAAGTCTGTCAAATTATTTCATGTATTATTTCACAGGCTATCTAAAAAGAAAATGAAAGTCATAGTTAGATTTCATGCATTGTCACAGGTTGGATCTCTGTTGAGATTGTGTAGATTTTCTTACTTAATTCAATCTACTGTGTGTTTTGTAGTAATGGGAATACTTAGTAGGATCTGATGCAAGTTACATCAAGAATATAGGAACCACTAACCACAAATGGAAGAATCAGATAGATCCAATAAATGGATGTTTTCATGCAATAAACATGTACTGTAACTTTTCTTAGAGTATTTGAAAGTGCTGGTTTTTGTTGGAACTCAAAGCTTACTAGACTTGCCAGCAGAAATTTCTCATAACATTTATTTTGTTGCTTCTTCAGAATTAAAATGTTTAAGAAACTTTCATGTGTTCTGTGCAAGAAAACATTCAAAATACTATTTCAGTTTTGCTAGGCAGAAATGAAAAATCTTGATGCAATAAAGTTTTAAAGTATTTTGCCTCTTGGAATTGCTTTGAAAGATTCTTCATATAGCATTGGCTCTTTACTTTTATCATCAGCTGTCCAATCATGATGCCTGAATCTTCCTTAACCAGCAGATGTAATCCTTGTTCCTTTATTTTGCTTAATTTTTGTGTAATGACAGCTTTCAATTCAACATCCTTTCCTGAAATCCTTAACTAAGTCAAAACTCTGGTCAAAGTCTCAAAAAATTTTGTTTGAACTGGTTCAGAATGTTGCTGTCAATGAGGTTGTGTTTTCGTTAGTTTGGGATTTTGTTGGATTTTCGTTTTGGGGGATTTTTTTCCACAAGTCTTAATGAACTCTTATGCTGACTTTTTTGAATTGGCCATCTAATTAAATTTTATTATTTTGGGGGTTTTTCTGTTTTTATAGCTGCTGGGTTTTTAGCTACTGGTTAAGTGAAACAAGCATCTTTACCTTGCCAGTATGATTTTAAATACAATGCTGTGTAAGAAATTGTTCAAAACCTTGTAATTACTTTCCGTACGAGAGTTATACCTGTTCTGATTTTATGGTTTGGGGTTTTTTTACATTCCTTTATCTTAATTTTCTTTGGTTTAGTTGCTCATATTGTCTGAAACAAACTGATTTCAGCTGAAGGTTTTTGATATTTTCTCTTGGAAGGTTTTATATCTTATGGGGATATGTAAAATAAGATCTCTAATAAAAGGTAATGTTATTGTGAGATGTGGTCAGCGTCATTAATACCTTGACTGTAACAAATTTTAAAAATATTTTTAAATGAGGCAGACAACAAACATGACTTCTTTGAAAGGGTTCCTATGTCAGTGTCTTTTGGGAATGGCAGTTACCTGTAGTGAGATGAACTCCCAGTCAAAGGTGCAATCGATTTCACAGCTGCCAAACAGAAGGGGATAGATGCTAACTTGAGAGATGTAAACGTGTGAGATTTCACAGTGTGGGAAGGAAATGGGCATCTCTTTTGCAAAGGAAGTCTTGAACTTACTTTGTAGAAAATATTAAAAGGTTTAAAATTCCAGAATTTTTTTTTACTTCAATTAATGTTTATCTTTGAAGCATTTGGGAGCAATGAAATAGAAGCTGTTCTTGTAAACTAACAAACACATCATTAGAACACAGCAAGTCAAAATAACAGTTCAACTGTAATTAGACTGAACACTTTTTAGAAAATTATTTCATGATAATATAATGTTTTGTAATTGCACAGGGGAAGTTGAACAGGCATAGATGTTTTACAGGTTTGCTTCCCAAAGTGGTGGTGGAGCTTGAACATTCACGACTTGCAAAGACAATAAAGTATAAATTTCAGTTAGTGTCTGAGGCTCTTTATTTGTCTGGATAGTCTTAACTATAAATATAAAAGCAAACATTTACACACACGAAGTAAATCCCTGTAATTTTAAGACTGATGTTTCAAGATAAAGCCTGAAAGTGTATGACATCTAACAGGGAATAATGGGTATGGGTCCAATTTAAAGCAGCCCTTCACCATTTTAAGGTCATCCTATTTTGGAGTCATTTAATATCAGCATGGCCATGTGGACAGAATATATTCCACTAATTCCAGTAACCAATATTGTATTCTTTTACTATATGAAATTATACTAACTATATTTGATTTATGCCTGTCTATATAAATATAAATATCAAATATAAACATTCTGGATCTCTCTGTACATCTTTACTGATAGTGACACTATGCTCAAATTTAGTGGGTTTTTTGACTCATGATGAGTTATATGTTTATGTGAAAAAATAAAAAATACAGATTCAGTTGTCCCTTTTTAATGTAGGATGACTACTCTGTCATAATATAACAAATATCAAAAATCAGCCAAAGGTATTAATTTTGTCTTCTAAAAGAGGGAACATATAAAAATAATATATTGCCTAGAATAAGCTCAGATCAATGGAGAATTATTGGGATTTTTCAGACTGTTCTGTTTGTCTGTCTCCAATTTTTCTGTAAATTAAAATATTAAATTTTGGATCTGTCAGTCTTTCAATATGCATATTTTATGACCTAATAGATATTTAAAGTCCATATTGCATCACCTAATCTTTTTACACCAGAACTTCTGTGGAGCATCAGTAATGCAAGATTTCCATTACTCCCCTTCCTTTAGGTAAATGATTTAATAGCACTAAGAGTAGTAAGGAAATAATTAATTTTTTTTAAATATCCATCATTTATATAAACTTGTGCTGTTTGGACTGTAAAGGCAAGGACATTTTTGATTATACATTTCAGAGCTTCAGGTTTTCAAAATAACACATTCTTCCTGATATGCAGTGCCTGTTCATGTGGTGCCCTTTGACTGACAGTCTACATAAATCATTCATATTATGGGTATCAGTAAACTGGAGACTTCAGACCCAGTTTTACCTCCACCATTGCCCCTCCCTTTGCATCAGACACATCCACCATACAGGAAAGCACATGCCTTTGCTCCTTTCAAATCATGACCTGCAAGGTCTCATGGTCTCCCCAGATAGCTGGTCTATGTTATTTCTATCTTAACTTACTCCTTTTGTCCTTTCTCCATTCTTGGCATGCCAGTTAAAAGTGTGAGCATTTGTAGGCTCCAGCATCCACACGGCCTTCCAGCCCTGCCCATTGCACATGACGGAGCTTTCTGGAGTTGGGCTATCTGCAGTGTCAACAGAGCGTGGGATGTCATAGATTCTTCAAGAATTAGATGTTTTAAGTCTACATTAGTGATCATGCAAATGCTATGGATGCCCTGCTTGCTTGCTAGAACTGCCTTGCATCACTGGCCTGGTCCTCAGAAATACACATCTTTGTTTCTGAAAATCCACTTGAATGAATTTTGGTGCCATTCTCCCTTTTTCTCTTCCTCAATTTCATAATGTAACACACTCTTCATTTCAGGACCTTTTGCTCATCCTGTAACCTACCTTCCAGAAGTCCTGCATATGTTCAGAATTAATAATTAACAGTCTCACAGTTTAAAATGTCTCATGAAGACAAAACAGATCTTAAGTAAGCTGTGCTGTCTGAAACACCTGCAGTAGCGTAGAGACGCACAGCTTTGCAAACACAAGATGACCTTCTTCCTCAAAACACTTTAATTCCTGTGACCGTGAAAAGAAGTAATATCTGTGTTCTCTTTTGTATTGAATTATTTAAAACAGTATTTCTTTTACAAGCTCAAATAAACAATACGAGTTCAATGGAAGCAATTCAGATTGACAGTGATAGTGTCAAAAGATTGAATACAGCTGTTACAAACATTCTTAATGGAGCATGTCAGTGGAAGTCCTTCAACCAGCTAAAGAATTAAGGCTTGCATGCCAAAAGGGATTTGTTTGTTTAGACAAAGTGAAATCTACTGACTTGGCTAGTGGACATGGGAAAGAATTTGTGAAAGCTCAAATGCAACTGTAAGGCAAACTTAGTTGAATGGCTTTGACAGAAGGATCCTATTAGCCTAATTGGCGTCCAAATACACAAATTGAGTTGTGAATTTTCTTTCATCAAATATTGGACCTTTGGAAGATAAGCCAAGATGATAATAATTACGTTGTGCCAGGTTTTAATATATATAGCTAATCAATGTGTAATTGCTGATAGGAAAGGTGCCTTACAATTTGAGTTTGTGGAAATTCATTTTTAAAGATACAGTCTATGCAAAACTCCTGGTTTGCAGCTCTTGATAGTTCCAGAGAGAAATGTGAGATGTAGCTGAAATAGGAAACCTGTCGTTTGGAAAGCTTTAACTATTAAAGCTCCTGCAGATGTGGATCAGAAATGGATTTCAGTTCATTTTCTGAATGTTTTTGATAACTCTTACCTACATGGTAGAATATTTTGGTTTTAATATATAATATATAAAACAGTGAATCAAGTATATTCTAGTCAAGAAGGAAAAGCGTTCTATCCTTGGTGCTGAAGAGCATTCCTTGATGATGATATACATTTAATTGGGGAGAACAAAACAGCTCTTCCAAGATAGGATTCAAGAGCAGTCTTCTAAATCCAAGAAAAATAGTGTGTTTCACTGACCTAGCAAGAGTTTGGTAGAGGCGTAAGTATGACACAAGCACCATCTGAGTAAGCATCAGTAGCTAAAGGAAAGAAGAGGCACTGAGATCTCATTCCACAGGGCTTTGTCAAAATTTGTGTGGAATCTTACAGCAGTTCTTGCCATTTTCCCATGTTTCAATTAAAAAATTAGAAACACCAAGCAAGCCCCAGTGTTACCACCCCCAACACACATCCAGACTCCAAGAATGTCGTGTCACCCCTGTCATGATTTTTAAAATTTGGCAACATAATGCCTATAGAATTCCAGTTCAATTTTCTGTTGCAAACTGTGATAAAAATAGAAGTTTTATTTGGCTTTCTAGTCACAACGTTTTCACAGTGGCACTGCTGAAAGCATTGTGAACCCAAAGCCTTGTGACTGTGGTGACAGGTTGTATTTTGGATATGCAGGTCACCAAGGAACAGGGTTGAAAAGGTGCTGGCTGTGTTGTGATGGGAGGTGTGGAACTGTGGGTGGTCAGGGTGTGAGTTTACAGCTCCTCTAAAAGTGAGAGCAATCACTAGGTTAATGCTGCCTTACATATGGATCAAGTTGAAAACAGATAGAAGCATTTTTAACCATTGGTATTGATGTAAAATAACTTGGCACCAGTGTTTGGTTTAATTTTGTGTTCTACACTTGGCTTTAAAAGTAGGAACTGGTAAATGTAAACTAATCCAAAGGGCAAAGGGAAAACAATTTTGTGGTAATGACACAGCTATAACAGAACAAAGGGATTTGTCTGAAATGATGCTTCAAACCATGTTTGAAGGCTTTTGCTTGTTTGCTGAAAGATGTTGTCTTAGTACATGCTGCAGTCCGAATAAGAATCAATAAAGTTTTAATTGACCTGTGAAAACACAAGGTTGTCAGTATGATCAAATGGGAAGAAATATGAATAATTTTTTAAAAATTAATTTATTGCCAGGCAATCAACAAAGAGAAATTTCCATGGACAGAAACAGGAGTGAGAAAGCAGACAGCCCTAGAACAAAATTCCCAGACAACCATAAATGAAAGGAGTTTTGTTGGACTTTGCTTCAACTGCATCATCTGCTTATGGATTTGCCAGTTTTCCAGAAGAACTTTATAGATTAGAAGAGAAACACTAATGTATACTCTAGTTGTCAAGGTTGGAAAAATTAGGGTGGCTGTTCATATACTCTACTTATTTTGTCTTTCACAGTGGACACAGGCTTAGGAACAGAACTTACTTGAAGAACTTATTGAGAGAATCAAGTATATAGCAATTTTCCCTACTGTGTGTAATGCTGTTACTATGGGAGAAAGTCTGCAATTGCTGCAGAGTTTTTTGGTTCAATCTAATGGTCAAGTAAACACTTGCTAATCAGCAAATCTGAAATTCTGCTGTATCCATTTTGAATTCAGGCTTTGTTGAATTACTTTGGAAAACAGCCGCACATTTCCTATAAAAAAGATTCACTTTTCTCTGGGAGATCTATTTCTGTGCTCCAATGATTAGAAGAAATAGAAATATTTAATTTCTACTGATGATAAAAGGCTATAGGATGTCTTGCACTCAAAGATAGCTGTTCTTTTTAAAGAAAAAGGATAATTAAGTGGATTTATGGAATTGGGAAATCAACAGGGAAGTGTCTATTCTAGAAATACTTTTCACTTTCAAATTCATGATAAATTGTTCCTGATCACACAGAAAATGCTTGAATGTCAAAAATAAAGTATTTGACAGGGGAGAGAAACAATGGATGATGATCAAAGCATGGCTCCATTGCTCATCACAGGCAGAGGAATCTTTTAAGATTATTTTATTATTTTAAATTGTCAGATATTCTACAGTTCAAGAAACTTCAGTGAAGGTAAGACAGAATGAAACTGGGGAAAAGGGAAATTTGGCAGTGGGAAACGTGCAAATAATGGGATTAAGAGAGCATCTCACCAAGATTAGGTCACTGGGAGAACAGCAAAGTACATTGGTGTCAACATTTATTTGACTTGGAATTGTGTAAGAGAACTGAAACTTAGCAAGAATAAAGAAAAGGTTATAGTGAATACACTTTTTCACATCTATTAGAGACCAAGGGAGAAATGTGAACATACAGTTCCTTGGCAAGGTGAAATATTTGGAATCTAAAAACTCATACTATTTTAAGAAACATTCAGTCTTCTACCAATATAGAGGGGACAGTGGGAGATGGCATGGTGGCTTTTGCGAGATACTCATATAAAGATGAGATCAGTTTACAGCATCTGCTTGCCTAAAAACAGCCAGTATCTCTCTGGTTGACAAACAGCAACATTTCTCATAGCTGGGCAGCAGCAGATGATCCTACAAAACTCTGGTTTGGAGATCTTGGAAAGCACAAGTGGATTTCTGCCATTGGAACAGTGTGTGGGTCCCACCAACACAAGCTGATAATCATTCCACTATGAGAAGAGAAAAGTTTACTCTGACTTCTTGCAAGTCAGATGGAGAAGCCCTCTACAAAAAGAGATTGTTTGGTTTGCTTCACTCTGAGAACGGCAACTGATACAAGCTCCAGTCTGAAAATGGGAGATAAAAAACCTTAACGTTCTCACCCGATAACAAGTGTCTAAATTGAATGTAGATCTCAACAGTTTATCTAAATGTCTTCAATTTAAGTCTGATTAAAGATTTTTTTTACATAAGGGCAATGTTACTGAAGGCCAAAAATTTGTAACTGTGAATTCAAACAAGAAAGGACAGAAATAAGATATAAAAGATATTCTTCCTCAGTTTTACTTTGAATGATGGCTTAGATTGGTAGCTAAAACCAGAAGGAGTTTGGTCTAGCCTCCATCAGGTGTTTGAATATTTCATCTTGATTGAAATTATAAGTTTCTTAATGCCCTCATCTTCCCCTGTAGTAATTTATTTAGATATCTATTTTGAAGTCACTGAAAATTTAAAAATTAGAACTAAGACCTTGATCATGTCTCTCTGTGATATAAGGGACCAGTGCACAAAACAGAAGAAATGTTTAGATGTGTTTGTGACAGACTTTGTCAAAAAAGCAGAGGTATTAAAAGCATTCTGTAATCTCATTGTCATGGGGTAGCTTTGGTTGGGATTTCTGGTGCAGAAATAAGGAGGTGAAGCCAGAAATGAGGTACCCAAAAGGAGGTATTACAGTTTCTGCCTCCAGAACTCATAAAACCAAGAGAGTTTCTAAAGACTTTCTCTTTTAGACTTACAGCTTTCAGAGAGAAGAAATCGCTCTGCCCCTCCGTGCTGTCTGGTGAGGTACGCCCAGGCCACGTGACTGGGCTTGTGGCTGAGATGGCACAGAGGGGGACGGGAGAGGGGGAGCTCATGCCAGCCTTTCAGTCCATCACGGCAGCCGCAGACGAGGAAAACCAGGTGGACTTCACTTGGCTCCAGCATAGCAGAAAAAAAACTTTGTTCTGTTGCCCCAGGCCGAGGTGACTCAGCTCTGCTGGCCCCACTGGGCTAGTCCAGGCCAGCTCCATGGCACAGCCCGGCTTGGAAGAAAGCTCGGGCCGGGCCCCCTGCGACTCAGACACAGCTTGGATGGAGAGCAGCACAGCTGGGCTCCTCTCCCTCAGCTCGGGCACTGGGAATGTTACACTCAAACAGCGTGGGCAGAGGTGATGTGACCATCGCTTAACTGAAAGACAAATTAACCTTTTCAATATCAAGATGGAACTTGAAAACATCTGTTTTCCCCCACACAGAAAGAGAAAGAATGAAGATACCTACAAAAGGTACAACATTAAGACTCCAAGTTAATGAATGAAGCAAGGCCTTGATGCCTGAAGGCAACAGCCTATATCCAGAGAAGGAAGAGATGAGGAGTGCCTAAACTTTAAGGCTGAAGCTTTTCTTGTGAAGACATGCTGACAAACTTGGCTATAATATGCCCTGTAATATATGAACAATGGTCTAAAAGAGTGAAAAAGGGGGATGTAATGTTCTAGCTACAGCCAGTGGACTAAGACTCCTGTGTAAATATTCCTTGCCCCGGGAATTGTAGAAGACTTGTGTTGCCAAAAAGGAGAAAAGGGGATTTAGTTGCTGCTGTAGTAGAACTGCTCATTCTCAAAAAAGTACCTCAGTGACCATCATATGCCCACTGTAGTGGTCCTGGGAAAGCTACTAAAGTGGGAGGGATTTTCCAGAACAAGGAGATCTTTTCCTTCTGGGTGGCTGCTTGTATTGAGGCTGAAAACCATAGGAACTGTACTTCTTAAGGGGAAGATCAACATAGTAAAGCAAGAGAAAACTTCACTCCCTACATGAACTGAGAAAAGATTATTCCAGAAGTGGTAAACTAACTAAAAGTCGAAGTGTTGTCTTTTTGTATGGTCAGTGGGAAAGAAATGGAGAGTGGAGGGGGGGGGGGGTTGGGGGGGAAGAAGGGTGTTCTAAAGGTTTTGATCTGATTCCTGATTTTTTTTTTTTTAAGGACTGTTAATAAATTCTCTTTATATTCCTTAAAGTGTGAACCTACCTTGCCTACTATTAATCTTTATCTCACACCAAAAATCAAATAGATTTTGGTAAATGTGCTGGCATTTAGCCAGGAACTAAAATAAGCAAATCTAAACCACTACACAATAGGTGTTTCCACCCAGTTTCCCAAACCACAAACTGCAACACTCATTCAGGAGGATACTCAATGGCACCAACCATGCAAATCCATGTGGAAAGGGAAACTGTAGCCAAAGAAGGCTTTTTCTTTTGTTTTTCTGCATTCAAAGAGAGCAAATAGGTCTTCAGAGTGACTCAGAGAATTCTGTGCTTAGGTGCACTGAAACACTCCCTGCACAGGCCTTTGCAAGATGCTTATGTGGAGATTAATCATTTGGAGCTCAGCTTTATCACTGGATTATGATCTCACATCAAGAGATCAAAGAGATGGTACACAGCAGTCTAGGAGCCAAAAGGCTGTCTAAAAAAAGTAATTTAAATCTAAAAAAACGGAACAGGATATAAAGACAAATTCAAAATATATATGATTTGGGAGGTTGTGATCTAACAATTTAGTGTCAATAAGAGCTGTAAGATCAATGTTAGAAAATAGTCTGTGTGTAAGAATTCCAATACATTTGTTTACATACGATGCACAGGTGTAAAAGGACTACATTCATGTGTGCTGCAAATATTGATTATAGTACGAGACCACTGGATCTGTGCTCTTCTGGAAGTCTTTTCAAATGTATGTAACCCTCTTTTAAAATAACAAAGGGAACAAACACAGTTACAAATGGTGTACCTATTTGATTTAGTGAATACAGTGATCTTATTTAAATTTATGCGTTTGCATACTATAGGGTGCAAGGGAATATATTTTTGGTTTATATTTTGAATTTCAGGAAATAAATTTCAGGAAATGAATTTCAGACTCTCTGGAAAACAGAATATTTCTTAACATAAAATATTGTGAGACGACTGTTCATAAATTAAAAATATTGATTTTTATATAATACCTCCACACTGTTTCACATTCTTGAAAATTATAAGACCTTTCGATTAATTAGTGCACAAATCAGTTTAAATATTTTTTCCTTAAAATTAATACAAGTTAATATATAATTTAGAGACAGAATCAAGGAATATTGCACTTTCAGTTTATTATCTTTACCTATGTACTAAAATATAGGCAACAGAAGCACTCATATCTGATTCCTGTTGCCATGACAATGGCTTTAGTCTCTGTTTTGTGCTTGGAAGGGCTTGCTTGCTTTCTCCAAGCTTGATGCTCAGCTTGCTCCAAATTCCTTACATGAAGAAAGATAAGATAAGGCTAATAGAAGACTAACAACAAACAAGATAAGAAAACGTGTGATTGTAAGTATGCCTTCAAATACAATTGAGGGAAAGTTATGAATGCAGGATTTCTTTAAGCAAAGGCCTGCACATGGCCAAGCTTGTCTGACTAGACATCTCTGTTTTTGTAAGAAAACTAATACAGTTCAGAAGAGGATGTGTGAGTTTTGATACAGTTTTCACCATAATTTTGGACGTGATGAGGTTTGTGTATGAAGCCAGCAGGTCAAAATAAAATGTCATTTACATTCCTGAAGCTGTAAATTCAGTGTCTTGTCACTTCAGACAACAGACAGATTTGCTATTCCTGCTAATTTTCTCCATTGCTCACTATTTAAATATTTCTGTTCATCTGCACAAACAATCTTGTATTGCATAATCACTGCATCTGACAAAAACACATCCACAATTATTTCCATGCTGTTTACTCCAAGGCTGTAAATGTGATTGTGAGTTTAGGAGAGAATCTGTCACCATTTTGTCTTTGTTGCCTTAAGAGTTTTTATTTCAGAGTCCTTTATCTTTTAGCATGTAGTGTAACATTTCACTGGCAGAAGTCTCAGAGTCTTCTCAATAGTAGCATTCAGTACATGGAACATCATTTCTGACCTTTCAGTAGCAAATAATGGGAATTCTTGAAGTTGTGGACCACATCCACATCTTGTCTGTTACCAGTTATTCTACTAGCATGAAAAGACTACTATCCAACTTTTTATTTTTAGTTGCCAAAGCTTGCATAAGAAAGTTTTAGAAGTTAAACCACCTATGTAAAACATTTTCATCTAGTTTAGGTATAAAGCATCCTAGAAATTGTTTGAGAGTTTAATAAACTGTTCTTGCAGCTATCACCATGAGACACTGGATTCACAGAGAGGATATGTTGTGTAAAAACAATGCTATTTACCTTCTGTTCACTTCCAACAGAAACAGAAGAATCTGGCTTCCAAATCAGTTTTATATTGCTGTATCTGATTGCCTCTATGGAAAAATATAGCTAAAACCTATAGCTTGCCATAATAAAGCCAGAAAGGCCCTGTGCATGATCATCATAGCCACTTACATTACTTGCATTGTAATGAGTCCGTTCTGGTTCAAATAAAGTTGGGAGCATTTGGCATATCCATTCAGTGTCCTGCAAACCACTTTGTCATTTCCTGTGTTGGGAAAATAGTATGTTGGGATGGCTAGTTATATTTTTCTCTCCAAAATTTATGCTGATGTAATCAGTTAGAAACTGTGGAAAGGAACATGCTGCCCCTCAAGGAAATGAAAGACTGATACCATTGGTCTTTTAGCATGAAGGTTTTCTTGGTTTCCCCTAAGTTTAGATGTGTTATCTCTTACAGATCCTAATCTTTCAAGATGATGCAGCCTCCATTGCTGTCTTTACAAGCAGTGTAAAATTTATGTGCTGACAGTGACAGCTCTGCTGGAGGTTGCACTATGGAGTTGGGTCATTATGGAAGTGGCCTAGGGAAAATATGTCTGCTTTTCCTCACCCTAAAGAGAGTACATTCTGCAGTTTGGGTTTTTTTGTGAGAAGCTACAGGTTACTTTCCAGAGGGCTCCTTCAGTTTGATATTCACATCAGTCAGTAATAAATATAAATTGTAAGTGTTCACCTATTTCAACCAATCCTTTGCAATATTAAGATTCTCTAGCTGCAGACTGACAAGACTGTCTGAACTGGTCTTGAAACAGAAATGTGGTATTTAATTTCCTCTCAAAACACTTGATGGCATTTCTAGGGATTCACGAGTGGACACTCAACTGTAAGGGCTGTAGGGGTAAGTAAACTGTACAACCCTAGAATTCAGTTTAGCTGTCTCATAAACCTAATTCTCGCTATTCATTCTGCTTTTCTGTGCGCTTTACAGTAATTCTGCTAATCTCATTTATGGATACCAAAGGAAATCACATTATAAAACTGACTTAGTGTTTTCCAAAGGAATGTTTTTTATCAAGAAACAATATCTTTCTATTATACATTAGATGCAGAATATATTTTTAGATTTTATGAAGAACTAATTTTTGATGCAAGTAATAATTATCTAATAAACATTCTTATACAGTTATTAATTTACATTAAGATAAGCAAGGCAACAGAAATGCCACACTAAGAGAAAGCTGGTTTTCCATGAGCCAGTAGTGTAAGGAGAAAGGAGGTTTGACTGCGAATTTTAATGTTCCTACTCTTCACATGAATAAAATACCACCCCTATTCCAGTACACAAAGTTCTAACATCTCTGTCGGCCTGTCTGGTACCAGAAAGCAGCTATACAGAACTTGGGAAGCATTGATGATTTCACAGATTCAATTGGTTCTTCTCTTTCTTGGCATATCCTACCTTCCAAAACAGAGTAGCTTTTGGCTTTGCAGAATCAGATGTGTATTGACATCTATTGCAAACATTAGTTGGGTTTTTTTTCTTATTGCCTCTGTAAATAATACCTATTAATATTAAGCTGTTAGACAATGGAGCTTTAATTTTTTGTCAGTTCAAGTTAGAATATTGCCTGTTGTAGATGGCAAACCACATCTGTTCCTTAGCTGGGAATACACAGGATTGTTGTTGGGTTGCAGGGGAAAAGGGGTAACATAATAAACAAATATGCACAAGTAACACAACTGTAGGAGGCATTCTGGCTCAAATGGCTGGGTCAGAGATCCAGATTTGTAAATTTCCCTACATCAAGATGAAAATGCAAAAGAGATACTTGTCTCATGAATATTTTTCTGGGATTGAAGTCTCAAAATACATAAAATTAAAAAATGTGAATGATGTCTGGAAGTTTCTACTTTGTTTTGTCTTGTGGCTGTTGAAAACAATGAAACACAAAATATTACATGAGTAAGACTCGAAATAAGAGCCGGTTTTATGGCTCTTAGGAAGGTTTTTTATTCAATATTGATGCATTATTGAAAACTCTGTTCTATGACAGTTTATGCTGGTCAGCATGATGGTGATGGTGAAATACAGTAGGTAGAAGATATGTATCAGAAAATGAATGTAAGCTAAAATAAATTTATAAATCTATTATATTTGTATGTATTTACAAGACTCTCCTCTTCAGCACCCCAAGTATCACTTGGCTATCATCTATATTTACTATAATTTTTGCTGATGTGACATGGATTGCTGAGATTTGCACTTGTTTATCCAATATGAGTGGAATTTTTGTGTTATAGGTTCTTGAATGTTTGAGACTGAGGCAATGACAGAACCTGATTTTGGGACATTAAGAAATATATAATGGATAATTCTTGTTTACCTTCTACTACACTGGTGAGTGGGATTTTTCTGCCATAGGAAAAAGTGACAAAATATGGCTAATCTCTGGTGCCAAAGGGGCTCCACCCAGATGGGTCCAGTGCCCATCACTTGTCTTTGTTTTTAGATCTGATAGTCTGCTTGAGTAGTGATGAAAAATTATTCTCTAGTACACTCAAATGTGGATGACTTCTTCAAGTGGCTTTCTCTTAGCTGCTACTGAACACAGTTATTCCTGACTTGCTGGGGACACGATTAACACCCAAAAGTGAGCTGCTGGATACCAGCATGGGATCAGCTGCCTAGATGGCTGGTCTGCTTTTTTCTACAGAGTATGCATGATTAAAAATTGGCACCTTGTACCGTGACATCTTTAGTTCTCCTTAGATACTTAGATATTTGCCTGAAACTCACTCTATCATCAGTACTGCAATTGATGCCATACTTTTTCTGTTTACTTTAGGTTTTCCTAGTTTTTAAATGCTATTTCGTAGTAGTTCTTTTTTTCTCCACAGTTTTATAATTGTCACGAGTCTGTTGTAATCGATCAGATCAAGAATAAGATGAAGCCGTTGAAGATATGCTAGATAGCATCAACAAGTACCTGTCTTTTTGCCACAAAAAGTCCCCCAATATCAATTTTTTGGGAGGCTGAGAGCAATCCATAACTTCTAACAAAAGTAGTTTAACACCAGTAAACTACTGGCTCTACCTAGGAGACTTTGGGATCTTCTCTGATGTGAATGATCACTAAAAGCAAGAAAACAAAAAGAATAGCTGCTCTCTCTTTAGAGATGTTCACAGTATTTACATTTATAACTTACCTTTCTGTCTTTCTTCCTCAGAGTCCCAACTCCAGATTCTTGGACTAAGAGGAAGTGGTTGGGAAATCTATCAATTTATAGTTCTGTATACATTGGAAATAAGAGCAGGAGGCTTGGATTGCTCAATGATAAGAGTACAAAACTCTCTGCTCAACAGTATCTGCACACTTGTATCCACAGCACTAATGCATATAAATGGATACAAATGCAAGGTAAGGTTTATTTTACCAGTAAGAAAAAAGCACAGAGACTGTTGTATATACATTTATCTTCCTGTTTCCTGGAAGTCTTACCATCTTCAGATCCTCCAAAAGGCGTCTGTGCACTTGTCTTGTCTGTTATAAAAGCTACCAACAGCAGTTAACTTCTCCTTTAGAAAACAAAATAGAACTACAATAGTCTTTCTCTTCTATTTTATCACCCCTCTTGTCCTTCCACAAGATTTTCTCTTAACCATTTATTTCTAACAAGATGGGAAGAAGTTATTTTGATTTCTTTTTCCTTTTCTTTCTCTCCTGTTTCTTTCAAACTCTGTGTTTATCATTAGACAAGACCTGTATGTTCAAAATGAAAAGATCCCAGTACCAAATTAATCATATTCAGAAATTATTCCAGGGCAGTTCTATTTCTGTTACAGTCATGACTGGTTGTTTCTGAGTTCACCCTTTTAGAGTCATAAATAAGCAATAACACTTGTCTATGATTGATCTATAACCTAGCAAAACATATCTGCTAATGTATTTTTAGGCATCTAGCTAGCAATTAGTCTCAGGAAAAGATCTGAAAGAAGAGAAAGGGTAATACCTTATTTATAATATGAAACATTCATTAGTTTTCCCAAAGGCTTCCTGCATAATTCATATCAATATTTGAATCACCTGACCAACCAAGAGACTGCAAAGCTAATGGTTTTTGTGATAATGCACTGACTTCCCTGTATGCAGATTAAAGTTTGATGGAATTGATCTCTTCTGATTGTAATTTGTTTGAAAGATTTTCTTTTCAACTAGCTCTTCTGGTATAAGAAGTTCTCTGGATTGTCTTGAAAAGGAAATCACCTTTCCCTCATTTTTCTGATTTGGTGTTATTCCTCTGATATTTAAATATTTTGATTTGAATTTTCTTGGCTTTCAGTAGCTTTAGGCCTGCATGAAGATTAAAACCCTATAGGTTTTTCCATAGTCCTTCGATATCTTTGAGACTACAGTCTCTTCTGTGAAACAATTCTGGCATTTTCTGTAACATATTGTCCAAACTTCAAGCAATGTTTCAACAATTTTAGTAGACTTGATCTATCTTCCCTCAAACACATCTTCTCTTTTGATATGCAAATGCCTATATTCAGAAACATGTCTTTAATTCTGGACATGTATATCTACTGAAGTTTTTTCTTTAATTTTTATGGGTTTATCTTCTTTTGGCACCAAACATACTTTTCAGGATTAGGCGTTGCAATATATTGATACCTGAAGGATTTTTTCTGCTTTTCTCCTGAATATTTCTTACACTGTTCCCTACATTCACAAGTATCAGCATGCATACTTGTGATGCCTTGGGTGATAGTTTAGCCTGGTTTCATGGTGTTTAGCAGGCCGGTAGACTAAACACCCCTGAAACCGCGTAGAGTTAGAAGACCAAACACCCTGTTTTCATGAGCCCTCAAAGTCTCCTAGTAGGACAGATTTTGTAAACTAGAAGTTAGCCCACCCAGGCCCCTTATTGGCCCCTCCTGGCAGATCTGCTAATGTGTAGAGTCTTTAATTGTATACTCTATTGGGGGGTCGGGGCTTTTGCGACGCGTTCTACCTGGACGGCAGAAGCCATCGAACGGGATCCTATTAAAATACCGAGGTAAACAACCCCCAACCCTCTAACCGTGTCTGAGCCTTTATTTCCTAAGACCAGAAAAAGGCATCAATATATACAGGAGACAAGACAAATGGACTGGGAAATGAATTTCAGAACATGGAAACTTATATATGCATGTAAAATTATGGGGTATAAAGTAGCTCTTACTGAAAAAAATTACACATCTCTGAAAAGGTCAGATTCAGTGCTCAGTGGCAGATAAGAAGAAAATCACAGCACTGGACTTTATTTTTAAAAGGAAAGACAAGGCTAAAAAACAAACCACACAAAAACACACCAGAAAATATTCATGAGAATTTTCACAAATCAACAGTATGTCCCTGTATTTAATAATTTAATATTGTCAGTAGTTCTAACTATTTAATCTTTCAAATATTATAGTAGAACTAGAAAATGTAATGGATGCAGAACAGGGAAGATTAGAATGGCTTCTATATAAGGGAAGAATGAAAAGCTGAGACCCACCACCACAAACAAAAAAAAACCAACAACAACAACAAAAAAAAACCAAACCCAAAACTAAACAAACAGCAACAACAACAACAACAAAAAAGGTGAAATAACTTCACAAAGATGTCAGCAAAATTCAGAAAGGAATCTGGTGGCTGTTTAAAACAGGACCCTGAGCAAACCCATAGTTCTGGAAATCCCTGAGGCTTATGTTTTAGGAAGACAGGAGGGTAAAGTTGGATAAGGAGTATTTAATAGTGGTCCTGTACTAGTATTCTTGTTAAAAATAATGTATTTGTCACTGTTTGTTATACCACTTACAGTCCAAATCTGACCAATCTAATCAATTATTGTGCAAAGTTGTTTACACAATATGTAAATAGTTTATTTCTTTCCCCAGACCACGGTATGACTATTCTTATCAATAGCATCCATTTATGCAGAATTATGCAAAATAATTCTCAGTCAACAATCTACTGAAATGGTGGTTGTAAGAAAATAGGTGTAGTACAGATACATGAATAAAAATTCATAGGTAAACAGAAGAGAAATTGTGCAGTGTAACCACATTATGCATCAGGTCAGTCAACCTCACCCAGCTGCCCACCGAAGTTTGGAATAAGTACAAACAATAGTTTGGAGAACAAAGATACTGCTCCTGATACCTCTGAATCTTTGGTGTAAAGAAAATGAAACACCTAAAAATGCAGAAAAAAGAAAAAGCGGTTATTTTTAATGCCTGAAAGAAGGAATGGTTGTTTTTCCCCTCCTCCTGTTTCTGACTATTAATAATTTTAACCTTAGAAACTTGAAAACTATCATCTGAAAAAAAACCAATATGTTTTTCTTGAGTCCTCAGAGATGCCCTTAAGTCTTACTAGGTAGCTTAACTTATTTAGCTTTGGCAACAGAGGCAGTTTAGACTAACACAGGATTTCTTCCTTTGTCTTTGTCTTTGCCTTGACATGAACATCTTTCTCTAGCCCATCTGTATGTCATAATTCAGGACTCCCATGCCTTTTAAACCCACGTGTCGTGAATCCATGCATCTCCCCATTCCTCAACTGGTGTGTCTGGTATGTAATCAGCAATTATTAAAAAACTGAGCTTATTCACATGATAGAGACACCTGGTCATGTCAAGATGAGGACAAGAGCCCCTTGGAAAAGCTAATGACGGGGAAGGGGCTGGAGCCTTCCCATGATATTCACTCAGCCTTCCCAAAACAGTCATCAGATTTGTGTCCTACTCTCTTTCCGCATGCTTGGGAAGAACACTGGTGCAAAGTGGGCCAAAAGCCAAGCTGTTTTGGCAGTAGCAGTTTATCACACAATGAAAAGAAATCCATATGGCCTTTTATATATTTTATCTGGAATATAGCCATGACCTGATAAAACATGGAATACATGGCACTGGCACATTGCAGCAGCATACTCCTACTCTGTTTGCCAAGGTCATGGATGAAAATATTTAAATACCATCCGTTCTAATGCCAAAACTTGAAAAATTCCCTAATTGCCTTTCTCCAGAGCACTAGCTCTTCTTTCATCAGAGCTCCTTGCCATCCCCCTTTCAGGCAGTTTCTCAACCATTTTTTTTAAGTTCATATATGAATTCCCAGTGCTCACAAACTTTGTGTATTTTCAGGCTGTTTAATTTCATCTATTAAAGATGTTTATACACCGCTATTTATTTTTCTGTCCCCAAATGATGAGAAAAGCTTCTTCGTGGTATATTAAGCAACAAGACTGCTATGCTGCTTGAGCACGCATGTCAAGGGATTTAACTAAACTTAATATAACCCATTAGTAATTGCTAAAAATCTTCACTAGTAAGGCAAAAGAAAGAAGATAAAAAAAGCCACTCCTCTATTCTTCAAATGAGAGGAAATTCACAAAATGTAGTTCATTATGGTTAATGAAGTTACCTACTTGCCACAGAGTAGTCAAGATTAGGGATTGGGATATCAAAAGCCCAGTGCTTAGAACATTTGAATAATTCTGTGGGTAAACCTGAGTGAACAGAATTTAATCTCTTCCATCCCCCTACTGGCACATGAACTCTGCAGTGTCTTGGGGCACAAAACAAAGCTGGCACAGAAGAGAGAGGCAGATTCCCTCTCCACCTCATCCAGTGAAACAGACCCATGGCATCAGCGCATGAAAAAAAAAATGTTACGAGTGACTGAAGTGATCCTGGTAGGCTTGGAGGGATTTGGGGGGTAAAATCCTTTCAAAATTGGTACAATAGTCTGAATTTATGGTATTTCTTAGTCACTGTCTTAGCAGCTATGTTATAGCTCTACATATGGTCAGCAATCTATATTTGTCTGTAGATGAGAATCTGCAGCACCTGTGTAGTTGATTTTGTAACAAGGACTTGTTTATATGAGAACTTTCACATTTATCCCTTCATTTTGCTTTACAGGTCCAGCATACTAAATATGATTTTTGTGTTTGGTAAACCTTTTACTAAAATTTGTTGAAAGTCGGTGAAAGTTAAATACAAAAGCTGCAACTATATTCTGAATGACTCTATCTTTCTCACTTGTGCTTTACAGAGCAAAATTCCCTTGGAAAAATGTAGATCTTGAACTAGGGCACTAACAAAGGGTGATTTCATCATGTATTCCCAAAAGACCTTGAGGTGAAGTTCAGACACATTTCAAGTAATTGCCTGGCACAGATACTGTGCTACTTGGTTAAAATATAACTTCTGTAGCAAATAAACAGATCACAGACTTTTACATCTATTATTTCTGTGTGCCTTCTACAGAAAAATAATCCTTTGTTGCTGATTTTCTATCCCTTTTTGCCAGAAGCTTACACCTTCTAACCTAAGTGATATGTTTTAACCCACTTTAATGCAGCACATGGGAACACAACTCCTACAGCTAGGAGGGAAATATCTTGTATTGATGGAGATGTTTGGGGTTTTTCTATTCACAGGAAACAGGGTAGAAGCCAGCACGCTTACAAATAAAATTGACTTCCGCGTACTTCTGAGGAGAAGGTGCTGTAGAGGTTTTGAAAATATCACCATTTCATAAATGTGCAACATAAGCACAAAAATTAACTTTAATTTTCCCATTAGGAAGAGAAGAACAAGTTCAAGACTGGTTAGATATTAAACAATGAATTAATGGAGACTATTTGAAGAAGGGAAGACCTTGTAAATGAAAGTCATATGAGAAAGGAAACAGATTAGTCTTCATATTAATGTTTCTGTTCAATATCATTCAAATATTTGTCAATCATTTAATAAAGGACCACGAGCCCCAGTCTGAAATCCATGGAATAATGAATGGCTTTGTGTAAAACACTAAACACAAAGAAATATCTCTTTCTGTGCACATATGTATAAACATGTAGAGATGTAGTTATAAGCAAAATCATGCCAGAACCTTCTCAGCTTTGGCTGGTAGCTGTGCAGTTTGTGCTGAAAATAGTGCCTTGAAAACTGGGGGATTCTTCTGTGCTTAGATGGAAGTCTTCAAATTAGAGTGCAAGTTATTGGTAAAATCCAAACTGAACATTTTGTAGGAGGAATGTGTAGGAGGCTGGTTGCATCCTATCTTACATAAAGGGTGATCATTTTTTATTAAGAGCTATTTCTTCTAAGGTTTGAATGGAAAATCAGTTTATGTTCTGCTCCAATTAATAGAAACTGATTTTAAAATCAGAATCCCAACTTTTAAAAAATTTACCAATATTTTGTGCGAGAAGGTAAAAAATTTATTTTTAAAGCAGACATATTTTACATTAAATAATATGCTTGAACAAAAAAATAGATTCTTACCGAGAAATTTGCTGAAGCAAAAAACATAAGTACTTCTTATGGACATTTTATAAGATCAGACCTATTGCCTTATAAGGACACGTGAACATAATTTTTTCTATCTTGTGTAAAGGAATTCCTCTAGCAGAGTGGGCCATTGGCTCTCTAAGCCCCAAAATAAGTGTGATTTAAAAAGATATATTAGAACAATCAAATTTCACTGATTTCAACTCGACATTTAAGTGATAATTTGAATTTACTGACAAACTTGTCTCATAGCTTATGAAGGAGATAATATTCCCTAGATCTTTGTTAAAGAGATTGCTCACTCTAGAGAAGAGAATTATCTTCTTTCTTATTTCCACAAGTATTTGAAATAAAAAAATACACCACTCAAAAAGAGTTCTTAAGGAAGACACATCTTCATGATTATTCAGCAATCTAGATAACATGTAATTGTTTTCCTACCTAGCAGCTTTCAGTCTGGAAAGAAGCAGACAATTTCTATTTATTTCAATTTAATCATGGTTGTTTAATGTGGTTGTTTTTAAAAAGCTGTTAGTTTTTATTGTGTATCCAAAACCAATGTACAAAAGACCAAAGATAATTTGCAGAGAAATATGTTGGACACATTTTCTCCTTATGAAGGAACTGATGGGAGTTGCTGATGTCCCAGGTGAGATCCTTCTATGTTGCAGCCAGCAGGGTGGAACCCTGGGAAATTCATGAACCTTTTAGTGCACAGCACTGAGATCGGTGCAGCACCAGCTGATATCCCTGCCTAAAGATGGTAACTTGCGCTTCACTACCCACTTCAAAGTTAAAGAGTTTCTACAAGAGCAAGGGGATTGGCTGCATCCACAATTGGGTGGTTTGAGTGCAGAAATTTTTGTCCTGGTTTCAGACATGAAGATTAGCCTGCAGAAGACGAAGTGCTAGAAACACTGGGCAACTGCTGAAACCCACAGGGCAATGAAATGGAGCCAGAACAAAAGGCTAAAGAGCTCAATAACCATAAAATGCATGGAGGTAGGGAGGATGGAAAAGTATTACTGGTGAGGCTTTCTATATCTGCAAGAATCAAAAAATATTTTGATTATTAATCATATTTCTACCAAATGGCTAAATCTGATACACAGCACTTAAATCCAACAGGAAGCTAGCTTAGGCCAAAGAATAAGTCTGAATAGTTTTTAATTTCATCTAACAGTAAAGACTTTGGGCGTGTTGTATTTAAAAATAATGAAACTGAAAAAAGGCAGTGATTTTATTTAAGAATTAAGAGATGATCAATGACCTAGAGAGAGGACCCAGCCTTGATTAGGTGTGAAACAAAAGAACTGGGGGAGGGGAAAAGAAGTGAAAGAAAAACCCAAAAAATCCCAGTCTGGTTTTTGACAAAGAAATAGTCCAGACCAGAATGAAGTATATAAAATGTGGGCATCATTCCAGAGCAACAATAATTATTTAAATAAATAAATAAACCTGAAATATCTCATGCAAATGAACCTAATTTAGAAAGACAGAGCTCTAACAAATGCTCAGGAGGATACTGGAGCCAAGACAAATCTCAGCTTGTAAATTTTGCAAGAAACTTAATTACATAATTTTGCAAGAGTTTGCAAGGGCTTGCATAAAATGCACAAAATTGTGAATACCCAATAACACCACAGTCAAATTCTCCATAAATACCTGAAAGGAAATGGTTATTAAATGATTTTAAGCTGCACACTGATGTACAAAAGAGCGTGCTGCCAGAAGTGGTACTTATTAATAATAGTGACACAAACAGGCCTGTGTATCACACAGCTAATTCTATAAAGCAAAGCATACAGAGGACAAAAATCTCCCCAAGAGAAGAAAGCCTAGGAGTAACAGGGAGTACAGTTGCAGCCATCAGTAATACTTTGCTCCAGCAAATATCCCTTGGAGTAATATGCTTCGTAAGAAGTATATCTAATCTATCTGCTCAGCACAATGATCTGAGAATGCTGCTCTGGACTGTGAGCACTAAATGAAAGCCTTGCCACAAAATGAAAGAAGCTGAAGAAGTTACTTGAGAAAGCAGCACTGGACAGGAACAACACCAGGAAGAACAATTTCAGTTATCTACAGATGACTCCAAAGGGAGTATTAGCACAATCCTCTTTTCAGTAGTGTGAAAAATTTTGCTTAAAACTGCAGACCATTTGTTTGTGTGTGAGGCAAGTGACAGAAATGAGGCATCTTCAATGCAGAGGAACTCTCTAAATATATAAGGCTTTCAGCCTATTTGGGAGGCAAGCGTTACCTGAAATGGAACAAATATCTCAAACTATTATCGCCAATAGGGGTCTTGGAGAGTGGCTGTCTTACCCTTCTCTATTTTCTCCTCAAGAAAAAATGGAAAGGGCTTGTTGTTGGTTTTTGCATCTTTACAGGCTGAAAATCAATGAGTACAAAAGCATTCAATATGTAAGTGCTTCCCAACTACTTCATTGGAAGCCTCTTTCCATCTCTGAAAATTCCTCCTAGTCCATGGTATATCATTTATTGCAAATATTATAATTTAAAATATCAGAAAGGATACACTCAGGAGAAGCTGGAGCCCTTGGGAGTATGGGTTATACACTGGAAAAAAGTCCAAATACAATATTGGATAACTTGTTTAGTAGAAATAAAAAAGACCATAATCTTAGTCTCACAGACTTCACATTGTATTGGGAAATCATCCTCTACAGTAAAGCAAATATAAATTTATTTAGATTTATTGTTTCACATTTCTGTGTGAAAATATTCTCATGTCCCAGACCATACCAATAACTGGGAGAAGGTGGAGTGCAACTTACTGTCTACAGAACTCATCACAGCAGAGATCAGCAGTGGTGAAGTGATTAAGTTCACACCTATGTCTTCAGCTACCAAATGCTTTGAAACTCAGAAACATTTAACATCAATGAGCAGTGTGTATCATCTGATATCTTCGTGAGAATAGAAATACACCTAATTTTATCAACAAATGACATAAGGGACTCTCAGAAGTGTGTATAGGAATTGGAGGAAATCTTAGCCAAAGAAATCATAGTCTGGAATCGTGTGAAAGCAGGACACAGAGACAAATTATTCTCTGGGTGAGGAACACAGCCATTCCAATGAAATAAGGCACATATTGCTCTGGGTTTGAAATGCGCTATAAATGGATCTACACTGCCAGAATTAAGATGACTGGCACACTTTAGGATATATATCTGTGCTAGCACTAAACCAGATAATTTTGGAGCAGTGTAGGAGAGAAGTAGACTGAGATTTCAGGGTGAAGAGACTCACATACTGAGCAGGTCACTCAAATTACTGACAGTTTTGCACTGAAAGGAAAAATCTCATAACAGAATCAGGTAGATTAAGGCTTGTAGGGGCATGCCTCCTTGTACATCAATTACATCTTCACATTCAATGTGGGCATAGGATAAATGGATAAATGGTATAAAGGCATTAAATGAAAGCACCTAGTTCTAGACAAAAGAAATAGTAAGAAAAGCCTGAACAAATAAAATCAGTAGGGTGATGCAAGAGGGATTAGGGTCTGAATGTAGGCAGGATCACAAAATGTAGTGATTTAAAAAGAAGGGGAAGGCAGAACAAAATGTTTTGAAGGGAAAAAACTGGTGCAAATTTCAAAAAGACATGGTCAAATCAGGGTTTTGCTGTACAAGAGGTTTTTTGGGGTTTTTTTTAAGTGTGGAATTAAAGGAAACAAGTGTAGATAACCACATGAGCTCTCAGCAACGTAACTGTAACCAAGCTGTGTAGTGTGAAAAACTGGCTGTGAACTTTCTTTGGGCACAATCTCTTCATTCAAAATCCTTTGTCTAAAAGCCTGTGGGTTTCCACAAAAATGAGATGATTTCTAGCATAACCCAAAGACAAGGTGGATCCAGAACTTTATTCATGTGCAATAATGAGTAAAAAAAGAATAAAGTGCCCATCTCAGACTTTTGCAATGCAGTAAGATGAAGAATTCATAGAGGAATACCTTCAAATGGAGCAAGGTCAGAGGTACAAAGCTTTCAGTAATCTCAAAAGAATCCAAAATTTTATCCACCCCTTCCCCTACTTGCTTGACATTTTAATGGTAAAAAATATCTAGCTGGTTTCCAGGTGCATATTCTAGGAGGGAAAAATGAGCATGCTAGTTTGATCAGAGCAAAAGCTTATGAAGAGCATAGCTTCCTCGTGAATGTACACACTACTGCACAGAAAAGCCCACAGAAATAAGAAGAAGCAAATGTATGAATCAAAAGCCACTGAGCCAGTGTATTTTGGTAATAACTACAGTTATCAATACAGGACAGTACAATTTGAAGTGAAACCTTATGAAGTGATCAGAAGCTTATCAGAACTTTTCTTTCAAACCTTATGTGTACACACGTCATGTGTTTCTTTCTCCATATGAATGGATGTTAATCAGTAAAGCTTTGAAAAACAAAATTTCTGTGAGTAGCTTAAATTCATCTGTACTCATTAGATGCTCAATTAGGTGAAAAAAACTTTTCATCATATGCCAGAGATTTTATTTAATTTGCCCAGGATAAGCACTTAACCATATCCATAAACTCTGATCTTTACTTTTTTTTAAAACTGCTTCAGGGTAGTGAAGCACAAACTATTAAATACTGGAAATCTGTAGGCAGACTAAAATTCAACACGATTTCTGCTAAATCTGAAGGTATTTACTTGAGGTATTTCTGTAAAAATGAAAAAAAAGCATTAAATTCCATGCTATACAATTGCTCATTGAAGTAAACTGTCATCAATAATAAGGTAATTTAACCTTCCACTTGCTCTATGGACTGCACTTTGGTTGTATTATGATATTTCAGGAAGAATGATCTCTTAAAGATGGTGGCTCAGAGAACTTTTCCCAGTAATTTAAAATCAATGATTAACAAAGATTTTCTTTACAAAGGGGCAGATACTCAGTTTCACTCTCTGAAGACAAGGGAAGATTTTTTAAAAAATTGAATATTTTTAATGGCATCAATTATGCTTGTTTGCAGTTTCAAGACTGATGAATTAAATTAAACTTTGATGAGAAGATGCCTTGCTAAACTAAAGTAGGCAGCTTGCCTGCTCTCAGGGCTTTTTTATCTTCCTTTGAAAACTAAAATCAAGTAAGAAAATGAAAACCAAGCTGCTGCAAATACAGTCAGTACTCTGTTCCCACCTGAAAGATAACTTCAAAATTACACAGTTTCTCATGTGATTATAGAACAATCCTAACTGGCTCCTAATTTTATAAATACTTGGAAAGTTTGGCTACTTGATTTTATTTCCTTCTATGAACATACTGAATCAAAAGGAGTTAGCAGTAGTAAACACGTCAGATAAATATTTTTAGAGACGAGTTATGTAGCTGATAAATATCCAGGGTTAGATAATTTAAAATAGTTTTGGCAGATCTTTTTTGACCAGTTGACGACCTCGGAAGCAGCACAGTATTTACACATCTGAAGTTATTGCAATTAAATTACTTACTTAAATTAGTTTTCCTAATAGGGATTATATGATTTGGTGTCTTAAAATTAAGCTCCACCTAAGTAATTATTATCATGATATTAATTTTCTTGCCCCAGCTGCTGAGGAACTGGACGTAGGACAGGTGACGAAGAAAAGTCTTGTCTCTCCCCACCTAATTTTCTTGATACAATTCACTGGGCTTGTTCTGAAGCTGGAAAGGGTAGTCAAGCAGTCGAACAGGCTGCCCAGGGAGGAGATGGTGTCACCATTCCTTGAGGTACTCAAAATATTCATATTTGTGGCACACTGTGACATATTTTTGTGGCGGATGTAGCAGGTTGATGATTGGGAATTGACCTTAAAGGTCTTTTCCAACCCAAATGATTCTAGTACCCTATGATTCTACGCTATGTGCACAGTAATCAGCCTGGGGAGGTCACTGATTTACAATGTTGGAAAATATTCATAAAAATGTATTAATAAAAAGATATCCATATACACGTTCCCAAATACTGGAAAATATTCACGTCATTAATTACATAGTTAACTTAATTATGTAGGGGTAATCAAGCTTCTTGCTTCAGGGTACAAACTAATTACCACAAGGGACATCTGCATTTTATGGACGGCACTGCAAATCTGGAAAGCACAATTAAAGCTCTTCCTCTTCTTTTCAGATACACTGTTAAGTGGAGGCCCATAGGCCTGTGAGGGCCTACTGGAAACACAGCCCCTAGGGCAGTGTTAACCTCCCAACAATACAGCAACCAAAAATGTATTTCCCACAACGCTTTAGAGTTCTGTGTAAACATATTCTAATTCTGTTACCCCAGTTGGCCTGTTGGCCTTCCCACCCCTTTTCTCCTTATATTTAACCCACCTAGAATGTTCTCCTTTCCTTGACACCCCATTGGCCCATGGTCCCTAGCCACTCCCCCTGTCTCCCCTATTGTCTCCCTGACCCACACATCACCTTTGTGCTGCCCCCAAGCCCTCACCCCATTGGACACTGTTACTCCCGCTCCCCCTCGTATACAACGGCTGGGCTTCCCTTTGTTCTTGTCTTTGTCCCTAAACCTTCCGGGCGAAGGCAATAAACCCGACCCTTGGAACTCATGCAAAGAGCCCTCCCTACTCTTTGTTGCATGTGTGCCTGTGTTATCGTGCCCGTGTGTACTGTGTGAGCGTGTGGCCATCGAGGAGTCCTGGTGCTCCAAGCTGTGGAGACGCCCTCTGAAGGTCACGGCTCTGGCTGGCCAAGCATCAGCAGAGCGCGACGCTGTTAATCACTGGTTAGACCAGAAACTGACTTTTCTTGTGTGAAAAATCTTTATTGCATGTAAGTTACATGGAAGCATGGTTTTTTCTATTGCTGAATAAATGAAACAGTACCATCATCTGTAGAGTTTGGGTCTTTTGTTCTAATTCATAAGATTCTAATTCTAATGGAACAAATACAACAGCCTAGTGCTGTATCAACCTGTTACCACAATTTAATTGATACCATATCAATCTTAAATCTCTTACAAATGTGGAAATTTGTGTTCACCATACTGAATTGAGACAAGGAAACACCCTTCTGCCAAACATTCTGAATTTTTATACCCTTGACAGGACAGCATTGCAAAGTCAGGCCCTTTCACAAAGGTCAGCTAAGGTGCATACAGTCTTTTCTGGTGAAATGTTTTATCCTGTTTTGGAGAACTTTTCGGAGTTAATGAGAAACAGTGTACTCTGTAAAAAGGCTATTTCTTGCAGAAGACTCTGAGGAACCAAAAGAGTGTCTTATCTCTTCAAAATTATGATGATGATAATGATGATGATGGTGATGATGATGATGATGGTGATGATGATGACGATGATGACGACCTTTCAGTTGTCTCAAGAGGCGTTCTAAAATCTCGCTCTTTATGTTGTCTTTTGTCCTTAGATATATCAATTTTTAAGGATTTGAATTCCTAGGAACTGAGCAGTTTTAAGCAACATACTTACATATCTTCTTTTTCTACTAGCAATACAGTACTTCAGGAGGATGAAAATTAAAACATCGTCAAAGAAGTGCATAGCCCATGAAGTGACAGAAGTGATCAGGACAAGGAAGAATGATTGAAGAGTAAAAAACAGGACTGAGAATTAAATTTGGGATTTTTTTCAAATCACTAATTTTCTCTTTATGTAACTGTTCTCTGCAAAACAAAAAGTTCATATTTGTTGTTTGTGAGTTTCAGTTCATTGGAGTTTGTCAGTGTTTTGAGACCAATTGAAAATATTTTGTATGCAAAAAATATATGTTTTTATGAAAAGTCTTCAAAAATCATTTCAAGATGCATATTAAATTTGTAATGAAATACAAAATTATGTACCCCTCTGAGATGAGAGAGGAACCCAGCTTTCAGGAAAAGTAATGGAAATTAATAAACTTGATGGCTGAAAGTTACCCAGCAGGTGACACTGTTATAATTATCATGTTCAAAGAAGATACTCAATAAGATTCAGTATTCTTCCTGTTTGAAAAGTAATTGCAGAGATTCTGTCTGTCAAAAAAGTCATTATATGCCAAAACCTTTAATGCACGTACAGTTTTTTATTGAGCTTTAATTCTGCTTGCCTTGGCAAGCTTTAGGAAGCTTTAGCAAAGGTTAAATAAGTTCAAAAGGGTGATGAAGCCAGAGCTTTAACTCCAGTCACAGAAGACTCAGTGAGAGATGGGACTCAAACCAGATACAGGGCTGCACACCCAGTGTTCCCTCTTGAATGGAAACCCAGAGTAATTTTGTCAGCAAAGCTGATCCCTGATTAGATCTCAGAAACACACCATGTTCATTTAAAGCTACAAAGACAAATATCACAAGCCACACATGGAGAAGTCAAGTGTCTCTGCTATCAGTGTCAGAACAAGACACTTGAAGATAATCACTTGACTCGTGCTTGGAGCATCTGTTCTTGTGAGCAATTACTGAGCTCCAGACAGCCCCTGGAATCAATGAGTCCCTTATGTCTAAAAAAGACCTACTCTTTTAGGTGTATAGGAACATCCATCTCCTCTAAAAAATTGAGCTGATTCACAAAATGGTACTTATGAAAAGGGCAGAACTAACATCCTTTATATTTATCTTCAGCAGAAAAGACTGTTTTTAATGCTGAACTTGGGGTTTCTGCCAGGTCACATACATTCTGCAGGCTTATCAAACCATTCAGCATTTTCATGTTTTCTATCTGAATTTTGCTTCTATTAGGAGACAATTGTAAAGTTCTCCCTCAAAAGTCATTCCCATGACTGCTTTCTCACCGTGATATCCGGACAGTGGATTCAGCCACTATTTCTATTATACCAGTAATTTGGAAACAGAAGGAGGCAAAATGCAGTACATTTGTTTTCTTTGATCTTTCATGGGGAATTACTACCATGAGCCTTGTCTTGACCCATTGATCATTCTAGAAAAGCTTTTTTGAAAGATTTAGCAGTCTATGATACCACAGAATTGAGATGGCAGAGGTCCTCCTTTAACTTAAGTTCATTTAGATACTCTCCAATGAAAATACCGAGACTATTTTTGACCCATGGTCAAGAGTTTTCAAAACATTTTGAATCCAGATATTGCAAAGCATAATACAATCTTCCTCTTTGTTGTCTTGCACTCTGTGGTTATAATGAACTGTGTAATTCGTTCCATCTTACTTCTGGAAGTAAAGCTTTGTAAAAGTAAGCTTTGCAAACCTGTTTAGACTTTTAGGTTTTTTTAATACGCCTTGCATACATGTGTTAACAGGTTTGTTGTTGACTCATAATTTTTCTTCATCAAAGGCTGATCAGAATTTAATACTAGTGATTTTGAAGGGTCAAGTTTTTATAGTGTGTATATGAATAAAAACAGTGCTATGTTAGCTCCATTTTCTATGTAAGAAAAACTACCCGTTTTGTCTCTAGGGATAATTAAATCTCACAATATGTTTATTTCAAGATTTAGGTGCTATTGGAAATAATAAGAAGTCATCCAACAACTATTAGTAAGCCTTTGCCCATATCCAACAAGCTTATTAATCTTTTGTTATTTTTGTTTTTATATCCTGTGCAAAAAACCAAAAGCAGGGATTTTTTGTAAAAGAGAAACTTTAAAAAAATAATCAGATGTGTCTTGAAAAGCAAGTAATATTGCTGACAGATAGTGATTGTCAGAATGCATTATTATGTTGACCTACCTCTACCTCTTATGATAATTTTCAGAAATAGTATTTTTTACTCATTATATGTATTACCACCTGGTTCAGGAAGCTTGCTTCTCATCCAGAAGGAGAAGGGATAATGAGAAACAGAGGAGAAAATAAAGTTGACATAGAGGAATCTACATCTGATATCCACAACAAGGGCAAAAGCAGAGAACAAGGTGAGTTTGTGGTTCTTCCTATGGGTATTCCAATGGCTGAGATGAACAGGAGTTGTGGGCAGAGAAACATGAAACACTGGGAGACTCAGTGATCATCTTAAGAGCTAAAATAAGGAAGGATGGGCTGAGAACAGAAAAGTCCTGGATGGTGTATAACAGGAAGTCAAAAATCCTTAAGACTGAAAGATTATTAGAATAGAGAACTGCAACAAAAGACAGGTTACAATAATACAATATAAAGACTGCTGTTAAATTTAATTATGTCATTATTTTAAAATAAGAGGGTGAGATAATGTGCAGACCAGGGGATGGACTGATCATTGACTTGAAGGCTGGCATCATCATAGATTAATTCAACAGACTATCAGGAAAGACTAAAGCCCAGGAAACTGAAGAGCTTTGCTCCAGAAAACAGGTTGATGGCTGAGTGCGTTTGATATGAGAACAAATGGAGGGAAGTGGCTTTGAGGCTCCTGCGCTAAGAGGGGAAGCTACCAATCTGGAGGTGATGAGGTAGGGAAAGAGACTGATATGCCCAGCTCCTAAAATATTCTCTGTATGAGAAAAACTAATGTCTAATGCTTCTATGTCAATGTACGTGACACAGTGATCCAGGAACGGCAACAAAGAGGAAGATGAAAGGTCACGAACGTCTCAGCTCTTCAGAAACAGCAATTAAGAATCACGTTAGAGATGGAGCATGCAGTCCAAAAACACAGAGAGAAGGGTACATGACAAAGTACAAAAGGGATGAAGAAAATAAAGAAGTCAACTGCATGGAGAAGGGATATAGGGGCAGCAAGCTCAGTTTTGGGACAGTGTCAGCCCAGTCATTGAGCAAGAGGCACGGGAAGGTGTGCAGGTGATGTCAGGAACATGTCAGGGTTTGAAAAGGGAAAGTGGAATGCAGGGGAGAAAAGAGACTGTGAGCTTTGAAAGCAGCATGGATCAAAAAGGAAAGAAAAAAAATGGAAGAAATGGTGAGAGACCGGTGAGAAGCACAGGTGAACTGCAGAGAATATTTAAATAACCCTCTGAGTAGTAGTTTAAAAGTGCTATAAAGTCAGCATCTGTGGAAGCTTAGTACTCTATTTCCTGTCCTCATCCAGGCAGCTTATGCCTTGTTGCACACTACTGAAGTAATTTCTCTCCTTCCACTACGACAGAATGTACTCCTGAAATTGCTTCTTAATCTTTCTCAGGTTTAGCTTCTAGCACAATGCTTAAAGGCATGCATTTATGCAATGTACGATTTCTTCTTGATCTGGATTTTAAGTTTTCAAAGATCCATAATAGACCACAAATAAAAATTTAGATTTCTCATTTTCTGCTTGATTGTTGTTTCCAGAAATCAGGTTTTATGGGGAATTTTTAATAGATAGTTTAGAAAACTAATGTGTATCCTTGGGGATTCAGGGAAAAATAATAATTATAGCAGGTTATCTGACACTAACTTGCACTTCAGCCAGCAAATTTAGCTGATTTTTTTTATATGTTACATTTTTCTATATAAAACAATATTACATAAGCTTTCAAGCTTTTCTTTCAAGGTGGTGGATTTAAATTAATAAGTTCTGTTTTCTTTTGTCCTGAACTGTTTCCCCTTTTTTCTTTCTTTATTCTCCTCATGGTGCACAGTCTTGAGCATTTCTGAGCATGTAAGAAACTGGAAATGACTGTTCTGTACACCACATGCAGATTATCGTACTGACATCACTCTGTAAGTGGCTAGGGTTAAATAAAATAATTAAGATATGAAGCCACATAAAATATGTTTTCTGTTAATTTTGCCCATCTCACCCTGTACAGCATTTTAGCAATGAGTCATTGTAATTAATTGACTGTACAATAAATGTACTAAAAGCTGAGCATGGTAATCACACCCTTTGTCTTTGAAAGTATTGGCAGAATGATGTTAGCATAAAAAATAGGTTTTACATCTTCAGCTGTAGATGCTTTAAGGCAGTGGATGCCTTTTGGGTGTAACTCTGAAGGACAGTAGTAGAGAGCACAGAGTTCCAGCTGCTAGCTCAGTGCCTGATGGACTGCCAACAGAGCACAGCAGAATGTTCATGAGCTTTGGCACAGTCTTGATCTGAAGGGACTGCACAAGTTGTTTCTGAAGTTAGTTTATGCCACATTTGCCCAGGACATGCTGCTTTCCATGTTGCAAACATACCCTTAGGTCTATACTGACAAAATGTTTTCCTTCCATATTTAATTTCTAAATATAGCTGAGGCTACAAGAAATGAGGCACTAAAACTCCTTCAGGGTGGTGGCTGGGCTATGATTTATTTATTTTTGTGACCTCGGAGCAATGTGAGTCTCTGAATGTCAAAGCTGTTCTTTCCTCTGTTATCTTTGTAATCTGGCCTCTGATACTAATAAATTTTGCCATGTGCAATCACAGTTCCTGAAAATGTTCACATTTACAAGGGGCTAGTAACCATCTAGCAATCATAATAGCAGAGCCTGTAAAAGACAGGATCTTAAACTCCAGTTGCCCAGTGCACAGTTCTGCTCGGACTTTTATAGGAAGTTACACTGACATTTTGTAAGTTAAATTTCACATGCATTTTAGCTTCAGATGGTTTTCAGTCAATATGGCAGTTCTCCAAAGAATCTTACGTGATTTTTGTCATGTCATACATTAATATTTAAGTCTTTTACCAAAAAGAATTGTAACATCTAAGCAGCCTGGAACTTTTGAATTCTGCATGCAGAAACTGAATTTATTGACATAGTTGTAGAAGTGTAGAAGTGAAGTCCCTTGTTTTGTACAGCCATTACACACAAAAAACAAGAGTGTACAGAATATTCATTTCAAAACTGACTTAATATTCTAGATAATATGGTTGTTTAATGATAGCCTAGGAATCATCGTGAGGGTATGTTGCAATTTTACTTTCAAATGCACTTCTAAACAGTTACCAGTTTATATTTTACACACACACTTCTTCATTTCTCTATATTATATTTTCAATTAAGATTGAGGGAAAAGGGGTTCTTTTAAATGTTCTTTACCAGCTTTTAAATCTACTCTGATTATCTCAAACCCACATATTAGCAACACCAAATTTTATGTGAAAAAAAATATTAAAAATGTCTATCAATGGCCCTAATGTGAACATTGTGATGTTTTGTCACATTATGAATGTAATTTTTTCATATTGATTAAACTGTATGAGAAGGCTTGAATAGCACATAGTAGGAAGTCTAAAAAGTTTTTTTTTAATTGCAAAGTCTGACACAAAACTCAATGAGGATTATTAATCTTTCTACTGTTTTCAATGAGGTTTAGGTGAAGCTTTAGGATGACAGTCTGTTTTGAAGCCGTGATTGTTTATTCTTTATTATGAATGAGAGATATGTAGTAATAAACCACCCTCTTGAATGTTAGTGCTATATTTAAATAGAGGGTAATTATTGCCACCTTTAAAAACTGATTCTTTCTCCATCTCTCATTCAAATAAATAGATTTGTTTTATTCTGCTAGCCATCGGAGATAGAGAGTAAAAACATGGTAGTACTGGTGTTCTTTTCTAGGCTTTTTTCCCTGCTTCATGTGCCCTTAAACATTTTTGCTCAATCTATGATAAGCATCTTGTACCTCAGGCTGTATTTTCTCTACAGAAGATGAAGAAACACATGGATTCTTGTTGGAAAAATAAAAAAATCTTCTTTATGATGAAAACAGAGAGAGGTGCCTTCCCATCAAGCAAACACTATAATCTTGAGGGCATCATCTAGTAACATCTGTTGTCTATTTCTGAAATCTCTTCTGACAACACTCCATGGTGTCCACCCCTCACAACTCATAAGTAAGCTGCAGAAGAAGAGCACTCAATTGCCTGGGAAGCCTGGGGCTGGCACAGTGTGCTCACCACACTCTCCCTGAGCCTTCAGCCTGTAACAGAGGTACACAAATGCCTAGGTTATCCCTAGAGGCTGCCCTGAAACGCAGGCACAGAGGAGTGAGGTGTGAGTCAGGTCTGTGGTGGCTGGTGACTGCAGGGGTAGCCAACCTGTCAAGAACCAACCCACTGCACAGGGAGCTCTGGGTTGCCGGTGCTAACAGCTGCCTTCAGCAGAGAGCAGGGAGAGTGCAGCAGCACAGGCAATTAGGAGCTCCTTTTCTGGGAGGGGAAGGAGAAATGTGTATGCTTCATAGCTAGCAAGAGCAAAATGTGTCTGTGCCAGCACAGAAGGGATATGAGGTGTCTGCAGACCCTAAAAGGACCAGGCTGTGGGACAGGTGTGGAACTGGGATGGATCTAGGTGTGAGGTCTGCAGTAAAGATCTGGGCAGGGGTAATTCATTTGAGTGGCTTGCAAGGGGGTACTTTGTGTGAGTGTCTGAGGGAGCAGCACATGAAGGTAGAGAGATTTAGAATGGAGGAAATGAGTTGTAGGTAAGGAGAAAATGAAAGAGGATCCACAGTATTGACAGTTGAACATAAATCAGTGGGTATGACAGCTCAGCTGGGCACATCCTCTCTGCGGCCCTGCTGAGTGCCAGCTGCAAGGAAGGCCATCTGGAGCACTGATTTATAGTGTGATTCACCAACATCAACGACAAAACAGCTGGCTGCCTCTGAGCTCTGGGTGTCACTTTGATAATGAAATCCAGTGGTCCTCTTTCAGTCAAAGGTGCTTTCACATGTGTCTTTATGAAAGTTGTAGTTGGAATTACACGGCTGTCAGTTAAATTTCTATCATATTTCTCATCTGAATTTGGGTAATTTCCTTTTTAATGTGTCTTTGAGAGTCTGGTGTGCCTGCACATTAAAGTGAGGGCACAGCATCAGGACATAAACTGTATTCTGTTATAACAACCAAACCTTATTAATATCTGCACAATTTTAGAACATTTTATGGCTACACTTTCTAGAGATCTTGCTTTAGGAAAACACCACACAGCAGAGTCTGTTCAGAAGGCAAGTAACATTTATGAGCTTCTTGTGAGGGTGATTTAGCTACATGCAAAGAATATGCTAAAGCTATTGAAAGCAGAGATAGCTTAGCTGCTTCTTTGGTGTCAGAAATTTAACAATGCCTCATGGGATCCTTTCCAACTTGTCCCTAAGTGAAACTAGCAACCCAATTTTGTTCTCATTGAAGTCAGTGAGGAAAGGAACACTGCCTAAATTTGTTAGCATGCAAGGGGCAGGTTTCAGGATAGTCCAGATAGTCTGTCCTTTTAGTTTGTTGTCTTTTGACATCTTCCCTCAGAGTCTCCTGGCAACAGTGGCACTTCTGACAAACAAAAGCCACACAGACACTACTGTATCCCATCAGAATGACAATGACTTCCCATTCCAGTATTTGTTCAAACAGTTGTTTAAATAGATGAGGCACTACACTTGAGACGAAAAAAACTGGGTTGCTGAGAAATATATTAGAGGATTTTGGAACATGTGACAAAGCAACCCTTGCACATGTAGAATGGACTAAACAAGCATCATTTTTCAAATGCCTTTTTGGTGACCTCAGTTCAGAGTTTTTTCGAATAGATGGCTTTGGCTGTGAAATAAAAACTGGACAAGAGTGTCTCCTACAAAGCACAAACCCCAGTTTGCAGAATGAAATTCTTATGAGGTCAAGAAGTTACAACTCTTCAAAAAATTGCATTTAAAGTAAAACCCTACTCTCTCCTAGTGCATTAGCATCTACAGCGACAAAAGAATTCAGATATCTGAATTTTCTTCACCAGGCTTTTACATGTTCTTTTAAAAATATTCATAGGTAGCCCAATATAAATGCATGGCAAAACAGTGAAGTGCCCATAGTATGGTGAGGTCATTGAGGATATGGGTCCCCTGCAGCCTAGCCTGCCCTTGCCCTCAATACTCCTCCCGCAGTGGAAGATTGCCATCATAGACATTAAAGATTGCTTCTTTACAATTCCCCTCTACCCACATGATGCCCCCTGGTTTGCCTTCTCCGTGCCCTCCCTAAACCGGCAGACACCCATGCGTAGGTACCGCTGGTGTGTTCTCCAGGGTATGAAAAGTTCACCCACAATCTGCCAGTGGTACGTGACACACATCCTGTTCCCTGTCTGCAAAGAGTTCTTGTGTTCTATCATTCTCCACTGTACGATGACATTGTAATCTGTGCACCAGATGACTCTTACCTGGACTTGACCCTAAAAGAGACTGTCCAAGCCATTGTAAAAGCAGGGTTTGAAATTCGAACTGAAAAGATCCAATGTACCTGCCCTTGGAACTACTTGGGACTCTGCATTGGTGAAAGAGCTGTTGTGCCCCAGCATCTCACCATCAAGGATGACCCAAAGACTCTCTGGTATCTTCACCAGTTTTGTGGTTCCATTAACTGCTCTTCTGGGTATTACAACAGAAGACCTCACGCCCCTGTTCAACCCTCTCAAGGGCAGCGAGGACCTGGACTCACCATGTGCTATCACTGCAGAAGCCTGAGAAGCCATTGGTAAGGTGCAACATGCCCTATCCTCGCGATAGACCCACTGACACTTCTACACCTGCCTTTCAATTTCATTATTCTGGGCAATACACTGAGGTTTTATGGCCTCATTTTCCAGTGGGATGCAGCACAGAAAGTAAAAGCTCATTATAGAGTGGAACACACCACAGGGACGGATGGCCCAGTTAATCAGGAGGGCCAGAGCTTGCCTCCGTACCTTTGCGGGGTGCGATTTTACATGCATACATGTGCAACTGAAGGTTGGTACCTTGGAGGATTTACTCCAGACAAATGAACACCTCCAGCTCACTTTGGACAGTTACACAGGCCAGATTTCAGCCCAGAAACCTAAACACAAATTGTTTAACACCACTTTCAATTTGGTCCTGACATCACTACACAGCTGAACTCCGCTCAAAGTCCTAACAGTTTTTACAGACAGCTCAGGAGCATCCCACAAGTTGGTGATGACTTGGCGAGATTCTCAAACTCAGCAGTGGGAGTCTGGTGTCCAAATGGTAGAAGGTTCCCCACAAATTACAGAACTGGCAGCCATAGTTAGAGCTTTTGAGAAATTCTCAGAACCTCTTAATTTGGTAACTGATTCAGCCTATGTGGCTGGTGTAACTGTCAGGGCTGAACATGCCTTGTTGAAAGAAGTAACTAACCCAAAATTACACCAGTTGCTTTCAAAATTAATTTATCTACTCTCCCACCGAAAGCAGCCTTTCCATGTGATGCATGTGAGATCACACACAGACCTGCCTGGACCCATCACAGAAGGGAACAGGAGAGCAGATGCTCTGGCCATGGCTGTGCACAGTCCCAGTGTACCTGATACCTTCACACAAACCAAACTTAGCCATCAATTCTTCCATTAAAATGTTCCTGCTCTTATCAGAATGTTTCATATCCACAGAGACCAAGCAAGAGCAATTCTAGCAACATGCCCAAATTGTTAAATTTATGAAATTCCATCACTGGGCACAGGAACTAACCCCTGAGGCCTTAACAGCTGCGAACTATGGCAGACAGACGTCACACGTCCCCCAGTATGTCCACGTATCCATAGACACGTTCTCTGGAACAATGTTTGCATTTGCCCATGCAGGAGAGACAGCGAAAGATGTTACAAAACACTTTCTCCTTCACTTTTCCACCCTGGGCGTGCCTAAAGAAATGAAAACAGATAATAGTCCTGCATATGGCTCAACCAAACTGCAAAATTTCTTTAGTCAGCGGGGCATCCAGCACACCGCTGGCATACCCCACTCCCCCACAGGACAGTCTGTTGTTGAAAGGGCCCATCAAACCATCAAGAGTCCTTGACCAACAACGCGGGGGTGCAGAAATTAATTCTCCAGTTCTGAGGCTCTGCAAAGCCCTCTTTACCATCAATTTCTTATACAACTCCTTCCGAGAGCCTACCCCTCGCCTGTATTCTGGCACTTTACAAATTCTGAACAGGCCAAATTAAAAGGACAACCACCGATGTTGGTCAAGGATCCAGAGAGTCAGCAAATTCAGGGACCCTTTTCACTCATCACGTGGGGGAGGGGATGTGCAATGTGTTTCCACCCCAGCAGGTCTGAAGCAGACGCCGGGAAAGAACATAAAACCCTACCTTGGACCATCGACAACAGCACCTGATGACACAAAAAAAGACACAGGAGACAGTGACATAGAACCCCAAAAAGACAAGACAAGTGTCGCCTGGAGACAACGTTGGCACAAAGTGACAGCCACATGAACATCTAACTTGCACCCCCTCCAGACAGTTTGAACCTCTGACCTTCCCTCAAGTCTTCCCCATAATCCTTTACCCCTCCCATACTCTAAACTCACCTTTTTTTTTGAAAAGGGGGGATAGAGAACTAACATTCCCGATTCCATATATTTTCCACGAGTGATTTGATCTCTCGGAGAGTGTTGATAATCTTGCTATGAATGTGTTAATAGCTTTGTTTGAGACTTTTACAGAGGCACCTACTCCAAAACGCCTCATGGACATCTCTAGTCCAAGCAAGCACCTAGAGATGCTGCTGTGGCTATAACTGCTTTGACTGATGGGACGAACCTGACAATACTGCACAGCCTCCCTAGCCCAGAAAAGTTCACCACATTCAGCACTGCCAAGAGAAACTCGTGGCTTGTTGGGACTTTGGGGTCTCAAGGGAGGAGTTGCCTCCTTTTGAGGGCTTTGTGGGTATCTCTGGTTGTTTTGTTGCCACAATCCTGGACCCTCACTGTTAAGACCCTTTCCCCACGTTGGTCAGCTTACTTCAAGTACGTGGGGGAAGCCTTCTTTTAAAACAGAGAGGAGATGTTGTGGTGGCTGAGTCTGTGTTCCTCTTATATTGCTGGTAAATGGTTTCTCCCCATGGCGCTGTGTGAGAAAGTTCTACTCCTCTTGGCACCTCACTGGCCCCTGGGTCTCCCCTCCCCTCCCCTCCCCTCGCCTCCCCTCCCCTCCCCTCCTGATTTTTCAATTTAAATTATTTTCATTCTGAACTACTGACAGTAATAAAAAGAGGAAAGATTAATTTTAAACAGATATATTCAGATGTATCTCTAGTGCAGAGCAGAATGGCACTGAAGGACTGTTTATGCTGCAGTCCCTGTTAAAGCAGTCTTGATTGATCTGACCATTACAAAGCATAGTAAAATGGCCCCCAGCAGAAAGGCCAAATATCAAAGGTGCAATGCCAGCATTGCACTGTCCACAGCGGCATCATTTTCCTACCTACTTCCTACAGTTTTCCTTCAAATTTCTCTGTCCTACTGATGCCAAAAGGATTTTTGCTTTTTCTTGTAGATACTTTTTACACAGTTCTCTGTATCCACAAGTATTAGCATGCATACTTGTAATCCTTTAGGTCTGATAACTTAGCCTGGTTTCTTGATGTCCTGTAGGCCACGAGACTAAACACCCCAGACCGTAGAGTTAGAAGATCAAACATTCTACTACCGTAAGCACTCAAGGTCCCCTAGCAGGACAGATTCTGTAAACTAGAAGTTAGCCCACCCCAGCCCCTTACTGGATCCTCTTGTTAGACATGCTAATGTGTAAGGTCTTTGGTTGTATACTTGATTGGGGTATGGGAGGACATTGTGACGCTGTCACCTGGGTGAAGTGATGCTTCAAATGGGATCCTGTTAAAATACTGAGGTAAACAGCCCCCAGCCCTCTAACTGTGTTCGGGCTTTTCATTTCCTGAGACCAGGAAAAAGGCGTCACTACCAATAAGAAATAGGAAAACTCTAGGCTTGATGGCAGTTCAGCATGCTGGTTGGAGAGGTTCTCCTTGTGTTACTGGCTGTTTTGCACCAGACCCAGGTTACCCATAAGGCAGATTCTCAGCTGAAATGCACTGTGCTGGACAGGTGTTAACAGGATGCATTGGAAACTTTTAGGGAGACTCCCAGAAAAGGTCTCATTTGCTACTTTAACCTACAAGTTAAAGGGCAAGCAAGAAGATAGACGACCTTGCACCTATGGCTGCACTACAGACCTCCTCAAAGGGCCCCATCTTAAAGGGTGCTGTTGTATATCAGCTGCTCATTCCTCTTCCCAAGGGACAGCAATGGCTGATATAATTTTGTACATGAGAAAGAGAATTAGATGGCAACACTGAAAGAAATTTTTTCTAACTGCAATGTGCGCAGCTTATTCACTAACACAGCAAATCCTTTGTGAATTCTGTGCCAGCTTCTTCAGTTCAAGTCTACTGTACATTCACTTAATTTAAAAAGATTGGTTTTGGTCTTACTTTAAAGTTGTGGTACTTATGCATGACTTGCGTATGAATGAGGTGAATGAATTCATTACTGAGAAGCCAGATTAAGTTCTGCAGCTGTTCAGCCTGGGGACCTTGTTCAAAGCATGGCCAGAGTGACTGAAAAATCCTTTACTGAATGAGGCAGTTTTAGGCTCAAGTGTAACATAGCAAGTAGCATTAGAAATACTAGATTGGAAAAGAAATTAAAATTACTTGCTTACATATATTATCTACAGAATAAATATTTTTTAGAGGGCTACTCTGCAGGTAAGTAATGAGTGTATGAGTTGTCCCCACTGCTGCCTGACCTTGAGGGTGTTAATTTGTGTCTTGAGTGCAGCTGTGATGTTCACAGCTAGTATTCATAACCAAGATGTCAAAGGAGCTTTACAAATTGTGGATCAAATACAGGATGTTTGCTGTGGCAAAGAACAAAGTGAGAAGGAGAAGAATATCTCCTTTCTTCATGTTTGACATTTTACCTAGTGCTCTCTCACAAATGATCTTTCAGGTATGCTCAGAAATTCTGGGAGATTTTTTTTTTACTTTGTAGTAGTTAAAATGCGTACTATAGAAATACTGTGGATGCAAGCTAAGGGGCAGATACTTTCCTTACCTTGTTTGAACATGTTTCTGACTCCCTATTTATGGCAGTATTTTAGTACTTAGGACATGAGCGTGCAGTCATTTCATGTTTATCCCTTCCAGCTGTCAGACTTCATTGAACTGTCATGTTATACATGCAAACTAATGGCAGAAATGACTGTATTGTTAGAGTACAGGTTATAAAATATGGTCTGCTTGGTAGTTTTGCATTAGTGTTTGTGGATTTGTGTTTTGAATACAGATGGCATATTAAAAAGCATAGATATGCCTGTTGTCAAAAGGGCTTAGCAAAGGAAAATATTGATAGCATGACAGATCAAGAAATGAAATTGTGTGAGCAGAGGCTCACAGGACTAAAACCCCTGTCAGGAGTCTGAAAGTAATTGTCTACACAGCACAGATTCTTCTGTATGAATTAAAGGAAAAATTGAACTTCCATTTAAAGAACACCTGAGAGTACAAGCTGTGGAGAGAAGAAGTAACAAAGAAAAAAATAGAGAAAGGAGATTCAAACAGACAAAAGATGTAAAGCAATGGGACAGTTCCTCCATGACAGAGACCGCAGCAGAAAAACACTATACAATTCTTCTTGATATAAATTTAGTAATTGAAGAGTGACTATTTGTGCTTGGAGGCATTTCTCACCTGTCCACCAGAATATATTCTCGTAGCATGGCCTATCTGCAACTGTAAAATATCTTAAAAGCTCTATCTAATTTACTAAATACCTAATTATTCTCATGTGTCTTGCTCACATACAGTTTTGCATTTTTATGTTGGGTAACTGAATATAGCAGCACATGACAGTGGTGTTGATCTTTGTGTGGTTTTAGTGTAATACATTCAAATCAACCTCATTGAAACTGTAACTGAAACAAGCAGTCACAGACTGAACCAAAGGTGGAAAGTACGGCAATAAGACTGTCAGGTTGTTTGATGCTTCTGTGTTTCCACACAACAAAGTAAACATAAGATATTTTTCTTTGATTTCCAGTGAAATGCAAGGACCTTCAACTTTACTTGGCTTACCAGCAGTAATAATAGCAATAATAACAACAGTAACAGTAACCATAATAATAAACAACAAACCAAAACAGAGAGTATCAACTTCACTTTTGCAGCCATCCACTCTCTACAGACTGCTGCTCTGTCAGGGGCCCTACAAGCTCCCTGCATCTCCAGTTTCAAGTAGTCTGAAAGAACTTCTTGTAGGTTCTCTTAAACTCCTAGGTCTAAGAGAATCCTTGGACTTGGTGAAGGTAACAGAAACCATGATTCTTCATGTAAAAACCATAAAGGCTCAACAACCACTTTCAAATAATTTGTTTTCCTGGGGAATTATTAACTTCTGAAGTTACCAATATGTGTTTCCTTGTATATTTGTTCTTAGATAACTTGAAGAATTTTAGTTTTAAACCACAATAATTCACAATGAATCTTTAGCATGAGAGAAGAAGCAGGAGAATTAAAAACACCTGTGTTAATGAATTCCATTAACATTGTGTGCTGGGTCAACTATAGTAAATGGTTATTTTTTCTAAATTTGATTTCGTATTTGCTAGAATATTCCTGTAGTCTAAGCCATAATATGGTTAAAACTGTATCTCAAACCTATTAAATGCAGATTTTGAACCATTTCTGCAACTTAATTTCACAAACAGAATATAATAACAGCTCTGCAATGGGGTGCCAGATTATTCCTGCAAGCAGCCTAGTGTTTTAAGGAATGATCACATCAAGAGCTAGAGACCTACTCTGGACCTTTTCACCCCTGGAATGTATTTGTGTGTGTGTATGTGTGTGTGTGTGTGTGTGTAGACAAAATTTCTAGCTGAACTGCAGAAGACAACATTTACAAAAGAAATCATGTAAGTGAAGAGTGTAAAAATCTTAACTTCCTTTCTTTACACCTTTTTTAGAGCCAAGAAATGGCCTTTTTGTCTGCTTGTTCATACACGGAAGAAATTAAGAGTGTGTTTAAACCCTAAAAAAGTGCATTTGCAGTGGCAGGGAGGGAAGCAAACAGCAAGCTCCTATTTTTACATGGCTCCAAGTACTTACCCAGATCAGAATTGCAGAGTCACATTGCTGTTCATTCTGTCATTCTAGCCTGAGGTATGCACATATCTCCAGTGGTATATGTGAAGAAATGTGAGTTGATTTGTGTTTCTGGCATGGTCATTTCTTGTCCCTCAAGGACTAATCTTGAGTTTGCACTAAAATCTGCAGGAAAGTCATGTGGCTAATCCTTGTTTTTAAAAGTGAACAGTAATGCATACATTTTCTGGTTTAAGATTTTACCCTTTTTAAAAAAAATCTCTTAAGAGTGTTCCGAAATATCCTTAGTATTTCTCCCGATCCTGTCACTCTTCCCCCATCCCCCCTAGTGATTAGATCTATGCAATTCTCGATGTTAGCAATAACTTCAAGAAAGTTTGGAATTCTGTGGGCAGTTTTACAGCAACAGAAGACTCTTGTACTTTATCTTAGGTTTTGGATTCTATTTGATTCCCTTTTTTTACAATAATATCTCTGAACCTTGCTTCAGAAGCACACAACAGCATATTATGCTGAGATCATCAGCAAAAATATTGACCCCAGGTTGACTTCTAACATTTCTGAGGAGTCCACTGAAACACTTCCTCAAGGGATGATTTTTGGTTTTGTTAACCTCCCTACAGGCAAACCTTCATCCCTTTATTCTTGTACAAATTCCCACCTTTTTCTCTTGAAATATTAACTTCCTACATGTCATTGCATCAAATTCCACTACATTCCAAAGATAAGAGATGTGGAGCATTTTCCTTGCCCAGGATACTAATCGTGTATTTCTGTGAAAAATGCTTGATGAGACAGCTTGCCATTCTCACACTGTTGCATGTTTAGTCCATTTACAACTTACCCATATTTTTTTCAGTAAAGACTAATTTGAGCCTTATCTATTACAAAGTCTTAACTCTTGCTTAAATGAGGTGTTTTCCCAACTCATTTCCCCTTGTAATGTTTCTTTTTTGAGCCTATATTAATATTCTGTTGAACTGTGTTCTGGTCTCCAGATTGATGGTACCTTCCTCTGGATGAAAAATCCACTGTAAATTCTCACTGCTTGATATGTGGTTTCATTTCCCAACTCCTTCAGAATTCTGGAATAAAAAATACCCTTCTCCCTAGTGGAAAAAGCCCAAACCAAAACTCTAAATAATTTAATTGTGGGGTTTTTTTTAATGCATTAAAGCTTATTATGTATCTTACACTCAGGTAAAATACTGATTTTTGGACTCATACTTGCATTATGCCCTTATGTTTTTCTTGTAATTTCCTATGAATAGAACTTTAACCTTTTTACTAATAGTAACAAGCTCAAAAAAGGTATTATCTTTTTTGTCTGACTGCTATTGTTTCTAGAGCCAGTTTCAGGCAACCACACAACATATGCTGCTCTGAAGTCACTGACCCGGCAAATCTTCAAAGTTAATAAACTCCTTTCCTGTCCTTTCATTCTCTTCTCTCTCTCCCTTCTGTTTTTGTTCTCTTTAATTATAGGAATAGAGTGAGTGGGAGTATCTGTGTTTTAATTTCTTTTGGCTGATTTAGCTTAACTTGTTTCTCCTTCCTTTAGTTGAACAAATTCTTCAGTATTTTTTTATATAATTTCAAATAAAATCCAGAACCTTAGTGACATTGTTCTCCTCTGTGGTAGTAAATCCCTATGAAAATAAATCTCTACAGAAATATGCTTCTGATACAGGTTGATTATTGTTATACTAATTTGGCAAGAAACAGTGTACATAACAGGGAGAACTGGAATAGCCATGCATTCCATCTTCCCAGATGATTCTGAGCGCACCCCGGAACCGCAGCTCCACTTTGCCAAGAGTGATGTTGCTACCTTGAGAATTAACTTTGGGAATTGCTGCTACACTAAGCATCAGTATGAGTTGCTCAGCATTCTGCCAGCTGTGCTTTTAGGAAAGTATGAATTTAAGGTAGATGAATATGGAAAAGCCACAAGCTGTTCAGCACTTTTGCTGCAGATCAGTGCTGCCCACTTTTCCAGACAGACTGGCAGATTAGTCACCAGTTTGTAACACAGGAATGCAACTCCACAGTATTGAATTCCACCCTAGAAAACAGCCTGGCTCAAGATAGCACACTACAACCACTTCTAGCTCCTGTTGTCTCTGTGTACCAGTCAGATGTAACTTCCCTGATCCCTAAGATCAGGAACTTCTTTCTAAGAGCTATAATGATGGAAGTTGTATTGTATAATGAGTTGTAGAATGTAAGTAATGCCTCTAGTAAACATATGGTCAAATGGTTAGCAGTCCTTTGTTTGAAAGATGGGATTTCCTGATTGACCAGAACTTGCAAAAATTATTAATATTTCATGGTCTAAATAAAAGGATTTACTGAGTAGGATTCTGCCTGGGAAGGTCTTGGGTGATGTACTAGTTAATATTTTCATTCTGATATAGATGATGGAAGTGAAAGCATATCTACTACATTTGTGAGCAGTGCCAAGTGAGCACTTCAAGGCAGCAAAAACCTTGAAGAATTCAAAATAATCTCATCACAATGAAACTATGTCCCTTCTCAATGTCAAAAACCTCATGATACAGGAAGACTCATTAACCACCCAGTAGAGTGGGCACTTACGTTACAGTGACTTTCTTGTCTGTAGTTTTTAAATGAAAATTTCCCATGTGTTAAGTTCAAGCCATGGAGGTTTTTAAGGAACTTTTTTTAATGCAGGGGAGCTCAACACTCATCATATCAAGGCTTTTACAAATATCTCCTTTTAGGAAAAGAAGCAGTAATTTGAAAGCTCTTTAGCCTTTAGTTACACGGGGGTGTCCTAATGGGACCTGTAGCATAGCTTAAGTTGTATCTGTCTTGTGGCCTTGTGAGATGTTTTATGGAAAAATCCAAAGGGAGAAATGTTGACTGGGTTATTTCTACTGGAATATTTAAGCACTCTGCACTCCCCAGACTCAAATTAAATCAGCAATACGATGAAAAACTTCTAAGTCCCTAAAGATAAGTGAAATCTAATCTCTTCTCACTGAATACTGCAAGATCTAGTTGTGGTTTAATGGTATGAAAGAGTGTGCAGCTGCTTTCTCACAAATAAAGAATAAATTCTTACCACAAACTCAGATTTCCTGGTTAGTTTTTTTCAGTTTTGAATAAGAAAACTCTCAAAATTTAAATCTTAGACAGAATGACGGAGTGTCAGGGTCTGCCAGGCCTACCTGCAAATGGCCATTTCTTTTGATATTTTGATATACATTAAAAACTGCGTCATGGATTACTGCATACCCTTCTGGTTATTAGAATGTCAATTTTAAGTGCTTCTAGCCACAAAATAACTTACTTAAAGTTGCAGCTGTGAGAAATTTGCTTTATCATACCCACAAGAGGCCTGTCCTGGAGCAATGGTTCTGGTATTGTGTTCTGGATGTGTTAGTTTTCTGCCAGAAGAAAGCATATTTTCAGCAGGCTATGGTAGTTTGTTTTCAGATCTTTGCTAAGAAATCCTGTAGTTCTGCTACACTCAGATTCTTCACAGCTACCTGCACATGATAAGGAACAAACCCTGTGTGAATGCTTGAACCAGAAAGAGAAGTAGCCAGGAGGCAGGGATGGGTGGGCATGGGCTAGAGTGTGTGTGGGGTGATAGGGGGATTGCAGCAGCAAGCTGGGCTACCCAAACACCAGTGGAGTTGAGGTATTGGCTTGTCTGATAAACAGTTAACCAGGCTTTCACTGTACAAAGGCCTCATGAAAATAAATAAATTCACTCACTCTGAAATTTAAGTATTTAGTGCTGATTGCTCTAAAGGAGCCCTAAGGGAAATTTGAAATTCTGTCTTCAGAGCAGGACTTGAATAATGTTATAAGTACATGAGAACAATGAGGGGAAAAAAAAGTAAACAGCTGCTTTTGAAATAAGTACCATCCATTCTGCGCTGTGAATAAATCAGGGATCACTGTGAAAAAGATGGTATATGATCATATGTTTAAACTCTCTCTTACTTTATATTCCTTGAAGCACTGCATTAACACTGTGCAGAAATTTGTAATCTAAAGTGCTTTCCTCTTTCATTTCTTTAATTCTTAGCACAGCTCTAAAGTATCAGGTCCCAACATGATGAGCAAATGAGGAGCTATGGGTGCTGCCCTTACAGCCACTCTCTGTCTCCAGCACAGCCCTATTCACAGCACTGAACGCTGTGCCAAAAAAAACAACAAATTTTAAGAGAAAATAAGGAATTGCCAACGGTATTCAAGGAAAATGAAGACAACCTGATGCTAAAAAAATACCCAGGAAGGTATAAAAACAACACATCACATATTTTGAACCAACGAAGAACATTTCTGTATATTGTGTTGCAGAATACAGTTGTTTTTTTAACCTCAGCCGCCAACTAAGAACCACACAGCTGCTCACTCACACCTGCCACCAGAGGGATGAAGGAGAATATTAGGGGAAACAAAGCAAATGTCATGAATTGAGATAAAGAAAGTTTAACAAGTAAAGCAAAAGCCACACATGCAAGCAAGGCAAAGGAGGGAATTCTTTCATCCCTGCCTATGGGCAGGCAGGTGTTCAGCCATCCCCGGGAGATCTGGGCTCCATCACACCTAACTGTGACTTGAGAAGACAGTTGTCACCACTCTGCATGTCTTCCTCTTCCTTCTTCTTCAGCTTTAAATACTCCTGCCATACAGTATGAGGTATCCCTTTAGTCCATTGGGGTCAGCTTTCCTGTTAAAATCCTGTTGAAATCCTTTAGTGTTCCTTCATAAATCCTTGTGCACCCCCAACCTGCTCACTGTTAGGGTGGGATGAGAGGCAGGAAAGGCCTTGGCTCAGAGCAAGCAATGTGCAACAATAACTAAAACATCCCTGCTTTGTCAACACTTTTTCCAGCAAAAATCCAAAACAGAGCCCCATGCTAGCAGCTATGAGGAAAATTAACTCTATTCCAGCCAAAACCAGCATAGTAGCCTATTGCATCTCAGTAATAGCATAAAATGAGGTGAATGTTACAGCACTGTTATCATTTAATAGATCAACTGCACAAATGTCATTGCTTATACACATTTACTGAAACAAATACACCTTGAAATGAACAGAATTAATCAACAGGTCACCCCTACCTCTGCCTTTCAGAGGAAGCTAAATCAGTTCCCTACATGCAGCTGCAGGAACAGAGTACCAAGCAGGGAGTTTAGTATGCAAGCAGCTGCTGTTCTGCTTCTGCCTAAGTGAGAAAACATGACGGTTTCAACAAGCTGTTAGTAACTCTGTGTATGTGCTGTGTAATGTATTATGCAAATTCACTCCTTTAAACATTAATTTGAGGTCAGTCTGGGAAAATGCCAATATTCTTATAGTTAGATGAGAAACTGCACTTTGATAAGGTTAGCTACTAATTTTGTTAATTTATTATTGCAACCCATATTAAACCATTTGATCTTGTCATTGCAAATACCAATTTTCTTACACTTTAATCACTTCAGTCTTTATTAAAATTTGTACCAGCCTGTTCAGTCAATAATTGAACAAACAAAAGCCTGCACTCAAGTTAACGGCGCCGTTTTCTTCCCTGTGTAACTGCTACCAAATAGTGGCCAGCTGGGCTTGTTGTGGGGCTGAATGCCCAGAGTTTTCAGGAATGACTGAGCAAAACAATGCTGTATAGGCTGAGGCCAAGCAGTGTTAAGAAGAATTGGACTTGAAATGGCACACTACATATACATATTTGGAAGACAGGAAGACTGATTATCTCAGCTGAGAATTGATTGTGACTAAACTGGTAGCTAAGGTGAGATATAAGCTTGTGGTTTGGCTGTTCTTAGTGAAGTGATGGGTGTTGACAGATTGAAGTCAGAGGGTATACAGATCACAGTGCATTTCAGTTGGCTCTGACAGTTACGTGGCATTGCACGTGAAGTAATTCTGCCTGGAGGGCCTGCTTAGTTTGCAATCAAGTTAACTCATTAAGAAATACACTGTCAGTATGCTAGAAGACTAAAACCAACATGAAAGAGCAATGTGTATTTTTCAAATTTTTTTTGGTAGCTGCAGTTCAGTGGCATTGCTAGACTGTACAATATTGTCACTTGACTGATAACATATTTGCTATTTGCAGTATGGTTGGGGTTCTTTTCCCATACTGCCTTTTGCAGATCAATTAAGACATGAATCTAATGTGCCAGTCTAATCTTTGTTAAGGAAACAGTTTCTGGTTTGTGGGGAGACAGACTAGACGACCTTGTAGGAACACTATTGGAAAATATCTGTATGAACACTATGGGAAAATGTAGAAACAGTATAGGAATATGAAGCAATTTTCCAATTTTAGAGAGGAATGTCATGAATGAATGAAGCAAATGCCAGTATTCTTAGGCTGTGTTTATCCTGCTGTGCAAAGATTTGAGGGCTCAGGGAGTGATGGTGACTTAACAGCTGTTGAGGAAGGAAAAGGGATAAAATTTCATCTCATGCAAATCTTTTGTCAGCAAAATTCTGCATGTGATGTGGCCAGTCATAAACATTGATCATTTACTACTGAAAAACCCCCATTCATGCGGAGTCTGCTTTTCCGCAGAATGACAGAATTACCAAAGCACAGGCTGCCACCATCCAAATGATAAATACGAGCCTGACTGAGAGTTGTGCAGTCAGAAGAGTTAATTTTCAATGAAAATCCTTCACAAATGTCCTGACTCCAGTCTGTGTGCAGTTTATGGCAGAACAATTGCTAAACAGTTCTAGTTGTGAACACTCAGAAACTATGTTTACTTTTAAAAACAAAGCCTGCCTTTGCAAACTGTACATGTACCTGAGGTGCTCTCCTTCTTTATCCTTTCTCCACATGGGTCTTCACATGGCAGAACTTAACTAATAACTCTTCCAGTCTCAAAATCTTTCTCCAGCCTTGTATTTTTTTCCTTTTTATTTCCTTGCCTCCACACATCTCCTACCAGTCTTCCTTGCTGACCCCTCTGCTGCCATTTTTCATTGTATTTCTGCTCATTTTTTTCCACCACCATTTTCCTGTCATGTCTTTCCCTCTTCTGTTCTCTGTACCCTAGTTGTTAACCTCATTCTGAGCAAATGAAGATCTGAAAATTTTCAGACTATTAGACTGAAGGCAGAGAATCAACTTAAGACCTTTCTGTTTCAGTGGTTAAACCTGTCAAAACTGAAGCAATTAGAAATGGGGGTTTTTTTGCAATTTCCTTATAATCTAGCAGTATTTGCATGAAAAGATGAAAATTGAAATGAAGCTCTTGGGTACATAAGACACCGTTATTGTATTGGCATGACAGAATAAAAATACTGAATTCAGTAGTAGTTATAATTAATTATTACTCAGGAGGGTCTCTGAGATCCTGAATTATGAACAGAAACATTCTTCTAAATTATCCAAAAGTATACAGTGCCCTAATAAGGTTTGTTGGAGTTTTTAATGATGCCAAGCACAAAGTCCCTGATCCTTCTATATTCAAGCCAAATTTCATGCTTTGCACTGCATCTCTTTTATTAGATTTGTTCAGATTTACTTAGTGCACCACTTAAAATAGGTTTCTATTAACATTTTACCCTGTGGTTTACTATATCTCTTTATATGCTCTCACATATTTGAAATGCAGTGTCTGTCCTTGTGCTGTGGATCTTTGAGATGCAAGCTGGCTGTAAATTTGAATGTGTGATCCTGAAGTTCTGATAGGTCAACATTTGTTTTCATCTTGAAATGGGGTTACGTGTTTAGTGCATCAGAAGTTTGCATTATATGCTTTTAAAAAGAAGTAATCTTGAAATACAAATTTTGTTTGAGGAGCTGTGAGAGAAAAATAAACATAATAATAGAAAATTCTGTACCTGTTCTATTTGGTTTTGCATTTGGTTTTGAGAACCAATGAGAGATACAAGCCATCTATGCAGCATTTTAATAAACAACCCCAACAACTTGTAAAAAAAATCACTTGACTACATTAAAGAGTTGTAGTCATCATGTAAGAAAGTTTAGAAAAATATGAAAAGAACTGTACTGAGAAACTAGTCTTTCAAAAAATTTTGGTTTGGATTACTTCCCAAAAAATTAAACTTCTTTTTACCCTTAAAATGGTTTAATAAAAAGTGAATACTACATTAGTGGTAAATAGAGTTTTTTGAAACATTTCTCCCCATTCTTAATAAATGAGAATATTTTCATGTTTTCTTTAGATGCTTGAGAGTAATATGGACATAATTCTCCTATGTTAATTAGACTTTAATTTTTCAATATACTTGTATAACTTTGGAATAATTTATGTTAATGTTTATTTACTTCTGTAGAGGCAAAAATATATATGTACACAAATTTATTATTCGAGATGTAGGGTGCACTTTCTCAGATAATGATTCCCAGTTTGAGGAGAATAGGCTTTCTGTTTTCAATTTTGCATGAGGAATGTGGTACATGCTGTAAAATTGCTGATCAATATTTGATGAATACTAATTTTCAGTTAAGTCATTTTGGAAGTGAAAGAATTTTTTTTTTTTTTTTTTTTTTTTAGTTTTTTTTAGTTTGTTGGTTGGTTAGTTGAGGTTTTCTTAGTTTTCTTTTCTGAAGTTTTCAAAAGCACCACAGTTTCACTAGCACAATTGTTTAAGGAAACCTTAAAAATGAACTTGAATATTACAATAAAACTAATTTCAGTCTGCAAAAGTAGCGCCTGTATGTTTAGCAAAATATTTAGGTGCATAACTCGAAGTTTACAGAGGTAATGATTATTGATATAAGTTGTTCCATTAGAAAACAGACACTATAATGTCTGCGCTAGTCATGAACAAAACCATACAAATTAAGTGCTTTACAAAATGTGCTAATCAGAAACTATTAACGCAACATGCTCACCAATAATTTTGGATAATGGATGTCTGAGAATCTTGCCATTTGTTTGGGGCCAATTTTCAAAGAAACAGGAATATTTGTCAAACAAATTGGCTCATTATGAATCATATGGTCTGTTTTCCTTGGATATGCAGTTGGCTTTAATAAATCTATCCTTTGAAAATACCTGAGCTCTCTCAGACTACCAGTCTGCTACTACTTTAGAGACTTCAGACTTAACATTTCCTGAAGACAGATTTTATAAAAATCAAAGGATGTTTCACCTCCCACTAAATATAAGTAAGCAGACGTTGCAGAAGAATTATTTAGCAGTAGTTTCTAAGGACCAATGTTTATATTCTGATATTAGACACATGAAACATTTAATAGAAGAGTGTGTTTTCATGGCTTACATTATGGACTCATTTGAATTACTACTCTGTCATGTTGAGGTATTTTAATAAAGCGTGCAATACATAATTAAATAACATATATCTAGATATGAATTATATACACAATATTAATGTAATATATAGAAATATATGATGTACTATTGTGTAGTTATATAGTTATTTGTATTTTTGGAGGCTGGAAAACTGCCCGGCAGAAAAGGACCCAGGGCATCTGGTCACCAGCAGCTGAACATGAGCCAGCGTGTGTCCAGGGGGCCAAGAAGGCCAAGGGCATCCTGGCCTGTGTCAGCCATAGTGGGGCAGCAGGAGCAGGGCAGGGACCATGGCCCTGTGCTGGGCAGTGCTGAGGCCGCAGCTGGAGTGCTGTGCCCAGTTCTGGGCCCCTCCATTCAAGAAGGACCTTGAGGGGCTGGAGCGTGTCCAGAGAAGGGAACAGAGCTGGAGCAGGGTCTGGAGCACAAGTCCAACGAGGAGCAGCTGAGGGAGCTGGAGGTGTTTATCCTGCAGGGAAGGAGGCTCAGATGGGACCTTCTCTCTCTCTACCTCTCCGATAGAGTGAGTGAGGTGAGTGTAGTGAGGTGAGGGTCAGGTTCTTCTCCCAAGCAACCTGTGACAGGACAAGATGAAACAGCCTCAAGTTGCACCAGGGGAGGTTTAGATGGATATTAGGGAAAATTTTTCACTGAATGTGTTGCCAAGTACTGGAAGAGGTTGCCCATGGAAGTGATGGAGTCACCATCCTGAAAGAGTTGAAAAATCATGTAGGTATGGTGCTCAGGGATTGTGTAGTGGTAGATGTGGCAGTACTGGATGAATTGTTGGACTTGAGGATCCTGGAGGTCTCTTCCAAACTAAATGATTCTATGATTTTTTTATTATATGGTATATAAACACTACTTTTCAGGATGAACTAGAACCCTTTTTTATTATTTTTCCCATGACCTATCTTTCTCACACCAGAAAAATCTCTTAGAGGGGTTTGAAAGATTTTAATCTTTCAAATAGTATAGTCTACTGCTATAGACTTCACCTTGGTTCTGGAAATCACGTATCGATGACTTTTTTAACCTGTAAGATGGAATTTCTATCACACTTACATGGGATTTAAACAGAAATGTATGCTGGTAGTTCAACATAGGATGTGAAATAGACAACTTCAGGAAATATTCTCAAATTGTAAGGGTACCAGTCTGGAAAAACATGGAATTACATCATCACTATGGTTTGAGCAGTTATAAAGTTCTGTGCTTTTACTTTCAAAACTATCTGTATGAATAATCGGAAGGTAGATGACAAAGGTATTTAGATAAAACCTTCTTCATTTCTCACTGTCACAGACACCACATCAATGTTACATGAGACAGAGTTGACTAAATATTTCTGAGCAATGTCATAATTCAGTAAATCACATTTAAAATAATGGCATGTTCTACCTGAAATTTTCCTCTTCTTCCGTATCTCCATCCAAAAGGTGTATATTAATATTTCCTGCTGTTTTTTCATTTAGTCCTAGAGCTGAAATTTGTCTAAAAACAAAAATCCTTATTTTTTCATCACATCAATTGTCTTTCACTTGCATCATCATTCTGGAATGTTAATTTTCTTTCCTTTGAAGGTACAATATTTTAGTAGTGCAACAGGAAGTAATTGACAACCACTCTGTTTTTTTTGACATTTTGGGGAATGGAGCAATATAGTAACTAATTTCTGAGAGGAACATCTTTAAGCATTTGAATGAAGTATTACAGAAAAACCTTTCAGTAAATAAAATATAATGACTGTATGCTGTTTAATCAAAAAGCACTGATTATCAAGGTACTGAGAATACTACTTAAAATGGATTTTTCTTGAATAATAACATAAGAAAAAGAGATTGGGTTTTTTTTCCTCAAATTATGGTACATTTTTAACGTTTGTTTTTGTTCTGATTTGGGAAAAATAAACATTTAATTTAGAAACAAGGGGATTTTTTGTAAAGCACATTACAGTGAGCAAATTTAATGTGGCAAGTCACAATGTAAAGTGAAAACATAATAAATATAAAATTTCAAAGCAAAGAAGAATAACACTCTCAATAAGACACTCTTCTAAAATTGGCATATCTTGACCTTTTCAGGTTCTTTCAATTAACTCAAAAATCCTATTAGCTTTTAAGTATAAATATCACAAATTATACAGTTATAAATTAAAATGTATATTTTAAATTGTCCATCTGTGAAAACACCATGAAGTGTTATAAAAATGTTGCAAAGACTGTTATAGGCAGTCTGATTGTGCAAGATTACTTGTGTGTCATTGAGCAACTTCATTATATCATATTAAATGAATATTTCTAATATGAAATCTATTTTTTAAAGAGTCAGTAAATGCATTTCTGTTAATTTTTTTTATTTTAGGGTAAACTGCATAAAGCAGTAATTGTTACTTTGATCTAATCTGTAAGGCATGGTGACCATGTTAGAATTAGTATTACACTGGACACATGAAAAAACAGTGCTTTATGACTCCATTGTCTTCTGTCTTCAGTGCTTGTGTTTTCCCCTTAAAAAATATATATAATAACTACCTGAAATACTACCATATTGGGATTTTTCCTAAAGAGTTATACCAGGTCAATCCCAAATATAATTGCTTTTTTAAATGTTAGCTGCTGTGGGAAATTGGGATTTTAATTTACTGAGGGAAATAACTACTCAACCATGCAGTGTTTCTGACATGGACTTGATCCTGGTATGATTTAGGAGGTGATAACTTTGATTCAATAGCTGGTACACTCATTGTAATTCACTGAAAGGTGACTGATTTGACATACAATGGTTGCAACTGAAAAGGTAATTCTCTTTTGGGTGCTTCCCTAGGTTAGGGAGAGAATCCACATCGCTAAAAGGTGAATATCACAGAAAATGATGACTTCTCCAAAGGTGGAATGAACTCTTGCAATGTGATCTCTGCACAAAATATTTGCTCTGATAAATGTATCTAGTTCATACTCTGATAGGAGATTTACCTTCGAATAGTCTTGTAGAGCTGCTTGGTGTTTGGTGCTGGCCAAGCCCAGAAAATAATTTAAATTTGAGGTGTGTCATAGAATTCTACTATTTCAGCTTCTGCAGTAACACAATACTGCAGATTTCTTTCATAACATCACTGTGAAATGCAGTCTGGAGTTTTGTTATGTCTGTTGTTTCTGTAGCTAGAATGTTCACACTATACGCTAAATTAGGTTAATGTCCAGAGAGACAACACAGCAAATTCAGTCAGGTTTGTGAATGTTGTATCACACTTTTCATCAAAAGATGGTTTGAGTTTTGGTTTGAGCTTTTTCCATACAATCAATAGATGTAAAGAACTGAGATTTCTTTATGAAGTTGTGCCTTATCAATAACTGTAAAAAATAACCCCCAAGTTAAGCACTTTAAGTTATTATTACTTATAACTGAAGTTGCATACCTCATGCTTTCTTGAAAATATATGCCTTGACTTTAAAATCAGTGATTGGTGGGTGTGTCTTAAATTTCTGCTAGGTTTAGAAAAATAACTATGAAGTTTGGATTTATGAACACCTGATTTTGACAAAGGGGAAGATTATGTTCTTACATCAAGGTTACACTGGATTATATCATCTGGCAGAGTGGAGTAAACCATTGAGTAGGGTTATTCTGAATTTATATTCATTTAAATGAGAGGATAGCTTATATCTCTTTTTTTGAGAGAATGTATATATTTTTTACATTACTGACTCTTTTTTCCTTTTCCTGAATAAATCTGTGTTCACCATGCATGTATCAAGAGATTTTTTAGTCTCCTACTACATTTAATTTTCTTTGATTTTCACAACTCTGCATACATACCCAGTGTGGAAAACTCTTATACTGTCTTTTAAAATGTGAATCTAGTGCTTCTGAACAGATCAATATCCCCAGAGGCTAGAATGTTCTCTCTGTTCACGGAAAACACACAACCAAATGCAGGAAAGGTTTAAATTTTTGTCTGGCTTCCTTGTGAAACTAAAGCAAGGTCTGAATGGCAATCTCTACATCAGAGTATTTCATGTTCATTGAGATTTAGGAGTAAGTGCTGAATCTACCAAGGAAAGTGTATTTATTTGGCCTGGATGTGTGGTAACTGTGTGGCTAATACATTTCTGTTCAGGCTGCTAAGCAGCCATCTCATGGAAAGAATATATGAATTACCACTGAATTAAGCTAAATTTGAAGAATTCAATGATGATGCAGAGCATCCAGTCTCATGACTCATCCATTTTCTATTTATTAAAGTCTGGACATATGGGCAAGCCAGGACTTTTTTAATAGCAGAATTACGAGTAAACTCTTTTCATTATTTTATTAATGTTTGTCTTTTTAGAGTCAAAGTAAAGAGCCAGAAGACTTCACATTTATATGCTGTATAAACATGTAGAAGAAAACCCCAATGTTTTTATGTGATTTAGTAGCCTATTCTGTTTTCAAGATTTGTTTGATTTAGTTTAGATGGGACATCTGTGGATGCCATCTAGCCAATGCAAAGCAGGGATAATTTTCAAGTTGGAGAATGCTATTCATGACTTTGTATAACAGAATTTTGAAAAGCATCCAAGAATGCAGGTTCCACAACCTCTCTGAGCAATGTGTCCCTGCACTTACCTGCTTTTTCTGTGGAAAATTTTCCCTTCGTTTGCACTTGGATTATTGCAGATTTTGCCTATTGTCTGTGCACCTCTGATCAGAGTTTGCCTCTGTAACACCCTACTAGGTAACTGATAAAATCAATCTCTGATTATTCTTTAGGCTTCCTCAGCATCTTGGTACCTCAGACAGATGGAAAGTACTGACCATTTAAGGTCAAAACCAGAGTTGACTAAGTGAATCCTACTTAGTATCTCAGTATTTAATTTTTTTTTTTTTTTTTTTTTTTTTTTTTTTTGGTAATGCAGATAAATGGCTTTTTAATTTAGCCTGAAAAATTCAGGCTTTTTTTCTGGTTTGAATAATTTCTTGAACTAGTATCCAACAACACTGTAAATGAGTATGAGGTAAAGTGACAGGAAAGTAGGAGAGAAATAGCTAAAATATTTTCACAGCTAAAGAAACTGTGTGCATCAAAGGGGATAATATTGAACCATTTAAAAGAATTTTCTCTTGTTTCCTGATGTACCTGTCATTTTAAATTATCTTATTTATTGTCTGTGGTTTTAATGTGACATTTTAAAAATTAAGAAAAAAAAAAGGCAAAAGTCAATGTTCACATTTTAAATGCGTAATCTGTGGAAAAAAATAGAAGATCTGTGATTGTAAAGACAGCAGTAATCCTGCCAGTATTTGTAGAGAACTGCTATCCATAAATGTGTGGGCAGTAGATAATATAATTGCTTCATTCAGAGTTGCAGGATATGTATTCTCTTTCTTGGTGACAGCAAACTTCACGTTGTTTCCTGTTCACTGTATTTCTTGAAGAAGATCAGTGCTGTATATCCTTCACAGAAGCATCTGCTTGCATTAAACATTTCTTGCTCTTTCCCTGTGACAAGTGATTTATTGTTGTGTTTGACAGTGCTTGTGTTTGTGTCATGTCAATGCTGCCCAGAATCTTTTTCTTATAATTCAGTAGTGTTTGAGTACTTGTCATTTTTACATCCATAGCTTAACCCTTATATGACTGGCATTGTCCAAACAGGCAGCCAAGCAACTTCTTACGAGGATCTGAAATTTTTTAAACCTGAGTTATACATATTGTCAGTTCATCTATATGTTTGCATGTTACTGGTGATTGCTCATGTATCTTTGTCCATTAGGAAATAATTGATTATGTTCCAGATGTAGAAAAGAAAGCTGAAGATAAAATAACTTTGCAGAGATACTTTCAAATAAATATGTATGTACAGCAGTAGCAAGATCATGTCTCATATTTGGTGTGTTTTCTTATAATATGAAAGTCAAAGCATACATATAAAACAGCTTACCTTTATAAATTCCAGGGTTGAGTATCTCTCTCTATATTTTCACTAGGGGTTTTTCTTGTTTTGTTTTTGTTTATTTGTATTGTTTTTAATTGCAGATAGTTCCCAATCCCTGGGGTTTTTATTGGTGTAAGTTAATCTTCTATTCTTGCTTTCTTTTCTCCTACAGACACGAATCTTTTTTGTCCAAATTAGATGCAAATATAGTCACACCACAATTCCAGGTAAAAGAGTAGTCCACAGAGATGAAAGGATGTTCCAGCAGCAAATGTATAAACCTCCATTATTTGACCTAATGGAGACACCTGGTTTTGCTTATGCTAACACTTTAGCCACAATGCTTCTCTTAAAGTATCTTTCTTGTCCTTTTAACTTTCCTGACTTTTTTTTTTTGTTTTTGTGGTACTTTTTGCCCTAGCTAATGTTTCTAACTTCTTTTCTTTTCCCTTTCTCTTCTTTCCCTCTTCTCTGTGTTTTCATGATATTTTGTATGTATATTTTTTCACTCTTTCCAATTTTATGCTCATCTTCACCATGTGCAACCAAAAGCATAAGCTCTTGTCCTCCTGACTTTTCTCATGTTCTCACATGAGCAAATATCTAGTTTCCTACATAAAGCATCGTTGCCATGTGTTCCTTTTTTTAACTCTCGAGAAGGAGAGTACACAAAAAAACAAATTGTGTGTTTTCCCTGAGTATGTCAGAACATCTAAGAATGCTTTTAATAAGAATTGTGATGCAGCTTCTTTTTTTTTTTTTTCTTTTTTCTTTTTTTCTCTTTTTTTTTTTTTTTGGTAGACTTTTAATATTGTATTTTGTGGCATAGTACACAAATGGATAAAAAAAATGCTACCTACTCATTCCAATACAGTGCTTGCCCTTCTGGGTTAACCTTTAATTTACTAAGTTTTTGTGGTTGACCTGTTCTAGATTTGATGTGCATATCCCTCATCAGTGTGTTCAAGGACATTATTTGTGGAGAAGAAAAACTTGCAAGAGAGGAAAGGATTTTCTTCTTCTCTCAGGGTGGTACTTTTAGCACTAGTGAGGGTCATTCAGAATCTGAGTATACCTTCAGACCTGCTTTTTTGCCATGTACAAGTTTCCCACTTGTTAAACATGTACTAGCAGTCAGCCTAATGCTCTCTTTAAAAAAGTTGTGAAGCAACATCTAATTGTTTGACTGTGAGGCTTAGTTTTGTAATTCCTGCAATCATGATGTCTACACCACTTACGGCTTGTCCAGAATTGGATACCATGTTTGTTCTTCATTTGTCCATTTGTGAGCACATAATGCCTGGCCTGTTTTATTTTGGCTGACAGTGGAGAGACAGACTGGCATTAAGTACCTCTGTGGATTTTAAAAACCTTTTTTATTGGTGCAAAATGTGGTTGCATTTAAGCCTCATTTCTTCCTTGCAGATGGAGATGCCACGCCACACCATATACCTCTTAAATGTACCTTTTATATCAGTGTGTGAGTGAACCTTTGCTGGATTGTGCCTCAGAATGCAAAGCTTGGTCACTGTAATAGGTCAGGGTCTGTGCTCCTCACCTTGAGAAAAATAGCTAAAATACTTTTTGTTTGGGCTCAAACAGCCACAGGAGGCTATGTACCTTTTATTTATTATCCATATATTTCCTTGATCAGTCTATGATAATTTTCCTTAGAATAATACCTTTATTTTGTTTTAATACTGGCATTTAGTTTTGTGTTTGAGTTTTCCATGGAGCTGTACCATGAAAGGCGTTTTGTGGAAATGGAGGCATTCTTACCTGGGAGAGTAATTAATAACACATTTAATCTTTCATTTATTTTGTCAGTGTGATAATACTGTACTGTGTTGACATTCACTGTTCTCCTTGTAGTCTCTTCTACATACTTTGATCATTGATTGATCCACTAAGGATTTTATAGATTTCTGTCATATTCCCTCAAGGCCCTCTCTTTTGCTTAACAAGTCTGAGCCTTCTTGACTGTTGCTTAAAAGGAAATTATTTTTATGCTTTTAGGTAAAGCAACAAGGAGGTCTGAGTACTTTTCACTTCTACCACATCCTTTTTGAGGCAGTGAGACCAGAACTTCTGATAATACTCATGGTGCATATTCAACATGAATTTATGTAGCAAAGCAATTATGTTCTCTACTTTGTTTGCTGGTCCCTTCTTGACATTTGAATTGCTTGTTTCTTCTCTTTTGTTATGTTTCATGACCACCAAATGTCTTATCAGACTACTCAGGAGCAAGGTCTTGGGGCTAATTGGACAATTAAGAACAATGATATCTTCCCATATAGAAATCTTTCCCCAGCATCACCCTCTGCCTGGGTGATACTCAGTCACATTTAATCTCTTTTTACCGTTTTAGATAGACTCCTTGGTCATGCATCTATTCATCTCAGTCAATCCTCAATTATGATTCCAAATAACTAAGCTGACAGCAAAAGTTTCTGTTTCATTCCAACCCCCTTTTTCAGGACACATACAAAAATGTTGAAAAGCCACATATTCCTGTGGAACTGATAACCTCCCTCCATTTCAAGAATGGACCAATTTTTTGACCAATTGACCAAATCATGGTCATGATTTGTTTGTTTAGCAAAAACCTTCCCTTTTGTACCATGGCTGCTTACTTTACTAAAAGGTCAGATATTGTGATGAATGATCCACAACAGAAGGATCTTCTATAGGAATATTTGGAGTTTCTTCTTTGAAAGCAAAGGTAAAGAATTCCTTTGACCTTGAATTTTATGTAGGCTTACCAGGCAAAATGTACTAAATGAATTTAGACTTCATCTCTGTTACCCAGTCCCCTCATTTTCAGCCTCAAGATAGGTCCAGAAGCCCATGCAGAAAAGAAGATTTCACATATGTATTAAACTTTAACATTTCCACTTAGAATTCTCTGGGATCCCAATGCTCAGCATATTGTCTGTTTGCATTCTTTCTCCTCATTTATCCCTGCACTATGTGCAAGAATTTTTGTTACCAAAGCCAGTTTCATGTGTTCCTGTCCCAAATATCTATCAGTGTTTCAGGTGCTGAACATCACAGCACCTTTATTGATACCTGTGTTGGGAATTCAGAACGGAAGATTTTTCCATATAACAGGATTTTGTAAATTGAGGGGTAAAAAAAATGAAGATGTGAATAAACAGTTGGATATTCTGACTAATCACAAAATAACTCTGAACTCTCAGGAGGAGGTAGCCTCGAAAAATGTAAATATGATCCTAAGGTGATGGGAGAAGAATTCTTAGAGAACAGAAAAATGTTTGAAGAGCTCATGTTGTTTAGCCTACAATAGCTGGACATGGATATCATGATCTCAAAGACTTAATCCTTAGAGAAGAAATATATTTATACTAAAAGACAAAGAGGGTAAGCAGACCTCAAATTAATTTTCGATATTATGTTAAGCTCTTCAATAATTAGTTGTTTTCATTTCTAGAGCACCTTTCCATGGTGAAGCAAACACCCCCTTTGTTTCAAAAGGCAGAACATAAATTGTTTGTGGCACCAGATTGGTGCATTAGATGATTCAGGAGGTGTATTCCAGTCAGTCCTTCCTAACACACAGTGAAGACTCAGGTATCTTCTCTGTGACAGACATATTCACAAAGGCTATTGCCTGTAATTTTGTTTTCTGTTGTCAAAGGAAGAATTTGAATTAACTTGTTAATCTAAGTCATGTACAGATGATTGTATTAGTACACACTTCGTTGTCCTGTTTTGTTTCAGCAAGTGCTGTGAATTGTGACTGGGAAGCTTAGGTTAACACAACACCTGTAATAGCTCTAGCCAGGTGTCTCTGGTGTGAATCACTGATAAGGTCACATCTTGGCACAGCTTTTTGCACATGTTTAGCTAGTTTTGGCCTAGCCTGGGCAACGGTGTTTTAGAGTGGATCTTCTGGACAATCAACACAAAACCCTCCAACTCATTTCTACTGCAAGTCCATTCAGTGGTGCTCTTCAGGCCATATTAACCCAAACTCTAATTGGGTAAAACAAGACAAAGCTAATTTTGATAAAAAATTGGACAGTGTATTACCAGTAGTTTTACTTCTTCATGAAGCATGCAATTAGTGCTACAAAGGATTTTGACTTTTAGAATATAGAGTTTGATAATTGAAGCTTGTCAGGGTTTTATAGATAGAGACTGATCTTATCCAATATTTTATACACAGTGTGTATCAATCTCTGTATGATAGAGTTTATTTTTTTAAAGAAGCAATTAAAAGTTTTGGGCCCTTGCCCCTGACAGAATGCAAGATCACCAAGACCATTTTCTTCCAGGTTTAGTTGTCTGAATACCTGACTCTAACTAATCCTGTGAGGGTGCAGCAAAAGAGATTTCATAAAGTAACTGCCCTTGCTTTTCTGAAGATCTTACTCCTGCAAGGTATTTAGTGTGTTATAAATATTAACTGAATCATTGAAATAAAACTGATTTGTTATTTATAGCATGTCTTTATTTTCTGTCATGCATAATTTAGTATTGTTTAGCATGGATGTAATTACTAGACTTCTGCAAATATAATTTATATTGGGCTTAAAGGATGGGAAGAAACATCTGTGTTCTTGTCTCTGGATTTCTGTTATGTCTTTTCTGCTGCCATATGGTAAAATTTAAATAATAAACATGATCACAGTGTGAAATTTACAGCATATATTCTATGTGAATCCAGTTTTTAAGTAGTTTGTGAAGATCCTCATTTTTTAGGCATTCTTTGGCTCTGTTAGTCTGTATCTTCTTAATTTAACATCTTCATGTGACAGAAGGGAAAACAGATTTGTAAGGAACAATAGCTCTCCATGCTTACCTATCACTAAGTCTCTTAAACAAAAACAGATTTATTTTTTTTACAATAGTCAGATAGGAAGTGTACTTTCTTTACAACTTAATTGAAATATTTTTTTGTATCTGCCAGAGTTACCTGTAAAATTATGATATTGTTATTTAGCAATCTGTATGAAATCTGCTGGCTCAAACTGGTTGCAATAGTCATGTTTTTCCATTAGCATTTCAAGGCAGTTACCTTGACTGAAATGAGAGCTGTTTGTTTACAGTTATAAACCATTTTTTCTTAAAAATAACTTTATCCACAGTTTGAAAGTTGTAGTGAAGTCTGGATGTGGTAAGACTTTGAAAACAGGGAAGTGAAAATGACAAGAAAAATTTAAATAGAACCATGGAATCACAGAGTGGTTTGGGTTGGAAGGGACCTTAAATATCATTCAGTTCCAACCCCCTGCCATGGGCAGGAACACTTTCCACTGGACCAGATTACTCAGAGCTCCACACAACCTGATCTCGGACATTTCCACAGATGGGACTTTCATCATCAAGTTTTTTAAGGGTGCACTTTCATCTGTGTGATTAATGAAGATGTTAAATAACAGTGGTCCCAATACAGACCTCGGAGAGGCACCACTTGTCACTGATGTCCATCAGTTCTCTGAGCTGTTGACAACGCTTGGATGTGACCATCCAACCAGTTCCTTGTCATTTGAACAGTTCATTCATCCAATCCATGTCTCTCCAATTTAGAGATCTTGTGGGGACCTGTGCCAAAACTTTGCAGAAGTCCAGATAAGTGAAAACTGTAGCCTGTTCCCTGTCCACTGGTGTAGTCACCCCATCAGAGAAGGCTGCTCTATTGGTCAGGCAGGGCTTGCCCTTGGTACAGCTGTGCTGGGTGTCTGGAATCACCTCGTTGTCCTCCATGAGCCTTAGCAGAGCTTCTAGAAGGATCTGTTCATGATCTTCCCAGGCACAGAGGATGACAGGCCAGAGTTCCCAGGGTCCTCCCTTCTACCCTTTTTAAAGATGAGTACAATGATTTCCCTTTCCAGTCACCTGGGATTTCACTTGATTGCCATGACTTTTCAAATATCATGGAGAGTGGCTTGGCAGCCCCATCAGCCAATTCCCTTGGGACTCTGGGATGAATCTCATCAGATTCCATACACTTATGTACACTCAGGTTCCTCCAGTGATCACAGAGCTGATCTCCTCTTACAGTGAGCCCTTTGCTCACCATTCCCGGTCCTGCTGTTCATCCACTCAAGAGGCGTGAGAAGAGATGTTGCCAGAGAAGACTGAGGCAAAAAGAGTTATTGAGTACCTCAGTCTTTTCCTCTAACCCACTGTTACCAATTTACCAGCATTGTTTATCAGGGCCTTACATTGTCTTTGACCTTTCTTTTCTGGGTAACACTCTTGTGGAAGCCATTCCTATTACTCCTTATGTCCCTTGCCAGGTTCGGTTCCAGTTTTGCCTTCATCTTCCTCACCCTAGCTGTCCACAATTGTACCTAAGGTCTATACTCTTCCCAGCTCACCTATCCTAGCTTCAACTGTGCATTTACTTCTTTCTTTTTAGTTTAATGAGCAGTTGCCTACTCAGCCATGCCACTCTCCTGCCTCCCTTGCCTGATTTCTTGCTCCTGGGAACTGCCAACTCTGGTGCTCTATGGAAGGCTTCCATAAAGATCTGCAGCTCCTTTCCACTTGGCCTTTTAGGGCATTCAAGCAATAAATAGCTCTGTAATTTGGACTGAACTTCAGCAGAAAGCACTTTTACAGATTTTTTTTAACAGAATTTATCATAGTGAATTTTAAATTTTATATGAAAGTATAAATCCTATGAAGTCGACTTTTAAACAAAGGAATATGAAACAGGCTTATTTAAAAACTTCAGTCATAAATTATAAAAGTAAAAATACATACAATTTCTGAGGGAATTCTGTGTTTACTCATGCTTTATATGGTCTTAATGCAGGGTATTAAATATTGTTTTAACCCCTAAAATTTTTCGTAATGTTTCCTTTCAGGCAAAAGTGGACACAGCTGCACCGTAAGGTTCTGTTATGCTTGTAACATAGGAATTGAACAAAATCTTCACCTTCTTTTCACTAAGTTTTCTTGAGGAAAGGATTCAAGATTAAGATACTAATTTCTTATTGGTTTAAAAGTTTGTAGATAATCCAAAGGTAAGTAGAATATAAACCTGTTTTATGCTTAATACAACGTAGACTTATAGAATTTTTTCCTCAGGTTCTTATTATTTTAAAAGATTAAATTTATTGAGTGGCTTAAAAAATACAGTCACTATTTTACTGACAAATTGTTAAATACAGATAATTGATACCAGATTATTTCAAACTGGGTAATTTGAGTTCAAATTATAATTAAAGGATTAAATCTATTCTCATTCAGAGCCACTAGGTTGAGATGAGTTCTTGAAATCTTGTTATGGATTTGCTCAACCTTACTTACTTTTTCTTTTTCTGTGACGGATATGAATGTGAGCACAATACAAATATATTGAGAGAAGTTGCCTATAATTATTCACTCAGTGAATTCTATTGCAGTTACATTATCTTGTTTGCAATTGTTACCATTGTATGAAAAATACCAACTACTGATCTGATGAATGAGAAGTATTTATGAAACAACATTTGATCAACAAAGAAACAAATTTGTAATCAAGTCTGAAGTGTCTTTCCTTTCTTAAAAAAATCCATCTCCTTTTCCTTCCTTCAGAAACTCAACGTACAAATCAGTTCCATTCTCTGATCAGAGACCACCGTAAGTTTACTGAAAGGTGGGCACTCTGGAAAAGGTTCAAAGCTAATCCTGCCATCTCTTATTTTATGAATCAATCCTGCCTTCAGTTTTGAACAAATATTTTGCACATATCACACAGAAGTTACCTATTAATGCAATTCCTTGTTTGAGTACTGTGGACAAAGACTATCTTCAGAGATCTGCCAGAGAGAATCTGTCTGTGATAGAACTTCAATCTGAGGATGGCTAATTCATAGCAGCTTTTCTCCACTAAAGTGCCTTCAGCTGGAGAGCACTTAAAGCTTCGTGTCAGTTACCTAATGTCATGTCATTAAAGACATCTTGAATGTGGATGTCCTTGCTAGCCATAGGTATTTGACAGTAATAATGTGTGTATACTGAATGTCTTAAGTTACAGCTGTCTTCTGCTCGAAATGGATGACTGAATTCCATAAATAAAGGCACTTCATATAGTCACATGCAGCCTTAAGAGCACACCCCAACAGGGGTCACTTACACTTGGTGCTTTTCATTATTGGCATGATATATGCATTGTGAAAGGCATTGTGTCTGAACACACAGAGACTGTTGACTGCTTTCCAGCAGTTGCACTGAATTGTCTTTTTGGAAGTTGCTGCAGTTCCCCATTAGTGGCACAAAAGTCCCATTCATTGCCCTCATGTCACAATTTCATTGTAGAGCTGTTGCTAATGACTCTGCTGATCTGTTTCCCTCATCTTCTGTACCCTGAGTTCTTTGGATGGCAGCTTGATTTATTTTCTCTTCCATAACCAAATACCTAAGTGTTTCTAGTCAAGGAAGATTAAAATTATTTATATATTTTCAAGCAAGCATGCCTTCTTCATAAAACTGTTTTGTTTTGCTAATACCTCTAATGTTTCTTTCCACACACAACAGATGCATGCACTTAAAATATTTTATGACAATACTTTTGGGTTATGAGGAACCACAAAACAAGAAAGAATGAAGTAAGCTCTTCAAATCACAATTTTTACACCTATTACATATTTCCTGGTTTTATATGCATATATGTGTGCTCATTTTCTCAACCATCCAGGAAATCACAAAAGATGGCAAATAAAACTAGATATGAATCTACCAATGAGATGAGCCAGTGTAAATATCTAGCAGGACATAATGTCTGAATGTGGCAGGAACTTGTCTTCCCATAGTTTTTCTTTGGAATTTAGTCAATAACTTGAAGACCAGGCTATGAATCTTCCACTCATATGGTATTTGTTTTTAACCATATGGATCTGAAAGCCTCAAATCCCCTAAATGTGCATATGCATCTAAGCATCTCTGAGTAAGCCAGAAAATGAAAATATCCCAGAGAAAATACTGCTTTTCATGTGGAATGTATTTATAAATATACTAAACTTTGTCAGAATTCAACTGGTTCAGAATTTCTAAATTATTCACATGATAGAACTAGCTGCAGTTTGGTTTTTAAAAGAATTAGAAGCATGCATCATGGAACATGTAGCTGGAGGAACCTGCAAAAGAACCTGACTAAAGGAGTCCCTGGATTGGAGAACATTTGCAGATGACAAAATTGAAGAGATGAAAAAATAAGCACATGCATGGGAAGAGCTAAACAAAGAAGATTTTTCTCAAAGGTTAATTAACCACTCTCTTGATTGTCAGTGTTTGAGGAAAGATTTATATCTTGATATTTTAGTGTTTTGACAAGATATTGGCAAGGAGGAAGTTAGAAGAAATTATTGTTCTTATAAGGAGTAACGTGTGGTCATGGAATAAATTTACTCAGCTGCCTTAGAGCAGAAATTTGGTACTAAATGTTAGAGGTGTGTTTCTTTGGGTTACAAATGCTGAAGGAAAAAATTATTTTTTGTGGAAACAATGAAAGTCCACTCTTTTGATACTGGGGTAGTTTCCATGGCTGGATGACAGCCTTGGAGCTATAGCTTATTGCCTTAAAGGTGTAAATTTTGGAAAAGCAGCTTCGCCAAGAAGCTTAGATGTTTTGCACAGATTTTACACTGGCATTTTGTGATCCTAATGATAAAGGAGCTCAGACCCTGTGAAGTATTATTTAACATGCCATATATTGAAGCTAAGGAAAAAGAGGATAGTGTAGGTAACATTGCAGCCGTTCATGTTTTAGGAATGTGTCAAAAGGCATTGAATTGATCTCCATTCAAGGCACAGCTTGCTGTGCTGAACCCAGATATGTACACTTACCCTTTTTTGTCTTTTGATCTCTTAAATATTTTTTCCTAATATCGACTGATTTTCTTTTCTTTTTTTTTTTTTTTTTTTTTTGTATAATTGTGTTTTGTAGGGGGATATTCACAGAAAAAGAAACCCCATCCTTTTAAATTTTCTTTTGATGAGTGCATATGTGAAAACACAATGCTTATGTTTTGTTATCTTTCACCTGAGACTGCAGCCATAATTACATTGGTTCAGCCTCTGTAAGGAGGGAAGAAAAACTCGTGTATTAGAGTAATAAAGGCGAGTGCTAGTTTGTCAGACTGTATGATACTGTATCCAGACCGGCTGAATAAAGGCATAATGAAGATGAACCACAAGAGACCAAGAAGGCCTCTCTTCTCTCTTTCTTTAGAAGAACACCCTGGAGATACATTAACTTGTTTTCTTGTTTGTTTGCAAGCTTTTTTTTTTTTTTTCTTGTTAAAGAAATGCCTAGAGCTGTGAAATTTCAATGCATTGATCTATAGCTCTGAATTTCTTTCCTTCATAGTTCTGAGGATAATTCTTTTCCTTATCTGAAAGTCAAACCTTGTATATGCAGTTTATCCAACCTAAACTGCACATGAAAATGGTTCAAGAGACTAGAGTTCTTGGTTCTGTTTTGGGTTAAAAGAAGTTTTGCTCAAAATGTTATAAGTCTGATTTTTTATTATTCAGAATAATAAAATTTGCCAACTTCAATTTTCCATTTGGTAAATATTGCTTTCCTTATACAGTTGTATCCCGATACACCCATCTTTTTCTCCCTTGCATAGCCTACAATTAATGTGGATCTTCAGAAAAAGCAGATAACACAGAGAGAATCCAGACAATTCAGGAATAACCTTCAATTAGTCTGCTGTTATTGAAAAACTGTCTGTGTAGCTTCATATTTATGGGTTTTGTGAATTCAGAATGCAGTTCTCTCTTTGTTAGGAGCACACTTGTATTCTTAAGGTCTGCATGGTGTTTTCCTAAAGAAAATCAGGACACTAGTGATGGCTGGGAATATCCTAGACTATGACTTATCCATGTCCTCTTCAGCCTCTTTACGTACTGTGCTAGGCTGCATCTTTAGGCATATTTTATGCTTAGCTTTGCTAATTTTTTTCTGATCTGCCCTTCAAAAATGCACTTATCACTTATCTGCAAAAGATAGTCTTTATTATAGGCAGTCTCAGTGTCTTCCAAGGCTTCAATGATGGCAATTTTTAGGCGTATGTACCTGACTACCACCTATGTTGCTGTGGACACAGACAATGCTCTTTAATAATAAAGTTTCTGATGTTGAGGAGGGATGGTTTTAATTTTGTAGGGTTTTTTAACCTTTGAAGCTCCTTGTGGGTTTGTGTCGTTTTCGTTTTAACACCTTTTTATACTGCAGCTATGTCTCAAGCTACACACTTTGAGAAAAAGTGCTTAAGCTGTTATTTTTAAGTTAAGAGCATGAAATTAGAGATTGTGCAGAGGTAATGCAATAATTCTTGAAAGTGCAGTTCTCAAAGTTCAGAACTAGCAGGAGACTTGAATTCTGACAGTGTGAAGTGTGACATTTTAAGTAGCTACATTATTTAGTGAATTTGAAAAGTCTGAAGAGTTTGAATTTGGGCACCTAAAAATTACCAGACTGACTAAAAAAGAGACATAATTTTTTTTCATATTGTAGGACTGGTATCATCACCAGTCCTGCAGATTTTTTTCTTCAGTATTACTTCATCAACTATAGGCAAGACAACTTAAAACCCCTCATATTTTATGTTGCCTCTCTCAGGGCAGGCAGGTAGAAATATACAGGTACATCCAACTAACAGAGCAAAAGAACTATGAACCTCCATGTCACTTACTACTGCCTTCACAAATGTAGTAACAAAGAGGGAGAAGTCCAAATTCTTTGGGATCCTGCAAGTAGACAGGTGAGCAAGTGAACATTTCCCCATAGGGCTAGAAGTCCTGTTGTACCATTTAAAACTGAAAATTAAATATTGCAATATTCTACAACTTAAGCATATTAGGACACAGATGAAAGTATTTATCTGTGAAAGTTTGTTCAAGTTTGGAATTTTTCAAATCTCTGTATTAAAATGCTGATTGTCAGAACAAGGAAGAAACATTTTTCATGTGCAGTAGGTGGGGACTTGTATCTTCATTTTCATGCTTCCTTATATATTAAAATTGAAAAATGTACTATTTTAAAAACAGGAAGTGATTTGACAGCTCTATTTTCTTCTGCTACTCAGCACCTCCCTACAGCATCAGCACAGGCATTGCAGCACTGGCTGGCACGTCTTTGGAATTCAAATTTCTATTTTCACCAAATCTCTTTACTTTAGTAATAGACACAGAATTTTCATCTTCAGAAATAGTGGGAGATTTTTTAATATCCACCACTGAACAGTCTCTTCCCTGGAGCATGCCTTTACAATTACAGGGCTGTGTGTGCAGTGTAACATGCCAAGGACTCGGGAATAAAGATTGATATCTATGGAGGAGCTATACGATGACTTGTGCTCTCCAGAGGGAGGTCTCAAGCCAAGTGCATTTGCAGCCTGTCAATGCTTGTTGGCAGATAGAGATACCCAGGAACACTGAGGTCTCAGAAACACAATTTTTTGAGTGATTACTCACTGGTGTTACTTTTGTAACTATCCAGAAAAATATTTTCCTGATGCTTTTTCAAATGCAAGTCTTTCTTCCATTTCTGAACAAAAGCAAGCAAATTAATCCATTGGGACCTGAGAACAAGGCAAACCCGATGTTATTTCCTAAAAGATTATGTGTTTAATTCCCACATGAGTATGCTTTATCACATCATGATGGTAACAACCTAAAAGGCAAGAAGGGGCACTAGGGCTTGGTATTTTGCTTGGCTTTTGTGCTTGGCTTTTGTTCCTGTTACTTATATTGAGCAAGACCAGTATGTCTACGCTTGGAGGCTGCCTAGGGTAAAATATTACCATTGTTCCTAATGGGAGACTTACTCTTCTTCTGGAAGTATCACTTTCTATTGTTGTAATGCATCTACCATGATAATAAAAATTACAAATACCAGGAAACTGGGAACGCTAATTTCGTTAGGCTTCTACTTTGATTCCTATCTCTCTGTGTCTCTGCTGCATGATGTTATTTGAAAATAAATGAGGGACAAGAATGATATTAAAGGAAGGCTTGGCTGTTCAGTGATTGTTAAAATAAAGATGGGGAAAGCAGTATGTATCAGTGCTCTTTGCCAGCCTCAGCCACTAAAGTCTTACTTCAAGGGTGTGCATGCTGTTGCTAAGGGAAAATGGTTATGTGAGTCTCTTACATAATATTGTTAATATTTTGGTTTGAAACGTGTCATTCTTGTCATCTTGCAGCTTATGTCTCCAATAGCTGATAGTTTAAAGCACTGTCTTTAAACAAATGAAACAAAAGGATGGTTTAGAGGTACTAATGGAAAAGCTACGACAAAAGAAAGCAGGTTGCAATGTGACTGCAGTTAACTGATACTATCTTAGATTCTTCTGTTCAGAAAAGGCAAAAGGAGGCTGAATTGTTAATTGAAGACAGCTTTTATTGATAAACCAGAGCATGTATCCATTTGGCATAGGACATGTGGGAGGATCAGTAAAAGGAACTGGAGGGGAGGTTTCTGTTGTACGCAGATGACAGATTACATGAAACTCATTTTATCTTATGCATTTCTAAACATGTAATGGTTTATGCTTTTTAGATGTGTTCAAAGCTATGCAACCTAGACACGTGTAATTGAAGCCTTGCATGCAGTCTTCTCAAGATTTTGTCTTCCTAGTAACTGAACCTCTTTATTAAGGGAATTCTTTATTATTCTAAGCTCTCACATGATACCTATATTCCTCACTCATACTTCATCTTCTGTATTGGCATCAGGAGTCTTGGAATGATCATTATGAAAAAAAATAGACCTAAAGAATTGTAACAAGTGAGTCAAAATATCTTTTAGAATAGAAAAATTATTAGAGGAAACAACTGGTGGGCACCAGCCTGTCGAGATGCAAAACATTTTAAGATATTTTGCTGTTGATTCAAGAAAATTTCTCAAGTTTCATTCATAGTCAATCAGATCCATTTCAAACAAAGAATACTTTACAATCAAAGCATAGATAATGCAGTCAAGCTATAAAAACCAGTAATACATGTTTTTTTAAAAAAAAACAAATCCCCAAGGGAAAAAAAAGAAAACAAACAAAAATCCTTTGAACTAAACACCCCATACTTAGAATGATTTTAGTGATAAAAGTTGAGATTGCACCTGATTAAGGAATAATGAAAAGCTTCTGGTATTCTGGTACTGAAAACAGCCACTGCCTCACAGCCTCTCCTTTACCTCATTCATGTAGGGACCATCCCTAAAATTCTGCTGTGTGTGCTAACAGCCTGTGTTGCCTGTACACGGATACTTGCTATTATTTGATTGTGAGTATAGGACAATTCTTACATCTCCTTAGGCTCCCTGCCAAGTCTACCATTGCCTTTCCAAGGGAAGATTACTAGAATATTTGAATTTGAATAACAGACCCAGTCTCAGTAATATTGCTGCATAAATGCAATTTGCTATTTCAGCAAAAATGTTCACATTTTTGCACAGATACATTTAAAATAGCATCATTTTGGATGAAAAAGTAAAAATTATTTGTTGTAAATTGGAACTTGATTTCTAGACAGAGGAATGGCAGTAAAAATCACTTGCAAGGTGATAGACAAAAATTTTCTGTGCCTAATTTTATCTGCATACAAAACACATAATATCCATTGCTGAGAAAATAATTTAAGGCTTACCTTATATTCATGTCTGAGCGGGAAGGAAGACATGTTACTGTTAACTCTTGATGGAGCTGTAAAACTGTATTAGTCCATGCAGCCTATCCCCTTCTTTGGGAAGCTGGGTTTGATCCCTAAAATTTTCTGTCCAGAACAGAAGCACAACAAATGGACGTTTTACTCATCTTCTGAAGATTTCCAGGCTAAGTAAATCTAAAGGACAAACACCTGGTAACTTACCACTTTCCTTATGTTCAGACAGAGCAGTGGGCGTGGGTTTAAATTGCTATTTCCCAAGGCAGTTGACACCCTCTCAAACCTTGTCCTTATCCACCACTGTATATTTCAGAGCTACAGGAACTTGATCAGAGAGGCCCGGAGGTTTCTCAAACAACATTACAGGTGCATAGGTCACTAGGTGCCATGTTATTGTTCACAGAGTTCTGTAATTTTTACCAGTTTATACTTCTGTATTTGGAGTATTTAGTTCACATTTTATGATAGCATAATAGGACATATTTAATACTTCTGTCTTTATGACCTACAATTTGTGAAGATTTGGAGAAGAGGAAATTTCTCCAATTATGATCAAGGCAGTCTGAAATACAACAAAGATGGGCCTTTATTACTTACAAGTAAAAAATATACTGTGAAGTGAGGTGACATCAATATTTTTGATACATTTTCAAGCATATGTTTTACAGAGTCTTCTGTAAGTGTACACTCTCCATAGATTCGTTGCCTCGGTCATTGAACAAAATCATCTACAACCTAACTGAAAGACTTTTTTGTCATTAAATTGTCATTATGTAATGTACACTTTCATGTCTTACTCAATGGAATCTATCTATACTTTCCCAACAGTACAAAAATTACTGCTTTGCTCATAGGCTTTTAGTTAACATTTGTCACTTTGCAATTCCCAGAGGCTAATTCAAATAAAGATGCCAGAAAATTCACTGCATTGTTTTTATTGGCTTTGATTGTGATAGTAACTATCAGCATACAAGAATGAAACATGGAGATCCAAGCACCAAACACTGACCTAAACGCTGTCAGCAGCTGCTTAAAGACATTTTGAAATGACTGATTTGAGAGACATAATCTAGGCATATTGTGTGGTAGAAGGAGGGTTAAAATCCAATTTTGAGCAGCAATATTTTACAGCCTTACCTTTCTTTGACTGACAGATTTTAAGGCCAAAAGAGACCATTAGATCTAGTCACATATGTCCTGCATTTTACAGGACATTATATTTCTTTCAGTGACTTGAGACTAAGCACATTTTCTGAAAAGATGTTCAGCTTTGATTTGAGAGCGTCAGGTAATGAACAATCTACCATTCCCTTTGGGAGTTTGTTGCAGCTGTTATTAGCCTATGCTGTTAAATTTTTTATCTCATTTCTATTTTGAATTTTCCTGCCTTTCATTTCTAACCATTGGTTCTGTCTTTCCCTGCTAGATTAAGGACTTCTCTAGCACATTGTAAGGGAGCTTATACACTGCAATCAAGCTACCTGACATATGGGGTTTTTTGGGCTTGCTTGGTTTTTTTGGAGTTTTTCTCTTTTTTTGTGCTAAGATAAACAGACTGATATTTTTAAGTACTTATTCACCTGGATTTTCTGCAGCCTGGAATAATTTTGCAGCTTTTTTTTTCTATGTCGTCTCCAATTTTTTCAGTGACATTTTAAAAATGAACTTTGTGCAGTATGCAGAACAGGAGGCAGTTTGCCAGTATCAATCTCACCAGTGCTATCTAGAGGCAGAAAACCACCACTGCTTTTTATTACTCCTCCTCCTCGCTTGTTCCTTCTAGGTTTCATTAAACAATGTAGTGTCTGTATTTTACTGGGAATTATTTCTTTTTGTTCTGTAATGACCCAGACTTTCTTTTTCAGACTTCCTACTACAAGGAAATGCTTTTTCATTGTGCAATATGTACAGAATTTTTGCTTTGGACAATGTAGAAGGAAAGAATTTTTGTTCCTCTGTAAAATAATTATTTTTTTCCATTCCTGATCTGTTCCCCTTTGCCTCACCCTTGTCTATGAGGTTTGTGTAACCTTCGTGGGCTTCTGTGCTAATGTAATACATACTTCTGAATCACACCTAGAAACATGGTGGTTTACACTATTCACTCCTAGAAACAGCCCCTATTTAATAAGAGATCTTTATAGACGGTTGTTTTTGCAACTAATCAATTATCTAATTATCTGTCCTTGTAATATATGCTTTGTTGTACTGTTTATCATTAATTTGCTAATTAAAGGATAAGAGATGTTAAATCAAAAGCCTCATAAAAAATTTTATCTGTGCACTAAATTACCAAGCAAAGTTCTAATCTCACCAAAGATTGAATCTGATTTGATTTACAAGAGCTTTTTTTTTTTCCATTTAGATGGTATCAGTTGACCTGGATTATATTATTTTCTTTTTATTTTTATTCCATGGTAACTTTTCTATATCTCTTTCTTGTACAACACAATTTTACACAAGTTCCCATTGGAGAAATCTTGAATTTTCTGAGCCCTTTAGTATGTCTTTGATCTGCTAATTAATATAATACCAGTAAGAAAAGTCCAGAAAATCTTTCAGCCAACATACTAAAAATGTGTGGATAAACTTATACAGGCCTGATGATGTAAAACTACATAATTCTAATAGATTCTGTTTAGCGTTGTCCTCAGATAGCTGTAGATTTTATTGGATCTCTGTAAAATGTTGTTAGTAAAGCACTGTGTTTCTTTCCAAACCCTGAGCAGAAATATTCGCTTTATTTTTTTCTGTATCATGGTTTACAATTTACTATATCCTTTGTTGAAATATTCATCACATTTCTTTATTCCTTGCGTACCTTAAAAGCTCATTGTTTTTTTCTTTAAGTTACTTCAGCCACAGCTTTCCCCTCCACATCTTATCTTCTCATGTAAGTATATTTCCCATTTACTTTCCTCTTCTTATTTTCCACATTTTTCATCTTTCAGTTCTTATTGCTGCTTTTATGAGTTCAGTCTTTGCCATTCACCGTAGCACAATCTTAATTCTGCAACAGAAGAAATTGAGGCTCCAGGGGTCAGTTTTGCTCATTACACAGCTGAATTCAGCAACAGGTGTGATCCATCTGTGTGCTGATGCAGGATACAGGTATGTAATGCAAGGGTACAAAAATTGCGTGAAGTTTGCACAGACCATGCTACTTCTTGATAGGAAGTATTTCTTGATGGGAAGTACAGGTTTTCAGTATTTTTGGGTTTTTTTTTTAAGAAAATTAAAATGGAAACCAGCCTCAAAAAATGTGTTCCTGGGGTTGATAGTGACACAGAAATAAGTCATCAGCAGGTTTAGAACATGTTCAGTCTCCAGAAAGACATGTCAGCAGAGCTGTTGGACACTGGAGTACACTGTGTGTGTCACACTCTACAGCTGAGAGGTAAGAAATAAAACTTGGCTCTTCATCCGTTATTTTTCCATGCTTTTCTCAGGTGCTACTGTCAATATGGCAGAGATAAACTGTAAGGACCTAGATGTCTGTTCCAGGACACACTTCCATTAGATCCTGGAAAGCATCCTCCACTGACTTTGAGCTCTTATTGCCCATTCCAACTGATCCTGTTTTTCTACTCCTGCTTATTCCCTACACTCTTCCTACACCTGTCTTTTCCAGCTTCTCATCCTGTTACATCCTTATACAAATTTCTCTCTCTGACAGTCAAACCTTTTAATGCACTGTTTTTCCTGTTTTTCTCCATGTCTATGATAGCTCACTACTTTGATCTCAGGCTTTTTCCTTCACCAGCTCCCTAAATGATAGTGTTCCCAAATGGTAGTGTTCTCAATACTTACCTCCTCACTCTGGAGTCAATCTCTGGCTTCCTACTCTGTTTTTCTCTGCAGAAGCTTCTCATCTCTGATTTAAATTGTAGTTGAGTGTTTTTTTGCACACTGGAAGGGGGACAGAAGGTGTACAGGAGTTGGAGTCCATGAGGATACCAATAGACTGTGGCAGAGAGGATTTTTTTCTTAGATGGGCAATTTTCTGCTTAGAACATGTGTTTGTTGACAGTCTTTGAAAAACCCTCATCAGTCTCCATACTCTTAAACACTGCTAATTATTTTTTTTACCACTGTCAGAGAAAGGTAAGGTGGGAAGCAAAAAGAGTAAAAATGAAATACAGATCTGCTGTATTTCAGATCTTCTCTTCCAACCTTCTTGTTGAAAGCATTCTAAGACTTTGAAATATTAATGGAGAGGACAAGATATTCCCATAAATTCTTTCTTTGGAAAAATGGCCTAAAACAGCCAAAGCTATGGAAGTATCAGTCTTGTTCAAAATTTGCAAACCACAGCAGCAGATATGAAATAGTTTCTTTAGCCATTGAACTTATTGTCATATAATTTAACTAGAATGTTCTGATTTTATTTAGAGCTGATGAACACTGTAAAAAATGACCTTAGAGGACAAATCCCTATTATCTTGTTTATACCAATGCTCTGCTAGTAGCTTGTGAGTCATTTACTGCGTAGCAGTCTGGTGCCTGCTTTTTTGTGATAAAAAATTAAAAGGCAACCTAATCTGTAGGGTTGTTGTTTTTTAACAAACTAAAAGTAATAAGTTTGAGAATATCTATTTTGGACTAAGAATGAGAATCACAATGTCATGTATTATATATTCATGATCTGTGGAGATTCGCTATAATTGTGCTTCTCTTAGAAAAATCCTTCTTAAAAAACCCTAAGTTTAGGATTACAAGATTTCTAAAGCATTTAGCAATCCATAATAGGACTGACAGAAGTGCATAAGAGTGATGGCTGCCTATTTCACAGTTTATGCTTCAATTCTGCCTTTGTAACTCAATACTTTTCAGACCATGATACATCTTTAAGGCATTTGAATATTTCTGAATACCTGTACAACAACTACTTAAAAGCAACAGGATGAAATGTCAGATTTTGTATGAATATGGCTTTCAGATCTTTAGAAAATTTGTGTTTCAGATTTTTAAAAATTGAGCAATTAATAAAAGTACAAATAACTTACGAGCCATTGAAAGAGATCATCAAGGAAAATTAGGAGCTCTATAAACTATGATAAAATATTTAACACATTAATGTCTTTTTTAATTAACAGTTGCTCATGGCTGAGACTTTAGGTATCAATTTATGATAATCATTGGCTTCATTTTACAAAATTATAGAAGTGTTTGCAATTCACATTGGGATATTTAGTGATAATAATGGAGATCCAAAGTAGGAGTGAATTCACCTGCATACATGCATGCGGGTGGATTTTTGTGAACACACACACGCACATATGCGATGAATTGGGTGTGTCATGCAAGATAAAAGGTGAATATTTGTGTCCTATTAAGAAGGAAGGCAGTAAGGAATTTAAAGAAAATCCTGACAGATTTCAGGGAAAGTTTCTTTTTTTCCCCTTTCTGTCTCAAATCCAACTGTCACCTTTCCCCAAATTCTTTCTTAGTTTCCTTCTATCACGCAGACGCCCTCTTTCTTTTGCAGTGCTTTTCCACTTCCTCTTCTACAGTGACTTGGTAATGTGAATATTGAGAAGACTGGAAGGGATAAGAAATGTGAAAATAAAAGAGTTCCTCACATTTTTGTCAAGACAAAGAGTAGTCAGCACATATTGCAGCCCTGTTAATAGGTGAAAGAAGTGGTGCATTTGGAGATGGCAGAGGGACTCTCTCCTCCTCTCAAAGAGAGGGGTTACAGGGCTCTTTCCAGGGATGCAGCTGAACACCTCTGTGCTGAAAGGTCTCTGCTCTTAGATTGCAGTTCCGTTTACCTGCATTTACACTCTTTCCCACAGAAGTTTTCAATTTTCAAATATTTTAAATATCATGGAATCTCCTGCAATTTTTTACTGGTCTTCTCTTTGACACCAAAATTTGATTTCATGTTCTTCAGTGCTTGCAGTTTGTACAGACTAAACGGTGAACTAGATTTCACTAGGTGTAGAAAGTGTCCACTGCTCAGAAAAATGAAGACAGCTTGTACTTTTGTCACAATGATAGATTGTAAGAGATATTACAACAGTAATGGATAATGCATTGCAGGGTTTGTCTTACTCTTTAAGAAATTGATCTGTTTATTCATCCAGAGTTGTAACATTTTCTATTAGTTATGCTTTGCTTTGCCAAGTCGTATTGTTTTCAGTTTAAAAACCCCTACAAAAAAAGGAATCCCAAATTAACCAACCAACCAACCAAACAAACAAACAAACAAAAAAACAAAGAAAAAACATCAACAAGTTGCCACATAATAAATTGAAGCCAAACAAAGGTTTTTAAAAAAAAACATAGGCGGTTATTCTTGCCACATCAGTAAATGGAAAAAGACAGAAATATATCTTTATGGTTCTCTTAAAAATGCTTGTTTAAACTGCTTTGGTACAAATTAGTGAGTTTTGGAAAGCTTATTTCATGTACCCTTTTCTTAGGTACTTTTTGTATATTAAACTTGCCAAACATTGTGATGCAGAATAGCACTTAATTTCTTTGCATTATTCTGTAAGAACTACTTTTGTCCATACAGATGTCCAATTTCTCTAAAAATTGTAATTAAAAGATGTAACTCTATACAAATAAATATTGGAAATACATAATTGCATTCTTGTTGTTCCAACTGAGTTTCTTTTAATATTGAAAACATTGTGCAAGAGAGGAAAAATGCACATTGTTGCAATTAATCATAACTATGACAGCATTTCGATGAATTAAAAGGGTATAAGGGATTCAAAAGACAAAAAAGAAAAAGGGAAACAAACAGAAAAGATATCCTACCTATAAATATTTCTGAAACTGTGGACTTAATGTGAATAAAATAAAGGGAGAAATTAATTTTAGATATTCTTCTGAAGTGAATATTGGAATGAGACAGTATCTATGACATTTTATTTTCTTTCTTTCCACACAGCAATTTGAAGTTCAGATCAGAGACCAGTGCTATCTTAAAGATGCAGGATATCCTCCTGATTTAAAAAAATTCACACAGATGGGTGTGCAGAGCAATTCTCAACGTTACTTCTTTTAAGGCACTAACACAATGACTGGGGGAAGTGTCTTGCCTGACAGTATCTCAGTTGAGAAAAAACTACATCAGGAGTCTCAGGCAGACAATTCTCATCATTAATTTTTCTATTAATTTGCCTGACCTCTCTCTAAGGAAAGCATTATTGCCTCAGTGTTTATAATCCTGTATATAAGTATGCAAAAGAACATAGACCTCCTCAGTTCCTTTTCTAGAAATTACAAATAAATACAATTAAGACTGCAATCCAGATGGGGTTGAAAAAATAGGCTTAGCTTTGGTTTTGTTACCTGTGAATCTAAATTTGAGTCAGATATTATCCGTCATTGTCTTTTCAACCTCCCGAAGCATTAGAGGGTGAAGTACTCCCCTGAGGAAAATGCAGACAGGAAACTTACTCCACAGTTCCTCATTAGGGCAAGAACCTCAAGGCAATTCTGACATTGCTGCTGTCCCCTGGCATTCATGAGGCAGTGGGTTATGGCCAATTAATCCATCTACTGTTGACACTTTTTGTTCTGCTACCAGCCTGCTCCCATCTTGTGAAATTCCCTCTGCAGTGTTCAGGAAAGCATATATACTTCCTTCTCTTAAAGACTCATGCTCAGGATGTCTTTGGCTTAAATAGCACCAAGTTCATTGTGAGAACTTATGTTACCTTGTGAACCCCCAGCATATTGTCTAGATCTCCCTGTGGATGGTATTTGCAAATTTTATTGTTACAGCTGTGTGCTTCTTTGATTAAATAAACAAGTTCACCTATCATTTTAATTGCAAGTTCATCATGCAGGCTGTTACTTATTCTGAATGGAGAAACCATTCAGATTTGATAAGGCTGAAGTGCAAGCTGAGGGCGTTCTGTTGTAAGCAGTGGAGGAGGAAGCTGGGAGGGAAAGGAACCATTTTTCTGTAATCACTGATTAGACTCTTTTTTACCTTAGTGCATCAGTCTGTGAAATACTAAGTGGAAGTTGATTGACTATTCCTATGTCTTTTTAAACCTCACTCGTGGCTAGCAAAATTCAAATTTGTAACCTTTTAGCCAAACTCTAGTAATGTCAAAATGACTGCTGATGCTTTTAAAAAAGCTTGAGAAGAGCTGGTTATTTTCTCAGCTGATTGAATTTTGCCACATCACATGTCAATCTCTTGAAAATGTTTTTGGTCTGTTAAATCATAATACGCACTACAGTGACTGAACTGTAGTACATCCCAGAAAGACAGCTGCAAGCCTACAGCTATGTTTTAAAGGGCATTCCACATCCCCTGTGTTATCACAGTTAATTACAGGAAGACTCACCAGTTCGAATTCTGTCTTTAATGTGAACCCATTTGAAATTCTGATTTGGAAGAGGACCCTTTGAGGAAGACAATCTATAAACTCAGAGGCAAGACTTTCACTGCATATAAAATGAGTCCCTTTTTTGGCCATGAAGTTTAACTGAGTTAGAAAGAAATTACAAACATAGCACAAAAAAGAAAACCTTGTGACAATATAACAATAAAATTTTATATCTTAGGGTAAATTTTGCAGTCTTTTTCTAGGGAAGATCCCTATCTTGTTCAGTAAGTTATTAGGGAAATTAATCCTCTGTCAGTTATTATTGCAAACATTTCAGTAATACATTGCAGATATATTTAAGCATGTGTCTAACTAAAAAACAATGAAAATGTAAACATTTGTCTTTATGCATTGTCCTTTACAGAAAATAGCAGTGAGGCAGGCTGAACGAAGAGCTACTGTGCTGTTCCTAGGCTACCACCAGACTTAATAACTTTTTAGGGTAAACAGCTACCTGTGTGTCCTTCGCTCCTCTCAGTCAGTGTGGGGAGCAAGAAGAATCCTGATGCATTTTGACTGGCTGTGTTTTATTATCTCTATGAAATCACAGTAAAACTGAGCTCCCAGCTTTGTGCTGTATGGGAACAGCTCCCAGTCTCCTTACCCCAACCCCAAACTGAAAGCTCTCAGCTGCTACATTCTCTGAAAACTGCTCAACATCATGCTCTTGATCATCTGTGACCCTCGTAAATAATAATTAAACTATTAGGTATACCTAATAGTAATAAATGTCAGTGACTTTTCACTGATCAGTTGCTCTTTAATTAAGATGTATTTCCTGTTATCCATGAATTACCCTATCAGATGTGTGACTTCAGGTATAAAACGTCTATCAGAGACAATAGCAGCATCAGTGTTTCTCCCTAAAACAGTTTGCTATCTGCACCAGAAAAAACATGCAAAGCTGTTTGGCGTATTCGGTGGCCTTAAAGTAGTTCATGAAACCCTGTTCAAAACCAGATGTGTGATATCCCTTTGAGCGTGAACACCATTGGTAAGAAGGAGACATGGCAGATGTCCTGGGAACCAAATGCTCCGGCATGCAGGGCATAGCTACATTTATCTGGCAGTGCAGCTTTAATGAATTCCAGCAGCTTCTAGCTGAGAGCAAAGCAAGCAGCACTAGCCCATTGCAGTAGAGCTCCCACATGTCTTAAAATATGCAGTAGCTGAATGTCAAGTATTACCACTTCGTGACCAAACATGCACAGAATAATTTGAATTTTATTCTGAAGTCCAGGTAAGTACATACAAGTCAGTATAAGAAAAACAGAAATGGTATACACTGCAAATACTTTCTGCAAATACATCACTGCAAACTATCAGTCTTCATTATTTGAAACAACCAAAAAAGAATGGTTATGCAGCTGCTTTTTGCTGCTTTAATCTGATCTGGGAATAATTAAAGGATAAAAAATAGAGCAACACTTATCAGAAAAAACAATTCATTTCTTTGGATCTAGTTCTTCAATTGTACTAATAGTCACTGGATGCTTTTAGTGCTCAAAGAAATGCACCATATCTGATTTCTGAGTCATTCTTAATTTGACTGTGCCCAGAGGAGGGTGGGGAAGGGGAAGAAGACTGAAAAGGACGTTTGCATGAATAATCTCATTTGTGAACCAGGACACTGCTTGAAATAGTCATCATGCCCATGACAACTAGATTATATTGATTTTTGGAAATCCTTTCTTAGGTAAAAGTATTTTGACACTTTGAAGATTCATCAGTAGCATAGGCAAAATTTATCTATAGTTTGTCAGTGTCATACAAGCAACATTTTAAATTTAAGGATTAACTTTGTGATGTATGTGTTATCCTGTGAATTAATTTCTGCTAATTGACCCTGATGAACATAGAAAAAGTTATGAGATCAATAATATTTAGATACTTATCTGCCTACCACAATCTGTGCTGAATTTGAGAAGACAGGATTTTCCAAGACATTTTTTAACTGGAAAGAAAACTGTCAAAGAAGATAAACTATCTTTAAATCAGAAAATAGCTTCTTTCCTGCTGTCTTATCAAACAACACCATATAGTCTAGAAAAGTGTGCTTTCTGAATTACTAATAGAAAAATTTTTATGTATTGGACTAAAAGTTATGACACTTGATTTGAGTAAGCATGTTTAAATAACTTTGCCTCCTAGAAATAAAGCAAAGCATGTGGGAGTGAAATATTTAGTATTAGTTTTTCCAGATGGATGGGAAAACATTTGAAAAAAATGACTGAAATTCAGGTGTTACCCTAACAAAATTAAGCAGGGAAGTGTAAAGTAGAAACAGAAAATAAAATTTGGAAAAGACATAAGTGTCATCAGAAGCTTAAACCCAGAATCTGGAGCCCTGCTGTGAATATCAGTGAGACTCCTTAAAGGTTAATCAAAAATTTTGCAGAAAGTTAATCAATATTTCAATAATGTTGAATTAAAGATTGTATTGTTGTTGGTAGTTAACTGGTACAGGGCAACATGGTCTGCATGGCTCAGCATGTGACCCTGGAGACTAAAAATGCTGCAGGATCCTCTCCAAAGAGCTGGAGATGCTGAATGGATGCCTAACACTCAAAAGCTAATAAAGAGTAAAAAGCAGAGGTCATTGTCAGATCTCAAAATCAGACTGTAAAACACTGCTCACACCAAGATACGTTGGAATGAGTCCTGGCATGTCCTAGTCCCTCAGCTTTGTCCAGGAACTCTCTGATCCATTGGCAGCTGGTACACATCCAAACACAGTTGAGTCCTAAAGGGTTAACAGTATGACTAAAAATGGCCCAACACGTGGGGCCCCTGGCCTCTCAAGTGTGGAGAGTCCACTCTGATGAGATCCTAGGTATAATGTTTAAAGAAATAATTACTCACCGATCTACCACTACTATATTTCCTATATTCCTACATTATGGTTCCTATATTTCTAAAATGAAAAAAAATTTGGGTAAAATATTGAATGATTTGTTTATTCAGAAATAGAAATGCAAACATTTTTGCTGCAGTTAACTCTTTAAATATTGTGTTTTATCTGTGTTACAAACCAAGTCAGGGATATGACACTGAATTTATAAAAGAAGTGTAGAGCAGTTCAAAGGTCTTGAAGAAATGATGCTTAAGCAATATCATGCTACTTGATTGAATTATAAAGAAGCTAAATTCTCCCAAAAGTAATTTGTAATTCAAGTATGGCACAAAATAAATTATTATCTTTTCCTGTGTTTGCTCATATGTTGATATATAATACATAATGCATACATAATGCATTTTTAAGAGTTGTCTGAATATTTATCTAGCATATAGGTCTGATAGCTAATTTGGAAACTTAATGAATTGTTTTTATTGACTAAAATAAAAAATTCTTTGGCACAAGGGCATACTTTTATTCCAGTTACAACTTTCTGTTCAAAAAATGATCTCTCACTTAACATAAGAAAACTCATACCCTGCAAACCTGCATTATTTAGTACTCTCCATCTTTCAATGTATTATTTAACTTTCAACAACATACCTGAGGACATAATCTGACACAACAGTAGCCAAGCAAACCCGTCCTTTTCTGTCTAAAATTCTAGATAAATTATACTCATTATTTATGGTCTTCATTAAAAGAATAATGAACTGTGAAGGCTAGCTTCAGGAAATGAACTAGGTTTATTGCTATAAGCTTATAACAAAGCAAAACAAATGACAAAAGAATAATACTTCAGCTTTCATTCAGGAATATATTTTGCATGTACATGTCTCTTGCAGATGGTGAGTTCAAACAAAAGATATAGAGTATGCCTAAATATAATATTTATAATACTTCCAAGCCAATGCAACTTGATAATCAGTATCAATTACTACTTTTGATAATGAAAAACAGCAGCTTATTAATACAACTTTAAAATGTATGTTAAACAGAAGAATAATTCTTAATACATGTGCTTAAATATCATAGCAATGAAAAGAAATTATTTTCCACATAAAACTTTGCTTACAGCATAAACTAATTTATATAGTTGCCCAAAACATATATACATACATGTTCATTTTTTAAAACTGTGGTTCCTTTTAGTAAGTAAATTTGTAAGTGATTTAAAAACACAGGTACATAAGGTACAAGAAAATTTGAATTCAAATCAGCAAATAACTCCCATACTTGAAGTTCCATCATTGATTTTCAAGCATATAGAGTACAAAACCCAATAAGTATTTATATCCCTGCAGGAAAAATAACCTAATTACATCACAAACTACTGTTACCAGTTTAGCAACAAAAACATGCATTTGATGAAAGTAGCATTGCTTGTTTCTTCAGAATGTTATTTTAAAGGCGTAAATAACTCAGATACAGAGTAATGTGGTTTTTACTCAAATTAATATTGACCAGATTTCACTCAATTTCATATTTTTAGATACACTTATAAACCTTTCCTATTTTAAAAAAAATATATTTGGGGCAGACTGAGGAGGGACTCTGGGAACTTTTGGAATTTTTCTTCCTGTTCTTTTCCTTCTTTGAATGATTTTCTCTCACTTGCCTACCAATCACATACATTAATTAATTCAGGGGAAAAATCCCCATATTTTTGCTCAATAGAATCATAAGTAGCACTGCAAATATTTCACACTTTAAAGGCAGATAATTTATTTCAGTGTTTCTGCTGAGATTGAAAACAACGGTGCAATGAAAATCTCTAAAATCCCTAACGATGAATGAAAAACCAAAAACACATCAGACTCTTGTGCACATGCAGAAATCATTCATGTGTAGCAAAATAAACACCATTATTACTCCCTTCTGGTCTTGTTGTATTATTATAATTTTTAAATGTAAGTCAAGAGATTAAAAAACTGAATACAGACATGTTGATTTTAATGTCAGGTTTGCCCTCTGCAGAATGGAAAATACAGAAAATTCTCTCTGTATGAACAATCACTGTATCATGCAGTAAAGGTTTTTCACAGTTTCTGGCCATTTATAGTAAAAGAAATATATCAGTGAGCAGTGGAAAGCCTCAGCATTGAAACCTTTCATAGTTCACTGGATCCAACTATTTGGTCCCACTAACCATAAGGACTTATTTTTTCCCACTCTTTTTGCCCACAGGATCAAGAGTTTCACAAGTCACATTTTTTTGTATGCACATACATTTATTTGTAAAAATGTACATATGTTGTCTTTAAGACTCCAAATAGCATATAGATGGGGACCCATTCTTGCTACCTTTCTTTGCCTTCTTTTGTCTTATTTACCATGTTGTGATTGACCTGACATTTTGCATTGAAATTGTGGATTAAAATCCACAAGACCAATGTTAGGTTAGTGAATATCAAAAAGAATTATAAAGCAGGTGAGACCTATCAGGAAAAATATTTTATTAGAAAAAGCAATATAACCAGAAGAAAGTAGAGGCTTTTAGGTGTACGAGCCCTTTCCAAGTATGAAACAGAAACATTCAAATAATTTTTGCCACAGTGGCTACTGTTACACAAAACACTACTACTGCTTCTTGGAAGGTGCTGCACAACACCATATATAATGTTTTAAAATATTAGGTCTGAGATCATGGTTGTATTACAAAGCAGAGCTTGTATTTCTTTGGGTTTGTTAATAAGGAAAGTCAATTTTCACTGAATAATCAGCTCTGTTTCATTAAGCAGGCCCTTGGTTATTATGCATTAACAACATTTTTTTACTGGGAGTGTGAAGACAGAACATTGGCCATTTTATACACGGGCAGCATAGCTATCAAACAAAGCTATTGGATATTTCTGTTAGGATAGCTATTATGTACTCAAGTCAGAATTGTTGCCACGCTGAGCCAGCTACCAGTCAAACAGAGCACCCTGTTCTCCTAAGATTACAAACATAACAGTAACTAGATATTCTGAAATAACATTGGGTCATACAAAGTCCAGGTTTCAGTAATTATATGGAAATGGATTCCTTCCTGCACCAGCATCTTCCTTGCTTCTGGTAGCCTGGAGAAAACCCAAAACCTGCTGAAGTGAAAATATTGGTTGGCTGATTACTTGGTTTTATTCAATTCTTCTTATTGAACTGTTTAGGTTGAAGGTGAATAATGTTGGATACAGATTTCCTGGAAGGTTTAGGTATGACACTTTGCCACAAATTAAACATTTTAGTACCAGAAGAACTGATCATTACAAGGAATGCTGTGTGCCCTCTGCCATTGGAACCAACTCAAATAGACCCAGCAGTGTATTTTGAAAAATGATTGAAAGCCTTTGCTCACAGGAGCATGGTGACCCAGACTGAGCTCTCCAAGAAGCAGCAGCTGCCCAGGTCTGTGGCTGCAGGGAGTGTTCAAGCCCGGTGTTAGTTCTGGAAGACAGTGGAAAAGACCTCTGTGCAGTGTGAACAGTGGATGATCTGCCCTTGAAGTGGAAGTGGAGAGACTGAAGAGTGTCAGGGAATGAGAGAGTGGTGAGGTCACACCCTTCCATCCCTAAGAGAAATGCAGCAGATGCAAATTCAGCATGGATCAGAGGAGCCCTGATCAGCTTGCCATCAGACTGAAGGAGGAGACCTGAAAGATGGTGGGGAGTAGAGACAGGTGCCCACTCAGGGAGATAGAAGAATCCCCTCCCAGTCTCCCTTGACTTCCCAGGAGCCCTAAGAAAATAGGTATGAGGCCCTGGAACTTGGGGGTCAGGCAGGTGACAGTGGAGAAAAGGTCCGTCTGAGGCATCTCCCAGATTAGCACAGGCAACCAGATGGATCATTACTAAAGGTAACAGGAAAAAAAGGTAGTCGTGGATGATTCCATTCTGAGGGGAACTGAGGACCCTCTATGCTGATCAGACCCAACCCACAAAGAAGTCTGCTACCTCCCTGGAGTAAGGGATACTACCATGAGACTCCCTGGACTAATCCAGCGCACTGATTACCACCCACCAATTACCTGCTGGTTGTGCAGGTCATCAGTGAGAGTGCTGATGAGAGAAATGTCAGGATAGCAATAACCCCAGGCCACAACAACCCCTGCAGCATTATAGACTGGGGCAGAGTGGCTGGAAAGCTGCCTGGTGGAAAAGGACATGGGGGTGTTGGACAGCAGTGTCTGAACATGAGCCAGCTGTGCCCAGGTGGTCAAGAAGGCCAAGGGCATCCTGGCCTGTGTCAGTAATAGTGGGGCAGCAGGACCAAGGAAAGGATTCTTTCCCTGTACTGAACGCCAGTGTGTCCACATCTTGAATCCTATGTCCAGTTCTGGGCCCTTCAATTCTGGAAGGGTATTGGGTGCTGGAGAGAGTCCAGAGAAGGCAACAGAGCTGGGGAAGAGTCTGGAGCACAAGTCTGTTGAGGTGCAGCTGAAGGGAAAAAAGGAGATCAAGGTGACCTAATTGTTCTGCCCAGCTACCTTGAAGAAGATTGTAGCCAAGTGAGCGTTGATCTCTTCTCCCACAGATCTAGAGAGAGGATGAGAGGACATAATCTCAAACCAGACCAGGTGAGGTTTTGGTCTGGCATTTAGAGAAATTTCTTCCTGGAGAAGGTGATTAGATATTGGAATGGGCTGCCCAAGGAGGTGGTGAAGCTACTGTCCCCAGAGGTGGTTAAAAGAAGACTGGATGAGGCACTCAATGCCCTGGTCTAGTTGACATGGTGGTATTAGATCATAGGTGGGACTTGATGACCTCAGAGGTCATTTCCAACCTAATAGATTCTGTGATTCTAATAAAGCATTATAGGTTAATGTTCTGAAGTGTCCAGAACAGTGCCACTTCTCATTAGTTTTATACATGTCCTTAATTATTCTGATAATAAATTTAAGATTTGCATTCCAGCATTTCAAAGTAAACAGCAATAAATTAGTTGCCAAGAAAGAGATCCACACACTAATGTTGCTTTGTTTATCATGCGTAACTACCTAGGAAAAGATGAACTTATTTAAAAAGTGCTTCTCCTGTTGAAAATTACAATTCCCTTCAGTCATGGGGTGTATCCTCTCTTCCTGCTTTTAGACTACTTAAAATGTGAGTATGAAGTTAGTGTGGAATTGTGACAGAATCATGCTGATCCACTTAGCAAGGCTTGGTAAATATGAAGAAGCATTTTTTATCCTTGTGCCATTAGCATGAGCACTACTGACACAGTGTTCGAAATGTGCAGTCCTTTTTTCTATTTACTGAGAGTTTCTGCTCTTGCAATGTTGCCAAACAGTTGCAAAGCCCAATACATGGGATATTTACTGCAAATGAGTACCTGACCTCTAGGGACATCTCTATTCATTATGCTAGTTCCATCAAAACCCAGCCTCTCAGTCCACTGAGATCTACTCTTCTGGCTTACAGCTCGGTCTCTGTTATGCCTCTTCAGATCTTTCAGGTATTATTTTACTGTAGGAAACATGGATTAGAAAAAAAAAACAATTTGAAAAAAACTAATCAGAGAAAAAAACATTTCCAGTTTACTTTTGTAAAGTTGAAAATGCCAAGCAAAGTTGTATATAATTAAAAAAAAAAAAGGCAAATTAGAGATTTTTCAAATGCTACAGTTTTTTATACTTCTAGATGTTTCATTGATTTGCAGATCTCTTCAAAGCATTCGCTGTGAAAAAAACCACAAAGGTGTTAGAAGTACAGTGAACAAGTAGAGAATCTAAAAGGACAGACGTTTCAAAGAGGGCCATTAGAGCCCGACTACCTTTTCAAGAGGGAAACTGGCTAAACTGCCATCTGTGTTTCTTGAAATTTTATTTTCAGTTTCTAGGGGGATTCAGAAGAGAAAAATTAGACATTCACCTTAGTGAACAACAACAACAAAAAATTTACAGTCACATTTTTTGTTTCTAGAATAATGATACTTAGGTGTGAGTATCAGATTGGGATTCCTTGTAGTTGCTGGGCATACATATCACTAAAGCAAACCTTAGAGTTGTGAAGCAGTTAATGTCTCAGCAAAAGTAATGATAGTATTATGCCTAAACTGCTAGCCAGGGAAGACAAATCAAACAGTGATTATTTACAAGCAGAGTTTGCAGCTACAGTTTTCACTTCTCTTAATTCTGCTTTTGTTAGTATGCAGCAATTCAAAAAGTCACAGGCAAAAAGAAAAGCAGTTGTCCTCAGTCAAATTGGGCGTCCATCCTGCAATTTGTCTGGTTTCAGAGAGTAGCCAATCACTTATGAATGGGAAAGAGTATAAGAAATAAGTGTAAAAATGCTTACCCAGGGTATTTTTCTGGTCTTCAACAATTCAACTCAGTGATTTCCTAATGTGGTGCCATGGTGTTATAGACTGTGTGGATTATTCTTTCATAAAATTGTCAGGTTTTTTTGGGTTTTTTACACACATAAAAACTTGTAGCATCCAAACCATTCTGAAGCAAGAAATTCCACAGAGATGCTACCTGTCTTGCGTAGTGAAAGGAACTGTTGTTACCAAGAGACTTGAAAGAGAGTAAGGTCATGTGTTGGAGAGGGGTGTGAAGCAGACAAATAGGTGGGAAGACTGGCCACAGTCTTTAATGGCATAGCAGCTTCCAGGATAATCAGACAGTGAGGAACTGGTAACAAAACAAGTACTTGCACTGATGATTGCAAAGCTTTGTAGATCTCTGTGTTTTTCCAGTAGGGTTAAACTCAAGCTTTTGGTGTTGCTTCTGTATTTGGCATTGCTGCAAAATGGGGAGGAAGCATAGAAAGTGTACTGCAGTTCTAGTGATTGCCCCTGGTGTTGTCTTGTCTATAACATGCCCCTCTCTGGAGTTTTTAATTTCAGATTTATCTGGGCTGACTCAGTCACTTTGTAACCCTGCAACTCTCAGGCAGAAAGAATCTGTGGAGAAACTTGCGAGAGGGCAATTTCCCTCTGGCAAATATAAACTTCCACTTCTGTCATCCCTGCTGGTTTTGTTGTAGCTGACAAAAATTCTTCTAGGCTTCAAGGGCAGAAGGGGCAAGTGGAAACACCTCCTAGGGTCAGACTTCTTTCTGTTTACACTCTTCACCAAGGTAGAGTTCACACGTGTGGTTTCTCCACATGTCTGTATAAAGCATGCAGAATGTTTAAAATGGGTACACAGTGATTTAGTGCTACAAAAATTGAAGTCAGTCAAGGTAAAAAGATAGCAAGATGGGGATCCTTCCTGACAGCTGTAGAAACAACCAGCACTCTCTCTTTGTTCCACTTTACAGCACTATCCAATATTGTCAGCATCATTGTCATAGCTGGGATGTGACAATCTTTTTCTCCTAAAGGACTTAATTTGTGAGCTAAAACATTCCTGATAAGCTTAATGCACATTCCAAGGGAATGTGAGACAGCAGGCTTTATGCTGTATGGTGCTTCTCACACACTGCAGGAATGGAAAGCTCTCAGCATGGTTTATGATCAAGGTCAGTGAATGCAAGTAAACTCATTAAAGCATTTATGGGGGGCCTGGATAGATTAGATGCCCTTATTGACCTCTGCACTATACTTTCATTTCTCTGCAGATAAATAAATAAAAAGCTTCACTGGAACCAGACATTTTCAGAGCAAGTATGGTTATTAACACAATTATTACAAAGCTTCATACCTTGGTTCTTATATTCTGTATTCTCTCTGTCTTGTTTAGAAAACACATATTCATAGCTTTTGAAAATGTAGCTGCAGAATGTATACACAGTCTTGTGTTTCATAAATCCAGTGACACCTATGCACTTGATACCTCAAAGTTTTAAATATGTCTAGCAGATACACTTTTATCCATCTTTCTTGAATAAACCCATGTGGTGGCAGGGAAAAAGGCTTTTGGTTGAGGGTTGGCCGTTGTTTCTCTTCCTAAAATTTTGCCTTCTTTCTGTTAATTTAAAATTCATTATTAAGATGAATTGTAATGACGTTTAAAACCCTAGCGGCAAACTGGTTTAATTTGATTTCTTCTGATAGATGAGAAAAAAAAAAGTTAGGAGTTGCAATCTTGTATTCCATACTCTTGGGCTTACATTTTTAATGTGTCTTTCAAACTAAAATTGATTTTTCTCTTTCTTTTAAAATAAAAAAGCATATTTTATGAGGAAATGAATACCTTTGATTTTTTTTTTAATTGATTGATAAGCATTCACATCTAGGATGAAGAGAGGAGCAGTTGTTTTCTTATCTATTGATAAAAATCTTCAGTATTTCATACTTATTTTTATTTCTTTTAAAAAGAAGCTGGAATGCACAAACAACTTCTATGTAAAAACCTTCAGAGCTAATTATTATTTTAAGTCTTGCATTTCTAAGTTACCGTCTGCTTCATATAATGGAAACCATAATTTCTAGCGTAGTCCAAGCTACAAGCTTGGACTTTTTGAAGTTCACTGAAATAAATGCAAAAAGTTGACTTGTAGGTGATGGGGAAAACTTCAAATCTAACTTTTTATCAGTTAGAGTTGAAAATATTTTATAGATAGCTCAATCATACAGTCATATAATGTGCTGATTCATCAGGAGAATTGAGTCCAGTTTCTGGCCCTGCACAAGACACCCCAAGAATCCCACCATGTGCCTGAGAGCATTGTCCAAACACTTGAACTCTGTCAGGCTGGTACTGTGACCCCTGCTCTGGGGGCCTGTTCCAGTGTCCAGACATTCACTGGGACAAAAACATTTTCCTGCCACCCAATCTATATGTCTCCTGACTCAGCTTCAGGCCATTCCCTTGGATTCTGTCTCTGGGCACTGCACAGGAGAGATTAGTGTCTTCCCCTGCTCTTCCCTTCATGACAAAACTGCAGACCCCAATGAGGTCTCCCCTCACTCTCCTCCAGGCTGAGCAGTCCAAGGGCCCTCAGCCACTCCTCCTATGGCTTTACCTCAAGGCCCTTCACCATCTCTATGTTCCTTATTTAGACAATTTCTGACAGCTTCATGTCTATTTTTATATTATGGCACCCAAAACTTTCCCAAGGACTCGAGGTGAGGCTGCCCCAGCCCAGAGCAGAGAGGGACAATCCCCTCCCTTGCCCAGCTGGCAATGCCATGCTTGATGCCCCCAGGACATGGTTGGCCCTCCCGGAGGGCAAGACACATTGATGACTCAAACAGTCATCAATAAACTCTTTTCTGAATATCTGTAAGAGTCTATAAATACTTGAACCTCTGGCTTTGTGTGATAATTTCACATAGTGACTAGCATAGTTGTGTGTATTTTGCTGTAAGGAAGGATATAGGCTGAGAGAATTGGGATTATTCAGCCTGGAATAGAGAAATCTTTGTGGTGACCTAATTGTGGCCTTCTAGTACCTGAAGGGATTCTACACGGAAGATGGAGAGAGACTATTTACAAGGGCATGTAGTGGCAGGACAAGGGGGAATGGCTTCACTAAGTTAACTTGAGACTTAAGCCCTGTGTGTGTTAGAACTTTTTACAGACCACAACTCTTCCCTCAGCAACAAAACTTACCAAAACTACTGTCTGAGTTGGGAGGGGGACAGAGAAACTGAGCAGTCTTCCTCAGATGAGCCAAAACCTTAAGATTAGTACCCCTGCTTCCAGCAGGAGAGTCCTTTCCAAACGGCAAGAGAAGGCAGAACTCTGAATTATTTTTCTACAGGTTTCAAGATACTATCTCCAGATACACTTTTGTCTCAGTCTTCTTAATTTTATATATTTAATATGACAAAGAAATTGCCATGACTATTCAGCAGTGACGTGTTTACTTCAGCTGCTATGAGGAAACATAGCCAGCCGTCTTAATCTATAGTGACCAAAAAACCCACATACATAACAGCAGTGTGCTGTGAAAGTCACAGATATGTTCATTGACATCAGTTTGCATCAGGGGTCCTTAGCCTCCAGAAGCCCAGAATTTGAACTCGAAGCTTCAGCCCATTTCAAGCAGTTCCAAGTAATTTTGGAATAATGGGTCAACATCAAGGACTGAAAGATATTTTTGACTGCTTTTTCTGGGCCTGCTGAAAGCCTGACTTTTGAATAAAGTTTTCGAAAGGGTTTGCAGAGATAACCTGAATAAAAAGTACTTAAAAATGTGTGTCTCTATGACATTGTTATCATGTTGTTCTCATTAATGCCACCTGTAAACCTGGCTTCATTTTTTTTCCTCCTCTATAAACTATGTTTTCAGTGCCTTCCAAGTAGGCATTTAACAAGAGGAATTGCGTACAAAATGTTTTCAAATTTCCTAAAGGTTGTCTATAAATTATAAAGGAAAACTTGATAAAGGAAATCCAGATTTGTATCTGGCCAATGTGATTTTATCTCCCTCTTCTGCTGTAAGATGTCTTTGGCTAACAAAGACACATATTTTGCAATCTACCTGAAGAACAGGTTCTTAACTTAATTGAAATATCAAAAATTCCTATTTCTGAAATTAGGTTCTGGTTTGGATAAAACTTATCAAAATAATGGCATCCCTATGAAATTATTGTCATGAACTGGTAATTTGTTGATTGAATAGTAAAAAGAAACTTCTTGAATTCTTCATTTAGAATAATACTCCTTTGCTGTTACACCATTAGAGATTAAATTCTTCACATATCAGTCATGCTACTGTGAATGTAACAGCTACTGGCCAGTAAACATCATCAGTTAATACTTTACAGATGTGGTCTCTGTACTCTTTAGCATACAGAAGAGTAAAGTGTTCATTGTTCACTTTGCATAACAAATAATCTAATTCACACTGGTTTTTCTCGGTAGACTGAGACTTTTGCAAACAAGACCACAACAGATAGCTGGCTTAGGTATTCAGATGAACACTTACTGTGCCAGGATCCAGGTACTTCCATGTTTGTCTAGACTTTCACAAATTAGTAATAACATCAATCAACAAATCAAATAATTTTACTCTAAGGCCTATTATTGCTCAGAGAAATCTTGACAGATTTATTTCTAATCCATGTGACAGAGGGTATAGAAAGTAAGGAGATCTCTATGAATTTGTTTGAGAACAGAAAAATGCATGGCTCCTAATGCCAAATTTCTAACAGGTAGACATGGTTACCTCAGGTCCTATGCTCACATGTGCATACAGGCTGTGTGTATTGGGTCTGACTGGGGTAAAGCTCACAGCCCTTACACTGCTGTACATTGCTTTGGTAGCTGGTGTTGATAACAGAGCAGTGTTTTGGCTACTGCCAAGCTGTGCTGTCCCTGTGACATTCCTTCCCCCACTGAAGGGGATGGGGGGGGCAAGATCCTGGGAGGGGACACCAGCAGGCCAGCTGACCCCAGTCAGCCAAAGGGATATTCCATACCATATGACATCAGCTCAGATATATAAGGGAAGGAAGAGAAGAGGAGGAGGAGGCACTCGGGACTTGTCCATGTTTGCCTCCTCGAGCAACCACCACGCGTGCTGGAGCCCTGCTTCCCAGAAAGTGTCCGGATATCGCTGCTGATGGGAAGTAGAGATTGATTGTTTTCTCTTCTTGCTCTTGCGCACGCAACCCTCAGCTTGCTTGTTCTATTTTTTTCCTCCACTGTAATAAAACTGCCTTTACTCACCCTGATAGTCTTTTTCAATATTATCCTCTCCCCTCTCCCAGCGGGAGGGGGAGTGATAGAGTGACTGAGTGGGCACCTGGCCCCTGGCCAGGGTCAACTCACGACACTGTAATTTGAACCTGTGTTACAATTCCACTTCTCATGCTTCAACTCTGTGTAAGTGCAATTAGGCTGAAATGGTGCTTCAGTGAGGCTTGTCAAGCTCACCACCCTGGTTGCAGGCTCAAGACTGTTTAGTACCACTCTTGCAGCTTGGACTGGGACAGTTCACTTCCTTAAATCACCTATTTAGTGCACACATGCAGGGGACATTGTGTGGAGACACATTTGCCTTACATGACCACTCACAAGAGCTTTTGCTTTGTCATCAGCATGACTATCAAAGGGTAATTTGCTTTTTCACCTCTAGCATAGTTTTGGAAGTTACTACAACTAAGTGCAAAGTCATAGCTGTCTGGAGGTTTAGACTTTAGCCAAGAAGATATCCCTAACAGTAAGAATCCTGTTCCAGGGTCTTTTCCAGGCTAGCTTTGTATCTACCAAACAATGTATGATTGAGGATTTTCTAGCAGGATATGATCCATGGGACACTACTGAGACTGCGAAGAAAAATTACAAAGCTAAATAAATGTAGGCAAGGATCATTGTGTTCAGACACCTAGTAAAATTACTTTACTGCATTCAAACCAATTAATACAACCCAGAAAAAAAAACTGAGTCGGACTTGTGAATTGGAGAGAAATCTGCTTCTGAGACACTTGAGATTTTGCTGCAAAAGAAGCCAAACTGGGATGGGTTTTGAAGGCATTAAAAAACCTCCTCACTTCCAGGCTGCTTGTTTCCACTTGTGTGCTGGGAACTGAGTTAAACAAGAGATATCAGTGTTACTGTGGAGGTGCTGATCTCTTCTCCCAGGGATCCAGTGACAGGCCATGAAGGAACAATTCAAAGTTGCACTAAGGAAAATTCAGACTTGATATTGGGAAGCATTTCTTTACCCATAAGAGTGTGAAGCTCTGGAGCAGGCTTCCTAGAAAGGTGGTCAATGTCTGGTGTCTGACAGTGTCTAAGAGGCATTTGGACGATGTCCTTAATAACATACCTTAACTTTTGATGAGTCTTGAATCGTTCAAGTGGTTGTAATAGATTGTTGTAGACCACTATATATTGAAATATTCAAGTCTATTCTAAGCTAGTATATTTCTTTCCATTCTGTTCTATCTATATTCCAAAAGAGGGGCTTTTTTCCCATTGAGAATATGATTTTTGCCCAGTTACAAACATCCAATATAGAAAAGAATTGTTGGCATTTTTCATTTTTTAAAATAATTTGCCAACAGTGATCTTCACACGTACTGCCACTCTTACTAGCATATTTATCATGTGTATCCTTTGCTTGCAAGGACTTTAGAGGGTTTCCACATTACAAACCTCTTGCTTTTCTTTTCTTTTAGGTAAGAGCCTCTGGCTGTGGATAATATTTTATGTTTTGAATGGCAATATACTGTGTCCATGGATCATGTGTGTTGCTTTTGTCATAATCCTGCAATCAAAACACTTATACAGGTGTTTTATTAAATCCTACCATGATTGTTGTTGTATTAGCAGTGTACAAATATAAACACACTAATGAAAAGTAGTTAATTTCAGATAAGACTAAATTAACACATATGGGCAAGAAAAACTTGGTTTGTTTAATTTGGACTCTACAGGTATCTCAGTGCTTGAGAAAGATATTAACTGAGAGATTGTGCTCTATTTAATATTACAGGCCAAAAATTCTTTACATTTTCTTCACCAGAATCAAAGCCAAGTTCATCCAGAGGATGAATACAGAGCAGGTGAAATTTATTAGAAATGGAACTTTTTAGAAGGATACACCCTGGCGGCAGCTCCTATCTCTGCCCATGGGTAGTTCCAATCCTTGTTTACTGGACACAGAAAAAATTGACACCAATAAAATGATCAGAGTTGTAGCCCTCTTTTTGGACTGTCTTTAGTAGCTGTAGACCTTCCCTACATTAAGGCACCCAAAACTGTCTCCAGGACTCTAGTGAGGTCTCTCCAGTGCTAAACACAGCAGCACAATCCCCTCTCTTGCCTGGCTGGTGATGCTGGGCCTGATGCCCCCCAGGACAGGGTTGACCCTCCTGGTTGCCAGGGCACTGCTGGCTCATGTTCAACTTACCATTGACCAGGACCCCCACGTCCCTTTCCACAGTGCTGCTCTCCAGCCTCTCATTCCCCAATCTCTCCATGCATCCAGAGCTGCCCCATTCCAGGTGCAGAACCCAGCACTTTCCCTTGTTGAACTCCATATACTTGGTGATTGCCCAGCTCTCCAATTTGCTGAGGTCTCTGCCTTACAGGGAGTCAACATCTCTTTCCCATTTAGTATCACAGTCAAGCTTAATGTATCTTTGAGGTAGAAGAGAGGATAGGAGGATGGAGTCCGTGGGCGCCCCTGTGTGTGTATGAATCTCCAGTGAGCCAAGAGCCATTACTCTTCAATATCAAAGGAGATAAACTGCCCAAGAGTTATCCTTATTCTGTCATTTCCCTTCCTTCCCCATGTATTGACTCTGGAGGAAGTTCACATCCCATGCTCTTACAGGAACTTCAGAACGACTTTTAATGACATTTGCTGCAAAGGCCTTTATGTAGATTAAGAACTATCATGATGCAGCATATGCTAGAAGCCCTCTTCTGCTCTTAGTCTCACTTCAAAGTCGAGAAGACCCTTCAGAGTAGAGAGAACCCTTTAGTCACACTTAAATTACCACCAAACATGCTGCAAGCAGAGCAATGTTCAATCTATACCTTTGATTGGGTTTGTCTTGCTTCTCAAGTGTGTGAAGTTTGGTTTCTTTCCTAAGAACTAGGATCTAAAATTATTTTGGTTGGAGTTAGAACTGCTGCTAAGTAAGGAAAAGTTGTCACCATAATTTTTGTTTTACTTTACTCTCATGCAGTTCTTAATACATAAATCTTATCTGTGGAGACTAACCTGAAATATGTCAGTGTATAAACTGGGAAATATGCTTATTGAGGATGTGGAACTCTGGATATTTATACAATATTGTCTCAGATATCTCAAAAGCTCACAGACCTAAAAGTTTTAAATTTTAACATCTTTCATAAAAAGGCTGCAACTGTTGAATTTTTGGTGGGCGGAGCCAAGTTGAATTCAAGATCTGCCTGGATACACTCTTCCTTGGAAAAGATGTCTCATTTTGTCATTCCAAAAATACATTTGTATTACAAATACTCCTCAGGAACAACTTTGAACGTCTAATAAATATCAAACCATTTAATCACTGGTGTTATTTGTGTCTATACATTCTTTATGGCACCTTTAGGACAAATTAAATTTTGCCATCTTTTGAACAGCAACTGGAATGAAATGTGTCATCTTCGCTTTGATATACAGTAGATGAAATGTGTGCTAAACCAGGAGCCAGAGAATTTGTTAAGCTTACTACTTCTCTGAACCTTTTCTTACTCATATTGCTGAGCTTGTAGCCATAGTGGGCTTTTAATACTGTAAGTTGCAACAAACTGAAGTGTGAGGTTTCCAGTAAAAATAAATGAGTTGAGTTTCTCCCAGAGACAGCAGCTTTTCAAATCTTGCTTTATCATCCATTCTGCTGATATTTTTATCTGACCAGGGGTGACATACCTGTGCAGGCTTTTCTTTTTACACCCTCTTATATTTCAAGCTCTTTTTTTCTGACTCAGACCTGTCACTGACAATCCTTTTGTGTTTTCTTTGCTGCCTCAGAGGTTTAATGGTCGAGGGCAGTAGCCAAACCTTCAGAAATTTCTCCTGTAGCTCTGCAGAGACTGCTTCAGTGTGTGCCAGAGAGCTGACACAATAAAAATTGAGAGGCCCCTGTGGTTAAACTGTCTCTAGTGCATTTGTTTCTGAAAATGACAGTAGAATGGGTAAATGGATTTCTTTCAACCACACAGTTGCCTTACAAATGCACATGGTCTTCTTGGGGTCATGTAATGGAATGAAGGTATGCCAGGAAGTTGGCCAGTTCTCTTATTTTATTACTGATGATTGGTTTGATGAAGGGCTTGATAGTTAACAACTTGAAAGAAGTCAATTGTTGGCAAGCCTATTAGTGTTAAATACTTAAACATCATAGAAGCATGCAATTAAAACACAATTAAACATTTATTAAATGTCAAATACCAATGAATGATTGATGGAGCATTCACTAATTGAGTAGAAATCTTGGGGCTACTGTGATGATCACAGCGAATTGGAAATTCACTACAAATAAAATGTTCAGGGATTTTGAGGCATTTTTAAGTCTTAATGCATCTGCTGCATATTGTGCTTGGCAACCCCTTGTGCTGCTTTAAACAGTCAGTAGATAATGGGTGAATGGCATAATTGTGAGCAACTAAAGTTTTTGCTATGTCCTATCAAAAGAGGAAGCTCTTCACTCTCATTTCTAGTAATGGACAGATGGAAACCTCAGCTTCTGGGTAAAATCTGATGTAATGGATCTCTGCTTAGAAGTTACTTCCTGTCCTTTCTTTCTCTCTCTCTCAGCAAATTTAAGAACAGTTTCTAAACTCTTTATCCCAATATTTGTTCTCTGCGCTGATCAAGCAAGTTGGAAGGATTTGGAGGATAAGGCTGTGTGTGGTAGCAGTGAGGGCATCTGAATTCTGCTCTCAGTGGCAGTGTTGGCCCTACAGAGGTACTGATGGGAAACAATGAGAAATAAATGATCAAGGAATTTCTTCATCCTGTCTGCAGGGTGGGGATGTAGCTGATAAGAGCAAAGTGTTACCACTTTCAGCAGATTCAAAGACAGAGTCATGCAGGTTGATATTATGGCTCTTGAAAACCTGCACAGTAACAGGCATCAGTAGAGACAAGCCAAGGTTTCTAAGACTCATTTGAACACTGAGCAGTGACCAACATTCTACAAGTAAGGACTGCAAATAACTATAATCTTCACAGAAACAGTGAATACTGAGGCATTTGACAGACAGGTAGCTGTATACATTCAGAGGCCCACAGGGCTGTCAGGAGGGGAAAGACAAGATTTTGGCAGATTTGGTGAGTATTGATTGCAGCTGATGTGTCTGGCCCCTAAGAATCATTTCATATTTTGTCTGAACAGCTTGACAAACCTACAACATTGGAAATATTTTTTTATTGTTCTTTTATTGTCATTTGAAAATTGCTGTCATACCTTTGGGATTCAAACCATGTGTTGTAAAGTAGCTGAAGTGTGAATTCATATAAGGAAAGTTGGTGAAGCAGACCTATTTTTCTGCCCACTCCAAAATGTTGTTGAGGGTTTTTGAAATGCATGCAGCTGACAATATAGTTGAGAGGAGACTGGATGGTTTAAGTGGCTGGTCTGACTTCCTGTTGATGAACTGGCCATAGGACCAGTAAGAGAAGAAGAAGAAGCCATAGGACTAGTAAGCTGGAAAGGTTTTACTCAAGCTGTTGTATAGGAGGTTTCAGACTGGAAATCAAATACCTAGCCCCTGCTTATGTCTCTGATCTGACAAATAATGGTAAAAGATGTTTTAGGTCAAAAATTTGAAAGATTGCTTCTTGGTATTTAGAAACCTTCTTGCATTCACTTTTCTTGAGCAGAGATACTGGCAGCCCAATGCAGTTTGACTTCACCCACACAAAACTTATCACAGGCAAATGATATTGCCAGGAAAGTGCAGTGTTGAGAAAGTGGGACCTCTCAAAATGTAATCCAGAGTGACACTTTGATCAAGATAAACTCATGTATCTTGAGGTTTCTTTTCTTTTTCTTTTCTTTTTTTTCTTTTTTTCCTTTTTTCTTTTTTTGTTTTCTTTTTCCCCTTTTTTGGGGGGGGGGGGGGTAACAAGCTTTTGTTACTAGCATAGCTTGGAAAACACTTGGACTCAAGGGAAGTTTATCATGAAGCTGTACTCAGCCAGTGAATCACTCACAATGTTGTGTGTCTCCTTCACAAAAACAAAAAAAAAAATAGTTTTGGGGAACAAATGTGAAGAACCCACAAAAAGCAATAGCAAAACCCCAACCCTTTCTTTTTAACACATTGGGACTAGGAAATAGACTAGACAGTCTGTATAGCTGAAGGCAGATAGAATATAAGAGAAAGACCAGGTCAGAGTAAAAAGGTGGAATTAATATTTTACACCTGTGTTTCATCTTGAAAGACCTGGTTTCTGCACCAGAACCCTTTTGCAGATGTACTGTGGCATCAAATGTTTTCAAATGGAATTGTCATGAGAACTGGCATAGAATAAGTCACTAAAATGAGTAGTAAAAAGTCATGTGAATTTGTTGAGAGTTTAAGGGATTTCAAAACCCAAATTGCTGAGCTAGTAAGCTGCAATAAGTAGTTTCATTATTAAAGCTGCATTAATGTCAAAGAATTAGAAGACGATTAATGCAATGTTAGTTTTTAAGGGAGGTTCCAGGAGACATCATGCTTGTGACAGACTACTTGTACAAAAAGTATTGCTAGCCACTCTTCTGCAAAAAAAATATTATTCATATGAATAAAAACTAGACACTAAGTAAGAGTAAAGCAGATTTTGCTCTTGAAAGTCTATTGTAGTTCTTTGAAGAAGATTGTAAGCACATACACAGGGAACCTGTAGCTGATATGCTCTGCTTGGATTTCTAGAAGTTATTTGACAGGATCCCTTCTCAAAGGGTCTTCAAGCAATTCAGCTGTCACTGCATGAGGGGGAAGGCCATCATATTTTTAAATAACTGGCCTAGAAGATGGAAAGCAGAGAGTAGAAGTAACTTTTCAGTATCCTCAGAGAGGGAAGGTTGGCAGCAGGGCCCTGCAGTATATTGGGCCAAATTTGTCCATAAATAACCACGGAAAAGGGGTGAATGGGAAGGGGACAAAGTTTGCTGTTGATAGTAAATGAATCAGTGAAGTAAATGGAAAGGCTGACTTTGATGACATATACAGGCAATGGATAATAAAATAGCAATTACATTTCCAAGTGACAAACAGAGGAGGGTACACTGTGTGGAGGGAATTATTGGGAAAAAACAGGTAGATCATTGTCACACAAGGTTATAAAGCTGTACATTTATGCCTTGAAAACTCTCTACAGCATTTGTTCCCTCGTCTAAGGAGGGATAAATAATTAATTAGAAGAACTGTACAAAGATTTGTGGAAGACCTAAAGATATGGAGTTGCTTCTGGATGAGAAGTGATAAGAATAAAAATGTTCCTTTGGAAGAGGGAGGAAAAGGATATTTTAAAACAAACCCACTGCATCATAAGTGGAATGGCAAACAGAGGTGAATTATGATTTGGGGACCTTCTTTTACTCATTTTTTATACAAGAACCTGAAAAAAAAAGTGACTTAAACATGTACAAGATTTAAAACAGGAAGAGGAGGATGTCCATAGAGTGCATGATTAATCTGTGGAGTTGTATATGTGGGCTGGGTAAAAGCCCACATATAAAACTGGGTAAGTTTGTCAAAGATAAATGAATAATTCATTATTAATAGAGGGACACTCTTTTTATTCACAAATGACCTAACCATTTTTTAGGGTGTTAGGAGAACTGATTCAAGTTTGCTCTCTTTTGGAAATATTTTATGGCAGGACATTTAACATATTCAGGAAAGTCATACTAGAGGCATTCTTCCCCTTTTTCTTAATTTATAATTTAAAAACAGAAGAGCCAGTTGATGACGTTTAGTGCAGTAAGTCCTTTGCTTAAGGTAGTCTCTTAGCAAAACTGTTGATCTTACAATGAACTTCCCCTTAAGTTTGGGAAGGAAAATAGCACAAGACGTAGGTGAAGCCTTTAAATACCTTAATAGAGTGTGTCATGTAAACAGGAAAAATAAAACGTTCATGGAAGCTTAGGGGACAAGAAGCTTCCCAGCTTCCAGAAAGACAGGAAAGACCAGCAGTAGCAACACATTTTGCTTCCATGCTGTCCCTTCAATTTCCTTAAGGCATGGTGGTATGTAATCTGCAATTTACCTACCAAAAAATTATACTTGAAACACATTAGACATCCACTGGGACTGCTGGAAAGGAGTCTGGCCCAGTCATCATAGTTATTCGTGCAAACAGTAGCTGTCATACATGATTAGATCACCTGTCAGAAGGGTCTGAAGAATTACCATATTTGCATCTTACTCAGGGCACTGCTTACCTCTGCATAAATACTGGGAGCATTCTACTCATTGTATATGAAATAGGTATGAATGGAATCAGTATCATATCTAGTTGCATGTTAAAAACATTCTTAATATTGTTTTAAATTTGAAATAACTTCCTGTTTGTTTGCATGCAAAATTAGTTTCTTAATGAACACTTCGGTTTGGATTACTGAGCTACCACATGGAAATTTATAGTTAGGTCTGACTGGAAAATATCTTATAATTCCTCTTCATTTTTTTGAAAGAAAAACTTTCTGATATTTACACGCTGTTGACATAAATATTTGCATTTTTTCCTCAAAGCACGAGAAAAGAAATTTTGCCATTATTTTAATTAAAATGCTAGAAATATTAAAATGAGAGTGAGCCAAGTGGCATTTTTATCTCTAAAAATTTTCAGTGCTGTGTTTTTGAGCATCACTTCTTACTGCTTATTTTCTGTGAACAAGCATTGATTCAGTCAGTGCCAACTCTTCTGTAACAAGAATTCATAGAGCAGAAAAATGTGAACTAGATAGGAAGCACATGGCTCAGTTTTTCTAAAATTAGTCTACCAATCAAATGTCTATCTATCTATCTATCTATCTATCTATGTGTGCATATGCCTCTAATTTTCAAGAAAATTAAAGGGAAACTCATGTTTTTCTAGTTCTGAACACCAGGAACAAGTTTTATAGCTTATGGGTACCAAAGGACCATTTTACTGGGATATGGTGGATCCTGCAGCATGATTAAGTGGCCCACAATTGTTTTATAGAAGTGATATTTATATGAACAAATCGAAAAATTATGTGCTATCTGATCTCTTTGTACATCCAGGTTCCTAATCTGAATATACAGACATTTGGCCACAGACCAGAAATATCTCCTCTGGCAGATTCATGGATTTAATACATTTGCATGGTGCTTTGCTGAAGAGGAGAAAGACATTTGCCTTATTTATGTTACTCATATATGTCTCTTGAATGGTTAAGGTTGACTCTGTGGTGTGTCTGCCTAGGGAGAATACAAAAATAGAAAGATTGGAGACATATGTTCATCCTTTTTTAAAGGGATGGGGACTGTTGTAACTTAGAATACTTTGGATGCAGCTCAGATGATGAGGTCTGCCTGTGCTTGCCATGGTGTAACATCTTATTCCCTGAATGTCAAACTATCTCTGGAGAATGGCATTTCAAAGCTTTGAATTTCCCTCTCAAGGGAAGTTTCATGACATAAGAAAGCTTGAGTATTGACTCAGGGAAAAAAAAAAGACACTTTGAATTTTTCAGCCAAAGGAAGTGTTCCGGCTTGATTTTAAAGAAAACTACACTGAACAACACAAAAAAATGTAGTCCCAGGAGCTGGCAGACCTTTGACTGAATGTATCTTCCAGGGACTCTACAAGTGTAAAATTGCCACCAGAGTGTGTGGTGGGGTGGTGGAAAACCCTGAGAGAACATCTCAAATGTCAGTTTTCAGGACTGCAGACTCCTTTCCCCCTGGTGCCAAAGCAGTCATCTGAAATAAACACTTCAGACAGAGATGGAGGCTCTTGGGGCTCTTGACTTTGGGAGTCTGGACTCCCTGGAGAGCCCAGCTGGGAGCTCATTTGCATGGTCAGGCTTCTTTGCAGACCAGTAATTGAGATGGCTCAAAGCAGGCAGTCATCCTGTGGAAGTTTTTTAAAAATAAAGTGCCTCTGTGAAAACTTCTGGGTTCAGGGTTTCTATAATTTTCAGTGAAAAACTGTTCTCTTGGAAATTTCTTGACCAGCTTTGTCTGGGGGCTGTGCTTTGAGTGAATTAGATATGTACCATGAGAAATGACAATAGATCACAGGACTGGAATCAGGAAAGGAAAACTGTTGATGGGAGAACAACTGTAACAAGGAATTCAAATAACATTTTCCATGTTTTAGTTTGCTTTGGTTTTTTTTTTTAATGGCGTGGTTTGCGTTCTTTTTTGTATTTTCATGCATGCAATGCTAAATCACAGTTCATTGCTGCAAAGCAAACAAGCCATGTCAGTTATACTTTAGATCATGTCTTATTTTGGAAGTGTTTTCAGTCAGGCAAGATTTTGGGCTGGATTGCACATATTTACAGAATATTATTAGCTGTATATATTTTTAAAAATGCATTAAAGAAAAATGTATTTCCAAAATAATACCAAATTACAATCAGGTGCTTATATATAAAAGTAGAAGCATGATTATGAAAAACATCATGGAAAACCTTGTTAGGAGGCTGCACAGAGAACCAGCTACATAATTCCTTTGAGGGTTTGTGACAGGATTTCCTTTGAAAACATTTGCTTGCATGTTTTGATATCTGCTGGCCTGAATACTTTCTCAGCAGCGTGGTAGGAGTCACAGATACTCAGAAAAAATAAGAGACATCTGGGCGCCTGGACAGACAGCTCTATTTGAAAATTAGCAGTTAGGTAAGCTGTCTACTTAAAAACTCAAGTTTTGAATCTGTGCACACTAATTACAACAATTTTGTAGGAGAAATAAGTTTAAACTGTCTTGCTTGGATAAAAATTTAAAGAAGTTGATAGAGTAATTAGCTTAAAATAGTTAATCTATTGCAGGTGTGCATATACTTGCACATATTTAGTTTATTCAGCAGAGTTCATCCAGTTTATAAGCACTGTTGGCTCAGAGCTTGCAGGCTCCAGCTCTAACATGGGTTAACAGCATGGATTTTATTACAAGCTTTCTTGGCAGCAAGCAGGTAAAAGCAGAACTTCAAAACCATTTTCCTTTGTTGGGAGAACCGCCTGAAGGAATGCAGAGGAAATGGTGCTGTCCATCTGACACAGTTACAGTCAGCTAGCAGTCTAGTGCCTCGGCGAGCAGCACTGCAGTCACTCAGTAATTTGTGCTTCATGACTCGAGGGCTATGGAATAATCTGTATGATATACAGCAAGAGCTGAGTGGTTAAACAAAAGGATTGAGTGTACTTAATGCATGCAGGGGTTCATATGGATTGTGTGTCATCTGCACACAATCTACAAAAGAGGAAATGTAGAGCAGATTCTTCTGTAAGGAGAGGCTGGGATTTTTTTTTCCATAAAATCTTCTACACTATCTATGCTTATAAAATATACTGCAATACAGACTCTGATTGAGTTCCCACTAATAGTGTATAAGTGAAGTGTTATCTGACTTTAAAGAAACCCTAAACATTGTATGACTATGTCTCTAGGTGTCATCTGACCTACATATTTTAAGATGTTTCAGGACTGAAAGAAAATGAGCTGACTGTTAAAGGCATTATGTCTGGCAGAATGACCAGCCCCAGTTCTACTGCTAGGCCATGAAAGAGCCATGGCTGTCATGACAGAAATTCCTAGCAATGCTGAATATGCTGTGGGGCTGGGCATACTTGGCATTTACCTTGGTAATGAAATATAACCCTGGCTGACCAGAGCTGTCTTCAGCAGCCTCTGGTGGCAGGGCTTCTCCAAGAGCTCAATTTACTTTGAAGTTGCTCTTTTCTCAGCAGAGTCTTCATGAGAGGAAGACAGCAGCAGTGCTGTTTCTTCAGTAGACAATCCTTTAGGGGGATGACCTTAAGCAACAAGAAAAACAAAAAAATGAAAGAGACTGATTTTCATGTGTCTGGATTCTCCCCAGATACAGCAAGGGTTTGCTCTACTGCATTGTACTGCTTTCTGCACCATTATAGAGAGCTTATTTGTAGTTGTCATTGTCTTTTGTGCAGTGATGAGTTCCTCTGAAAATACATAACCATGTAACTGTTTTTCTAGACTGATTTTTACAAAACACAGCTTTGAAAAATATAGGCTTGGAGGTATAAAAGAGAAAAAAGTCTGCTTAGTTGCCTAATAATGTCACACAAATATATATACATATATTATACAGAGTAGAGTGTGGACGGTATCAAACTTTTTGAGAATATTCACATCAGAAGCAAAACACTGCTAGAGAGAAATACAATTATTTTAATAACTCTCAGAGTGTCTGTGTGTGCTTGTATGCCCATGTGTTCCTTATTCTTATTTTTATTCCTTGATATAATGCTCAATCTTCTCTCATGGTTTCTATTGAATTTCTAAAAGCCATTGAAGTTATTATTTTCTCTTGTTCATGCAAGACTAACCTAAAGACACAAGAATTCATGTCTAACTGACAGTTCATTGTCATTTGCTTCACCTCACACTTAAAGTTCTGTCAAGAGGCCAGAGGCTGACGTCTTTACTCACTGTAGAAGTTCACAAAGGACTGTTCGCATCCAGCTACATTTGACTGGTTATGGAGACAGCTTCGCTCCAAACAAAATGATGTCAGAAGATGAATAGTTCCATTAAAGGAAACTTCTGTATTTAATTAACTTTACTGAAGCCAAAGTAAAGTGCTGAACTAGTGTAGCCTCAAGACCTCTGTATGCAGAGAGGCTTGTTCTGAGCTGACCTCTTTATCTTCACACTGTACAAGGTACTCAGCTGGACAAATTAATCTAGCATTGACTGAAGTGCAGCTGGGATACAGGTTCCTAACACTTTTTAGCTGATGACTTGCTTGTAAAATGAGAGGCATCTTTTGATTCTTCTTACCTTAGACCACTCTGCCTTCCCTGACTGTGATTGAAGATCTTGCTCATGTTCCCCTGGGTCATTTTTAACTGAGAATCTTTTAGAAGTTAATTTTCAAATTTAAAAATCAAAAATGTGAGATTTTTAGAAGAGGAAAACAAAGTACTCCCTTCCTTATCATCTTCTTCCTTGTGAAAAAAGAATACTAAGGAATTTTGAAAATTATCCACTTAGTTACCTAATTATAAGAGTTGAAGGTTTTATTTTTCTTAAAAAAGAGACTGGTCTACCTTTACTCATTAGTAATAAGTAATTAGATGATGCTATACATACACTTGTCTTGAAAGGGCTGTCACACTTATAAGAACATGGAAGATTTAAATGTTAAATGAGAAGTTGTATTGATAATTTAATTTGCTGTCAATAAAATCTTAGAGAAGTAGTATATATTTTACAGCCCCTGGGACAAAATCTGGTAGGAATATTCTAAGATATCTGGACTTCTACCGCTAAACCAGACATTGTTCTTGAAAAAATTAATTAAATCTGCTGAGATGGAAAATCATGAAATTTTTTAAAAAATCAACTATATTTGTGGAGGACTGGTAACATTTTTGTCTGGTTCAGCAATGGCAAAAAAAAATTATACAGGAAACCTGAAAAGTTCTTTCAGTTTGAAAATTCCAAGTTAAAATTTTAAGAAGTTTAAAATTTTAAGGTGTTTCCAAGAGGGAAATATTTTTTAATCCTTTTTTTTCTTCGCAGAACTTTTCTTCAAATAGAGAAAATGTTAACCTTTAGCATAATTTCCTGTACAGCTTGAGCTACCCTCCATGAATGCCAGTTATGGAGAACACTTTCATAAGTGTTACCTGTCTAGTGTTCATGCAAGTGTTACCTATTTAATGCATTCCTGGGGATTCAGAAACTCACAGATTTTAAAGCGAAGTGTATGAAAATGTCACTGGAGATCATGTTTATAAAGGGAAAGTAAATTTGGGATGAGCATGTGATGAAAGGAATTATAAAAAGAGAAAAAGTAAGTAGAAAGTTGAGCAGTGGCAGGTTGGAATATGAGAAGTGGGAAGAAACTGTCAGATGCAGGAGCTGAGGTTTGTTTTGAAATAAGGAGCGTAAAAAAAAGTGACTTCTGGCAAAGCTCGTTTGTATGAATGAATCTGCCTAATCTGGCAAGTAGATTAAAGCACTTCTGCAGAGCTCAAAGGCTTGCACTGACCACTTGAACCCTCTTCTAACAACAACATTCAAAGGAGCAAAATTTTGAAAAAGAATCTGTACACAAAGTTAATAACCTAAAATCCTTAGTGTTACTGGATCTTTTTCTGTTCAGTTTTGAAAATTGATATCATGACAGTTTCAATCACCAAAGAAGGTCTTGTTCTCGCTATTCCATAAAGCTGTGAGGACATTGATCTCATCACTATAGTGCTGTGTATGATAATGAAATTTAAAATCTTCAGAAACATCCTAGGGTCTAATAGGAGCAATGGTAATGCTTAGCATTTTCATGTGCCAAGCCTAATTTTCTCTTCTTCAGAAGTGTTCCACATTTTTCATGGTGTTGTGATAGCATAATCCTTAGTAGGCACAGAAATCATCACTGGATTTATGTAATTTCTGTTACAGGGACCAAGTGTAGTAACGGGGAAGATAGTACTTGACTTCGAAAGATTTTGTGCTTATTCGTTGTTTGGGCTTTTTAAAATATCTTCAAGGCCAGCTGTTTGCAATAAACTGTCTGAAGAAACTGGAGTGTTCTGGTTTCATACATCCTTGTCTGACTTCAAAATTTTTCTTATTTAATAAGTTGTGCCTCCTTTCCTAAGCAAGGAAAAATGTGCCCATATGGATGATGTAAGAGCATGTGATGAGTATACCTCTGCAATCTACACAAAATGCACCTGGTTTGGAGGAGAATGTGGGAAATAGTGAATAGCAGTCTATTGTGTCACTGGCTATTTCTCTTACACGTGAAAATCAGTTGTAATGAAGGAAACTTCCAAAAGCTGAGTGTGTCACCATCGTGGCCACTGCCAGTTTCATCAGTGTTACCTGATCTGCTAAAAAGCATTCATTTCATTCTGGGGAGGAAGAAAGCCATCAGCCCCATGACTGAGATGATCATATTACAGTGATTTTGACTGTGATCTTCCTCTATATATTTTTTTTTCCTATAAATCCATGGGCTGATATCCAGTCTGGATTAATACCGCATTTTGGGCACTGATAGTGAAATTCAACCTCAAGTCAGAGCTAAGGCATGGTGCTGTGGCACAGCCTCATTGCTGTCTTCTCCTAAACATCTTGGGTGAGATCCTGAGGCAAGATATCAATGGAATCAGGAACCATGTCCAGCCTGCCAAGGACTATGGAAGCAGTTGGACCATTTTTCTGCACTGAGACCAAATGTAAACAGATGGATTTTAAAAATTGCCAGATTGGTGTGATAATTTTCAGCCCGCAGTGAGCAAACCCTGTGATAAAGACAGTGCAAATAAAAGTGTGCTGAGCAGGAGGTGAGGTGCAAGATATTTGCTGAACTCTGTAGGAACCCAGAATTAGCCTTAGCTTCTGAAATTGTCTGCCAAAATTTGTCTCCACATAGTTTCTTTTTCCATGTGTGCCGGGGTAATAATGGACCTTTCCTTCTCTCAAGAATACTTTGACAATTAAGGCTTTTTCATGAATGATCCTTTACATAAGAGCAAGAACTCCCTACTGTAATTTATAGTGAAATAGATTCTTCTATAATGAATCAGTGCTTGCTTAGAACTAATGCGAAAGCTTATTGATTTTGTCTTCAAGCATTCCTAGGCACATTGCTCTTGCCGGGGTAAAGCAAATTCTGAAGTATTTTCTAATTTCTGTGGTCTCTGTAACAGGCATTGTGTCATTCCCTTTTCTGCTTAGCCTCCAACTTTCTTAATTTCAGTCTGCCTGAAGCGTATGAGTGCAAGAAGTCCCTTTTGACCTTGGAGATATTTTCACTTTATGTGGAATGCAATTTGCTGCTTTCAATCTCGGGGGGAAATATGTTTTTATGAGTACCTTTTGTAGGCCCTGATTCTCTGTTTGGCATATCATCTAGAAAATGTCATACAAAATGTTTTGAGCTAAATGAGGAGCATCTGCAGCTCTGAAACAAGGGATGGATGTGTGGGTTATAAAATTAAACTGGTTACCAATGATATGCAAATTGCAAATTGTTCATAGCTTGCTTTGAATTTTAGTAAAACACTTGAGTAGTTTTCTGAAGTCTCTTCAAATGTATTCAAATATATTTGCCCTGTAAGGGCAAGATTTGGATGGCATTATATGGCTTTGGGTAGAATGCTACTCCACAGATGACCTAAATTATGTAATAAATCAAGGTAAACACAATACAGTTCTTAAATTCATAGACACCCTCCAGGAGATCTCCAGGATATCTTTGAGAGTATCCAGCATTTTTTTTACATATATATTAGAGGCATTATCCTTCAGAAAACCTGTGAAAAAGGTAACTCCATTATGTGGTCAACCAGCTATTAACCTGGTATACAGTAATAATATTAATACAGTATGGTGTTGAAGGATTATCCTTGCTTGTACAGCTTTTTAAAATGGATCTGAGATGATGCTGACACTTAGGAATCAATTGTCTAGCCATTATTACACCTTCCTAGAAGAATCTATTATTACTATATATGTTTAGCACTCCTAACCTGTGATGATGTACCTCATCTTCTCAAATGTTGGCATATTTTTTGGTTTCTGCTTTAACACAGGTATTTTCCTCTTTTCTTGTCATTAGCATTTTGTCCACAAACTGTTTTGAGAAAGCTGTCCCTCTGCTGAATACTGTGCTTTGAAATATTTCAGTAGCTATTCAGCTCTCCAACAATGCATAGACCCCCAAATTCGTATTAATTAAATAATGAGTAGAAAGATTAAATAAATGGACAAAGAGCAGAATCAGAATTTGAAACAGAGTTCAGATATAAAAAGAAGCAAGTTTAGAGGAGACGCCCCAGTAGACAGAATGTGTGGATGTCATTACAAATATATATGTGGTATTACTCCTGCCCTTTTCCCCTTTGAAACAACCTTTACTGGTGGAAAGTTACCCCTTTGTTCAGTTTCCCCAGCTACACTGAAGACAGGGGAAGACATTCTCAAAATATTCAACAAAATGCATGGCAACTCAGGCTGCATTACTCAGTGCATTCCTGCTTAGAGTTCATCACTGTTGAAGGGAAAAACATTTCCTTATCCTGTTGTAATTTTATATAAAAGCTAATTGGTTTTGTTCTATAAGGAAAAGAAGACTTCAAATTATTTCCTTTCCTGTTGAAAAAATGAGTTAATTATAAATCTGATACTGTCAGTCAGCAGAAGATAAAACTAAATCTGTCATCTTGTATGACTTCTTTCCTATCACACATGAAAGCAAGCAAGAGAGGAAAAAGAGCTGTTTGCTCAGCAGTAGTCCATTTGAGGAGAAAAAAGAAGAACTCAGCCTCAATAAAGGTATGTCAAACAGCAACACCAGGAGGCATTTTCAAGCATCCCAAATGAAAGAAAAGGGAGACCCCAAACTGATGTAGGCGACATTGCCATAAGCACAATTAGTACAGTTGAATCAATACCAGAGAAATATACCTTCAGGCCTTGGTTGCTCAAAAGGTCTGAACCATAAGAAAGATTCTCTACTGGGAACAAAACTATGGATGATCAAAATTTCAGTATGACAATGTAAGTGCTACAGCCAGGGCTTTCCATCCATTGTGTTTTCAATTTTTGCTACTCTCACAAGAAGATTTCTTTTAATATTAACCTTAACTGAGCAATCCAGCTGCAGATCAAAATATATATAGCCATGTCCCCACCTCCCACAGTCCATCTTATTTTTGACTCAGATCTGTCAATGAATGGGAACATCTATATTTTGTAGTTAATGCATGGTCTGCTCACCATGACAACACCTGCAGCAACAACTAATTTTTCTTTTATACTAAAAATGCTTATTATTTCAGGATTTTGGTGGAAAAAAACCTCTGAGGTCTAAATAGATAGAGTTATAAAATGTTGTTGTTTCTTCCATGAAAAGGTAAATATTTTGGGGAATTAACTTATTTATTTAAGCAATTCTTTTTCTAGGTGTGAACAGAATATGTCATACCGTGCAACAGACTAATCTGTGCTCATTGAGGATATATTAGTACCTTGCTTTTGTGATTTATGTTGCTTGAAGAGATTGTGCAGAGCAATATTCATTGCCTAGAGGTTACAAGAGAATGGAAGGCTCATCTTGGGGAATACAGGCCTGTGGAAAGATCTTGAAAACCTGTCTCAGTCTGAGAAATTCTGGAAAAAATACTGTCCCGCAAAATATTTTTGAATCTGCAAACAAAGTTGCCCATGATAGTTTTTTAGAACATTTGCAGAGGTATAAGAATCAGAGAAATTTTGAATGTTTTCAGTTGAAAATAACTTGTGGAAAATGTGTACTTGGGGAATGTGTATTCAAAGAAGCATTGAATATATGTTTATGCTGCAAAATTACTTCTGTTGTGGAAAAACAATGCTTTCCTTAGAGAGACAAACCTATTTTCATACAAGATAATAGAAAGTAAAGGTGAAAAATACTTCATTCAATCATTATCTCTGTGCCCTTCCAACTAAATTATTTCATAAGGCTGTAGATTGAGTTTTCTGAAAGACAGCAATTTTATTCCCATGTTAAGAGTGGTTTTCCCTAAAAATTGAATTTTAAATTAGCAATGGTACTTTGAGTAGCAGTGCCTTTCTGTGAAATAGTAACTTCCTTTAATCTTTCTAGGTGATGGCAATCACTAACCTTAAACACAGATAAATTTTTGGGCATGCCGCACATATAGGTGGTAACATGGGGAAGACCAGCCTAAAAGTGCAATCCACTGTCCTTTCTGGTTCTGATTTCTGTGAATCTGATTTTCTGCTGAAATAAACCCAAACATCTATGTGCAAGCACAAAGAAACTATGATATCTGTGCAGTATTCTAAAAAAAAATTATTCCATCAAAGTTAGTGTACTATTATAAATGGTAGGAAAACTGTTCCTGCCATTGGTCTCACAGCAAGCTGGGTGGTTAGCTAAGGTATGGATAACAACTGGGGCTATTTTCACCTTTTTTGTGCATTTTTCTGTATTTGCTTCTATAACTCAACATGCAACCGCATCATAAAAGAAGGCTAAAAAAACCCACCAAAGAACCAGCTAACCAAAAAGCATACTGAAAAGATCAAACCAAACCAAAACAGAGCACTACAACTCAATTTAGGAAGTCAATTCAAAGTTGTGTAAAATTATCTCATTTTGTCTGAAGGGCTTTCTATGTCCGCTCGTGACATTCTCAGTACATTGTGTTATTGTTATTTCTTCTTTGGGAGCCTGAGTACATAGCACTTACAGACATTCAGCAAAATCAGGGTAGGTGCTATTATTTGGGTTGGTTTTGTGATACAATTCCTAACCTAAGTATTTAACAGGGTGGGTACATTTTAGGACAAAAAATCTATCTTTTTCTCCATTTTATACTTGTTTTACTGTAGGGGTTAAAGATTTCCTCCAAAAGGGATTGTGTGTTTTATGCTCTTTCTCCCCCAGAACTGTAGTTTAATGCGTTATTTGTGAAGCATGTAACTATTCAACCTTTACAGTACCATTAAATCAGGTGTACATGTAGGCTGGGAGCAATAGCAAGAAACGAAAGAAGAAAAGGTCTTTTGTGTGCCATTAAAACGTCTTTGTGAGCTTAACACCCCACACCCTGTTTTAGTATTGATATTGAAAATAGTTTCTAGGAGAAAAAATAGAAGATTTTGATAACATTTTCCTCCATACACACACCACCCTTTCCCCCTCTTCCCCCAGGTACACTTTGGAGTTTTGGTTGCATGAAGAGCTGTGCTTTGTGTACTGATTGGACACCAGAAGGATTGTAACCCTATTAACACTGTTTGGTGCCTAAGATACCAAATCCTTTTGAAATATTTTATGCACTTCTTCTATTTTAATTAGCACATCTGAGATTAGCTAAGAGACCTCCAATAGCTTCAGCATTCCATTTATGCATCTTGAAGTACATTTCCTCTAACAGATTTCAGGTTCTTTAAACAAGAGATCAGTGCTTGTGACATGGCTCAGGATAATGCTGAGATTTAACTCTAGTATCCTCAGATCTTGTATCATCACTCACATCTGAGGAGAGTTTATGTTGCCATTCCAACATATTGATGTACAATTTCACCAAGCATGCAAATCTGCAGATGACACCAAGCTGGGTGGTGCAGTTGACACTCCTGAGGGATGGGATGCCATCCAGAGGGACCTGGACAAGCTCGAGCAGTGGCCCCTGGGAATTCCATGATGTTTAACAAGGCCAAGTGCTGGTGCTGCACTTGGGTCAGGGAAACCCCTGGCGCCAGCCCAGGCTGGGCATGAACAGAACAAGGGCAGCCCTGCCCAGAAGGACTTGGGGGTGCTGGGGGTGAGAGCTGGACATGAGCCAGCCATGGGCACTCCCAGCCCAGAAAGCCAAGTGTGTCCTGGGCTGCATCCAAAGCCCATGGGCAGCAGGGGAAGGAGGGGATTCTGCCCCTCTGCCCCACTCTGGTGAGACCCCACCTGCAGAGCTGCCTCCAGCTCTGGGGTCCCAGCACAGGAAGTACATGGAGCTGCTGGAGAGAGTGCAGAGGAGGCACCAAGGTGATCAGAGGGATGGAGCACCTTTGCTATGAGGAAAGGCTGAGAGAATTCCGATTGTTCAGTATGGAGAAGAGAAGGTTTTGCAATGACCTAATTGTGTCCTTCCAGTACCTGAAGGGAGTCTACAAAAAAGGGATTTTTTACAAGAACATGGAGTGACAGGACAAGGGGGGCTGGCTTCAAATAGACAGAGAGTAGTTTTGGATCAGATATTAGGAGGAAATTCTTTTCTGTGAGAGTGGTGAGGCACTGGCACATGTTACTCAGAGAAGCTGTGGCAGTCCCATCCCTGGAAGTGCTCAATGCAAGGCTGGATGGATCTCTGAGCAACCTGGGATAGTGAAAGTTGTCCCTGCCCACAGCAGGGGTGTTGGAACTGAATCTTTCAGGTCCCTTCCAGTCCAGGCCGTTCTATGGTTCTATGACTGACACTAAGACGCTTAGCATGAGGGGAGCCAATCCCAAGGCCCTCTCCTGGCACCTATCAATTTCTGTTGTCTCTTCTGACATTAGCAGTATAATTCTAGCTTTATGCTGTTAAAAAAGAAGAAGTAATCTCTCAAACTTCATTGATTGACAAACGTCCTTCTCAAAATAGATTTTGAGGTAGTGCATAATTACTATGTACTAAGGCCTGAGTAATCTCATAGTTTAATTACCCTCCTCATGCCATGTGATCTAGCACAATGATATAATCCATATCAGGATTTAATACTTGGCTTGATAGAGAAGATTTTGCAATTGAAATTACATCAGAGCCAAACATTTTCCTTCTAGAGTTAAAATGCAGGAGATAAACAAAGGCTGACTGCTTTCTCTCATCGAAAATAGAACTAGAGTTCTCATAGAGTAAACAGAATCTAATTTGAAGCTTATTTCTTTGCTTCATGTTGAAACATAGTAGGTTGGCTATATGGCCTGAGTAATTTTATTTTGTGTTATTAAAGTGATGCTATTATAGTCAGCTAGTAGTCACTCAGCTATAGAGACATTTCTCCATGCCATTATGTTTGGATTTAACTCTTCTGACCTTTATAGGCTATATAACAGAGAGAGAAAGCTTGAGAGACATATCTTATTGTGTCAGACAATATATACAGTAAAGACAAGCTGCAAAGAGCCACAGTTTCATAGCATAAATCTCTTTTGCCTCAGCCAGGTTGGAAATGCTCAATAATTCACAGGAACAACCTTTAATTTACTGTTTTCCCTGGATACCACTGAGGGCTGGTGGGAGGGAAAAAACTCATTACAAAGAGCATCTTTTCTCTATTGGAGAACAAAGATGAGAGTCGAAAGATGCCAAGGATTCGTTATAGCTACTCCATTGCTTATGTCCTGAAAACTGAGCTTAAATCTCTCTGTAAATTATTGTTTAAGGATATGATAGCAATTTCTTTAATTTTTCAATAGGAAGAAAACAAAATTGGAGACATGGTTAAATTAATTTAAAGTGCTACTGCTTGTTTTAATATCAGTAAGCTCTGAGGGTGTATTTTTCCCTGCCAAGATAAAATGTCTCATTCTGCTCAGGTTCTGAGGTCCCTCTATAAGCCACAAATAAAATTTTGCAGCATAAAAGATAATTTGTAATGCTTTGTCGCAAGTCTTGGGAAATTTACTTGTTCTCTTTGTACACTGGAAGAGTTGCTTATATTTCTCAGGTGGAAAAAAGGAAGGGAAAGCCCAAAAATGTCAAATATGGGGAAAATGAAAGGAACAGAAACTGCTGTGTCTTTTCTGTCAAGTAAAAATATTATTTATTTTATATTTACTTCCTTTCCTGCCATGGTAAGTTCCTTATTTTTAGTGACATCAGGTGCACTTGGCATTATTTAGTAGATGGTGGCATGGTTGCCAGTGCCAAAACCCTGTGTTTTCAACGCTGCTAAGCAATGAATAACTGTAGTGTTTATGGTTGCTTCAGTTACTGCAGGTTCCATAGGCTCTATTGAAAAAACACACACAGCCACAACAGAGAAATTTGCACACTATGAAGCAAGACAGAAGCAGTGGAAAGCACACTTCTTCAGACCATGGCTTCTGATTTCTCAGAGGCTCATTCACAACACTGTGCACTTCCTTGAATAGAAAGTCATGTCTCAGTTCTTAAGAAGAAAGGCTCTTTCTAAACAAATGCTTAGCATGGTGTTTCAGGGACATTCTGGGAGTTCCCAGAGTGCTTCAGGTAATAGACACTTGAAGAAAAGCATCACATAGTGTATTTGTAATCCCTAAGTCATCTGAAAGGACATTAGAACTAGATTGGAGTGTACAGAACAGACAGAGGTGAAATAGCAAGCAATATCCAAGACAGATATCTGATCTTTCTCTTTCATGTAGGAAGTGCAACCTCAAAAGCATCACATTTTTTCTGCTATCAAAGGAGTTTCCTTTTTATCAAAAACTATAGAGACAATTTACCGAACACTTTAGTAGGGAAAGTCTTTAGAAAATTACTGTAATCTGAAGATCTGAAATAGAAACATTTGAAATTTCTCTCCTTTAGGTTAGTAATGTGTTAGGATTTCACTAGTACTGTACTTATATTGCTCATAGTTAGCAGAGTTAATAGAAGCTTTTGTTTTATACATTTTTGGTGGTATTTTATTCCCATAGTTGACAATTCCATTCCATGTTTCTAATATATGTAATCAGTTTTATTTGGATAAGATTTAAATTTGTTTGAATAGTATTTAATTTTAATATTCAGTCTTTCAACTATTGCTTATTTTGGAAGGAGTGGTTGAGCACCCAGTCTACTTCTTAATTCTCTGGCCTTTATGAAAATTTGATTAATATGGCCTTGTTACAACATTTAACACTGTTGTCATTGTAATTATCTCTAAATGTACTGGCAGGGGTTTTAACTCCAATTTTACTTTGTCTTTGATATTTCAAAGATTCATATGGTAACTGCTTTGCCTATATTTAAATAAAAACAGAGAAGTCTGTGAACAATAGTTTTAGGTTGTCACACGTTTTAACTGACAAATGGGTACTGAGACAACGTTTTAAGAATTAGGGTGCTTGTACTTTTTCAGAAACAGAAAGTACAAGGTATTTAATTAGTAAACCATAGTTGTTGTTGCTGTTGTCGCTACTATTATTATTGTTGTTGTTGCTGTTGTTATTTTGAAGATTATTGCACAATGAGTGAAATTACTGTTCTGCCATTGTTTGCCTGGCCTGGAATCTTTACTCTGAGAGAAATTCCAGTGATATGAGTGATATGATGTCCAGGCCTCATGGAAGTATTTTCTGACTTTCTAAGTACTTTTTTCCAACTGATTCAAAAATTTGAATTTTTGGACCAGATGCTGCATCACACAAACTCATCTTTCTTCTTCTTCAAAGGACTTGAAAGTAATAACATGTTCTGTTGAGTTGTGCTAAGAAAACTTGCTAGCTGCAGTCATCATAGAATCATAGTTGGAAAAGACCCTTAAGACCATTGAGTACAGCTGTTAACCCAGTACTTCCACATCCACCACTAAACCACGTCCCTAAGCACCACATCTCTGGGTCTTTTCTATACCCTCAGGGACAGTGACTCAACCACTTCCCTGGACAGCCTGTTCCAGTGCTTTACCACCATTCTGGTGAAGACATTTTTCCTAACATGCAATCTAAACCTTCCCTGTCACACAGGCAGGTTCAATAAACCCATCCTGCTGCTGTCACTGGCATAGGGATTCAGATGGGGGTATTCCTGTATGTTGCTGTCCTGAGGAAGAGTAGGGAGTCTGCCTAAATGAGGTACTAGCTCAGTGAGCTGCCTGTGTATTTTATACCTCACAGTGCCAGGACATAAAGTTTCTCTCTAGCTCTTGAAGTACATAACTGTTTTTCTCACATGCTTTTGCATTGAGGGCAATGTTATCTGGGCAGGTATTTGTGCAGAGCTTTTAATTTTCCCAGGTCATATGGACTGGCAGGCATTTATAGAGGAGCAGTAGAAACAGGAGAGAGGGTTATTTTGAAGCACCGTGGTGGAGGGAAGATTTGCACTTGTCTGGCAAATGTCATCTTCAAGCAGGTGTGTGTCAGCATGAGTGTGCTGGGCTGTGTTAACACAATGCCACAGTGTCATCCTGCCTTGTATCACGTGGCAATTTTTTATGATAATGTATTTATGTAAGTGGATAAAATTAGAGCTGTCATTAGTAACAACTTGGGATTGCCTAGATTTTCATTTTTTAAAATATTTTCTTTTCTATGTCATGCAGTTTGTTATTCCTCCCACATGTGATATTAAAAGTAAGGGATAAAATTTTATTATCAGTAATGTAATCCTAAGTTGCTTTACATTAGGTTGCAATACTGAAGAGGGCTATTTTAAAAAGTAAAATTCCATTGCCACATTTTAAAATCATAGTAACTGTAGCTATACAAAAAACCTGACATTACTTATTGAGGAAGCATCATATGAATTAATGTCAGTTCTTGTTTACTCGTGTTATAAAAATGTCCTTCAGTTTGTTTTAATAATAGGGACCAAGAACTGTAGAGACTCCAGATGTTATTATCTTTCTTTAAAATCTATATATATAAGTATAGAACACTGATAAATGAAAGAAGCCTTTTAAGTATCATTTTTTAAGCTCAGATGCCTAGGTAGGAAAAGACAAAATCTATAATTTGGTCAGTACCTTAAAGTTTGTCTCAGATGCTGTAATGTCCCACAATCCTGTTATGAGAACAAATGTCTGTTGAGACTAGTGGTGTGGTAGGCACACATTTGTGTCACTGAAGATATGGCTTCAGATTCACTGCACGTGTGAGGTTAGGTGCAGATCCATCAGAGCTTCTTTGAGCATCCACCCCAGTGAAAAATACACACAGCTGGATGTGGCATAGCCCAGCACAGCTCCTCTCCTGTCCTGAGTCCCTCAGTGCCAGACTCATCTGGCTGCTGGATCTATGGTCCTTTGACTTGCTTTCTCTGCTCTGTTGGGTCCATGCATATTAAATGAGTTTTGATGCAGCTGAATCTATGATAAGAAAAGGAATATAAATCTTTACAATGTAATCCTCATACAGTTCCTTAGCCAGAAGTCCTTATTTTGCAGTTGCTCACTGCTGGTGGGTTTGATGCAGGCAGATATTTTAAAAGTGTGCAGGCATATCTGAGTGTGGTACATGAGTCTGCAGCTAATGGCCATGTAGATTGTGATGGAAATTTTCCATTGAATATCTGGTCAAACAAATACTATCCCATTCATTGTGCTCAAGGTTCTTTTGTGAAAGAAAGATGTCTATTTTACCATTTTTATCTGAGGATACCTATTTCTCTCACCTTACATTTTTCTTGGGTTTAGAGGCTTAGACAAAAAATAAATTTAAAAAATTTGAATTCACATCCCTATAGAGAGTTCATATTACCCCCAGAGATCTGACATGGGAGCTTGTGGGGTAAAGCCTGATCCTCAAGACAAAAGATCTAGTTTTCTCCTGATCTTTTCTTAAAATCTAACTTCAGTCAATTGGCAGATTGTATTACATTAGAGATAATTATTGGCAAAGTTTCAGAACTGCTTAGTAATGACATTATGACTGCAGAGATAGGAGCAGCAAATATTCAGTTTATGACACTGCATGTTCTTTTCTGCGGTATTTAATTGCACTTATGTATTTCTGATCTACAGCTTTTCAGGCCACATTTTCAGTGTGGGAAATACCTATCATACTACTAAAGACTTGGCTTTGTTGATTGATTTTTCAGACTGCTCCTAATTCTGCTCAAACATACTGATAACTGGGCTTTACACCTGGTTGAGCCTCTCTTCTGCACATAATGAATAAGTAAAACATGTTACAACATTGATTGTAATTGCAAGCCCAAACTTTTGCAGATTTTTGATTTAGATTCAAGGAACAGGAAATTCGGAATTACTGCCAGCACAAGTCCAACACTTGTACGAAATAAGTTGGAGGCCTCATGGTGTGCTAGCCCTGAGAAGTGATGGCTAAGATCCCAAGCTGGCCTAAACAAGATTGATTTAGGACTGATGTCCTATTTTTCCCTGTGCATTACTAAGACCTCTCTATGTTAGGCCCCAAAGCATTCTAAGAAATGCCTTTAGTGCTTGCACTCATATAAGTGCACTGTCACTACACTGAGTCACCTCAGGAAGAAACTTGTAGAGGGTGATGGCCACCCCACCATCCACAGTGAAGAAGATTTATTCTACCCCAGCAAAAACCAGCACAAAATCATTTGAGGAAGTCTGAAGTAAAACATGAAAAATCTGGCAATGTCAGCAGCCCTCTTCTCAGGAACGACCAGAACATTAAGTACATAGGGATAAAGGGTTTCATCAGAACATCAGGTGATGCAGTTGAAATTATTGAATTTATTATTGGTTACATAAAACTGACTTGTATATTACAGCCTGGATTTTCTGTTTTCCCTTTGGATTAATTTAGTAGACATTCCATTATTAAGAAAAGTTTTCAAAAGTCAGTCTTTCATAGATTTTTTTCATTTCTGGAGAGAGCAAATGAAAGCTTTTCTGAGAAGTGAGTCTGTGTTTTAAAAGAGAGAGTTTGATGCTATAAGCATAGTTTAAATGCAATATAACTGATTTCCTTATGTTAAAGCAGCATTACATAATTATGCAAACAAATATTTTTAAATAACTGAGAACATTTACACCACACTAAGTATATGTGGACAGTCTTTGAGATTTTGGATATGGAGGTTTCAAACACATTATTTTTATATAAACAATATAGTCCTGTTCTAACAAAAAACCCCAGTTAGATTGAAAATTACATTATTAATGTAATTGAGACAGTTAAAAGAAATACCCATTCAAACTTGACATTAGATATAAAATCACCGCATTATTTGAAAGTCTAATGTTATCGTCCATAGGTTTTGTGTATATATGAATGCTAATGTTAACTTATATTCAACAAGATAGCGTTGAGTGCCTCATAAATATGCCAGCTCATTTAATTGTTGTTTTAAACCACTGCTGTCCAAAACATCTAGTACATTTTTAAATTTTATTTCTATGATCAAAGCCATAAAAAAAAAAGCACCAAAAAAACTCAGCTACAGGTACCTTACTGCCACTGCTACCTCTGGTGTAAATTTCTTCCATGTTGAAAAGAAGATATTATGAGTTTTCAGTAGTCTGAACTCATCAGAGATTAACCATGGATTAACCATGGCTTTTGTCATGTTCCTTGGCTGTTCACAGTTGCTAGATAAATGGATCTAGGTAATGTTTGCTTGCTATAAAATCCACACAGACCAAGGTCAGGCAAAAATTTGAAACATATTTTGGTATATCTCACACTTTCTTCTTGTCTTTTGCTACCCACAGTGATACGAGCTGTGTTTGAAAATATATGGTTAGAATTTCAGATACTGCTGCAACCTTCCCAAAATCCTCTAGTGCATTATAAATAAGAAAGCATTTTAAAGTACTTTGTTGCTGGGTGTAATTGAAAAATCTTGGTTGATTTGTTGTTAGCAGAGATATGTATAAGGCGAGGAACTGCTGCTGAGGTTTTGGGTGTGAGCCTTTACAGTACTCTGATGGCCATGAAGAACACAGTAAAAGCTCTGCAGTGGCCCTTATTGTGCACTGTCAGCAGAACTCCATATATTCTCAAAACAAACAGAGAATTTAATTGCTAATATCTAATTAATGCTCTCTTTCTTCAGCTGTTTGTCACTGGTCATATAAACCTTGAATCCAAAAACCATTCTGGTCATCTGCATTTCTGGTTTGGTTTTTTTTTTTTTTTTTTTTCAGGTTCTGTGTCCTGCCTGACTACTTGAGTGGTGGACTTTTTCCCCAAGCTTAGAGCATCTGTTGCAAGTTCTGTAAAGATAAATTTCAGCTGTAGAGCCAAATATGCAGATCTTTGTAGATGCATTCCACACAAATATTACTCAATGTTTGAAGTAGCAAAGGATGGGATATGGAAAGCTCTGTTGCTGTCTGCAATTGCTGGCGCCATTTCAAAATGGGATTGATGATTTCTTCTGAAACAGACTCAAAACTAAGACAGCCACTACAGTGAAAATCAAGTAGCTGTCTGCAGGGCTGGTTATGACCTGGAATTGTAGCCATGAGTGTGTGACATAGATGTTTTATTTCCGCAAGCCATTTATTTTACCCTAGGACAAATAGAAATACTGGAATAGAAAAATGACCTTAGATATGGAAGTAGTTTTTTTTATCAATTAATAAGTCCAGGTCAATTTTGCCAATGAGGGCAATAGTGCCAAAATAAGGTATCCTTTGGCAAAAACCTATTCTTAGGGAAAACCACTACATTCAATTAAACTTGAAAAATTAAACCTTTTACTAGGTTTATAAACTCTGGATTATTATTATGATGTTTTCCACAGGATGACCATCCTTCAGACACTCATAGTTTGCTTTTAAATTTCAGGTATTTTTTTCTGGTATATTTTTCAGAAAGAATGGACAGCAATGTTTCTCTTCTTGGCCTCTGGCTACCAGTACCTGAAATTCTTCAGAGGCATTTTCTCTATTTCTGGAAGATCTAGCCTGAAAATTAATGAATTGTGGTTGCTGTTTAGAAAGTAAGAAAGAATCCTGTGAGGGGAAGAAATTAAGACTGTATAATCTAGGAGAGGAACCTTGGCTATTGTCTATGGCTAATGTGTTATTAAATAAGAAAACTAAATAGGAGAAGTCTGAACTACATGCAGAGTGATAATCCCAGCAGCTTCCTGTTCTCTGTTTTCTTTCTTTAAGCAATCTGGTAGACTGATACGTGTAAGGAAAGAGAAATTCAGCCCAGATATCTTTTTCTGTATTTCCCCAGGGAAGAACTGAAATTATATTCTTTGATACAGAGACAAAACTCCAGTGCTGTATTCAAATCCTTCCCGAGTTGGTGTGCAAGTATGTGAGTTTCAATTTAGAAATCAGATAATCCACTCCCTTCTGGAAGAACTGATCCTAAAAGAATGTATTGCCAGCTAAGTTCACCTGGGCAGCACTCACTAGAGGCAGCTTTTAGAACCTCTAATTCTCTGCCAGATATATTGAAAGAATACATCCGTTTGTTTTACTATTAAGCAGAGACCATTACCTGAAATCTGTTTGTGCTTCTAAATTTCCACATCCTCTCTCTAAGCACTTTGTAATTTCTGGCCAACAAGTATGGTTTGTGGTAATCAAACCTAATATGAAACTGTACTGAGCATTGCTATTCATTATGACTGCATTAAGTAGGTTATTCAGTGAGATATTTGAAAAAAGGCTAAAATTAATGTGAGGTATATAGCATCCTTCCTGTTTTGCTCTTGTTTCAATAATAATGTTCCTTAAACATAGACTCATGATGAAACAGCTACCCTTTTTTGTCAGACTCTTGTTTCATGAGAAAGCAAGCTACAGAAAACTAACTGTATATGGAATATTCAGCAGAAAACAAGACTGTGCTGGTGTGGGGAGAGAATTTCTGTGGTTTCACTTGGGAAGGCTGTGCTCCTGCTAAAAAAAAAATAAACTTTCACAAAACTAGCATGTGGAAGTTTGAGCAAAATAAGCTTTCCAAACTTAACAACTAGTAGAGAGGATAAAGATCAGAAAGTCTCTGGTATTTAGCACTCCCTTTGGAGGGGCAGCATGCATCCAGTGTACAAATTCATAACAGGAGGATGATTAACCTCTGTCCTCCAGCAGTGTTATATCAACACATAATATAATATCCTGATAGTTGCTATGAACTGGGCTCCCAAGTCCTTGGACTGCAGTTCACAGGAGCTGTAACCAGTTTTGTTTTCTTCTACAGGATTTGACATTCTCAGAAAGCCTCCACTTCTCCCCTGCTGTACACATTACCTATGACCACTGCAGCACACAAATTATGGGTTTAAGGCAGAACTTCCATTCTGATCAAATTTTCTTGCACTTCACCTTGTCCCTCGTATTCTGCTGTCAGTGGAGGAATGAAAACTCAGCTGTTGACTTCACATGCCTTGCTCCCTCTTATGGTAGAAAATACATAAAATAAAAGATAATTTTTAAAGACATATCTTTTGACAGTTTTTTTCAGATCATCTCATTCTTATCTCTTGGTTGTTTGGGTTTTTATAAAGTATGCACTCTCTGGCTAAAATTAAATTAAAGAACTCCTTATTTTTATTTAGACCTTCCCTTGCAGTTTCTTGAAAGTCATCTCTGTTTAGGTAGGCAGCAAGCTGTGCATAGTGTGAGTAATTGAGGTGATGATACTTACCTTTTCTCTTCTGCTATAGTATGCTTAAAAGCTTTAGCTGCATAATTCCAAATTGCTAGGTTGCAATGAAGCATTATGAATGCCATGACTTTGGGCTGGGTTTTTAGAAAAGTATGTTCCATTTGTGTGTGTGTGTGTGTGTGTGTTTTCATTTTCCAAATTTCAGAATTATATTAGAATTCCTGACTCCTAATCATTTCTATAAAGTTTCCTCTTCCTTTCTCTTTGTTTTTTTTTGTATAAGCTAGTTGTTTGTTGCTTCTCACCTCCAGCATTTCTGCCTTTAAGTTCATTGTTTTAATTTCTTTTCAGACTGTAGGTGAGACAAACTAGAGGAGATGAGAAAAACTGATGTAATGTAGTTCACATGGTTTAGGTTTTCAGGTTTTTTAATCAGAAATATGTTTTTCTTGATTTTCTGCAACAATGACTCCCTAGCCATAGTGATGGACATCACTATATTCCAAAGTCTGCTCTCACACTCCTCAGTATTCATCTGAAGTACTACTGTACTACTGGTATTACTTATAATTTATATATTACTTATAATTTATAATGCTTAAATAACTGAATGTAGTTGTTATTTATTCTCTACCTGTGAGTTATTATTTAGTGACAGTTGTTGTGATAATTCAGGAGAAATATAATGTGGTCATTCTCCGATTCATTTATTTTCTTAGATTTCTGACCATTTCAGTTTTCTCTTATCTCTTCTACTTCCTGGTATATTGACACTGCTCACACTGTACCCATGTACATCATCCTCTGACCCTGTCAGCCTTCTTGCTTGAGGTGAGAAAGCAAGATCTGATTGGAGGCACACATTCAATGATAAAAAATGAATTCCTGTCTCTTGATTTCTTTCTTTATAAGATGCAGTCAGCAAGTGAAAGGACCAGTGTAAAAACAAGGGCATTGGATTTTCTTGTAGCAGAAGTTACATATTTTTGTGTAATGTATAATGAAGTTACTTAGAAAAATGCTTAAATCCATCTTCATCTTTAGTCACATCTTAACGGATGGAATGTTGAGGCTTATTTCAAAAGGTAACTATTAGGATCATCTCTCTTTGTCACAATATTTCTGTCATGCACCCTTCAGCAAGATAATGAAGCTTTAGGTATTAGAGCAATTACTTCATTGTTCATACATACATTCTAACATCTCACATTTTTATACTAGTACAGTCTTTCAGTCTGGAAAATATAGCATTTTTATTGGTAGGTTTCCTAAATATGTGAAGGATGAAACAGTAGCAATACATCATGCACAAACTGAAACAAGTTGCTCTGTTGCTGGCTAGGAAGACATTGATTACATGTGCACAAAAGCCATGACTGAAGTGTCACATTCTTATGCATACAGTGGAAATTAAAAATGTAGTGTGTTTATTCTATGTATAATTAAAATTCTTATATGTTTTTCTATAAGTTTACGCATACATACCCATTAGTAAGAAAGTGTAAAAATGCAGCACAGTGGGGGGAAAGTAACAAGTTAATTCCTCAGGAGTGTATTTCAGACTCATGCATTTGTAGCATGTAACTGATTTTTTTGTTAAGGTAAAATCCAATAGCTAATATTTCTGGGGGTAAGATTCCCCATTGTCTTCTCTGTATAGCCTGGCTTCACCCTTGGAAAGTTTAGTTCAGTTATTCCAGCAAAATCTTTGCAGCTGGAAAAGCTCTTCATTAGCTTTGATTCCTCCAGACCACAGCTCCACTGATCCCAGTGCACCAGCTTGCCTTCTGGCTCACCTCAGGATGGACTTTGATGTCTGCACATCAGTTTCTTGCTTGCCACCTGCAGTATTAGAGACTGAAGGAAGTGTGCACAGTCATCTCTTTTGCTTACTGTTTTGTAAAAGCCTGCCACAGATAAGCTGTAACACTGTTTGCATAACAGCAAGAGAATTTAAAAACCTCTTTGGTAGAGGTAATTCAGGAAATTTTATCATTGACTGTGGGTATCAGGCAAAGCTATTTTCCTACCTCATCATTGACTTCGAGTCCTGCCCTCCTGATGCATGATATCATCACCAGGCTCTAATATCTCTATTGTAAATGAGCATTATGCAGACAGAAATATTTACTACTGAACTAAGGATTTTTTCTACACATGGGAGATAGGGTCTATCAATATTTAATTTGCATATATAGAATCTTGACTTTGAAAGCACCTCAAATTTAGAATAACTTTTTAGTATTAATTTTCTTTAGCTAGAAAAGGTTATTAAATGTGCATATTTTTTGTGGCTTAGGAATATACCACTCTGTTTGTGTAACTACCAAAACTTATATTAATGTGGGCTCTTGTTAGTGGCTGCTTTGCCCCTGATTTCCTTTAAATCTGATTCTGGGATTCTGGTCCATATCTTCTGTACATGTTAACATACACAAACATAGAAAAATGCCTCAAGATCCCAGTTCTTTGCCTCTTTCTACGGTCCAGCTGACTTTGATGTTGATCAGTGTGAACTTCCCAACAGTGTGGATCACTCCTGTAACAATTATATTGAAATTTCAAGAAATAAATTTCCATCCTTCTCTGGGGATCTAATATTTAGAGCAAAGCATCTCATGTAAGTGGGGGCTGAAGGTTACACAGATGGCCTTGTGCCTGAAAGAGGTTTGCCAAGATGTTTACTATCTTATAATAACAATTTTTCATGCAGAGTGTATTTCTGTGTGTCTCGATCAATCAAGCAAGAGTTTTCTTTGTGTGATTTGTGCCTGGTCCAAATAAAATGAGATTCCACCAGGTTTCATGGTTGGATGAAGGCTCTGTTGAAGTTAGAGCTGTGATTTTTGCACTTAATCATTTCACTTTTGGGGTGAAAAATGTCAATGAAATAAAGATGTATACAAACTGCTACCACAGGCATTGTCAATACAGAATAGAGAAGATATTCACTATTCTTGTAACTGCATGTTGTGGAAAAGTGTAAGATTGCTTCTGGTTTCATAATCCCTGCTAGAAATGAGAATTCCAATGAGAATGAAAGAGTGTGCCCACAAAAGAGACTTTCTTGAAGTTGAACCATGGGGAAACAAATGAAATGCATCAATAAAAGAAAATCCTGATGTATCTTTCAAAAGAGAATGGTTCTCCGGGAGGTAATGTCATTCCAGCTTATCCATTTTACTGTTAGAAGATGATATAATTGTGCCTTATCTCCAAATCACTTTATTTATGATCTATGTCTGGCCTATTTCTCTAGCTACATATCACTGTATTCCTAAAGTATTCACAATAAGATTCAAAATCCACACATTTCTGTTTTGATGATCTTATTTAAGGAAACTTTATCAATCAGTGTTAGAATCCTACACGCACAAAGAAAATTCCTCAATGCAGACCTAAAAACATTGTTATTGTGATATTATCTGTTTTCATGGTTCTCCTTTATCCTGTCTGCAAATCACATCATCCTCCTTGAGGCCCTGAAGTCTCATCATAGAAGGCAATACATTTGATGGTGTATCTGCCATTGAGAGATAAGTTTGGTTAAACAACTCCGAACAGTGGTTTCATACAGATCAGAGCTCTGTTGGCCAAAATCTGGCTTGTTGTTGGAGGTGAAATAGCTGAAAAAGATCAAAGAATAAATTTTACATTGTACTGTGGTGTGGAAATGCTACTTCTTACACACTGGGACAGACATTTCTGTTCTTCAGATGATCATGTTTTATTCTGAATGCACAGCAGATTAATGCTTATTACCTGGCAGTCCTGTGGAAGGTTTCATGCAGCTGAAGCAGTGCTTCAGGGTAGGATTTGTCCCTCATGAGAAACACAACAATTCCAACCCTAATTTTTCAGGTTTCCTTATAAATCTGTCTTCATGAGAGCCACAGGACTGTGTCCAGTAAACATTTGGGGGGCTGGGGGTAGGGGGGGGGGGGGGGGGGGGGGGAGGGTTTCCTGCTTTTGGTGGTCTGTAAAGTGCTAACTTCTTTACTTGGTGTTTAAAAGCAGATCTTTCCATCATGATTGAACTGATCCAACACAATTTATTTGAATTGGCTTGCACCACGAGACAGCATAACTCTAAAGATGAGCAGGTATCCTCTTAGGATCCTTCAAAAACCCAATTACCATTCAATATGAATCTGTTTATCAAGTAATCCTATTTCCTGGGGATTGCCTGTTGAGCATACTTGCACAGAAATAGGATTCTTGTGAGAATGTTCATTTCTACTGCTTCGATTCTAACTACAAAGATAAGCATAGAAATTCCCATCTATTTAAACTATCTGCTACCTTTTGAAATTATTTGCTGTAATTTTCTCTAAATGTGCCTTTTAAACCAGGTGTTGTACATGCTTTTGGATATTAAAATCTCTCAGTTCTGAGGAAATTTATTCATAAATGTATTCGCCTACTTCTAGTGAGAGCAACAGGAATAAATCTGCAAACACTCAATGGGTCCTAAGTGAGAAGATGAACAACAGTACTGAGTCTATCTTGTTCTTTGACATAACAAGTTCTTTCACATGGGCATCTTCCGTCACCACCACAAAGATGAGGAGGCAGGGGAAATATCAGTGCTGTACAGGTGGAGTTACATGGAATTTTATCCTGCCCCTCCTCCACTCCCTGTTATTAGTTCAAAGCATTTGGATCATTTTATGCTTTCACTTTTTCATATATTGCCTCCAGTAATTATACTAAAATGGCAACAAGGAGAGAAAAGGGACAAAATCAAACTTACCATGTGCCTGTACTTAATCTTAAACATGTCACATTTTATCCACTGATCCTAAAATAAACTTTCTAGTTATGACATATGGCTTTCAACCAAAGTGGGTGTTTTTCCTTTGCATTAAATAAATAAAGATTAATTTATTTGATTGAAGTCCTTTGGCACTCTTGTCTGGAAGAATATCAAATGTGTTCAGAGGTTTTTTTCTACCAATTACTTTTAAAAACAGGATATTTTTGAGGGCAAGAAGACAAAGTGATAAATAGTATGGCTGCCAGAGAAGATGATATGACAGATTGTCCCCAGCCAAAGGCATGGGAAGCATGGGAAAGGTCTCAAGGAGCAGCTGTATTTCACAGAATCACAGAATCACAGAATCACAGAATCACAGAATCACTGGGTTGGAAAAGACCTTCAAGATCACTGAGTCCAATCCATGCCGTAACATCTCCACTGAACCATGGCACCGAGTGCCACATCCAATCTTTTTTTAAGCACATGCAGGGATGGTGACTCCACCACTTCCCTGGGCAGACTATTCCAGTATTCAACCAGTCTTTCTGTAAAAAACTTTTTCCTGCCCTGTAGTCATTTCCTTTCACAGAACAGGCTTAAGACTGTGCTCCCTCATATGACTCACTGTACCAGGGCAGCATGGATATGTTTGCCATACTGGGGATACTTGTTAGGGGGCTCAGCACCATTTTGCTGCTCTGTGTCCTGGTGAGGCTGTTCTGGAGGGCAGTCTGTCCAGCACCATTGGGTTTGGTAACTTCAGGGAGGCACTTGAACTGTGGGCAGCTCAGTATTATGAAACTTGTAAGTTTGCTTTCTTCCCAGTCTTTAGGATCTCTTGTAACTCAGTGGAGGCATAATGCTTCATGGATTTTTTGATTGAGAGGGATGTTATTTTTCTGACCGTATGTCAATTAACAGGACTCGAAAACCTACACTGTTATTTTTTCCTAATGTCAATGAGCATACTCTCTCTTGCCCCTCTATTCTTTCAGTATTTATGGCTTATGTGAAAAAGTCATGGCCCATAGTTGGAGGTTCCTTTGGGCTGGAAACAGGAAAGAGCTGGCCAGCTGCAATGTTGGGAGGGATACACTTTACAGCAAGTCACTTGCAGCAGCTATGGTTCCATTCAGGTCTCTTTCAGACTTAAAAGGGACAAGCTTTGTGAGTGTCTCAACCACTCAGTACAGCCACCTGCTGTTGCCATATTGAGGTCAATAGCCTCAGTTTCAGAGAATGAGAAAGGTAGTTTTTGAGCACAATGGATGAATGAAGCTGGTTGTTAGTTGTTTTGTTTTCACGTTTCTGGGGCTGACTGGATGGCATTCAAAATCCTTATCTTGGAAAAATTACTTCCATGGCTGGATGGACTTCCATTTATTTATTTATTTTAGTAGTATCTATGAATAATTTCTAAACATAACTAGAAGTGGACTCAGCAGTTGTCTTAGCCCTTTTGTGCTTCCCATCCTTATCAATGAAGGCATTCTTTAAGGTTCTGATGCCCTGTATTGCAAATATAAATAAAATCTGACAAAATTGTAAGTACTATAGTGCTGGAAGCTGACAAAATAGGGCAAAAATTAATTTTATGCATGAAAAATCTCATTGAGCAGATGCATGGAATTAAAGTAATTGGCACCAGAGCCTGTGGTGTATGTTGTTTATCGTTTTGTCATCACAGCCACTCAGCCCAGTCTGTTCATGCAGCTTGTGTGATTCACTCTCCTTTGCAGGATCTGTATTAGTCTACCTAGGCAGCACAAAGGTCAGAGAAATCTCAGGGGAAAACGCCCTTTTTTTCTCATATGTGATCAGAAAATTAACACAGACCAGCTGAAACATCTGAAATGAAAATGAACCGTTTTTCTCCCTAATACATAGCAGTGACCCATAGAAGATACACAAGTCAGACAAGACCCAGAAAGGTCATTTAGGACTCATAAAATCCATTAACTAAAGTGCACAGAGCATTGCTTATAATTAAATTGTATTTCACAAAATAAGCAAACACACAATCCTTCAAGACGCAATTGCAAAGCGTTGGCTCCTCTTCTCAGAGCACTCCACTTTCTGATTTTAACAGCAGGAAATGTCCTCCAGGTATGAAGTGGAGATAATCAAACGAAGTGGGAGATTTGAAAAGGCCAGAAGAAGTACTTCTGGTAGGTAATTCCCCTACATTAAGTGTGGAAGTGCATTTAGCTATATAGAAATACAACTATTGCTGCTTTTTTTTTCAGGCCAGAGACTGGTAATTTTGATTAATAGCTGACTGGAACTGAGGATGTCTAACTAGTGCATCTTCTGTGTTTGACTGATAATTTTAACATTGCCAAACCCTTCAGAATTACCTTTTCTTTAAAAAACAAAAACAAATAAATGATGGGTTATCATGAAGAGGGATTTAATTTCCTGCTTAATCCATATTATGAAGTTCTCTCAATTTTGGTTTTATGTGATATGCCAGCTACGATTAATATTTTATCAGGGAAAAGTTGTGTCCCCTGTAATCATTTACATAAGTATGTGTCTGACTAGTTCAGTAATAAGAATCTTCAATATTTAATGAAGTAGAACTTAGTAATAAAAGTAAATAGATGCAAATTATCATCATAAGAATTTAATAATTCTTTTTTTTGATAATAAATATACATTGTATTCACATATGCACGATAAATGGTACCACATTGTGGTTACAGAAAGGTAGAAAACCATCTCACTCATGGCTCTGACTCTAAAGCAAGAACAATATATCTTGGTAGAACTCTGAAAATATTGCTTCCACCTGTTCTCTCCACCTGCAGGGTCAGACATCTGAGACGCTTGTGCAGATGTTCCTGAAGCATTGTCGTTAACAGGATGGTGTTTTAACATAAAGTGGTGCTTCATTCTAAAGAGATGTGGTGCAAACTCTCTCCAGATGCTCGGCTGAGTTATTAGTGGCCCAGCAGTCACAGTATGGAGGCTGAGACAGGTGACTGGCAGTAACCTGAGCACCCATTTGAAACGATGTCATCTCTGAGACATGCTCCAGTCACTCTGTTTTATGGCTGAAATCCAAAAAAACGTGTAATGCCTGTTTTTTCCTCTTTTGCAGCAGCTCAGAAATCCTCAGTTATCTCTAGGTATGGGAAAATAATTAGAACAGTGATAGGCTGAAGTCCTTTCACTATATCTCTGACTATCACTTTTACTATCTCTTTATCCAGATTGGGATACCATTTGGATTTCTTTATCTCCTTCTTCTTAATGATAATCCCTTTTTAAATCATGCAGCTCCCTTATTGCTTGGGTTATGTGTTAATCCTGGTGCTGGGTTTGGCCTTTGTTTTGTGTAAGGCTAGAAGAGATAATCTCCTGGCTATTAACACCTAATTTGGGTCTGTTGGGGAAACCATCTAACTAGCTATTATCCGTAGAACTCATTAGGAAATTAGCTATTTATGTACTAGTGAAGAGATTTTGTTATGTAATAAAATCTAAAAATCCATTAATATGGGGCGCAGTCGGTTCTTGAAAATAAATTTATGACAATATGGCCAAAAGACAAATATGAAAATGCTACTCGTGCAATTTTAGGAATCCACATTTTAGATTATTTGCTATTTTGGCACCTCAGTAAGGTAATTCCTCCACTCCATTCAAATAACCACACCAGATGAGGAAAGCACGTCAGTAATTTAACATCCTTAATTAAGCAGTATTAAGCTGAGTTTGTTGTATTTTATCACATGATTTCAGCGAGAAATTGCACATTTATCAGTTAGTGGAAAGTGATTGGCCAGCTGCAAGACTGATTTAAAATTTGTCTGCAAAAGAGTCTCAGAATGAATTCTTATTCTCTGTGTATGGCTATTTTAGCTTGAAAATGACTAATTTAATGTACCCTGTAATTAAGGGAAAAAGCATTAGACATTGACTATGATTTCTGCAAAACATATTACTAAAAAATTCTAAGGACTGCACGGCTTTTTCCAAATGCATTTCATAGGACTTTTTCTACATGTTCATGGTGCAAAGTCAGGGAAAGGTCCAGTAGGCAGACATTATGAATCCATTAAGTCTATTATTTTTCCCCACTTTGCATATATTCAGTTGTAATGATTTGACAGAAAGGAAGAAAGAGTATGAACCTGACAAAATACATTTTTTTTATTATTATTTGCAGTCTAAAGCCATAATGGTCATTGAGCCAGAGCCTGCTGAGGATAAAACACTCATTAAAAGCTTCAGGTATGAAAACTCTCCTGTGTGAGACTGAGTCCTGCTGAGAAAAACCTACTGTAACTCCTAATAGTTCTGCTGTGCTGTCAGACACTTCTCTTTTACTCAATGTGCTCTGTGGCCTCTCGCAGCCCCTGGGGACCCCAATTTGTGTTCCATCTCTGAAGCTGTGATTGTCACACTTGCAGCAAGTGCGGCCACAGAATGTGGGACTGCAGTAATTGCTTAAGTCAGCCCAGAGTGTATATTCTCTTGTCAGCAGACACTACCAGCCTAGCATTTAAGTAGCAGCTCAAAGTTATATATTAATCTTTTACTTGCCTAGTCATCATGATTTTATTAATTAACATGTGCAGCAGACTCCACCAGCTGTCACTGGATTTTGCCATCAGAATTATTTCCCCACTGGAAAAATATGGCTGCAAAAGTTTCTATGGTTTGGCTTCATCCTGTTGCAAATACAGTTCTTAAGTATTCCTGGTAGCAAACTTTGCATCTAAATACCCTTATGTTCTAGGAGGTAGAAATAGTAAGCATTTCAAGATAATATCTCCATGGCAAGTTGAGGGAGTGGAAGCTGAAGCCAATATTCTTTCCAAATCTTTGCTCTTTGACTGTAGTGCATTGTGTGGGTGATATCTATTTAATTCCATTTACAGCCACTGGTCATGCCCTCTTCAGACCTGGGAATTCATCACATAGAAAGGTAAAAGAGACGTATATGAAATTTAAGCAAGGGTAAAAACAGAGAAATATTAATTCGGATCTTCATCTGGCCACAGGAGGGCAGGATTTAGGAGAAAACTTTGTGGTGTATTAAGATCAGAGAAGATGAAATGAGAAAATATTCTGATGCTATACTGTGATTCAAATATTATTTTGACTGAAATATTGCAAAATATTGCAATACAAGCATTTTCATATATCCACAGCATGTCTGCCTGGTCTCATGAGTCCAAATTAAACTGTGGAGTTCAACACCCCAACATTAGAAAACAGTCAGAAGTAGAGTAATGTTGTATTTGGCAGTATGTTACACAGATTACTGTAGTTACCAGGGCTTCTGTGTATGTCCCAAGACTGATCTTCTTGCTCCTGTGATTTCAAGGTAAAGGAAATGATGCAAGAATTCTTGTTTTGTAAATGTAAATCTCCAAATGGGTTAATTAGAGCTGGTGTGCCCATTTCTACTCCTTTTCAGATGAACTAGGTAACACTTGTATCTTCAATGTGAGAAGCAACATCAGCCACCTCCCACCGAAGGGTAGTGATCTGATTGCAGAAGTGCTCCTCGTCTATTGTCCTCCACAGTAGTGTAGAAAAAAACATTTTAGCCACTGACTTAAGGTCATCCGTGTATTCCATCATTGATATCGGCTGAAGCTGGCAAACACAACTTCTCACCTGCTACATCCTAGGTGGGAGCAGTGGTTCCATTTTTTTCCTGTATTGAAAGGGAGGCACAGAAGCTGGCATCCCTCAGACCCACTGGCATGTGAGTGTTCCTTCCTCCTTTCAGTCTCTGCAAAGAAATTAACAACTCAGCTTAAGCTCACAGTGTCTTGGTCTGACACAGAGGGAAGAACTCAGCCCTGTGCACTGCTCAGGGGCTGTGATTAACAGCAACAAAGCTGTTGTGCTCCAGTATAGCACAAAACACTGCTCATTTGAAGCTAACGAGTCTGAATTTGTGCTGAAAGGGAGGGAAGCAAGAAGGAGCAGCACTCACAGTTGGAGTCAGCTGAGAGGCAGTTTAAGAAACCTTCTCCTCAGCTGTAGCTGGTTGTATCCTAGCTTCTGACATGGATGCCTGCCTGGAGCAGCATGAAAGGATTTTAACAGATGCTCACATGTCAAGTTTGAGTGAATTTGGTGTGCTCACAGGTAAGCTATGGTTAAACTGGAGATTGTGACCTCAGCTGCCTTCCTGTGCTAGTGTAGCTCCTGATTCTCCATATCACAACCTTCTAAAGCATGCAGGGTTGCTCATGACTGAACTTCCTTCTAGCTCAAGCACGTGCTTGATGGATGTTGCTGCTTCAACTCTTTTGCTGCTTTCTTTTGTAGGAGAACCACAAAATCAGGATGAAAAATATGAAGTGTCAAAAATGCAAGGGTCTGGATAAGGACCCATCCTCTGAAAGACTACCTGAGCTGTGAACAACTTTCTTAGGAAGAATAGAGAAGATCTTATTAATTACCAAAAATTACTCTGTATAGCAGAGAGACCAAAAAGGGACGTTGTAGTTGTTTTGACTCATTCTTTTTTATGCTTTAGCACTTAACAAGGAGTCAGATGAGTTATCTTCTGCCAGCTTCTGAAATCTAAACAAAAACCCCAATTCAAACCTAAATAATAGCCTATGGACTATCTGCCAGTTTCTAGCCTCAAAATATATAAATGTGAATTTAAGACACAAATTAGAAAACAAACACTTCTAGTTTTTTCATTATGAACTAAGGAAATAGCAAAAGGTCTGGACTAAAAAGACAACTTTGAAGTGAGAGTGTGATATCATTAGTGAAAATGGATAATGGGTATAGCAGACTCTGTCAGTATTTTGACATTTGGATTTTTTAAATATATGCAACCACTTTGCAAGCTTGAAAACCTTACTCTAATGAAGAGTCTGGTGAAATAATTAACTGGTATATATTGCCAAAATGCACAGACAGATTGACCTGAAGCTTTTCGAGCATTGCAACAAACCAATATAATGTATGTAAATTACTTGGATACTGAATACAGAATCTTGCTGTGAACAGTCCATAGCCAACAGTGGCTTTGCCAAAACCTAAGGAGATTTTAGAACTAGTGGTTAGTGCTGAGCTGAAGACGTAACTCTCCAAATTGAACAGACAAAGTATGAAAGTGAAAGGGGGAAAAAAAAAACCTCTGGCAAAGCAACTGTAAAAATACAGTTTTGACATTAAGACAAAAGAGACAAATAGAATCATAGAGCCACAGACTCATTTAGGTTGGAAAAGACCCTTAAGATCAAATCTAGATTTAAACCTAAACTTTAACAAAACTGACCCAGGTGGAGGACCTTGCACTTGGCCCTGCTGAATTTCATGAGGTTCACACAGTCCCCTCTCAGGCCTGTCAAGGTCCCTCTGAGGGACATCCCCTCCCTGCAGTGTGTCCATCACACCACACAGCTTGTATAACAATCTCATTAGAATTGTGCTTACCCTTTCCACTCAGATACACAAACATCCCAGAATTCAGCTGTCACTGTGTCACAGTTGAGAGCACCAGCCTTACAGTAAAGCTGTTCTGATTGTTAAAATCACCAATATTACTGAAGAAAATTCCAAAAGTGAAATAAAATGTATGACCAATCATGTCTGAATTAAGAGTCAGTTCCACAGAATGTCTTGTCATAATGCTTGATGTGGAGATGTGGCCTCCAGTCCCAAAAATATTACAGTCAGCAAAGATGACAGAACCAAGAAAAATGAATCAGTCAAGGCTCAAAGCCTGTAACAACTAAGAAGCTAAGCCTCTGAAAACAAAAATCTTGGTAGTTTAGAAGCATGAATTGTCTACAATGTGTAAAAAAGACACCAGGCACTGTAAGGCAGAAGAGCAATCCTTTTAAAAGACAGAGGAAAATTAATTTATTTCCAAGCTAGTTAAGATGTATCTAATTACATTAAAACAAAAACATGAATGTAATGATAGAATCCAGAGTACATGTGTACCTTATGATAATCATATTGAATTTTGTTATCTTGTTTAAATTTTGTTATCTTGTGAAAATATGATAGAAAGCAAGTGAAGAGTAATAGCTTTTCAGTGGAGGTAAATATCAGGCCTGGAATGAAAATCAGGTTTACAGATCACAAGCTAGAAATGGTATCCCAGTACTGGGGAATAATAGGTTCAATGCTGCACTGCCAGAGCTTGCACTTCCATTTAATTCTTATACATTGAATAAGGAAGTGACTTCTTTTTGCAGGAGGTCAGATTTGGATCTCAATCGACTAGAAACTTTAACTTTTTACTGAAATGCTAAAAAAGGAGTGTAGTGCAATTTACTATATAGGAAATGATAATTCTGGAGCCAACAATTGCACTGTAGGGGAACACAGGGAGAAAATATTGCTAAGTGTAGAAAGCTTACTCAAAACAATAATGTGATTTTTGCACAATATAGTATTTTATTGAGTGTTTTCCAAGTATCAGGTCAGTCACGTTACAGCTTTCTTTCCTGAGATTTCTGATCTTTCTTGCAGGAGGTAACATCACATAACCTCCCTTCTCTTCCTCGACTCAGCTTGTTTAATGAATGTATTATGTTTAAAATAAGCAATGTGTCTCATCATGCTTATTAACTACTAGTTTTATAATGGCTCAAGACAAACAGTTGACAGGATGCCCAAGCAAGCAAGCGGATGCTTGCTATTAACTTCCTATATATCTTTAAAAACTGCTAAGAAAAACACAAGCCATAGGGTCCTACAAGGAGGGCCTTTTTATTATTGCTTTTTAATAAAATACTGTATGTCTTTTTATTGACAAACTCCCCTGTCTTACTGCAATTCACGCCAAAGCACAACAAAAATTTTACATTTTCAGCAAATGAAGCCTGACACTATGAAGCTTTTGTGCTGATCCTTCATGTTGAAGGGGAATCTTTTACCCATGGGTAAAAGAGTGTAAATGACTTTTAATAGTGTATATGTACTTAACTGGTGAAAGTCATCTAAGACAGAAATCTGTTTGTGGTTTCTCACAGGGAGAATTCTTATCATGCCTGGTGATGCTCCAAATGCCCTCTCTTAATTTCTTCTAAATACTCTTTTTTGATATATTTGAAATTGAAATATAGAGTATGTCTGGATAATTGTGCATTTGAAAGCTTTTCTCATTGCAAAGCAGTATTTCATACTTAGAGGCTTGAATCCAGAGATATTCTTCCAATAATTTTCTGCTATGTAAGTATTGGGCAGACAACAGATTTAGAGATAAGCACAACCTACTTCATCTGTGATAGGAATCATATAATTTCAATAAACAAATTCTACAAAAAGTTGGTTATAAACTTATCATTTCACAAAGGCTGAGTCACCACTGCATTAATGGTAAAGACAGCACTAAGATAGTTTCAATCCATGTTCCCTGACACTTTTCACTTTTTTTATCCATCTTTCTGAAGAGAATCCTGGCAGCTGGTTATATCTCCTAGGGATTACCACCACCAACACAACAGAAGGTTCTAGGTGTTAAGATTACAATATTTTGTTTTCATTTAAAATCATAACTTATGCATCATGCTGGAAAATATTCAGACTTTTATTGCCACATGAAACCAGGTTCTCTTCAAAGAAACCTGCATACTTCTGTTAGTTTTAAGGTGGAGAATACTTCACACTGAAGTGCAAATATATAAATATCTGGGAACCAGAATTTTCATGGAGGAGCTATTAGTGGACAACTGTTTCTAAATTTCAAGATTATACTCTCTTTAGTACACCAAATCCTGTCTTCAATTTTTCTCATTGAACGAAAGGTAGCCATCCACATTTGTATGCCCACTAGCTTAATTCGGCTAATTCTTACCTATCTTCAAGGATCAGTTGGAGGGGAACAAAAATAAAGCCTCACATCCTTCTGTGTATCTGGTCTTTAGTGAACAAGATTCTGAAAAACAAGTCAAAGCACAAGGAATAGCCAACTTTGATGACTGCTGTTGTGAGATTCGCAGGGAGATAATTGGCCAAAGATGCTGTTTTCTCTAGGAAAGTCTGGAAACCTTACTTTATCTTGATAGAATCCTCCTGCTGGAAGGCAAAAACGGAAATAGTTTCCTGAGCAGTTGGTTCAGTTGTAGAGAAGAAGTCACAGGGAGTGGGAGTCTTTGTTCTTAAACTTTCTCAGATGAATTAAGTTACTCCCTCTGCATTTAATCAATAAAAAATACACATTCTTTGTACAAGTGATGAACAAGCTTAGCCTGCTTTCATGGAAACTATCAGATTTTTATCAGAATTCACAGCCTGCAAGCCAAGGCAGTCCCACAGTGGTTTAATTTGTTGGCAGGGGCCAGCTTCACCACATCTGAGCTGATCAAACAACTCTTGCCTGGTGACTACAGAAATTAAAACATCTGTTTAGTGTAAACTTTGTAGATAATGATTTTGCCCCATTGGTGACTTCTTATATGCTGCTTTGGTCTGGTGAGCCATGAAAACAATATCCTAGTGCACAGTTATTTGATAGAGAGAAGGAACATCTCAGTGCTGCACGTCTAGAAAATTCAATACAGTTCTGGTGAATGTTTACACCTTAAAGAGAACTTTCCAAGTGTAGGCAAGAAACATGATCCTTCTGCTTTCTCGTTACATAGTATAGAGATAAACACCTTGTAGTAACAAGAAATGTTGACCATCAGATGAATTTTTATTTGTCACATGGGATGACTCGTAAATTTTGGCACATTTGCTTTTTATTTCTATTTATTGTTTATATATTTTCATTCTGATGTTTATCCATTTTGTATGTTGAGGCTACACAAAAATGAAGAGTAATGAGGAGTGTAGATTTGCCTGCTCAGTACTGCAAAATCTGGGCTATACCTGCATTTCTGCCATCCTTTATTGGGCCTGAATAGTCATCTCATGACACTTTAATTAAATTATATTCTGTTATAAAATATGTATTGTGTGGGATAACTCATACATGCTTTATCAAAGTTTAAAGTTGCTTAAAATGACAGCTAAACCTTTCAGTATTGTGCCAGGAAAATAATTGGCAACTTGAGCACCGTATTTAATGTCCATTTTTTAATGTCATTTTCTCAGGCCCTATTATTACTTTTTAACACACTACAGACAAATATCTGTTGATGAGTAGCAGCTTCCAAATCACCAGGAACTACACACGAATTCAATCATTTGCTAGAATTCTCAATTGAAATGGCTTGGTGTTGTGCAATCTCCTTTTCCTGCCCCAAGATACTCCAAATCCACCATTGTCCCTGCTTACTTTATGGTGGCCCAGGGCTGAAGCTCAGGAATGTTCCACTGATTAGGTGGGACCCCATCTCTCTGGGGAAAAAGAACAAGGACACACCAAAGTCTCTAAAAGTACCTTATCTGCTAACTGCATTCAGGACAATCTGTTACACACAGGGCTCTAGGCATCAAACAGAGCAGTCCTCATCACTTTCACAGCTGGAAGAGGAGGCTGGGCTCTTCTGATTTTACTGTAATAACCTAGCTCAAGCCCTCAGGTAGGAAGCTTGTCTCTCTGTCATCTTCATGCAGCAGGGTAAAGGAAGGAATTTACCTCCAAATCTGAATCTCTGCAATATTTTGAAGACCAGCCTCAGGGCTGAATTGCTCCCTTTAAGCCCAGGCACTCAACAGAAAGGAGTACATGAATCATGGGACTCAGTGGAAAAAGAGAGAAGATTCCTGACCCTCTGCTCTTTGCTTGAGGAGTCCCCTGGCATTGGATTTCTGGGATTTGGCATGCAATGTCCCTGCTATTTACTCAAGATTTTGTTACAAATCTGTGAGATTTTTCCCCGGAACAAGAGAATGGGAGTCTCTGCTACTCTTTGCACGAGGCTACTGCGTCAGAAGTTTTTCTACCTCACCCCCTGATTATTGCACTACCACCTTCTCCCACACCAAGTCTAAAGACACTCGTTGCATGAATGTATTTTGGGAGCCATTCCTTGCCCTGCATAATTTCAAAGTCTAAGTATCATCAACCTTATATATATTGTCCAAACGTTAACTCAGTTTTTAAAGTTTTATTTGAATTAAGTTTAATTTAATCTAAATGGACCATTTATTGATATATGAGAAGAGAGAGAAGAGAGAAAAGATGTGAATAAAAAGGGTTATAAATTCTTACCATTCCTAACTGAGTGATGTGAAAAGAAAGCATTTAAAATTGACATAACCTTGAATTAATGGAATCTCACCTTGAAATCTCACCCGCTTTTTCTGGAAATAGGCTGTGTTTGCTTACAGGCTCAATAACAAAAGGCTTTCCAAACTACATACTGTTTAAGCATAAGCACATCCTCAAAGAATTTTTCTGAAACACATCCAATTTAGTGTCTCAAGAAAGAACTCAGCTCTGCATGGATGTTTACTGGCAATTTCATGATGAAGTTCACACTAACTACATTAGTGTGCTGTCACTCACAAAGTTTGCATTTTGCCGTATACAAAATGTAGACATATTTTAAAACATGACCATGTTTTCCTGATAGCAATGTATGAAGTAAAGCAATAATTGTTGTCTCCCAAATATCCAAACTTAGAGATAAATTGAGTAATCTTTAATAGTAAAGGGCAATATGATGCCTCACTGCACCAAGTCATTTCAAGGAAATATTGTATCTCATTAGGTATCTGTGGAGTGGTTTGGGTTTAAGAGACCTTTAAAGGTCATCAGCTTCAACTAGCTCAGGTTGCTCAGTGTCCCCATCCTATGTGACCTTGAATGCTTCCAGGGATCGGGCATTTGCCAGCTCTCTGGGCATCCTCTGCTAGTGTTTCACCTCATTGTAAAAAAAGTCTTCCTTATATCTACTCTGAATCTATCCACTTATAATTTAAAACCATTATTTCTTGTTATGGCAGGTCCTGCTCAAGGGTTTCTCCCCACTTTTCTTGTAAGCACCCTTTTGTACTGAGAGAAAGTCCACATGCAATGTGGAAATCATCACCGGACAATCTGCTTCGCTCTCCTCTCTCCAGGCATCTCTTCTAGTTCCTGGAGAGAAGGGATGATCCCCTCTATAATCCTATCCAGCTTCTGTGTTGATTGCCCAGTGAATGCTGGAGGGCTTTTGATAGAAACGGTAACAGTCCTTTTTACAAGAAGTTTATGAATCTTCTGCTCCCCTCTGAAACCACACTGACTGGTGATAAAACCCGGTATAATCCAGCCATCAATTTTTACATTCACTCCCTCTTTCTGGGCAGGACTATACATTTCTGTTACTATATGCCTTTGATGCTATGATTTCATTTTTCATCACCCTTAGTAGCTTTGACTAATTCAGTTAAGGACCATTGTCCCAGAAAAGAGAAATACTGTTACATAAAATGTTATGGTTTCTCCCTGAACAAAGCTAATAAATCCACATTGGTGTTCAGTGTAAGGCTAGGTCTTCAAACAGTCTAATTCAAAATTCACCCCAAAGATCTGTTTTCAGATGAAGAGTTCAGGTTTGAAATTATATTACAGCCACATTGAAATTACAGGAATAAGATATTCTGCTGAAGTCAACTAATGCTATTCATTTCTCAGTGCTGTTCAGAAGTTTGCTTGTGAGCTTCTGGCTCTGTCTTTATTGTCCACTGACTGACTTTCCTATAGCGTAAAAAGATGTCAAAAACTGAACAGCCAATGGAAACTGAATTTATGGAGAGATCTTGTAAACCCCCAGCTGGCATTCTATGCTGTAATCTCAAGGAAGATTGCTTGTCTCTTTCACCACTAGTATATTGAAGCTAGGACACTGAATTATAAAGTCATCTTATTGCTCCATTTTCTCACAGATAAATATGGTCATAGTAGAGAAAACAGAACCTACAGCAAAAAATTCCTTTCTCTTTCTTCATATAATTACTGATGTATAAAGATTGATAAATGATTAACAGCCACATATATATGTAGATAGGAACAAGTGGAGGAGAGCTGGTGCATTTAAATGATGTTCTAATCATCATTGACTGCTCTAGGATTTTACATACTGCAAACAAACGCAAGTGTTCTTGCACTTACCACTTAAGGGGATTTGCTTCTCTCCTCTCCTCTCCTCTCCTCTCCTCTCCTCTCCTCTCCTCTCCTCTCCTCTCCTCTCCTCTCCTCTCCTCTCCTCTCCTCTCCTCTCCTCAAAACCTTCTTAAACAAGTTTTATCTCTTTAGGAAAAGTTTCTACTGTCCCTGAGAAGTGGACTCATCCTTTCTATACACATGGCATAGGAATTCATAATATCATGTTTCCAAAAGCTTTGTCTCAGGAAATAATTTGGGAGCTATTGTGATATTTCCACAAGGCAATCTTTTATGAAACAGACTCCCCTGTTACTGATCTTGACTTTCATCTCAGAGAAGTACATTGTAAATATAAAATATGAACATGTTGTGGGGAGAAATTATGGGTCCCCATCTGGAGATACTAAATTATTGCTTTGCAGCTTTTATGTTTAAACCAAACAGTTTACTAGTAGCTTCTTTCTAAACCTCTTGGCAATCCTTCTCAAAGATTACCCTCTAGTTTCTACCAATCATGCACGAATTTTTACATATTTTCTTATTTTAATCCTCTTAATGAATATGTGATTCAAATTATTTCTTCCCTTCAAATTTCAGTAGCCAAAATATTCAGACCTCTAGATGTTCCAAATATGTGAACTTGTTCAGTGTTTTACCTTGCAACTTTATAGCAAATAAGGAGGGAAAATACCCTCCCATTTTTAGAAGTTCTGTAGAAAGCCTACAGAAAAAAAAGAAATTATAAGTCAGCAGGCATTCTCCATATTCTAAGGGGGGAGAAAAAGCTCATAAAAGTGAAATATCTTTAATATCCAATTTTAACCAAGGGACAAAATGTAATAAAATGGCACTGGAAGACATTAGTAGTTTACTTTAGATGTAAACCATAAATTCATCTTGAATATACAAATCTGTTTAAAATTAATTCCAACACTCAAAATCATTACCATATGAGCAGGGCTTGATTTTGTCTGGTTGGTGGTAGCACCTGATACCAGAATCATCAAAAGAATAGTGTGACTGTGGTGTAAAGTTTTTGGAACTGTAGACTTTCTTGGTTCTATGTTTTCTCAGTTTCCTCCAGAAAAGGGAAAAGCATACAAGGCCTGACTGGCTGAATCCAATGCTTTTTATGGGCAGGTTCTGGTGTCTAACTTTGAAGATAAAACTATTCTTGTCTGTAAGAAATCTCTTCAATGGAATGCTGCTCTTCCTGTGTAAATGCCAGGGAAGTAAATGAAACCTATAAATACAGCCACGGTAGAGCACATCGAGGCTCCCAAACATCAAAGATGACATACAATTCATACACAATCTATCTACTGTAATGACTTCTAATTAGGTACTGTATCTTTTTTCACTGTTAAGTTTCATGAATCTCTACATATTATCAAGGCTGGGAAAACTCCAATACCCTCTGCAAAATTTCTTCTGGATGAACCTATTGCTTCAAATTATCAAGCTTTCATAAAAACATAGTCAAATTCCATTTTTCCTAGTACCCTTTAAATTCTTGCTCCATCAGTAGCTTTCATATATAATTGAAGAGATGATGAATAATTGCTAAAGCAACTGACAACAAACTGATGTCACCTTGTCAATTTGATTTGTAAAATTAATATTAATATTTTGGTCTGAAATACTGGCTTTATAACATAAAGGATTTCCTACCAGGAATGCTCAATCTTATTTGTCTTTTATACTATTAGTCTTTTCCAGACTTACCCCTTAAAGATAAGAAGAGAAATGTTTCTGTTCTCCTCTGCTCCCACTTCTGCAAATCCAAATTTTGACAAGATTCACATGTTATGCAGTATTATTCAATTTTGTTCAGGAGTGGAGTAAAATTGGAACTGTGGCAGATCTTGGATGTCAATTTACAGAAGATTATATCCTGCTTTCCACATTTTTTGACTCCTATACAAGTATGCTTCTCACTTGGTATTTTTCCTGGGTATCTGAATGGACATGTTGCTACTTAATTACTATTGATTAGCATGATTGCTACTGCTCTGCTGTCCATAGAAGAGCTTAAACAGAATTTAGTGTCTCAGAGCCCAAAGGCTTCTGGAGTTCAGGAAGGATGTACAGCCAACTTTAACCTAAGGAATTAATGGTTCAGTCTTAGGACTCTTGTGCACTCAGGGTCAATATGTGCAGAATAATGTTACATTTTTATATTTACTTTTCAGATACATGAAAGCTGTAGTTTATATAATTATAGTATTTAAAGTATTTAATCCTGATTTTTTCACATAAAGCTAAAACCCATAAATACTTTCAAAAAATGTTTTTCTCTATTTCAACGGGAGAAAAATCTCATGCTGGTGGTTATTAAAAATAAAAAGCTGTTGATTCAATGTTCATGATAAGATGTTGTAGAGTAAATACAAATGAATTTTTTTATTCTTTCTTTTAATTAATTGATTAGATATTAGCTGCAGGGCATTTTGTTTCTGTATTTATTTTTCAGTGAAAATAAACCCCAGGTTTTTCTGCCGTGCTCACTATTGGGAAAAAGTGTTTAACACCCTTTTAGCTTTCCATCAGAGAACAGAATTCTCTTCATTAGTTTGTGAAATTAAAGAATACTCATTATCTGAAAAAGTGGTTCAAGATCAGACATGAGTATATTCCTCCATCTTTCTTCTTCATGAGCTATTAGCAAGACAAATATTCCCCTTCTTCCTCTGTTTCCAGATTTGGGACTTTGAAACTGTTTGAATTTCATGTCTTCTTTTGCCGCGTTTGCATTTCCACAACTTGCTTTAAGTGAAGTTATTGGGGAAAGCAGTCTGTCAGACAACAATCACAGCAGAATTGCTGACAATGGGAACCTCACATCTTCTGCCAGGGCAGTCATATGAACTCACTATTCAGTGCAACAAAACCTATTTGTCTCCATGCCTGTATCTGTATTAAAAAACCCAAAATCAAAAAATCACTAGAAAGGCTTAAATAATGTTTTAGCATATTGTTTTCTAATTCGTGTTTCTGTGGAGAGTGCAGTTATCTTAGGTTTTATTTCTCTTTTTATTACAGGTTGATAATTCACTGTATTATACGAAAAATATTTTGTTTCAAGTATTTAAAAATCAGTTATTTCCAGAACTAACTCCCATTTCATGGCAATTGACACTCTTACTTAATATTCTGCTGTGATTTTTGCATTGTCTGCCTGAGACTTTTTCTGGAGCCAGGTGGTACTCAGTAAGAACTAAGTGTAAAGGAGTAAAAGAGATGGCAATCTTTTCCAATGTCTGTTAACCACTCAGGGTTCAGTGACACAAGCTTCAGTGGAATGTAACAGCCAAGTTCCAGCTAAACTCTTGAACCAGTTTTCCAGGAAAATTGACTGCCAGCATTGTGTACTGAATAGACAGGTCTTAAACTTCACTCTACCATAGAAGTTCATGTGCACTTGCCCTTAAAGTTTTACAATTAAACATTGTGATCTGTGTTCTGATATTGCTGATGTTTTTCACACGAATATGGTAGGCTTTAAGCACAAGTAAGCTGTAGCTGAACGGGTGAACTCTCTGCACTCCTGTGAGAGTGCCCAGCTCTAGGGGTAAGAGGTCAGGGTGATTTGAGGCATGATATATTTTTGGTAAGGTGTGACAAATATAGTAAGCAGATGAATGCTAATTCAGGCCATCATATTTAATTAGGGTATCAAGACTGGAATGAAGTCTTCACTCTGAAAATGAGCTCTCATGATCAAAGCAGAGCTACCTTATTTAAATAATTTAAAGGAAGATCAATTTTAATCAAAGTTGATATTGAGTATTGCATATGAAAATTACTTCTTTTTTCTTTCAATTTTGATGTTACCATGCAAATGAGTAATTCCCTTGTTTAGACATTTGGCATCTGGCTGGTAATATTTCTTTAGGGTGGATAATTTGATTTAATATCTACTTAAGCCTGGCTGCATAGTACCACCCTCCATGTAGGTGGAAGTCAGAAATCTCTCTGTTTTCCAAGGTATGCATTCTATTCGGTTTAAAATATTATCTGATTCCAAATACTTTAGTTTTTTTCTGTTACTGAATATAACAATTATATATTTAGAGAAATTAAAGGAAATCAACATGGTCAAATTATTTACTTCAGAGAGGATGGATATTACTGAGTCTTAAGAGATGTGAGCTTGCAGCATGGAGGCCCAAATGTTGAATTGCTAGGATTGAAACCTGAGAAAACCTGGTGTATCCTTTATGTTCCTAAAGTTTCAGTGCAGGAAAAATAAGTTGTCTTATTATTTTAGAAAATTATTTTTTTCAGAAAAAGTAGCAGTACAAGCATTTGTTTGTTTGTATATATATGTAATTTATATAGTGAAAACCTCAGACTGCTTGTCATGTCAAGCATATTCATTGTGACCATAACACTGTTTTTATTTTATAGACAATATTCTTGCTTATGGTGTCTCAACCCCAACAGGGTTCAGCTAGCAAAAGCCTATTTTAGCAGTTCCTTATTCTAAATCACTTCTTAGTAAAACTACAGTTAACAAAGATGTTTTATGTTAATCAAGTGCTCAAAGTCTACCTAGCAAAATAAATCAGCCACATTTATTACATAACTCTATATTCAGTAGCAAACAAAAAAAAATAGCCCCATCAGTTCTGAAAATTAAGGATTGTCACCATGCTTCAGATGATAACAGTGGATAGCAGAATTAACCTTGAGTTTATTACTCAGAGACTGTAATTTCATATTAACCTAAAATGTTACCCTCTCTGAGAAAGAGTAATTTTCCATGACAGAAGATTGCATACTGTTAACTTAGCTTTATGTAACTAAACTACCAGAATACTGGTAATATTTCTAAATCAGTGGAAATAAGAGGTAATGAAAGTAAAGAACACCCTCCTTCGAATGTGAACACAGATAAGCAACATCCTTCCAAGACCTATCATTTTTTCAAGATGCAATAAGAAGTGCCTTTATAAGGAGAAGATAGAATGGGGAAATGGGGTGGATGGGGGTGGGGGGGGGGGTGGGAAATGACCACAAGGATAAAGCTTAACAGAATATGCCTTTTCTTCTTTCATCGGGTCAGTGTGGATTTTTCAGGGCTGAGCAGAAGCCCCCATCTAATCTTCCTGCAGGGACTGAAGAGCAAAAATGGAGTCACCAAATTGCTTCCTAGCCCCTTACATTTTGAGGGTGATTGAGACGTTTTTGCTGCTTGCGACAGTCATGAGTCCTCACACAATCTCTCAGTGTATTTAGATGCACAGTAGGAAGGTTCACACATCTGACTAGGTACAAAGAATCAATTTACAGCAAAAGGAAACATCAGATATTGGCACTTAAGCACCACAGCGGTAGATAACTTGGAAATACCTCAAGTAAATTGGAAGGACCTAATGCTTAAAACAGTGGATGAAAAAGAATATGACTTCAGAGGTAATGTGCTTTTGGCTTTGACTAGTGCTTGAGTAAATTTTAATCACATATTAGACTGAGACTAAAAATATATATTTACATGGCTCCATTCCATTTGTGTGTTTAAAAAGAGCTGATCATAAACTACCAGACAGAAAGTTTTCCTAATGACAGGTGTTTTATTGCAGTGCTAACATGAAGGGGTTCTGTTACAGAATTTTGAAAGTTCTGAGTTTTTCCTCTGTTCTCTTATGTTCTCTTGTCTGCAACATAAGTAAGTCTCAGGTTTTGTGTTTCATAAATTTTTGCTCTCTTTACCTTCTTAATCTTTCCCCTGTACTTTGACATCATAGAAAAATTAGTAAATTAAATGTATCTTGAAAATAAAAGGACCACTACTACCCTCTGTAAAGTTGATTTTAATTTTTTGCTCTGATGTTAAAGCTGAATTTCCCTTAAAACTTGCTACAAAATTGATTTTTTATAAAAGAATAAGTGTAGTTTCTTTAAAGCCTGGAAATGTGTTTTCCCTTTTCTATGAGCACCTCAGGAATATAATGTATAGGGCTGCACTGAGAAGCACACAGAAAAGGTTTATACAGCAGAATTATCCTTTTATGTGAACCCACTAAAAGCATGGAGTACGGCTCACCAAATATCCCTGAAATTGCCTGGGTATGAGTAAAATATCATTTCACTGCAGGATAAAGTGTTCCATTTAAAGTGCAAGTCTGGGCTCTAGGGTAATATTGACAAAGTGGAGTTATTATGAACTAAAACCTCTTTCTGGAAAACTGGAAAGACATACCAGTAATCCTAAGAGCAGTACCTGCTTCCCTCATGGCAGAAATAGTGCATATCAGAGAATTCATTATTTGCCCATAACAAGGCCTGTAAATGCATTTTGGAAAAGCAAACCATAAAATACTGAGAATAACAGTGCAGGACTGAGAAACAAAGTTGTTTCCCAGATGTATTTTCTTGTGCCATGGAGATCATAAAATGAACATAATTCTTCATTGGGACTATTTTCTTTCCAGCAGGGCTCTTCAGCTCAGGAGGGCTGGAGTAACCTGTGCCAGAATTCAGCGTCCCGCCTCCAGATTAAGGGGACTACCTGCATGAAGAGGGGACAGAGAGCTGTGGCTGCAGTGCTCTCAGCTACAGTCACTTTATTCTTCACAGAGCAGGCAGTTGATGAAGTGTCCTTTTTTTCAGATAAGAAATCTCAAAGGAAGAAGGGAGCGCAATGTCATGATAAATGTTGGAGTTTTCTTTGTTAGAAAGGGAGAATGAGCTGTAGTATCTTGAAAAACGTTGTGTTTAAAAGATATGGCCTAATGGTGAACGATTACAGGGGTCATCTCACTTCTTGTTAATTTACCTTAAGGGAAAAGAGCTTCCTCATGCAGGCACCAACCATTCTCTGCCTGAAGACCCACAGGTGCATTTAAGCCTATGTGGATGAAGATCAATATGTGTATAACTGTTGAATCCATCTTGTGACTACACACACACACACAAAAAAAAGGGGGGGGGGACCCTTTTAAAAAGAAGAATCAACTGACAACATAAAAGTAAGGGAAAATTACATGTACTGGGCAAACAGCAGATATATCTGATGAAAGGTGAGCCAACAGTAATAAGCTCCTTAAAAATACATGACAAATGCATCTGTTTAAGCAAAGATACACATTTTACCTTTCCTGAGATCTCACAATTGACAAGTATGACTCTGATTTCTTGCTTTGCAATTCTGATCATACAAATTTCTGATTTGTGACTCCTAAATAGGGAAGTGGACTTGTAACAGACCATTGCCTGGGGGCAGGTTTTTAGAGGAACCAGACAGGCTTTTATTTCTCAGTGATTGCCTCTAAGCTCCTATAGTCATCTGTCACTTTTCAGAATTGCTGTGTTTAATTATGTGAACTGAAACTGATATCACCTTTCAAAGCCTTGTCAAAATAGGTGCTGAAGGAGCTCAATGGAGGAGTTAGAGGCTGTACACATGGCTCTGTATCTTTCTTCAATACCACACTGGATCCATCTGCATATGTTGGGCATCTAACAGCTGCTAGACTTTGATTTTCTCCCCTCAATCCATCATGAATATTAAAAGTTAATAATTTTAAGCTCAATGCAGCATCCAGACAGGCATTGGCTTGAGCCTGGCAGTAAGCTCGTTTGGGTAGACATTGTTTCCCCTGAGAGTTGTAATCCACCTTCTGCCTCTTACATGATGAATGCATATCCAGGTGATACTTGTGAAATAAGTGATATGCTCTAAATTCAAACACCAGCTTACCTCAAGGTAAACATGTCATATGATCCTGGACATGACTTCTGAATTTATTTTGACAGAATTTATTTTATCTCTTGGTGTGGCCTCTGAAATTTATTGACATGAGGCAATTTAATCTATATATTTTTAATGCAAATGAATTACACATTCTGTAATAAAGTGTTTTGCAATGTTGTTAGTTATAACAACAGAATAATAGAAGAACAGAAAAACTGAAGGATAATTCTTAAGTAAATCTACCAATTTTACCATGTCCTTATCTGAACAAATTAACAGGTTTCTCAGACCTGCCTTACCTAGAATGAACATTTTTTGTTCTTTAGGCTGTTCTCCTTTGGCAGACTTTGGTGTTGTTCAGCATTGTTTTTTTACCAGTATTTCTTTCTTAAGTAGTGAATTTTGAAGGATTAATCATGGCAGAAGGTTACATGAAATTATGTACTTTTACCTGTCATTTCACCTCTTTAACATTCCTACTATTAATTTTTTCCATGCTGCCATATATCATGAAAAGGAAATAGTAATTTTCCTATGGAAGGGGGATGGTCCAAAGGAAGACCCTAGTGGAAACCTTTGCAGCAAAAAAAAATATACGTGAAATGAGACTGCGGGAGAAGCAGGAGGAGCACAGTGTATGAAGGGAACACTGGTGCTGCTGAAAGGGCCTGTCTCTTTCCAGAGGTACTCCCTGTGTATTTGTACCACTTCCACTTCAGTCTCTTCTACCTCACAGTTCAAAGTTTCATATAAATATCTCATTGCTTTGAATCTCTAAAAAAACTTCTCAAATCTTCTCAGAAGGATCCATTTACTGACATATGTTTATTGCTCTTTTACAACTACATAAAATACAAATGGTATTCAATATGTCTGGAGAAGCTACCATAAACTAATTCTTGTAATTTAGACAGTGTTTTAGGATATTAATTGCAGACACCTGGAATAGACAGATATACTGGTATTGTAGAATATTTGGAGATATTGGTGGTTGCTTTGCCACTGAAGTTCCTGCACTGTTGCACTGCAACAAAAGTGTGAGAATTCAGTGGCACTACCAAGTGTTAACCAGCATATTTGAGGGCTTCTAATCTTTAAGCCCAGAGGCCAAGAGCCATGTGGCAGTATCCTTCTGAACAAAACCCAGTTAATTTCAAAACAATACACTGCTGGATATGTTTAATTTTGAATTTTCAACTAGAGTTATGAGGAAGAGGTTAGAAAATGAGCCAGAGGGGCATACACAAAGCTGTTTACTAAAACATTAGGTCTCTAAAGTTTCCCCTTTTCCTATCTTTCTTTATTATAAATCATAGAAACATGGAATGTGTTAGGTAGGGAGAGACCTTAAAGATCATCTACCAATGAACATGGACAACTTCTAAAAGATCAGGTAGAAAACAGTACAATAAAGTAAAACATTTTAACATAAATAAAAACACATATAAGCAAAAGAATGTATGAGGTGTCTGTTGAATTTTATAATCATATATTGGTATTTTGTATCCCCTGAAGGTGAAATTTTACTCAGCTCTAAGAAAATGTGTGGGTTTAATTGCTTTTCCCAAATTATTTCTGCATCAAAAGATATTTTATTTTAAAATTCCATCAAACAAAATGGTTGTCAGCTTGGTAAAGGTACCAAGCACTGTTGCTCTTGCATCCTTACTGCACTGAAACTTGCCCTGTTGTTTTCACTGGGGAGGCAACATGGCTGATTGTCCTAAGAGGAATTCCCCTTGCACAAAACCTCGATGTCCACCTGCTGGAGCTTTTACCATGGAGCTCTTAGCTGTGTTTTCAGCACAGGTGTGAGCAGTGCCTTGGAGTATCCTTTTGCTATGCCTCTTAGGCTGGTATTTGGAAGCAGGTAGTACCAGAACCCCATTGCTTTAGGCAACACAGAGGTTGATGCAGAGGTTGTAGGGCACCTGCACTTGCAAAGCTACACAGCTCAAAAGAAACAGTAGCAGCATTAGAAATAGCATTTTTAAAACTGTACCAAGAGTGTGTCAGATTTTAGTCACACTTTTCTTCACCTACAAAATAGGTCTTCCTAAGCCATTTCGTCTTCTCCCCTCTTGCAATCACAAAATTAATTTGCCTTCATAGTCATTCACCTCAGAAAAATAGCAAGATATTATTATGGAGGAAAAAAGCAGGTAAGTGCTCCTTCTTGTGGCCTGACAACAGTGGCCATGGAACTTGTTCTAATAAACTCTTCAGAGAAAAAGGGGAGGAACTCTCCAGGACTTTCATTTGCATTATGCTTATGAATTGAGAATTGGGCATTCAGAATTTGTGTCAGTCTCACCCTTTTGGCTCAAGCTAAGTTGCAGAATCCTATCTTCTTCTCACAAAGCATGAATCAGAAATTCTTTCATTCATGTCAGTGAAATTGCATTCAGTGAACTTGGCACAGGTTCAGGGCCTGTGAAGCAGGGCTAGAAAATCTTCAACCGCATCATTTACACATTCTAATAATTTAGAATAACATTTTGGTCTTACCTTAGTTCTTATCTAACCAATGCAGATAGGAATGGAAGTTCTGAGAGGTTACCTTTTAAGCACACTGCACCCCACTCTTTCAGTCTAGATTTCTTATGGTAAAGGAATTTCACAGGGAAATTTAGAGTGAAATAGGGACTTAAAATGCAACTGAAAATTGCCGGCCTCAATATGTGGTGAAACTTCTAACATGAAGCCGAATTTCTTTTTTGTTGAAATTTACATATGGTAAAAATAAGGACTATCAAGCTTTTTCATTTCTGATTGTTTTATCTTGAATCTGAATTCTCAAAAGTTTCTGAACTAGAGGCAGTAGTACTAGAAAGAAATGCTGTAGTACACCATGCCAGCACTGAAAGGCAAGATGAGATGCAGGATGTCAAAAAGCAGAAGCAGGAGGATTTGAGCTGTCTGTGCAGGATTAGGAAGCTGCCCAGACTCTTCTGCTTGTCAACAATAATGGAATTGAGTTCCACTGAAGATAATTGCCTGAAGTCATTCTCCAGCCACAGGGAAGGTAAGATTAATAAAGAGCATTTATTATAATTCTGCAACCAATTTATGTAATGGAACACATAATAAATAACCACCTATAGCACAAGCATTTATCACAGCCAATTTATGCATCCATTTGTTCAATGTGTGTTAAACCAACCATTTGTATGAATAAGAGTGGTTCTCTTTGTATCCCTTTTCCTCTGTTAAATTAAAAATTATTGTTATTGAGGGGTTTGTTGCTGTTGTTGTTGAGCTTTTCTCTGTTGGGTTTTTGTTTTGGTTTTTTTAGATACCAAAATGACAGTGACACATGCAAACTTCCCAGCAACTGAAATACAGCATAAAGTTTTCTGCAGAGCCTGTATTGCTGACTATTGCAATTGGAAGATTGTTTGAGCAGGATATCCACAAGGACTAAAGCCTTATTGTAATTACATGGTATGTATCCCCAAACAACATAGTTAGATATGAAACAGGACAGCACTGTCACACTAGAGACCAAAATTATTGCATCCTAAAAATGTGGTCTGGAGTTATCTTCTTAGAAAGAGGGTCTAATATGGAGGGACAGAAGTCTAAGTGCTACAGAAAGTAATCAGCAGGATATGGTAAAATACTAAACAAAGAATTCATTTCTGAATACTGAAAATGTAAAGAAGATAAAATATAGGTACACCTCTTGAATACCATTTAAAGAAATAAAATTACTATATTAAGTTTATCATTCTTTCCATGTCCATCTGATACAGTGCAAAAATACATTCTTTAACTTATTTATTATATCTGTTTCATTAGGCCCTTCTGTCATGATATGGTCTACAGTATTTGGTTTTCCACACCAGTAGCATTACTATGTGTATTTTGCAGGAGATCCATTCTCTTAAATTATATGCTGCTGCAAATAAAATTATTTAAGCGTGCCAGCTAACTGCCTGTGTCTTTTTTATGCCATTCCACCTCTCTTCTGTGAGGTGACATTTTTCATTACAGTTTATTTTCCAGTGGTTGGTAACTCAAAGCTCAGATTACAGTCTAAAAATAGTGTAACCAGCCTGCATCTATTGTTACTTAATAGGAACCTGGAATATCAATCTGAGCTTTCCTCAGGCTATTGCTTCCTCCTCATGCATTTTATACATGATCACTGAATTATACAACCAAATTTTGTTTATTTAGAGCAGCTTTGTTCCTACCTCTGTATATATAACAATATGAATGAAGTGGTGAAACCTAGATACTGAGTCTTATAAATGAATAAAATCTCTGCTATTATATGTTGAAAGGAACTGAGGCCAATCTTTTCCTCTTCTTCTCCACTGACTTCATCATTATACAGTAATACTTACATGGTGACCCAAAGCAGCTCTGATAAGTTTTGAACAAAGGACTGTGAAAAGGATTTGTCCCTTTTTATTACATTCCTTATACCAGAAAAACTCCGACCAACAGTCATTGTAAAGTGGAATAGGAAATAAAAAGAACCTTTTATTGCTCTATGAAGAGCCATAATCACCTTGTTTTCGTCCTGACTATAAAGTCTTTCTGATTATTATGGTACAAGGAAAAGTATTGTAATAAGTAGATGTTGACTTCTGTTGAGATGCATATCATTATTTATTGATGGAATACATTAATGTGGAACAAGGGGAAGACAAAGTCAATATTTATGATGAGGAAAAATAAACCAATATGCAATGAAACAAGCCATCTGATCCTCCGTCAGGAAGACAATTTCCCTCTGATGCATGTAAGACAGATATATAAATCTCATAACTTCCTTGCAGTCAAAATATTAAATATAAATATAGAGGCTCTATGAAGTTTACATTTGCTGTTAATTTATCCCAAACTGTCTTGGTAGTTCAATATTTTCCTATTTTTAGATATTAGACTAAAATAATCAGATCATAGAATCATAAAATCATTTATGTTCAAGAGGACCTTAAGAATATTGAATCCAACCATATATCTGACACTGCAAATTCTACCACTAGATCATGTCCCTGAGCACTACATCTACATGTCTTTTAAGTACCTCAAGGGACAGCAACTCTGCCACTTCCCATGGCAGAGGGCTTGACCACCTCTCTGTAGAGAAATTTGCCTAATACCCACTGTAAACTTCCCCTGGTACAACTCGAGGCCTTTTGATTTTTTTCCTGTCATTTGTTACTTAGAAGAGGAGACTGACCCCTACTTCACTCCAACCTCCTCTCAGGAAGTTGTAGAAAGCAGTAAGGTTACCTCTGAGCCTCCTTTTCTCCAGGCTGAGCCCCATCCCCAGCTGCCTCAGCTGCTCCTTATCAGACTTGTGCTCCAGATCCTTCCCCAGCTCTGCTGCCCTTCTCTGGACATGCTCAGCACCTCAGTCTCTTTTTTTTCTGCTGAGATACAAATTTTAAGGCTCAAAATATCTTTGAACATTGACTGGTTATTTTATATGTCATTCAAGCAGTCTGGCTTCTCTGTAAAGAGAATAAGGCTTAGGAGAACATGCACTAGCCTGTGCTTTTTTTGCATTATGTCAATGCAAAAAAATCACAAATGAGCACCATCCTCTACCTTCATTAGTTCCAAGTAATTTCTGGTTTTTGGAGAAATAGAAGAGAAACTTAGGATTCCCTATTTCAAAAACAGAATTTTATGCTTGGAAAAAATATTTAGAATTAGTTTAGCTGTGAACATTTTATTTTTATATATTACTTATAGCACTGGTTTCTTCTATGTTGCACAATAGATGAACACAAAACAACTCGTGAATCTGGACACCAAATATTAAAGACAATAGCAATTTGTTACAGGGTACATCTCTAATGGTGAAAGCTATCTACAGTGAACTGTGACAGATGCCTTTGGGATCTGAAATCAAATTACATTTCTGCTATTTCTTTTCCCAAAAACGTCGTTGTCCAGGAATCACCTTTGCAAGAGGCCTTATAGTGCAGAAACCAGGTAATTCACACCTATTGACATAAAGCTGCTGATGGACAACACCCTGGGCAATGATTACACCATCACTGCTGGTTTATGATTTCTATTGATCTGTAGTCTGTTGCAGGTGGGTTGAGTGGATGCACACACCACTGCACTGCACTTTGTGTACTGGGATAAAAGTGTGCCTAATGGTTTTCTTATCATTTGGTGTAAATACGACCACCATGTTCTGTCTCCAGAGCGTCTGTAATGTACCTCATTAGCCTAAATACTGATGACTTTCATATGTTTATCTGAGACCCATCTTGTACTAAAGCCGTGGAGACAGGATTGTGACTGGCACCACAGTAAAAGGACTGGAGATCAAATAGCAACACAAATAGAGTATCTTAAATTGAAACAAGTAAAAATATCTCTTCACTTCAGCTGTATCCCTCTGTAACTCCTTTTGTGTGTATGGTAACTCTTTGTGGTACCTTATGAGTGAGGATCTCTGCTTCTTCCCTCTGTCCCTGCTTCTTACTGTCCTGCTCATTGTGAGAAACTGTATTTTGTTATTCAGTCAGAGATAAAGGACTAAATAGTTTAAAATGGATAAATGAGATTCACGACTTAAAACTGATGGTATGATAGAAATTTTTGGTGCATTTATCCTGTTAGTAATAGAAAGAAAAAGTTAAAATAATGACAGATTAACTATGAGTTACCACCATGATCATCCTCATGGAAAAAAGTCTTCTAAAATGTTTGCTTTCCTTTAACAATTTCACATTCCATCTATACCTTCTTGCTCCTGTCCCCCTATTTCTTATTTAATTGCATCATCTTTTTCACTATTAACATAAAACATTGATTATGTATTAGAATCCATAGTGCTGATTATCAGCAATTTTATCCCAAATACTGCAGACTAGATTCTGAAAAATTACATCAGCTTTTTCATTTTTGCTTTGAATGCTTAGTCTGCTTAATGAAGCAGCTCCTCTGGAAATTTTACCCCTTAAAATTGAAGGATAAACTCTCTGCTGGAATAAGTGAGGAAACTAGCTAACTGGAATAAGTAATGCAACCACATGGTTGCAGGTATTTTTCTCCAACTTACTGTGTGTGAATGATATAGCATCTGATGTGCTTGATAGATAATATTTTGCATCTATAAGAACATTTCTTTTGACACTTATAATACTGTTGTAATTCTAGTAAGACAGTACAGCAACTCTGTTGCTCAATCTTTTATGAAGTGGGAGAGACTAAATTATTGAATGCTGTCTTTAAAACTATTTAAAGCTTACACATAAAACAGAAATCTTCTCAAGTTCAGAGACTGATTAGAACTTTTTGAATCTCATGAGAATTACCTTTTGTTAGTTTTCTACTCCAGTCAATATACCTCACGAATTTGTATGCTGCACATAAAATCAAGAAATTATTCCTTTGTTTATGACATAACTCTAAAGAGATATTTTTCTTATCAGTGATGAAAGAGGGTAAAACAAACATGAGCTGTTTCTTAAAAGACTCAATACTGAAAAGAGATTCAGAAAATAATTCAACAATCTATTTCTTAGCAGAATAATCTGACTTCTCACAAAGCTGCTCTGAACCCTCCTGAGATACTCAGCATTTCCAATGTATAAAAAAAAGATATACATCTCTGCTCTAGTCTTTTAACAGTCCCTTTGCAATATTATCCAAACATGAATAAATTTTTTTTTAAATGCAGAATAAGATTCTTCCCTCTTACATCCTGTATAAAGTCAAGTGAATTTTTCTGGATTTTTTTCAACAGTCACAGCTGTTCTTATACTTTTCTAGAATCCATATGAATTTGACAAGTATCAGCCAGTTGTCACTATTACATCCCTCCACTTACTTTTTAACCCAGACACTGTAGTTATTCTTCCTTAGAAGTGGTTTCAGTCATAGGGACAGATCATCAGGGACTGTAAATCCGTGTAGCTCCATTGAGTGCACTGACATATTTATACCTGCAGATGATTTGTTTCAAAGTATGCTATAAATAAAAGCAAAATACTTCTAATAGTATGTCATAATGATTGACACTTTTCATTTTAAAGACCTTAAAGCGCTAAGCTTTTCAAGTGAATGTTTGTATTTATGTACAAAGATAGATTAACAGCATTCCCAGAATGAAGGTGCCAACTCTTATTTGAGTTCTCACTGCAGTGTAGTGAAGGCTCCAAAGCAGATTAAATGCTAGCCATCTAGGATAAAAACTCCACTGAAGAATACTTGCACTTAACAAACACATTTAGTTGATAATTAGTAAGCATACTGGAGACATGGATATTGATAAACCCCTGGAAAAGGTGAATTACCTGATTTCAGCAATCTGTAGCCTTCCTCTGTGTGAAATTTCCCTTTTACACTGCTCCATGAGCAGCTAATCTACAACTATGCCTCCAGATACAGAAAATCTTTTTTTATTGGGATTTAGCAGACTAACTAGAAATGCCCCATATTTGTGTTTTGATCTCTGCAGATTCATCTGAAATGTCAACGTTTATAATGTCAGTGCTGCATCTGGGAGAGAGGAACAATCAGTCACCCAATAGACTTTAAAACTGTACCATGAGACAGTATTTAAAATCTGTGACTTTGTAACACAGCTGCAAACCTTATTAAGGAGCAGGAAGAATTTATGCTGGAGGAAAGAATTATAATAGGACCTCACAGGGATTTATACAGATATATTAAAAATTAAATTGAATTGAATTTGGTTTTATATTGAGCCTGTCAGACTGAAGGCATTCCAAGTGCCTAAAAAAACAATGAGTTACTTACCAGCACCAAAATTACAATATGGACAGCCTTTATAGGAATTAAATGCTTTAAAGCATAATTATAGACAGTCTTAGATAATTCTTCAACTGTCAACAAAACAATAATGGTACATATATATATTATATATACACATATATATACAAGCACATATATATAAACATAAGTTTACTATATAATATATTAAAATTTATCTTTAAGTAGAAATATCTTGTAGTGTTGTTACTTTTATTTATATTCATATAATCTCTTATACATGACATACATTATATATCATATGTATTTAAATAATTCTATGAGCTTTATTGACATTAAATTTACTTTTAAAGATGCAAAATGGATCATTTTATGGTTATACATGCAAATGGCTAGCTTGAAAGTGCAGGAGATATTTATCTATGATTGAGAAAAAACCTAAATATATATACAATAAAAAGACCGGATGATGGCCACCAAGTAAAAGCAAGTATCTGTCCCCAAAAACATGGGTTTTTTTTTTCATTAAAAGTTTTTCATGAAACTGAGTGATTTTTCCAGAAACAAAAGGAAAATCAAGTCTTTGTAAAGTAAATTTGAAAATAAAAAAGTGTTAGATATTTCATTAAACCTTCAAACTCTTCCTCGAAATAATAATGGGTTTTTTTGTGAGCAGCTCTATAAGTAAATTCTGTAATCCTTGAAGGGGGTTTAAGAAAGCTATGTCAAATAAGACAATTTTTACTATATAAAGGGAAAACTTCTAGGGACCATGTTCTTTACTCTCATCTAAGCAAAACCTTTATTTTCCTTAGTGGCAGCTGCAGAAAAATGTCTCGGCTGCAGAGCAAAGAAGATTTAAAGACTTAAAACACTGATGGTAGAACCGAACCTGGCTTAAAATGAGGTTGAAGGCTGATACAAGCCTGTTAAAATTTTGTATAAGTGACCACAGGTTCACCAGATAAAATATTGAATGACCCATTTCCCAAAATGCAGTATTTCAGCAGAGATTCTGAAACCTCTGTAAGAAGTTTCTTGGGAAAAAAGTATGAGCATGGCGAACTGTGGTAGAACAAATTCATGTTTGTGTTATAGGCCAATAGTTAACAGAGATAGAATTGCACTAAAGCTGGAGAAGCAAGGAGAGTAAAACCAAATGGATTTGAGTCACTATGATGAACAGTGAGTGAAATGCCAGAGAGCACATAAAAGAGATGGTGTTACACAGTAGATAATCTCTAACCTGGCACCACCAGATGACACCGTGCCTTTCTGTGGAACAGAAAGTCCATAGAAATGGGCAGAAACTCAGAACTTGTCTCTGTGCTCTTGATGTCATTGTTTGAAAGCTTTTGCTTTAGTTTGTTTTACCACAGCAAGTTGTGAATATGTTCCTTTTCCAAGAGTACTGCTTCACTCCACTCATTTGGGGCTCTGAGTCTACCAACACATTACCTTCATCAAGAGCTCTCCTATGAATCTGAACTGCAATGAATGTGTAATCCTTGTTGATTGCTAAATTCATGTAATTTCTATAAATAACAGATTACTCTGTTACAGCTGACTCCAGTATGTCCAGAGTAATTTAGCTAATGAGGGAGGCAGGGAAGCAGTTTTGATCTGTAACACAGTTCTTTCTGTGTGATCTGCTGTGAATACCCAGAAGCTCTCAGTGCTGGAGAGCTTTTTCTGGGTGGATTTCCCCCCACAGCAAAAGAGGTCTCTAGGTCCTCAAGTCTTCATCGACAGAGTTTATGGAAAACATTTGCTTAAAAACTTTTTTGGTTCTGGGACATATTATTTAGTCAAAACTGCAAAGACTTCTGAACCTTCAGTATCATGATGGTTAAAGTCAGGTTAAAATGGGGATTAAAGTGGCAGGGATTAAAGTTCAAAAGTTCCTTCAGGAGATTTAATGACCTGTTTTCCCAACAAGTGCTGCAACCAAAGGGCTGCGTAGGTGATTTTGGGTCAGTTCATTCTCATTTCAGTCTGAAACAGGAGCAGAGTAGTTCCAGCCATGTTAGAGGTGAGAAAATGGAGGGAAAGTAGGCCTCTGAGAAATATTTGAAAGATAAAAGGTCTGTACATTTTAACTCTACAGAAATAAAATTTCAGATTTTGTGGCTTCTTCATATTGTTGAAGTAGGCTTACTGAAAGAATGAGGTCTGCTGGGGTGACTTGCAAGAACAGTACATCCATAGATATTCATCACAAAGGGAAAGATCCAGAGCTGTAGATCTGTATATGTAGTCAATAAAACAAACAGAGCATGCCAGCTCCACAGAACATATTTATCCCTTTTTTAACTGAGACAGTTAAAATATTTTTGTCTGCTTTTTATCCCAAATAATGAGATGAAATAAGGAAGCAGTACAGCAGCAAGTAATATGGAAATTTTTCCTTAGCTAGGGGCCTTATAAGTGCTCGTAAATAATACTGAAGCTAAAAGATCCTTCAAATCTGATACCTCACTAAGAAAATTGCAGCCTGCTCAGAAGTAAAAGCATCACCGGTGGCATTTGTAAAATTCAATGAATATCTTGAATTGCTAGTAGGGAATTTGACATTTCAAAGTTAGCTTTGATGTTAATAAACAAGATGGCAAAAATGGATCCTCTCCCAGAACTTAAAACCACTAGCATTATAATACTGCGTTTTCAAAAGTGCTTTAAACCTCAGGTGCTCAATCTTTGATTTATAGAGTGAATCAGAACTGAATCCATAAGAAAAAAAACCCTCAACATTGAGATTCAAAACCTGACAAACAAATATTACCCCTTCATCCCTGAGAGCAGAGATGATAAGGTGCATCAGTGCAGCAGCAGCACCAAGGTGAAGCACTCAGAACCTTGTTAAGTGGCACTCCTGCTATGCATTACAGAAGGAGAAGTGCTGATGGCAGGGAGACTTTTCTAAAGGGTAGATAGTTTTGATGTAATGCTGATTGGTGTTAACGAGGACAGCCCCTATCAGAGGATGTGAGTTTTTCTCTAAGACCAGAACAAATGCCACTGTCCACATCACTGTAGTGGCACTGGTGGTGTAAAAGTTTCCTTTCTCCCCCACCATGAGCAATGCTTTATTATCATTCTGGTGGCCGAGGCTGTGAGGAAGCAAAATTGCAGGATTGGAAAGGACAAGGTGAATGTGTTAACTGTGTTTCATAGCACTACAAACATACCCTGCTGGGATCTTCACAGAGGGATTGGTGTTGTAATAATTGAATCAGTCAGCATGAAGTCCTTTGTGTTCATCCTGGTCAAAGAGGATTTTCCCTCTGTGCCTCAAGACAAAGCTCAGGACAGCTGCTAGCCTTAGTGTATGACAGGGACTGGCTTCTTCCAGAGTCGTGCTGTGCTGCAGAAAATGGAAGCAGATGGTGGCAGGAACACAGGGAATGCTGCATCTTGCCTGGTTTATAGTCATTCCTAGGCGTTCCCCATAGCCTTTGAGAACATCTTAGGTTGCACAGACATGTGAAAATTATTCTCCAACTGCAGGATATGAATGTCTTCAAGGCACCAGGGTAGCATTCTATTGAGTCACCTGAAATATGTGTGTTTAGGAAAGTACAAACCACTTCATTTATCTCAGAGGCCCCATGCTGGAAGAACTAGATCACCAAGTAATGAAAGCGTGATCACATACAAAATTTGCAGTGGCATTCAGCTCCAGAAAATGATGCCACTTGCTGTCAATGAGAAACTGAACAGATTTGAAGAACCTTACATCTCTAGTTCACTATAAAAAAGACCTAAGAATATCAACCCTTCAAGAACTGCTAATGTTGGAATTAATTTCAAAAGTACTTGACAGATATTATAGCCAGCTTCATTCTTAAATTTCCTGTGATAAAGACAGGAATTAACTGACATTTCTGCTCTTTGTAGAAGATACCTCTTAAATGCTTTTTATAAAAGATTTACAGCTAATTAATATTTAATTGTTTAGTAATGAATAACAACTACTTCTGTTTGTAAATGATGAAATTAAATACACTGTGTGATCATAAGTCAAAAGTTAACTGCAAGAAACACTAATTATAGTGCAGGAAAACAGGGGGAAATGCACTCTAGCAGGATCCCTTGTTAAGTTACCTACATTGACGCTTCTTCTGAAAAACAGTAGCAAGAAAAGGTGGTGATTACATCAACATTTTTTGTGATTAGATAATAACTGATGCTGTAGACCTCTAAAAGAACTCTTGCCAAGCTTAGCTTAGAATCCAAATGAGGCCTAGGTACACAAACCTTAACAAGCTCAAAATAAACATGGAAGATACTTGAATTGTCTTGGTTCATGGTTCTGAGAGTAGATGAGGAAAATCTTACCCGTTCCTATGTTGTTGGACCAAAAGGCAGGTGATGCATGGAGGCTTTTATTTCACATTTAAGCGTGCTGGAATTGGAAGTATCAAGTTTCACAAGAACTAAGAACTGTCTTCCTGCATATGTCAAGACAAAGTGAGCAAGAACTTTACAGCCAAGATCTAGAGCACAACTGAGGGGTCATTTACACTTTCCACACAGCCATGACAGAAGTTCCTCAGGATTTGCAGAGGAAGATAATATAAATCTCTATATTTCACAGCTGTTGCGGCTGCCCATAACTTTTAAAGTTGTTTTGGAGTGTGGGATTCTGGAGGGCACCACAAACACATTCCTTCATGCTGAAAGGATCTGTGTTTTGGACTATGAAAGGAAATGACTGGCACCTGTATTGCCAGCTCAGCAACACCTGCTGCTGCTCCAGCCCTTGAACAAAAGGCCTCCTCAAGGCCAGAAGTCTCACACTACAAGTCTCTTGCTGTAGGCTTACAAAGAAAGCACAACCAGGTGCTGGTGAGGTTTGCTGTTTTTCACAAACACTGAAAATATCAGAATCAAATTGGACATAGGTATTAGCACGATGATTTATGCTAGTTCTCAAAATATAATGGTTGGCTTCTCTTGATTTATGGGATCCTCATCTTTATTTTTGAAAGGTAACTCACAGAGTTTAGTTTTCTTACATAACTTTTTTTTCTCATCTTTTCATAATTTCTCTGAAGTGCTCTTCCTCCCTTCTCCTAGGATTTGGTCCACTTCATTACATCCAACCTAAAGCTCTTCCTGCACTGTTTAGAAAATAACTTGATTCTAAATTCTATATATAAAATAACACAGAAATTATACAGAAGTAGATCCATCAACTCAGCACAAACAAGTTTCTTTTCAGATAATTTATTCTGGTGTTTGCAGTGTTTAGACATAATAATTTAGCATGTTGATAGAAAGTTGATGAATTGGCAGTCAGAGGTTTCTTTTATGCTGCTGACATAGAAAAGAAACACATGAACTTGGAAGACAGCAAGTAAAGCTGTCGTAGAACACCTTTCAGTTCCTGCTGAGGTCTAAATTAGACATCATACTGTTTGTGTGCTGACAAACCAACAAAACCTGTGCATGGAATGTATTCACTTTCTCAGTCTTTACAGGAAATGTTAAAGTTATTGGGATGAAAAACTTAAAATGCTGCAATGAAGAAGCAGAAATTTTTAGTCTCCTATTTTCTTTCAGTAGTTTTTTCTGTTATATTGAAAGTCCTGCAAGTACAGATTAAGGCACACAGAAAAATCCAGGCCTGAGTAACATAGGAATAGACACACCATTTCATTTGGATATAATACAGGTGCTTTTCTTTTTCATCATCAAAGTTTTCTTTATAAAGTTAGCAATAATAAGGTCACCAAATAAGGTGGATCACATAGAAAAACATATGAAAAACTTTTAAAAATTTATTACAGTAAGGTGAATGCAGAAAGGATTTTAGGGCTAGCAAGTCAAAATAAACAACAAGACCTTGGTTGGCACTTCAAAGAAGGGTTATTTATTAATTCTTTTTCTTCGAGAGAACTAGAGGTAGAATCTTGACCTAGAAATACAAAATATAGGTAAAAATCACATCGTGTAAAGCTTTATGTGGTTGAATTAACAGTTCATCCCTGGCAAAACTCATTGTTTTTAGAAATGTAAATGAGCATCTTGAAAGTTTGAAGGGATCTTAAGAGGTCATCCATTCTATCCCTCTGAAAGATTCTTATTGAATATCTCTCTAAACTTCCCTAGGCAGTCAGTTACAGTCCTTCACCACCCATGTTCCTAAAAATGTTTCATAATGTCTGATGTCAATCCACCTTTTTGTGATTTAAACTTATTATGTTTGTCTTATACAGCAGTAACAAGAAGAAATAGGAAAAAAAGTCCCTTTTTGTAATGACCTCTCATGAATCTGAATATTTTTACCACTCTTTTCCTAGAAGATATCTGAGACTATTTCCAAAGGCCTGGAAGGTAAAACACACTGACAATAGGAGGCTGTACTTGAAGAGTAGAAAGACAACTGAAAAAACCTAAAAGAGTAATGCCTCAGCCTAGAAGGAATTGGATATTGTTCTTGTTTCTCTTTGTTAATGTTATTAGACAGATACAGAATCAGGTGAGACTCACATGACTTACATATTCTATTGTATTTCTTCCCAAAGAGCTGTCTTGAATGATCAAAAACACCAAACACCACCTGTAATTGGGCAGCCAACCTTTTGCTTCTGATTTATTTTATGTAAACAGTTTGCAAGGCCAAGCTCAGTGTCATTAGAGCAGGTGGGTGTTCCTGGCCTGAGAGATGATTCCTCATTCCAAATTATTACCTGAATATGCCTGAGGGGAAGAGAAGCTTCCAGAGGGCAAGGCAGTGCCAACGGGCAGAGAAATATGGGTATATTTTGGACAACCTGATGTTGCATGACTGATCTGGAGCAGTCCATGGCCAAGGTAAATGCTAACAATTTTCACTGGGGAACACGCAAATTGCTCAATAGATTTACAGGCACCCAGAAGAGTGGGGGTGGGGGTAAGGAGAAGTGAGTGATGATTGTAGCATGCAGGCTTGTGCTAAATTTCTTTCCAGCTCTAGGAAGCGAAGGAGGTTGAAATGCTGGTAGTTTATGGAAGAGTTATGGGAGAGATTGAAGAGAGGAATACAGACCCTACAGCTGAGCTGTAGATGCTGTGATATCCATATTGGTTGTAGGATAGAAATAATGTACATGGTGTCAAATATTTAGGGAAAGAGCTGACATCTCTTTGCAAGAAGTTGTGTCATGTGAATCTATGGAAAAGTTTTGGTTAGTTTGGCTCTTTTGCTTTTGGAGCTTAATTATGAAATGAAGAAAGGATATCTGGTTAATGAAGTCAACCTGAGTATATGAAAAGTTATGCTAAGTTAGTTCAACAAAGACTGTTAAGGCCTGTAAGCAACCCTGGACTTCTCTCTGCTATCTACTTCAGTCACAAGTGACCTAGAAAAGCAAAAGAATGACAAACTGATTTGTAATTGTATGTGCAGACAAACTTATGAGAACCATGTGGATTTTAGAAGGCAACAAAACAGAATAAATTTAGCATAGGTAATTGGGAACTGATGCATGCAGATAAAGCCAGCCTGAATTTCATATGTGACATTATCTAAGCAAATCATTACCGTTCATGTGAGACCTTGATATTTCCAAGGAACCATTATAAACTCAACTTAGTGCTTAATCAGCAGGAAAAAACCAAAAAATAATGTCAGGAATTACCTAAGAAAAGAAAGAAACTAGAATGAAATGTAAGTTAGAGTGAAAATCTATAGTTCACTTTGCCTTGTATGATGCGCCCTTAGAAACTGTGTAAAAGAACTGGAAAAGAGCATCAAAGATCAGCAAGAATAAGAAAAGGTTTGGAATAATGTCTTTATGAGGAACAACAAAATACGCTAGGACTATCAATTTTGAAAGGGGAAAGTGAGGAAGGATAGGACAAAATCAAGTTTTCTCTTTCTTTTCAAGTATTTTATTCTCATAGAGGATACTAAATAGAGCTTGCAGCTTGTAGGAAACAAAACAAAGGACACAGAACTTCACAGTTACAGTTAACCTGAGGAATTCTTTTCTTGCAGGAAGCTGTAAATGCTGGCAGTTTACAATGGGGTTCAAGAGTTCAAATGCATAGCAAAAAAACCATTTGAGAGTTGCTGAATATAGAGAAGTTATTTCTAGAAGTCCCAGAATTATGTGTGACTGGAGCTTGAGGTTCATATGGGGTAAATACCACCACATGCTTCCCCTATTCTTGTATATTTTTTCTACGCCTATCTGCTTTATGCAAGTAAAAAAGACAGGCTTTAGGCATGACCCTGTCTGAATGTTCTGTAATATTAAAAGAGATGCTTCCTAGGCACCTGAAGGCACTGTAAGGTTGGCAGTAACCTGAGCTGCAATTTACAGTCAACAAGCAGGGATTGAGAAAAAGAAATCTTGAAAAATGTGGGTGCCTTGCAAAGACATAGCGGTAGGAGTAAGATAATTCTAAATACTTTTTTACATTTATACTATTTTCTGCAGTCTAAAAAAATTACTATTGTAATATCTGTTGAAATAAAGTATGATCTATTACTGTAAAAGCTCTTCTGGTTTTGGAGTAGTGAATCCTGAGGAAAAGACCCACTCTTCCCCTATCAAAGGTTTAACTGACTTAGTCCTGTCGTACCACTATATCTTCGGGGTAAGCCTTACAGTTTCACACTAAAGCCGTTCTTTGCCTGCTGTCCTGATTTGAAAATATACAGAAAAATGTGAGAGTGCAATAAATTCAAGTGACAAAGTTTTCAAAACAGAATCACAGCTATTTCTTAAAGATAAAATAACCTTAGCTATGGAAGACATATAAGCAATGCCTACTGATCAAAGTTTGCAAAATTATGATAATTTAATGAGTTCCCTAGACTTGGAGGATGCATATTCCAGATTGTAAACCCTATCAAGTGACCCAGAAGAAGAATGATTTTAAGTGGGGACTTGAACAACAGCAAGGTTTTGAACAAATTAAAGAGGAGGCTGTTCATGCTGTTTCGCTTGGGCCAGTCAGGAACACATCACAAGATGTCAAAAATATGCTCTGTGCTGCAGCCAGAAAGAATGGTCCTTCCTGGACCCACTGAAAAAATGTATCTCAAGGATGACTCCTGGAGTTGGCATTACAGAGACCCTGAGGTCAGCTACAACCTGACTGAAAAAGAGGTCCTGGCAGCTTGTGAAGGGGTTCAAGCTGTCTCAGAAGTGATTGGCACTGAAGCACAGCTCCTCCTGGCTCCCCAGCTACCAGTGCTGGGGTGAATGTTCAAAGGGAAAGTGCCCTCTACACATCATACCACTGATGGGATGTGAAGCAAGTGGAATGCTCTGATCACACAGCAAACCTGGATTGGAAATCCTGATCATCCAGGAATCTTGGACGACACCAAAAACTGGTCTGAAGGCGAAGATTTTGGACTATCATCAGAGGAGAAAAAGATGACATGTGCCAAGGAACCCCACCATATAACCAGCTACCAGGAAATGAAAAGTGGTACCCTCTCTTCACTGTCATTTTCTGCCAAATTGTACGGTTACATAAAATATGGAGAGCTGCCATATGGAGTCACACGTGAAGAGTCACAAAGGCTACCAAAGGAAAAGGTTGATAGAGTCAGGTTGCAGAGCTGAAAGCTGGTTTTGGATACAGCTGAACAAGAGAAATGCCTGCACTGTACCTCTACACTGACTCATGCATGATGGGAAATGTTCTGTGGGGGTGGCTGGAATGATGGAAGCCAATTGGCAGTGCAACTTGGGCTGCTGGTTTGTGGCAAGACAATGCTGCCCATGTAGACAATCTGGCTATAAAGGTACATCATATAGATGCACATGTACCCTAGAACTGGGCTTCTGAAGAACATCGCAGCACTGGACAGGTAGATTGGCCTGCCAAGACTAACATGCCTCAGGTGGATCTGGCCTGGCAACAGAGTGGTGAATTATTTCTCATGAAGCCTCAGATCTTCAGGGAAGAGATACAACATTCAATGGGCTTGTGATCAAGGGGTGGGCTTAACCATGGACACCATCTCCCAGGTTATCCATAACTGTGAAACATGTGCTGCAATCAAGCAGGCCAAGTGCGTAAAGCCTCTGTGGTATGGGGAACGATGCCTGAAATAGAAATATGGGGAGTCCTGGCAGATTGATCACATCACACTCTGCAGATCTGCCAAGGAAAGAGTTATGTGGGGAAAACAACCTTTGGATGGCTGGAGATGTACCCTGTGCCTCACACCACTGCCTGGAACACCATGCTGGGCCTTGAAAAGCAAGTCCTCTGGAGACATGACTCCCTCAAGAGAATTGATTCTGACAATGGGACTCATTTAAAAAAACAGCCTCATAGACTGTCTCTGGGCCAGAGAGCACAGGATTAAATATGATACGGGTATGTCTTACTCCCTGTCATGCACCAGCCTCTGGGAGAATTGAATGGACTGGTAAAATACAATGGGCTGCTGAAAACCACCTTGAAAGCAATGGGTGGTGGGACCTTCAAACATTGGGGTCTACATTTAGCAAAGGCCACATTGCTGGTTAACATCAACTAAGTTGACCCTTCAGTCAAAACTTTCATGTACTGTAGAAGAGGATAAAATCCCTGTGGTGTTCCTGAGAAATGTGTTAGGGAAGACAGTTCAGATTAGTACTGCCTCAAGCAAAGACAAACCCAGGGAATTCTCACTCACTTTCAAAGGAGAAGAGTGTTCCTTCTGGTTGGGAAAAAGTATAGGGTGCAAAGCCATGTGGAATCTTTATTTTCAGGGGCTGTCTCTGTGAATAGTTTCTACATCTTACAGCTTTTGTTATTAATATGGTTCCTGTTACTGTTATCTTAGCTCACTGCTGTTTCCAGTAAATTGCTCTTATCTCAACCTTCTCTTTGACTATGGTGCTTCCAGTTGCAGAGGGAGGAAATGAGCAAGCAGTGTGGTTTTAGAGGAAGTACTAAATTCAGGAATATCATTCCTAAGCCCTGACACCGATCCTTGTGTTTCTGCCAAGGCAAATGTGTGGTTGCAATAGCATTTGAAGGTATATAATGTGATTATACACAGATGAACAAATATGAGAGGCTGATCATAGGAATAAAGAAGCATTAAAAAGTCAGGAGAAGGAAGGTGGCAAGCATGAATACCGACCCTACTATTTCCACTCTTTCAACATTTCCTGTGTCAATAAAAATACTTTCTTCTCTTTCTCTCACAGCCTAAACACCCTTATCTTATTTTTTATTGTATCTGCCAAAAAAGTTTGACATTTAATAGATATTCTTCTATAATTATGGCAACGTTGCTTTGTACTGTGGAAGCCTGCAGTAAATAATGAACACTGAACCTAGGAAGAGAGGTGGTGCTTCAGCATCTGTCTGGTGTACTGCTTGACTGCTAGAGGGAGCAAAAGTATAAGAATAATAACTCATAATGATGTAAACACAAAGAAGTAAGTCATAAGGATTTCTGGCAAACCTGCTGTATAAATTACCCTCAAGAGATTGCAGACTCTCACAGAAGTCTCATCCAGGCAGTCAACGCTGGTAGATCAGCTATTAACATAGTCTTTGCTTTAAGACAGCTGAAAGAAAAATGTCTGAAAAAAGAAAGCTTTTTTCTTGGCTTTCAAAATTGTCATAAAACTTCAATCTAGATAGTCAAAAATTTTCCAGACAATGAAAGAGTTGTTTTCTCTTGAATCCTCATTTTTGCCCAGATCTTCTCAAAGTCACGTGAGTTAAATGCAATGGTGAACTTTGTGACAGATTTTAAATGCTCAGTGAGGCTAAACACAAATTGTTCCAGCAGTAAGTCTCTTCCCTACAGGATTTCCCGTTTTTGAATCCTATTTCCTCTCTGTTCCTCAATAGCAACCTTTCCATACAAAAACGTGATAAAAAATTGATTGCCTGCTGATTGGTAAAAATGTTTTATACTGACATCACCACACTGGGTGCATAGAAAGACCATGTTAAAGCCTTGGCATGCCTTTCTATTAACTTGCAATTCGTTTGAGCTAACCATCCATCCAAGGCAATAACCTTGACTATATGCAATCTCTATCAGTTGATCCAAAAGCAGATGCACAACAGAGGTATCATGTGTTTTGCTTTTCCTTTTGGTCAGATGCAGTAAAATTATATATGGATATTAATTTTCCCTTCAAAAAGGTGGCTGCAAATATCCAGGCTACCAATAAGCTGTCCAAGGGAAAGCAGCCCATGAAGGGTGAATACCATGATCCATATGATGAGATATGTGTTGTGCTACAGAAAAGTGGACATGGAAAATTTGTAGTAAGAATTAACTAAGATTGACCACCTTCACTATGGGAAAATTGGACTCTTTCCTGCATCCTGAGTCTCCATGACAGTAGTGCTTAAAGTGTGTGAGAAATCCAAGCTATATAACTATACAGCCTTTTAAGAATTTTTTAGTTAAAGATAAATCCTTTACTTTGTTCACCTGCTTCTTTGAGGAGAGGCTTCTTTCCAAAACTTCAAAGTATTAAAAATCTCTAAGAATGTATTGACTGCCTCTGTCATTGATGTCAATGATGATTAATCTACATTTTTCAGTGCTCAATGGGCTATCTCCAAAACATGTCTTTGTAAATTAAGCAATATCACTTATCTGAGAAGAATCAAAGTGTAATAATAAACTGTTTCTTAAGTTGCTGGCAAAAAAACCACATACTCTTTGTTATTTATTTAAATAGTGCTATCTTGGTATCTTTCATGCAGAAAGATATTTTTTCTCCCTTTCCTACTGTTCTTGGCCTCTAAATAATTGCCAACTTGAAAAAGCTAAGAATTTCCACTGCACTCTAGGAAAACTACCAATATGACCAAAGATTGGTACAGACTAAGATTCTATTATCTAGATGAGAAAAGTTAACTTTTTAAATTTGTCTTTATTGTGGAAGATCAATTCTATTTTCAGCCATATTTCCACGAATCATTAAAGGGAAGCAAGAATTCTACAATGTTTTTGGGTTTTGGTGGGGGTCTTGGTGGGTTTTGGGGTTTTTTTTAGTTGAACTAGTTTTTTAGTTGGTTGGTTGGTTGGTTGGTTGGTTGGTTGAGGTGGGCTATAGGTTTTTTGGTTGTTTTGGGCCTAGGGGTTTGTGTTTTGTTGTTTGGGGATATTTTGCTCTCAGTTCTTTATTAAAAGCTTTTTCTAATTTTGTTGTTTGTCTAATTTACTCCAGATAAAAGGGCTGCAATTTTTGGAAAGAATATATAATTAAATCTAGCACCCAATTGACTGAGACATATATTTAGTATTGCTGCAAGTTGGCAACATCTATGACTGGATGATTGATTACACTTCCCTCTCCTTAGCTCTTTATCACCTTCTCCTGAATTTCATTCTATGTAAAATAGAATAACCTATTTTAAAGGAACAAACCAAATGCCTTGTATTCTCCTGGGATTTTGTAGCACCTAAAACAGAAGTGGCACTTAGCTCAGTTGCTCACTAGGTACTCCAAAATCAGGCAAGATGGAAATGGTCTCAGTAGGTGAATTCAGGGCATAGTGACCCATAATTAAAAAGGGTAATATACATTCTGTCTTAAAAGAAATTACTGTGAAAGTAGATGTTGAATTATGTATTCTTTCCTGATTCCATGGGATGGATAACATACCCTGAATTAAATCATTCTGAAACCTTTTCTTGGGGGTTTTGAAAGTTAAGAGGGAAAAACAATTCTGTCTTACACACCAAGGGATGGCTCTCATGAAAACAAGAGTTCCACCAGTTTACAACCTTCTGATAGTCACCAGCCCTCTAACACTGCGAAGCTGCAGCAATGAGGAATCTGAGGAATACTGAAGAGTTGACATTGGCAAATTAGACTTTTGCTTTATTTTATGGTTGTACATTCTCACACTTTGAATAGGGGAAGTGAAATTACAGCCTCAAAAAGGTTTGAGACAGTACCTGCACCGGTGCAACTGCAGAGTTTTGAATCAACTGGCATGGTGAATCCTTCAGCTACCCAACAGGAGTCCATGGTATGGACCATCTCTACAAACAACAAGTTGTGGTTTAATAGTTTGGTTCCCTAATATCAAACTACTCTAATTTTGCACAGGAAGCCAAAGCAACAATCTGAGTGAATTTAATATACACTCAGTGAACAAGCTTAAACTGCCTCACTGAAATCATGTTGATTTACTGCCAAAATCAAGTTATTCCTCTCATAGTGAACAATATTTAATATTTAAGTACAGGTAAACGGAAGCATCCTAATTGTTCTGACATTGTTAATCCATCCAATATGGTTGTTACATTTGAATTAAAGTCTTTAAAACTTCTATAAAAAGCAAGAGTTCCCAGCATGTCTTGTTAATTTTGCTTATAAATCTTTGTTCTGATTTCCTAGGTTACCAATACAGCTAATGAATTGTGATAATTAACCTCTTGTTTCTTAATCAGACTCTTGTACTATAGGTAGAGGAATTCTTCTAAACATCTCCATATTAATGGTTCATAGCATTTTGAAAACAGAGCTTCAGTGCAGGTTTTAGAAACATCCTTTGAGTGGACAGTGCAAAATCATGAAAACATGCTGAAAAGTACCGTGTAAGAATAGATATCTTCCATCTGAATATTGTTTTCCACCTCTGTTTGTGGCTCTGTAACCTTTTTCTGATTCCAGACTATTCAGCAGCCCTCAAACACACCCAACTGGTTGAAGAAGAATGATTTTTAGGGTGGGGCTTAGTGTGCAAAAAGATTTGAATCGGACTTCAAACTTTGTCCAGGAGGAAAGTATTGTGGCAATGTCCTTCCTTTAGCTCCAGGGAATCCAAAGTGTTGAAGCAGTACTTTGTAATGACCCTTCATGAGTTATTATGTGTTCTTTCCACATATAGACAGGTAAATAATTTATTCCTATGATAAAGCATTGTTACTAAGATATTTTTTCTTTTTTTTTCCTCTGATTTCTGTTTGTAATTCCAGCCAAAGGCATTCACCTGCAATACCCACATATTTTTAATTTTAAAAGGTGTGGTAAAGACTTTCATGTTCCTGGGAAACTAAAATAGTATGTTCAGTCACCTGCAGCAGTAAGAGAGGGCCATTTTTGGAGCTGATGGTCCAAGACTGTCTTTTGCACCAAGATACCACACATTCCTTCCTTCACAAGTTACATCCCAGGAACTGAGCGACAAGAAGCCTCAATACCATTGCATATATTCCTTCTATTTCAGGGTATTTCTAGCAGTTAATTTCGTGGCCACTTTCAGCCACTTGGGTACTGTAAAGGAGGTGCAAGGGAGAATCTGGCCTGGTTTTTGAGTCTTTGGGAGGCAAAATACTCTGCTGACATATAATTAGTGTCTTGATCACTGCCTCATTATTTTTGATCAAGTAATTGAGAAGAAGTTTTATATTGTGGTATATATAATATAGTTCTTGAATTTCCAGCTGGCCATTCCATTTTTTTCCTTACACCTTAGTAATTTTTTTTTTAAGCATTTGTTTTGTTTTTCCTCCAATGTTATGTCTATAAAAGAATTATGCACACTCTCTGTGAATCCATGTTTTCACTGTTTATGTATGGTGGTTTTGGATGTTTCCTGTTTTTCTCTAGATTCCCTTATAAAAATTGTTTCCTCCGTCTTTTCATAACTGAGTTATTGTAGTTGGATCCCACCCATGAAAACTTTTCATTTTAAACTATTAATGAGTTTTTTCATTTTAAAGTATTAATTTCAGAAATTATTTCTGCTGACTTTACTGTTTTGGTAACTGCCATCATTTTATTCAAGTTGAAAATGCCTATATGAACAACAGCCCTGTCATCTTCTCATGAAACATGACCTCACTTTCTGAGATCATACAATTTCCTTTTCCTTAGGTTCCACAACACTGTTCAGCCAAACTGGCCTTCTACACTCTTTGCTTACCCTCTCTTTGGCTTAAATTAAATTACTGTAAGAACACCATTTTTCAAGACATACACTGTTAAAAATTGGTTCCCATAACTGAGGAAATCAAATGGTCTTTTGTCACAAAATCAAATCAAGTGTTTTGACATGGTAATAATGCAGTAGAAATGTATTTACTTTCTTTGCAAAAGTAGCTATATTTTATCGTAAAATTGGATCTTTATTTTGTGCTTTAGTCAGATTATCTCTTCTTGAAAATTCAAGAGTCAAACCCCACGATTATATAGATAGTTGAAAATATTAATTATCAGGGAAATTAGTTGGGAGTTAACAATTTGTACTGGCTTTAGCTGGTGTGGATTTAATTTTATTCAGAGTGGCAAGTACAGGGCTGTGTTACAGATTTGTGCTGAACACAGAGTTCATATTACAAAGATTTTTTGTTGTTGTTGTTGAGCAGGGATTGCACAGAGCTGAGGCCCTTTCACACCACCACACTGGTGGTGCCTGAGGTGCCTGGAAGGTTGGGAGGGGACAGAGCTGAAACAAGTGACCCCAAACTGACCAAAGGGATATTCCAGACCTTGTGACATCAGGCTCAGTGTATGAAGTGGGGAAAGAAGGAGGAAGGAGGGAATGTTTGGACTGATGGTGTTTTGTCCTCCCAAGTCACCATTAGTCTGATGGGGCCCTGTTCTGCTGGGAAGCCTGAACACCTGCCCAACCACGGGAGGCAGGGAATTCATTCCTTGTTTTGCTTTGCTTGTGTGCATGGCTTTTGCTTCCCTTATTAAACTGTCTGCATCTCAACCCACGAGTTTTGTAGCTCTTACTCTTCTCATTTCTCCCTGATCCTGCTGGTGGGGGAATGAGGGGATGAGTGGGGTTAAACCACAATGGCACAACTTCATTTATTTTGAGAAGTTTAGAATAATCTTTCTGAGTGTTGTGGAGTCCCAAAATATCAAGGATTGATATTTTGTATCATGGATGGGAATCTTGCTTGTGAGTTATTATCAAAGTAGCCAGGTCTGCCTACAGCTTAAGAGGCACAGGGTCAGACTCCGCTGATTAGTAATTTGTAATTTACAGTGCCTCAAGCACTGGCCCCACTGCCACTGTTTCAAATGTCGACAAGGCACCTTATATTCCTCATATCTCACATCTAAATGAAGACACAAACACATACATGTTGCTTTGCTGCTAAAAAGATTTCTCTACTTCCATGATTCAGAGACAAGAATCCAGTTAGCCAATCAGAAAGTAATTACGTCAGTTGTCTAACAACAAAAAAATCACCCTCTTATGTCTCGCAATAAAAAGGAGCCCTATTCTTTGAGAAAGGAATGTGAATTGACATCTAAAGGAACACTAACCCAAAAAGGTTCCTTACAACACTAATAGTACTGAAGCTAAAAGTCAAAGTCATTATCATATGTCCATGAACAAATGGTTTCAGGTAAGTAGAATTTAAAAATCAAACCTTTGAAGGTAGGGTTTAACTCTTTACAAAAGCTTTAAGAAATTGTCATTAACTTCATTTTTAAATAGTATTTGCATTAATGGAGTATCGTGCTATGCAAATGAGTTCTTCATTTCCAGCTTTTTTGTTGGATTTAATAAGTAACTCAAGTTACAATGGATTTGACAGTCAAGATGTAGTGCTTTGTGCTTTGCAGAAAGGTCAGTAGGAAAAATTTCATGTTTCTGCACACAATGCCCTTGTGCCTTTGGAAGGACCGGCAGTCTGACCTCTGTAGTGCCAGGATCTGCACTGAGTTGCTCGCAGTGTGAGCTTGAATCAGAGGGGTAAAATGTTTTCACAGAGGGCAGTTGCAAAGCTATTAGCGGAAGTATTATTATCTCAGTCACATGTTACTTACCCATTTCCCCACAGTGAGAAAAAGGCCTCATAGGATGGATCCATAGGATGGATCCAACACATGAAATGCGTTTCTGCCTTGCAAAGACAAGCAATGTTTCTGCACTGGAATGTCAGCTTCAGCCCTCCACTCCCGTCCTAGAGATTACAAACAAGGGCATTACAGTGCAGCACTTTGCTTGTCAGTGCTTTCTTCCTAGCAAGTCACTTGTCCCAGTCAGTGGCTTGGCCCCCATCCTTCTCTGTTGATGGGGAATGAAGATATTGCCAGGGGTCGTGCCGGCCTCAAGCATCCTGAAATAGGTGACACAAAAAGAGGTTTCTCTTTATGTAAGTGAACTAAATGTTTCACAAAAGCAATCAGCCAGGTGGATATTTTTCTCTGCCATTTGAAAAATGAAAATGTCCCTGTCTCTCTGTTGAGTTGTTGTGGAATTTTTTATTTTTGTTTTTTATCCCACAAAGACCTCTTGGATTTTATCTGACAATATCTTTTTTTTTTCCTTCTTTTCCTGTTTTTTCTTCAGTATCTATGATTGTCCTCAGTGCTGTATATCTGAAAATACAGAATCTGTCCCCTGCTATAGGAAGTGAGATGCAACAGATGGAAAAAGACAGACTGATGGAATGAGGAACACTTTGACAACGCCAGTCAGCCTGACAGTTGGTAGTCTCAGATCATCAGCATCCTAACAACTGTTGTCAAGCTTCTTGTAGGCACTGTAACAAAGGAAGATTTTAAAGCACATTCTGAAGGAGGAAGATAAGTTCACTTTGCAGTTATTTATTGAAAAATATTATCTTGCAGAGGACAGACACACTATTTAACAGTATGGGCAATTGAAGTCAGCACCACAAATATTCACTTCTATCTGATTGTCATACACAAGTTTATGCAGTCATGCAGCTTATTTTACATTAGCCAAGTGAAATTCACAATCTGTATTTTAGAAAAGTCTATATGAATGAAAGATCCCTTCTTTCACTCTTCAAAGAAAATTCCCTTACTGGCGTATTTTTTAAAGTCTTTGTAGCAAAAGAAAATGTTAAATTTTGCATTCCTTTTTCATCATGGTAAGAACGCATTAGTTCAAGAGCAGTCAAAAATTTACATATCCTCCCATTTTACAGGTGATGATGTGAGAATAAAGAGGTCATGCACCATATTCAGTGCGGAGGAAAATTAACAACTTATGGTGTGAGTTCAACACACCTTTGGGATGGTGGAATTTCAACACTGGAGTTGGTGGGAGGCTTAGGTATTAAGGTTTTTGGATAAGGAGGGAAGGTTTTTCCTGCTCAGTAAAACTGTGTTTCAAAAAACGGATGGATACATGCATGTAATCTCCTAAACTAAGGAACCAAGAAGAGAGAAATTTGAGTCTATGCTGTATATGCCTGTATTTCCATTTTTGTCATGAACAATATTCTCATCTTTGAATTACCACTGAAATTTCCTGGGAAAAAAAAAAAATTGGTAAAGCACTGGTGCTATGGCAAATTGGCCAGGTAGTGCTCATCATGGACTAAAAAGATCTGTGCATTCAGTAGTAAGTAGGGAATTTGACTGTAACCACTCCAGTTTGAAAATCACCCTGCTTTGTGGATAGTTTAACTTCCCAAAGATGCACCAAGTAAACTTGATTTTGATAAGCTGGCAGTGTTGCTTATGTAAATAATTGCATGGTTAAGGGTTTACTTTGATACTTGTGATTGCACACACACATGCATATGGAGAGAGGGGGTGAGAGAGATACTTACCTACAGTGACAGACTGTAACTTCAGAGTCCTTATGGATTTGTAGTGAAGGAAGGAAAAGATAAGAAAAAAAAGAAATATCCAGTTCTTTTTATGGTGGCCTACAGAAAATAGAAAATGGTAACATTTCTTTAACCAATTTACTCTCTCCACAAATGCCCAGTCTTTGTCAATTCTAACATATTTTATACTTGACTGTTCTCATATGGTTTCTTTTTAGGCAGCTCTTTAATATGCTTTTGAAATCTGTTATCCTGCAATTACTAATGCCTTATTATTTCATGAAGCAGTTGTTTTCATTCTGTACATCACATGCTACAGGCAGGACTTCAGTACATATCCTCAGCTCCTAGTTGCCTCCACCTAAATGTGTAAAATTAGCTTGAAAATTCTGTATTCATGGGGTTTCTTTCTCCTAAAACTCCAATCTGCATTACCAGGAGAAGGACTTTTGGCAGGGCAGGTACAAGCACTCTGCCTAGTGACAAGTGTTCAAGGTGGGGATATTTATTATCAAATTTTACACCTGGTGTGTTAATGAGCATCACATTTGTACTAGCAGGTGTGTAGCAAGGGGAGAGATTTCATCATTCCTTTTCATTACTTGCCTCTTCAGGGCATGACAGGAAGAACTTCATCTGTCCTGTTTTTCCTCTTCCTTTTGTACTTTAGTCTTGAAACTCACACAAAGGCCGAGAGTCTGCCCCAGGTTTTACAGGTATAATTTAGCTCAAATCATGCCTGCTTCCTGACACAGCCATTGGCCTGTGTCTCCAGGCCCTATGCCTACTGACTGCACCAGCAGGAATTCCACCCTGCAAGAGCACTCAGACAAGATCTTGTTGCATCCTGTGTAGCAGAATATTCTATTTTCCATCTCTTTCCCAGCTAATGCAGCTTTGCTGTGTGACTCACATTTCATTGCAAAGCATTGGGAGTCATGGATTTGCATTATTTTGCTGACTTTTGAGGGGATGGCTGTTTGCCTAACTCCCCTAAAATGTTTTCATTATATATTCTCATATACTCATCTCTAATATTTCATAAAATCATATTGCTTTGAATAAGACAGGCAGAAAGGGGAGTAGCTGGTTACTTGTTATGTTCTGAATCAGTCTAGTGGGAAAATACTGGGAAAATACTGGGGAAGCCTCTGTGACTTTATTTTTTTCTGAGTTCTCATATGCCTCAAGGAATACTGCAGAAATGCAAGGCAAGTAACTTTTAAAGTTCTTTAAAACCTATCCATCTATTTAAAGTAAGCTAAAATATATGTACATTTTTCACTGGAAATTTGACTCTAAAATATCATATGCCTGATGTAATTTCTTATCTTGAAAAAATATATGGTGGTTCATGATCAATGGATATTGCATATCAAAATTAGAGTAGCATTCAGATAGATAAAATATGTGATGATACTGCTGTAGAAAGAGGCTTGGACATTTCTGAATTCTACTCTCTGATCTGTTATCAGCTTGACTGTATATACTTTCTCATTTACAAAATATTTACTTAGAACTATTATAAAATGAACTCATTTTGCTAAGTCAATTTCTTGCAAGGAATAACCAGTTTAATAAACAAGGACATTCTTTTCTATTCTGTTTCCTGCTCTCTCTATTCAGGAGAATGATTTGTCAATATATATGGGGGGTTGTTCCAAATTATTTTGCTTAATTTGTCATTATGCTTGTTGTGAGCATGCTGCACAGTAGCAGAATTTAAAACATTTCCTAGTTTTAAATTCTGTCATTTAGTTCTTATTGCATAAAACTGCCTGTAAAGATGGAAAGACTTCTGATTTTCTTCCTTTACTGAGTACAGCTCTTATTGTCTAACATCATACTGGAAATATTCATAGCTATTGCAGGATCCTTATTGGTCACTTATGATTTGTTTCCCAATGTTTGCATACAGTTGATAATTTCTCTGTATAATTCTGTGGTCTGATTATTTGTAAATATATGCTTCAGTGGTCACAAATTATGCAATCACATGCGTAATAAATGTAGCAAGATTTCAGTTAATATTCATGAGTGTATTCACCCTCTCTTAGTTACTGAATGTCCAGTTCTAAGAATTATTCCTGGTCTTTCACTGCTTCAGTTCTAGTTATATTTGTAGGCCTGAAGCCAAAACACCTGCAGCTGCTCTCAAATGTACAATTCTGAGAACAATCTGAATTCATTTGCTATTAGACATTCAACTGCCTGCTTTCCTCCATGAACCACTCATTTGAACTACAATAATCACATAGTAATCAAAATCTCCTATTGAGATAAAGACAAATGTAAATACTGAAATACTGTATGACACCTTAGCTCCATTTCACTATTGAAATGGATCAGACATTAGAGTTTCCAGTGGATATAATTATTTATAATCTTTTATGGAAATTACAGTAAGTCTAAATTGGTGAAAAACTGCACACTGGCAAAATGTCAGATTTTTTGCATTATTAGGAGATTTGCATTAGTTCTGAATCATATAAAACAATAAATACTGACTTATTTGCTAGGAAACTGCAAATGTTCACTGGAGAATTCAAGTCACACTCATTTTGTGACATATCTCCCTGGATATTTCAATTATTAATATTATTGCAGCTTTAAAAAAATAGATGTTTTGTCATACTAGTATTTTTTTTAGTTTTTCTTTCTTAAGTCATTTATTCGTATTCAGACAGTGCTGAGAGTATTTGTCTTTTGAAATAATTCAACTGCTGTGTTGAGGACTTCAGAAATAGCTGTAGTTTTGACTCTTTTATCCGAGTCAAAATATATGTAATAGTTTTCAAGTGTTGACATGATTATTTAAGAAAACATGATGGGCTCAGATTCCCAGCATGGATTTTGAAGTATTTTGAAGGCATTTCCAAGCAGACGCCATGCACAACGTCATTTTTATAGAGGATTGCTTTAGGTGGCCATCTAGTGGTGCAAATTCGGTTGCTGGAAGAAAAGAGGAAACTGATCTTCCTGTTCCTTCAGGTAAGGTTGAAAGGGTGTGAAATCATCTCAAGATATACATACTTCAGCCAAAAGGAAATAATCCCTAGATAAATATTCAAAGGCATATTAATAATAATTATTATGTAAATACCCAATATTGTCATGAGTTTTCTAGATTAAATTACTTTTACTGTTTATCTAGTATAAATTAAACATTATTGTTGTCATGACTGTTTTCTAGTTTTCCATAATGTCTAGCATCAATATTAAAAACCAGATGGAATTTCATGTTCAAATTTGTCATACTTGCCTTTTGGTGTATATTCATGGAGGCTTAAAATTTCAAAAATTAAGTCCTACACGTTCTGGGCAGTAGAAATAAAGTCTATTCTTAGGCTCATATGGTCTCTTGCATCTGCTAATAGATTTATGTTGTCTTATAAGTTAATTTAGAACCACAGAAAAATTTTATTTGCAACTGCCTTAACAGCAGCCACTTTTGAGAGTGGCACACGACAGTCCCACAGATCTGTTCACACTCAGCCAGTTTTGCTTATATATAAATGATAAAAGATGCAAGAATAGCAAGATTGACTCTGTAAAGCGAAAATACTGTTTCAAAGTAACCAAGGAGGCTGTAGGCACTGCTTCCCCAACAAACCCATAAAATCTTGGAAGTGTTGTACAATATTGATTTTTTTCCTTAAAACAGTGTGATGAAGAGACAAGAGGGCTAGACTTCATGTGTGTAAATCATACGATCCTAAAAATCAACAAATATCTTCTTCCTGTAGAATTTTTTTATTAAGAGAGATATGTGTGATTGTTCACCTGGGACTTCACAACTGCAGCTGATTTTATTAGAGGGGTTGCTCACACAGCTCAGAAATAAGGGAGCTGCCAGCCTTTAAGATAAGTGACCATGTTATAGTGTTATGTGTGTTAGGTCTGTGCTAAGCAGAGGGAAAAGCTGCCTAGAGAGAGAGTCTAGCTTTGACCTTCATGGTCCTTGAGAAACAACTCACTGCAGAAACAACATCAGGCCTTTGTGAAAATGAGCAAGTTGAGAGTGAGTTTAATGAGCCCAGAGGGGAGGAGGACTTTGGTTTTCCCAGGTGGAGAATTCTGGTTTTCCATCTGGGAGCAGAGACCACAGGGAACAGCATAATCACACAGAAGATGGGAGGAGGGGTGGGCCTGCAGCATGGGGTGAGGTCATGTAGGAGCTGCATGTGTGTCACTGCCCATCATTGTGTGAAAGACTCATGTGACAAAAAACAGCTTTATTTTGTATTAAATGTGAAGCTATGGGTGCCTGGAAGGAAAGGGAAGAAATAACAGGAATGGCTGGTGATGTCCTTTAAGAAGAAAGGCTACTTGCAAGAAGGTTCAGCTTGATCCTTTTTGGGAGCCCAGAACAGATGCTATGCAGCCGGGTCCTGACAGGTCCAGGGTAGGGAATCATTAAGACAGATGGGGAGAGTCAGGTAGCAGCTGCTGTGTACAGCCTGCTATCCCCCAAGCACTGTCAGGTTTATGAACAGAAATCCATGTGGTAGCTAGCACTGCTGAGGCATGTGGGTTAGCCTTTGCCTCAGAGGGGAAATAGATGTAATAGTTCTGAGAGTCCATGAGTGTGCAAAGGGATTTGAGACAGTTGAGCCTGCAGGTGAATCAGATGGATAGCACTATGGGACTGAGAGTTCCTGGGGTTTCTGGGTTTGGTTTTTGGGGTGTTTGTTTCTTTGTGTGGTTTGTTGTTGGATGTTTGATTTGGTGGGGGTTTTGTGGTTTGTTGGGGTTTTTTTGGGGGGAGGGGAGATTCTGTTGTTGTTTGGGGTTCTTTTTGGGGTTGTTTTAGAGAAGTTCAAGATGCTCCACAGCTTGTAGCATTAAGAATTTCAAGATTTATCATTAGGACTCCTTAATGACTGGTATCACAAATTGTGTTATTTGTCCTGTAGCTTCCATCTCTGGTGCATTTCCTGCTTATGCCTGAGTAATGACAGGACTTTCTTGGTAATCCAAGCAGGACTCTTGCCCCCTTTCCCCATCTGTTTGTTCATCAAGATGCATCATTCTTACCCTGACAGAACTGATTCTTAAACATAATCCAACTTTCTTAGACCCATCTTCCACACAGGGCATGTTCCCATGGGATTCTTCCAAGAAGATCCCCGTTTAGCTCTCCTGAATTTCATGCTGAAATCTTACTTGCTGTCATTTCCTCCTTGCCTGATACTGAACTCCACAAGCTCATGGTCACTACAGCCAAGGTTGTCCCCCAACCTCTACACCTCCAAGGCCTTACCTTTGTGCTAGAATAAGGTGAAACAGCACACCATTCCTTGTGGGATGCTCCTACCTGCGGCAGGAAGTTGTCGTCAGTGCTTTCCTGGAAACTTTTGTTTGTGCTTAATTGTGTTGCTTCTCCAGCAGAGGTCACGGTAATTCCCCTACAAGGACCAGTACCTGTGACTGTGAGGATGCTTCAAGCTGCCTCTAGAGGGTCCCACTCCCTCCTCCTGATCAGGCAGCACGGAGCAAACACCCGCAACATTGTCACCCTGCCCTGGGTTCTCCGTCTGCCTTCTGGATTATATCAAGACAGTGGGGATGATGACCAGTCTCCTGTGAAATGTGCTACAGGAGTTTAATGACTCCAGTGCACCAGAAGCTGTGGAAACATGCCATAGATGAAAATGGTATATTGTTTCCTGGAACTGCTGTGACTCAGTAGCAGCTCTTTAAGAAGAGTGATCCTTCCTGACTCAGCAGTGCTACATCTTTTGTCACTTTATTCTCATTGGCTGGAGTCCCAAGGTTGCCTTAACAGAAAACACAGCCCTGTGGCACGCCAAAATATGTCTTTAGCAATGTTTTTGTTTATCCTCTCAATGTTCAACTGTTCTCCTGAGAAGAAAAAGCTTTTTTTGGCTTTATGCTCTGTAGTATCTTTTTTGCCACACGAGCAAAGTAAGTAAGTAGAAGGCAAAACATTAAAGAATGTAGCAGATGTGTACCTGGCTGGAAGCAAAAGGAAATGTCTGTTACTAAGCAATTATTGTCATAACTGTGGTACAACCAACTATGTAATAATTATATATGTGCATTCTCCAATACCAATACAGGAGGTTTAACCTGAACATTTATTGTGATACTTTATTCTGTACTGCAACTATAAAAAACACTAGCAGAAAAATGTGATCTAATTTTGTAAGATCTAGAGCAGGAACCATAAAAGGCTCCTTCCACACACTGAGCTACCCATTATAGTTATAAAAATGAGGACAAAATTTGAACCTTACTTGGCACGGTTTGCATTATTTGTTCTTTCTGTGCATGGGCTGGGTTTTTTTAATCTATATCTCATATTCTGTTGCTCTTTACTAACTGCTCTTTACCTTTATAATGCCATTTCTTTTTACATTATGCACTTTAAGATAGGTCTCCCTCACTAATTAAAATAACAGCCACTGTTAAAATATTACTGCTTTAAGTAAAATGAATAGTATGCTGATTATAATAATTCATTATAATGCCAGACCAAAGGGAAGCATAACCTTTTAGTGTCCGAAGTAAAAGCAGCAGTGGCAGTACTTAAACTCCTTCTTGACTAGCTCTGTTCTAGCAAGGCTCCCCCCGACTCACTTCAGCAATGTTGCAGGACAAATGTGCCTTTGGTATCTGGCAAACATGTAAAGGTCCCAGCTTTGCAACCTCCTTAAGGCTGAGTAGCTGCTGAGAGTTAAGAAATACTGGCTGTATCTGTACAGAAAGACTCATGGTGAAGAACACCATTATCTATTTTCTTGATAACTAAATTAAAATAATTAGGAAGTGGGAAAGTGCTTTTGTGGCTGTGCTTCTCTTGCACAGCCAGGGAGTTCAGCGTCATCTTATGATGGGAAGGATATGTGCCAAGGTAAGGTTGCATCTGCATGCTTACAATCAGAAAGCTGAATAAGAAACTTCCCTAGCTGAGTGACAGCACTGAGTTTGTGCCATCCTGAGTTGTGCCTAGTATAGCCATTATCTGCAAAACTGTAATTACTGTAATACTTTCACTGACATATTCTGGATAATGGTTAAATATAAGAAATCCCATGTAATGAATTAAACAATGAAGTGGTTTCACAGAAAGACTCCTTATTCATTGTATGTTACTGCAATGACACACCCAGCCATGGATCTTGAAACAGCCTTTTATGCTTCTTTGTCTGATGAGACTCCAACTTTTGCTGGCTGAGTCATTTCAGTGAAGCATCTCTGCTGACCATCATCAGCTGATCAGCAGACAGTTGGGATGGTGGGCTTGGGTGGGTACAACATGCACAGCTGCTATTCACTCGAGTGTGATTATAGATCTAAAAAATATCAACTGGCATGTGAAGAAATGGAAATGTATTACCATTTTCTTTCAGCACTTGCAACATTGATGGTGTTTCTCTAGTAGTTTCCACTGTGATTTATCTGGAACAAAGATGGTTTTGAATTGCAAAAGCAAAAGAAAAGGCAGAAGAGAAACAAAAGGGAGGATGAGATTCTGGGAAACAATTCAATTCTTTCAGTGACATACTTTACCCTATGATATGTCTTTGCTGACTCTGCTTTTGTATCCTTGTTGTAAAAATGCCCAACGTACAATTTATTTAACTGGATGAATAATTCTAGACTGTTACACTTGAAACTGAAGAAAAAGCAAGCAAAAATGTCAGCTTGGATATTATCAGGACACAGTGTGAGCCAGATGTTGCAGGAAAAGTGGGGCCTTCCCAGAGCAGGCAGGACAGGAGGTAGTAGGGCAGGACCTGGATGGAGAGGACCAGCCCTGCCCATCCCAGCATGAAAATCAGACTCTAAACAGCATATTGCTACCCATATGGAAGAGAAACCTCACTTTCTGTTTGTTTATCTTGACAGAGTGGCTTCGGTTCTTAATTCAGAAAAAATGACAGGCTGTGGCCACTGTGTTCCTGTTAACAGTTAGGGACAGTTCACTTTGCATGTGATGGATGTTTTACAATTACTAATCTTTAAATTACAGTAGTGCAGCTGGAGAGGAATGAAGAAGCTTCTCAGATGATAAATGAATATGGCAGTTAATTAAAGATCTATAGTTTCCACTTGAAGTAGTTCTATGCTTTTAAGGAAGAGTTGTAGGTGAGGGGAAGGTAAGCTTGAAGAAACAGAGGGAAAGAACTTTGAAAAAGCAAAAAGTACAGTTTCTGAGTGATGTAATGGAGTGGGATTGCAAATTACAGTTCCACTGAGAAAGGTCTTCATATGTATCTCAGTGAGATCACAGTTTAGAGGCAGGTACTGTGTCGCTTTTCACAGCTCAGCTTAATGGGAGCAGGGAAGAAAAGGCAAAACGTGAGGAAGAAAAGCAGTTGAAGTAAAATAGAATGCAAGGAAGTCCATGTAAGATCTACTGTACTCTGCCCAGAAGTCAACAGACATTTTATTAATGATTTAGAAAACAGCAGGATCAAAGAATCTGTTGTAGTATCTGCCAGGCAGAACTATGTGCATATTATCTCTGTCAAAAAAAAAAAAATTTTGAGCACAGTCATCAAATTAAAATTGCCTATAAGTCACTTCGATGTCAGGAAATTGAAGTAAGCTCACCAAAGCTCTGTCACGTAGAAAGACATGCCATCTAAAGAAATGGATCCCAGTACTTCTTCCTTTCCTCTTGCTTGTTCAGATTTTCAAAATTAATTGCAGAAAATAAGCTTTTAGTCTATATTTCTAGATTTTTTACTGACCTGGATGCAGGCATGGGTCAGACAGTGAGATGTTCAAAGTCTGGAAAGAAATCACCACTTGTTTCTTTCTGTATTGGAGACAATATAGGCCAATGGGCCCTATCTGAGGTTTAGCTGTGCTTTGCAGGTACATAGCTCTTGGCTGAAAAGGAACTGGTGGCAATTTTTGCTTTTTTGTGTCATCAGGATATATCAAAAAAAAGGTCTTGCTTCAGCTGGTTTTCTTTTTCTCATTCTTGCAGGATATTGTAAAGAACAAAACAACATACTGCAGAGAGAATCAGAATAAGCTAAGCAGATTTTTGTTTGGCTAGGATGAAAAATTATTAACAATGAACTATCTTTTCCTCTTGTTTGTTTTTTGTGTTTTTTATTACCCTCTTAGTTTTGTCATGTGTTTGAGAGAAAAAAAATTGACAAATCCCTACATTTTACAGTGTCAGTAGAATCTCTACCAGACACATCAGGCAGTGCAGAAATACCTATATGTGTGGGAGAGGAAAACACACTGCCCATCTGGCTCCAGGATTTGATTTATTCAGGATTTTTTTAAAATGCAAATAATATTTACGATTTGACCAAAGGGGGCTTTTCTCTTCTTTTCTCTTCTTTTCTCTTCTTTTCTCTTCTTTTCTCTTCTTTTCTCTTCTTTTCTCTTCTTTTCTCTTCTTTTCCTTCTCTTCTCTTCTCTTCTCTTCTCTTCTCTTCTCTTCTCTTCTCTTCTCTTCTCTTCTCTTCTCTTCTCTTCTCTTCTCTTCTCTTCTCTCTTTTCTCTTTTCTCTTTTCTCTTTTCTCTTTTCTCTTTTCTCTTTTCTATTTCTCTTTTCTCTTTTCTCTTTTCTATTTCTCTTTTCTCTTCTCTTCTCCTCTTCTTTTTCTCTTCTCTCCTTCTCTCCTCTCTTCTCCTCTCTTCTCTTCTTCATTCAATTTCTCCACTGCCTTATCCCAAAAGGAATGCCTTACTACAATGACTACATGCAAGCCAGCATAGCTCAGTACTTCTGTCTCAGCTCTTGCTGGAGATGCAGTGAAAAGCCTCCAGGTACTTCCAGAACCAACAGCCGACACTGGAGAAAGTCTCCCCTCAAAGGTACCAGGGGAGCTTAGACGCACAGACAGAAATACTCCAGAAGCTGGAGTCCTCCTACTAAATGGCAGAAAAAGTCACAGATCTCTAGGGTGAGCTAGGTAGGGAGAGAGTAGAAGAAGCTGCTGTTCTGTTTTTGGGTGATGCCCAAGAGAATACCAGACTCCAGATATCTCTGCTTTGAAGAACTGAAGTAGGATTGCAGTATAACATAAAAAGGGAATTAAATAAACTCTTTTTGGCTAAAGCTTAGTCTTCAAGCAGCTGTTCAGTTTATTTATTTGTTTAGAAATTAATAGTGCTAATGCATCAATAAGAGAAATAAATAAGAAGTCAACGGAATACAGAGGAGTCCTTATTTATTAACAAGCAAGACATATTTCTTACCACAAAATTCAGTGAAATTCAATGAAGAGGAAGCCCAAGCAAATAACATGTACTGTGCTCACAGCCTGGCAAATGCAATCTGTTAAGCTGTCAGGGCATAGGTCAGGCACTAAGCAAGAACTTGCTCCATGACTAGATTTCACAAAATTACTGGGCAGATCTACCAATGGTGTGCTGCTTCTGTGTTGTAATGGTGGGGGGGAAGTTTTTTATTAATATTTTTTTAAAAGGAAACAAGAAAAAAATAAAAATAAAATAATAAAAGAAAGATTACTTAGGGCTCTTCCTGTAACTACCTTGAATAAGCAGTGTTCAGGAAGGCATTTGTCCTAAATTTGTAATTTCTTCTGTACATACATGTCTTAGTTTAAGTTCTCCGTGAGGATTATTCTAGGAACAATGTATAAAAGAAATCTAACTGTAAGTAGCACTTTATCAGGGAGGGCAAGCTGCTTTTTACCATTTTGGATAGACAAGAGTTATCATGCTGAAGCTGTGACAAAACTTCAATCTCTTACAAAGCTGAGTCCAATAATGCTGTCTATATGTTTATACCAATCTCCTAGGTGCACCTAATGAGAGCCAGGTTCTTTGCTCTGTTGGTGCAACAGTATCTCAAGATGAAGTTCAAATAGCCTTAATGGAACAGAGAAATTCCAGAGGACAAATGAAAAAGGTAATTTGAATGTAATTTACCTCCTGAAGTCTTTCCAGACACAGAAAAGGAAGAAGGAGTTCAGAGGAGAAGGATATCAAGGGATGATGCATTGGATGGAGCATCAGATTTTGTGCTGGATTTTAGGCAAGTGACTTAAAAATATCACAACTTCCTTGGCTTGTGTCTCTTTCTTCACATCTTCCAGATTCTCCACACTGCTCTGACAATGCTGGCAATGTGAAATGGATATCTCCATGTGGCTCCCATTCCACCTCCAGGTGCTTCTGTCAGAGTATGTCAGGAGAGAGGAAGGTACTTTAGCTGCTGATATGTTAAAGTGATCCTTCAATGCTACAAACACTTCCAGGGGGCTGTGACTGTGGGATTTAGAGAAAATAAGGCTTGAGCTGAGCTGTGATGTCTGGTAGTTCTAGTCAAATTAAATTATTGAGAAATGGGAGAGCAATGAGAGCTATGGCTGGCAGTCCTAATTTCAATTACCCATGATTAGACTACGTATGAAATGTTTGTGAACTTGAAATTCACATCTGTTCACTGAATAATGCAAATCTCATCTATAAAGGTCTGAGAATGTCTTCATGAAAGCACTTGCTTGCCAGGTTAGCAAGCTGCTGAACCTGCATACTCCTTCCAGAACACAGGTTATTCCTGTAGTAAGAAGCCATTAATTTTTGGATCTCAAGTCGACTCAGTACCATCTTCCAGAGAGTATGGAGAGAGTTTCTGGGTTGCATTCTCCCTTATTTATGCAGCAGAATCTAGTCATGCCTCATATCCAATATGATAATTTGTGGGCTTGATGCACACGGAAGTAAGAAGCAGTCTTATCTATTGCCAAAAGCTTTAATATATTTATATGTTGCTACCTCTTCACACAGTATTTTACCATCCCTGAAAAGAGTTCTGATTTTAGGATTAGTTGCACTGAAGCAGTACTATGGAAAGAGAAATTTTTTTTCTCATACTGTATTACAACATTTACTACGCCAGTTTGATGAGAAATCATTTGGATAGCTATTATGTCAGGTCAATAAGTCTTATTTGGTATTGACCATCAGAAGATAATATGGAGAAGGAACAGTGGCCTCTTGGCCAGTGTTTAAGCTGAGAGTAAGAGAACATCTACAGAATGGAAATGTTTTCTTAATTATGAAATTAATTTCTTAGTGCCTTTCATCTTCAAGAGATGAGAAATGTGAATTAACAGTGTACCTTAAACACTGCAAAATACAATAAAATCATTACAGCACAGGCCAGTGAGTAAAATATACAAAGTAACTAAACCTCATGACTAAAAATTGCATTGTCACTAAGATCATCATGACTTTTGTGTACAATCTACTTCCCTTTACATACAAAACAGCCATTCAGCATCGTGTGTTTTAACCGTATTTTCAACCTTCATACATTTTATGCATATGTCATCTCAAGTTTGTTTAATCATGGTGTTATTCACAGAGGTTCAATAATTAATTATATACTTGGCCAACAAATAGAATGCACACATATTATATCTAGAAATGTGATTGAGTTATCATTGTACCAAGAAGGAGAAAGTGTTTTGAATGCGAAAGGTTTTTCTGACATTTTCATGGTCAGTTCTAAAAGGTTTTTGCATAACAAAGTAACACCAGGGATTTCAGTCATGCACATGGAATTGTAATTCACTTGTATTCACTCTGGGAAAATAATATGACTATTATTTTGGGTAAAGAACTTTTTTATTGTGTGGCTGAAATGTCAACATTATTACCAGTCCTCCTGGGATAAAATGTCTGTTTGCTGGTATTGCTGAAATTCTTGAAGTTACCTTTGTGTGTGCAAGGACTACATGCTCAGCCTGTAAAATCTTTATTTAAACACATTGTACAGTACTGAATTATCTCATTTTATTTTAATTGCTGGCTACCCTCCTAGGCACAAAACTCTTAGAGCACCTGATTCAAATTGTACTCAGAATGCATTTTAATCTCAAGCAAGACATTTCCTTACTTAAAAGCTTACTCTTAACTAGATAATGCACTGGACTGAGAAAACACAGAGAAAAGGCTGTCTAAATGCAAAGCATGTAAGTGTTTCATCAGAAATATTAGATATTTTTCAGACATATTAATTTTCCTCGGAACGCATTTTGCTGAACATTTTCAGGCATTGAATTCATAGGATCAAGCTGCTCTGCAGCATTATTAAATGTAAGTTCCACCACTGTGAGAAGATCCCTGCATCTTGGTGGGCACAAGGGGAGCAAAGTGTATGGATGGGTAGGAACAGCACCTTTTTGGAGAGAATTGTGCAGCTTTTGCCTCTCACTCTGCTGCATCTTGTGGTGTGTCTGTACAGGCGTGCTGGGACCAGTGGGTGGCAAACAAGCTGCAGGGCACACTGGCAAACCTCCAGCCCATGCAACAGGGGTGGGTCTCAGGAGCTGATGGAGCTTTTAAGCTTGAACTGTAACTGGTGAACAAAAGAAAAAGGAAAACCAACCCTGAAGTCAGATATATCGTAATAAGCTGCCTGAAATGAGATAATGGAAAAAATTCTGGGCAGCAATCCATCTACAAAGTGTTATAAATAAATCATGTAGGGTTCAATTCTGCTCTCCATAGCTTGCTTCTTTGTTAATGCACATGTTTCTATCAGTATGTTTAAAAAACGCATTCTCATTTATCAGTAATGCCTCATATAAATTGTACCTCATGGACATAAGGTAATAATCCACATTGCTGTCCTTTTGGATGCTGTCTCATAATTAGAGCACTGCTTCTAAGCCAAGATACTAAACATTAACTTTCTTTAATCGTAAAAGGTCCTGGTAAGGTGCTCTAAGTGTTTAATATGGGTTCTTGAGGACTTTAAGGATCATGTGCTGGCTGGTAATGGTGAGTGTAGGCAGTTTGGCTTCTCCGGAGAGGGGACTACAAAGACAGGAGGTTTTGTGCACAAGTGGATAAAACAGACCTTTTGAGTATATGATTGGCCCATTAGTTGATCACAGGCAGAACTGGTAGTGCCGAATTTATACAAGCAAATAACATGTAAAAATTCATAGCACCTGCAATACGACCTATCTCTACAGGACTGAAATCGATCCTCATTCCAGGAGCATGGTGGCTCCATAAAGACAAATTACAAACTCCCTCTGTATTTCAGAGAGAGAGAGAGGAAGACAGAGAGAGAAGGATCTTTTCTCTTCCCATTTATTTAAGTGTACCTTTTCATAACAAAAATGCAAGCCCTCTAGCATCATGTTTCCCTTCTTGTTCATCTCAAGTTGGCGAGGATGTCCTTGCCTATTTTTTAATTACATTTCTCCTCTAAGTTAAAACACCAAGTGAGATGCCCACAAGGCATATTTTTCTTGGTCATAATTTGGATATAGTAATTGAAGCTGTTAGCTTCAAAATGTCATGTAATGTTATAATCAGTCACTTTTTCTGTACACAACATAATTGCTCTTTCTTGGAAGTAAATAGGATGTCGTATCCTGTCAATTTTACTTTCAAATAGCAATGACAAACTATTTACTGAATATTATAAATCTTTATGCAGCCCTTTACCAGTCAGCCAGAATTAATTTTATTTACCTATCAATCCTTGAAATGATAAGCAGATGGAAGAAAGCATGCTGCTGTGTTTGCATGTCAATCATTCTTAACAACATTCAGACCTATTTATTTTTGTGATGCATATATTAATATTGTTTTGCATGTACATCAACTCAATTAAGTTAATGAGTGTACAACCTATTCCTACAATTTTCTTTGGGTACTCAACACTTTTGTTTCTTTCAGAAAAGAGTTCTCCTAGCATCATTGAATCATTACACCAGTGTCAGGACTTCTGTCATAAATCCTATTTTTCCGGCATTTATATCAACTGTAGATAATTACTTCTGTGTTGAGAATTTGCATTTAAGTTCTCATCTGTTTTTTCTCATCAAGAGGAGGTTGAGCATGTGTGTATGTGTATGTGTGTGTGTTTGTATGTGTATGTACCACTTTTCTTATGCAGTAGAGGTGAGAAACAGAGTTAAATGTTTACTTCTCTATTTTTAGTAGAAAATAACTCTCTTCTTGGAGTTCACAAATAAGTCTGAACTCAAATCAAATACTCAGGAGCTTACTCTCTGCAGTTAATGGGAAATGTGTTATTACCATAGCTGCCCTCCCTTTTCTTTAGTTTTGTGTTGTTTTGTCTTCACATTTTCAGAGAACATGAGATAGGTTTATGAAAGCACTTACACACCTAATGCAGGAATTAGCAATACCGTGATTACTGATAGAAGATGTGGGATTTCCTGCCTTCTGTTTGAAAAAGGTGAAGAACTTGTTGCTCTTTTATTCCAGCTGGCTACTGCAGGCATGAAGTCATGAAATCAAAGGTGGGTGGCACCTCCAGCTTCCATGGCAGACACATAAAGAGGCATCAGCTTATACTCACTGACAAACTCCTCCTCCAGGGAGGCGCAGCCGTGGGTCAAATTTTGAAGATTTAGAGAGAGGTGAGTTTTCACACATATCCTTCACCTTAGACTCAACCAAAGAAAAGAACGAAGACTTCCTTTCTAGTATAGAGATGATTTTTTTTTTTTTTTTTTTTTTTTTTTTTTTTTTTTTTTTTTTTTTTTTTTTTTTAACTCTCTGGTTGTGCTCTTTATCCACTGTGTAGGGTTCTGGAAGCCCAGCTGTGAATTTTAAATTCTGTTATTGGGGCTGGATGTCTGAAAATAGGAGCTTCAGGCTTTGGCACTGCATCATATAAATTCTCTACTGAAACGAAATGTAAGAGCTAAATGTCATGCTGGCCTCTTTGAGAATAGATACTGCATTTCCACAAAGATGATTTCTATAGACAAAATAATTCATCTTGAAATGTTCTGCATGCTAACAAATTCCCTTGTGGTTGGTTTAGGGCTACTGTGCTGAGCTTCTCCTTGCCTGAGAGTGTGTTTCTTTGTGAAAATTTCTATGGCACACTCTTTTTGAGGTGGGGACCTTAGACAAGTCATCTCAAAGCATATTAATTCAGCATAATCTGATGGTTAAAGGAGAAGTAAATTAGGTTAGAAGAAAATCTGGCAGCAGCCCTACTCTGTTTTGTTGTTTATTTTTTTTCTTGAACATTTTCTCAGATTTGAACCTTGAAATTCTTACATTAGGACAGTATGAAATTTTGCTTATCCACCAACTTTCATCCCATATTCTGTTAGAAATCTTGGGAACTGCCCAGAATAGAATTACTTTCCATCATCCTGATTTAAAGGATGAGCTATTGTAAACAGAGGTAGCAAGGACCAGCTGTGGGATCCTTGAATCAAATCCTGGATTCAAGAATCCATTTAGACCACAAAAGCAAGAGGGCAGGCAGAGGTCAGGTGTGTTTATTTCCAGAGCTTGAAGGGAGATAGGCAGGCTAAAAAACCTGAGCTGATTGACAAACTCATGCCAGTAAAAAAATATAATTACTGTCCTTGAACTGCACAGTGTGAATGTGAGCACATAAATCAAAGAATTGGTAAGTTGACTCAATCAGAAATCCTTTCATCCTTTAACCACAGGAAACTATAAAGCATATTTTCTACGTATCTGTTTATGGACGTGTATTACTGTGTATCAATGCATCCTTTTACGTATTTTTCTCTGTAAGAGGCTCACAGTACAGAACTCCACAAAATCATTAAGAACATAGCATTTAGCTTCATGGGTCAAAAGAGATAGGGCTGAAATCAGAGCTACATACATAAATGCACTGGGGTAAATCGAGAGAAATCTTTCAATATTTCCATTTTCCTAGCAGATGGTAGAAAGTACTTAGACATGATGACTCTTCCTGGATGTGCTAGCATATGCTGTGGAATTGCCCATACAGAAAAGCCCTGCTCATTGCAAATCTCCCAGGAGCTATCACAAACAAAGCACATCAATTAACATTTGCTTATTATGTGAGTGTGTGCATGTGGCAATTTTCTATTTTTCTCTCATACATTAGGCCCACAATTTAGTCTGGATGAGAGCTACACCAGATGAAAGTCTCGGCATTTAGAGTACTGCTCTTTTCCTTTTACTTTTAAATAGGAATACTTACCGTTTATCTGTCTCGCTCTTTCTCTCTCCCTTTTTTTTTTTTACTTTTTTATATTTCATAGCTAGCCAAATGTTTTGAAGCTTTTTGCTAAACCCCCTGTCTATAGCAGTTATTTTGGCTTGATCACAGTGTTTGAGGGAGGCGGCACAAGCCATGCAGCAGCTGTCTGGCCCAGCATTATAGCTCAGTGAACTTTGGCACAGGTCAGGCTTTCAAGTAGTTTCTACCATTATATCAACTACTCACAGGAATGTAAATTATGCTTACCTGAGACTTGCACCTGCAGGAAGGCACATGTTTTAGGAAAGGCATAATCCAGATCAAAGGCAATTAATGTATCCCCAGAGACTAGAGATTGCTTGTATACAGTGCAACAGAAACTACACATAAGGATTTGTAGAACCAGCTTCTCATGAGCACAGGAATAGAAGGGACAAGTGAGGTCATGTAATTCCCACATGTGCAAAAGATTGAAATCTATCCACAGGACATATGGTCTACAGACCTTGTGACATTGTCAGAGCAGACCCCCATGGGCCAGCAAAATGTGCATTGTTACAAAAGCAACTTTACAAGCACAGAACTCTCTAGCTGTTTCTTGAAATACTGAAATTTTGTGGTAAGCATATAAAAAAGTCATGCTTTATATCTGCAAAGGGTTGTTACTTCAGCAAGGAAAGGGAGAGGACACTGCCATAGCAGTGTTATCGATTTCATTTCCTTCCTAAAAGTTGAATATTAGTTGTAGTTGTCCCTCTGCATCTCACAACATCACAGTTGTCTCTGTGCATCCCCTCTGGGACTTCACTTGCACTACTATCTCTATCTCCCCCTCAGAAAAAAGGTGATGAAAAACAAAAGCAGTAAAATGTTGAATTAAGCCCGGCACTTCAGCATAAAAATTGCATGTGGGTGCTGCAGCTGTACAATAAAAAGTGATTGCTACCATTGTGGTTCAGAACTTTCTGCCAGATATTTTTTGCCAATAAAAAGTTTACCTGGTTAGTGAATGCTGGTCATATGTTTACCCTTTGGATCTGCCGAAAAAAGCAAGTGTGATGCTCAGAAATGGCAGTCACTAGGTGGTAATAGACACAAGGACCTTTCTGCTGCCTGACATCTCTGGTCCATCCCTCCAAGACTCTTCTTGCAAACAATGTATTTCTTACACCTCAGGAATGCCTTCTGCAAGGAAAACCTGTATGTATCATACAGAGACATCAGTAGTTCAAGGGCAAAAATTGCTTCCAATGATGTTACTGACTCTGAAAGCTCCTCTAAGGTGCTGATGAAATGTTGATCATGCCACAACTTCAGTGTTGAGCCAATGTGATTAAGAGCTCTGAATAGTGTGATAGAAGTAAACATTGCTTTAAGCCCAGAGAAGGCATATGTAATTTTGTGTGTCATTCTTCCTTAAGCTACTATTTTGAGAACCTATAGATTAACGGGAGCTTGCAAATGCAGTAAGATTTGCACAGTCTTACTAGTGAGAAATAATTTTAAAAGGACAATTTATGTAGATGACAGGGAGAAGGATATGATTTTCTCTTTTCTTTCCTTTATGGATTTCTCTCATGCTTCCCATTTCCTTATCATGGGCATAGGGAGTGGGGAGGATCCTAGTGTCTCCACAGTGTTATTTCTGCCAATGGTAGGCTGAAGAGAGACAAACAAGATTGAAGTGGAGATTCTCTATTTACATTAATCAGAAGAAAGAATTCTGTGTTAACAGAACTTGGCAATTGCTTCATTTGACTAATTGGTTTAACATCCTTACAGTGCCTCCTCATTTCCAGCTCTAGAAATACTGTCTTTTAGTCAGGGATTAATTTTGCTGACTACTGAAAATCAGAATCCCCATTTTTGAGCTGCCTGATGCACAAGCACATTTCCACATACTAAGAGGAAAGTAGCCATTAAAATATCACAAACCCCCATGCTGAGGGCAGGTTTGGAAACTTCAGGGAATGCAGACAGTGCACTAAGTCAAGCACCTGTAATTTGAGCTCTTTCACCTTCCATGAACTCACTAAATTGCTTTGCCTCTCTGACCAACCTCAGTGCTTTGACCACTTGAGCAGAGAAAGTATTTCCAGGAAGAGAAAAAGAAACCTTAAAAAAAAGGTTTTCACTATATATGAAGATAACACAAATATGTTTCGGTGTTGGCATGCAATATTACTTGGAATTTCATTAGTGCCAAACATACGAATCCTTATAGCCTATGGAGAAAGAAATTACACTGGTGAGCATTTTCCTCCTCATAGGAAGAGGTGTGCACAGTAGCCTAAAGCGGAATTTTTTGGATTGTCAGAAATCCACTGCCCATCAAAGGAGTGGTGCATTTATGGGTCCATTGACTTTCCACAGCAGTCACAACATCCTTCAAAGACAGCCTTGGGAGCCAGTCACACAAAACCCAACATGACTCCAGTGCATTTTATCATCCTTGGGAGTAGCTTCAGTCAAGATCTCTTAATGAACTGAATGCATTCATTCCATTTATATGCCTGAATGTTTTTAAGACTTGTACATTTCAGAATATGAAAAAGGCTGTCATGCTAAAATTTGAAAATTACTTTTATAAGCCAAATAAATGTTTATCTCACCAAAAAAAATTTGTTTCTCTATCCTCCAGAAAGCACTAGGATCCTTGTCATATCTTCTGTTAACTGCCTATGAGCTGTATCCAGCTAATCATTTTAACACCGCTAATGAGTTCAGAACTGGTAGGGGAACAGACAATAATCCAGGGGAAGAAGTATCAAAACTATGTTTTCATATATCAAGAACTTTCATATGGAATGGACTAGGAACCAAAAAAAATAGTTTCCAATGAAGGTAAAGGCATGTGAAGAATCCAAGACCCCTGCAGGAGCATTAGCCAGGTTTCAGAAAGCTTGCTGCCATGTGAGAAACACCCAGAGAAAAAATCTTTTGGCACCAGTACAGGTGGGGGAGTGTAGAAATAGAGTCTCTCTCCTCTGTACAAGCAGGCCTCAAATACCTGAATGTCAATGTTCTCATCATTTGTACTCTGGGATTAAATTCTTATATCCTGCCTTTATTCAAATTTCTGCTGAAGCTGTGTAGCTGGCAAACATCACAGGAATCAACATCTTAATACAACACTTGAAAATGCAAAAAGCATCTGCATTACAGTCTACTGACCAAATTAATGATTCCAGACCCGTAAAAGGGACCTCTCCCATGTTTGTTTTTAGGACAGTGTAAGGTTCCTCCTGCCTCCAGCTGATGTACTTGCAACAATTCTCTCCCATACAGACAATTTTCTGCAGGTCCAAAGGAAAGGAGAGGCAATGACAAACAACCCCAGGTTCTCCCAGTGTATCTAAAAACATTGCATGAGAGTTACTGGCTGGGTATTGAAAACTCACCTATTCTGAGATACATTCTCAAACAAAGAAAAATAACCTACTTGTTACACTTGATGTGTATCATACAGAGAGGAAATCATCTATATTGTTTCCTTCAGAACTGAAGCAAAGTGTTCAGGAAAGCCTGGTGTTGTTGCTCTGAATACAGAGTTTTTCTGAATTCCATATTATTTTACTATATTGGCCACACAATGTGCAGGCTTTGTCCTTTTTTATTTCTGTCAGCGACTTTCTGTGTGTGAGAATCTACCTACATTTTACTGAGAATGGGATTTGATAGTATTTAAGAATGTGTAGGAAAACAGGATAAAATATGGAGAGAAAATGCTCCTTTTATACATACACCTAACAGATAAAAAAATCTATGCACTAATCTGCACCAACATGTGCGGAGCTCAGCAAGTGCGAGACTTACCATTGGCCTGTAAGAATTTGTAGGCAGGCTGGACAGTCTTTCCTTTCTGGACACAGTCTAGCTCTCTCTTTCATGGTAAGTCGCAGCCCAAGGTAGTCTGTCCACTTGCCCAAACTTGTTTAAGACATTGTGCTGAGAGTAATATACCTACCATTTTTTATAATATATTAGAAGTCAGAATTTTAAAAGCAGCAGTCAGTGGCTTCTCTGACTTGATTCTTAAAAATTGTTGCTATATTTGCATTGCCTTTTAGGCATAGCAGAGTAACAGGCCCTTCCCAAGATGTCACACTGCAAGCAAGTAGAGCTGGGACTGCAAATCATTCCCATGTAATAGTTTAGAAATCTAGCCAAAGGCAGCATGTAATTCTGGGAGCCAGATATTCCCATCTTGTCCTACAGGCTAATCTCCCTGGCTGGGCCCTGTCTCCCAATTCACTAAGCAATACCACAAATCAAGGTAATTAAATATAGCCCTTCCTGTGTTACAGGAGATAAAGTAATGATTTACAAGAACTAATAAAAGATAGATAGTCTGAACCACATCTTTCATGAGGAAATGTGGCATGAGAAATACTGTGTATTGCTTTGCTGAACTAAAAAAAACACTTTTTTTTCTAAAAACTCATTCTAATTATATTGTAATAAAGCATAATAATTTTTTTACTTTCATTTTCTATTTAAAAAAATCACTTTCTGCATGTTCAAAACATTCTTGTGTATTATTTAGATTTTTACAGAAAATGCATTTTTAGTAAAAGAACTGTTGGTAGGATATTTTGAGAGTATGTGAATTGTGGAAAAAAATTTTAGAAATACAAACAATATTGGAGACCTCTAGAAACAGAGTAAGAAATTCCTATTCTATATCTAGAGAATTTTTTTTCTAAAATACACATTGATTCACTATTTTCTTCATCTTTCCCCTCTTCCTGGATCTCTGTTTTCAATTGGGATGAGTTCAATCTTCTGAATGCAGACACATTTTGGTGAGAGAAGCAGTTGTTTGCTCCAAGTCTTAATTAAATACATAGGAACATTTGTTTTTCATCTTTAGGAAGCAGGTGAAGTCATGTCTGTAGCTCTCACCTAAGATGTAACTGAAACCAGTGACTGGTTTATAGTCTAAGAAGCTACAGGAAGAGTAAGAAGCCACCTTCAGCTTTTGCTCCTCCTCCCAGCGTTGTGGGCATAAACCCAAATTTAGAGGACAGCAGAAGGCCTCTGTGGGGGTGTCTGCAGGGGCTTGGGGGGTAGAGAGTGGTGCAGAGGCTGCACAGTGTCCCTTACAGCCTTTGGTGACACTCTGCATCCTCAGGTACAATCTGTTGGTTGCTGAAACGCATGTGAAACACTTCTTGATTATGCCTCAAACCCAGCCATTAGATTCCTTGTCATTCTGGGCTGCTTGTAATCATGAAAGACTATCACTTACCAGCGTTAGGATATCCCTAGGCTCTGCATTTTTAGCCTTCTTGCTCCTCCAAAATTAGCTTTTGTCATTCTGGAAAGGCATTTTCTGTCTCAGGGGACATTTCTCTTGAAATGTTCTGCTCATTGCCAAGCAGCAGTCAAGAATCAAAGTAGGAATTATCAAGAAAATAACAGAGAAGGAAGTGAAAAGTGTAACGTCACTACGGACAGGATGAAGGAATGGCCCATGGGAATTCCATGATGTTTAACAAGGCCAAGTGCTGGTGCTGCACCTGGGTCAGGGCAACCCCTGGTGCCAGCCCAGGCTGGGCATGAACAGACCGAGAGCAGCCCTGCCCAGAAGGACTTGGGGGTGCTGGGGGTGAGAGCTGGACATGAGCCAGCCATGGGCACTCCCAGCCCAGAAAGCCAAGTGTGTCCTGGGCTGCATCCAAAGCCCGTGGGCAGCAGGGGAGGGAGGGGATTCTGCCCCTCTGCCCCACTCTGGTGAGACCCCACCTGCAGAGCTGCCTCCAGCTCTGGGGTCCCAGCACAGGAAGGACATGGAGCTGCTGGAGAGAGTGCAGAGGAGGCACCAAGGTGATCAGAGGGATGGAGCTCTCCTCTCCTCTGCTATGAGGAAAGGCTGAGAGAATTGGGAGTGCTCAGCATGAAGAGGAAAAGGCTTCAGGGTGACCTAATTGTGTCCTTTCAGTCCCTGAAGGGAGCTCACAACAAAGATGGAGAGGGATTTTTTACAAGGCCATGTAGTGACAGAGCAAGGGGGGCTGGCTTCAAATTGAAACTAGGTTTAGATCAGACATTAGGAAAAATTCTCTAGTTTGATAGTGGTGAAGCGGAAACAGGATGCCCAGAGAAATTGTGCCTGTCCCATCCCTGGAAGTGTTCAAGGCCTTGTTGAATGGCTATCTGAATAATCTGGTCTAGTGGAAGGTGTCCCTGTTCACAACAGGGGTGTTGAAACTGCGTGATCTTTAAGGTCGCTTCCAACCCAAGCCATTCCATGATTCTATGACCCTATGCTACAATAAATATACAATGTACCTATATTCTGCATATTTAGTGCCACTTCGGTAGCCCTCATTTTGTAGTCAGAAAGTTATGATAAAACTACAAAGCATAAAAAGAAAAGATGAAGGCCAAAAGACAAAACCACAGCACAAAACAAATTTTGTATCAGGGGACATGTTCGGCTAGGAGACTTCAGCCTGGATAGGAGGCAACAATATATATATGAGCTGGGTCTATATTATCGTGAATAGTTTGAAGAAGGTGACTAAGAAGTGATCATTCACTATTTCTTATAATACAAGAGCTGAGGGTCACCCAATCAATCATGAAGTTTAAAACACTCAGTGGAAATACTTTATCACTTAATGCATAAATTATGGAACGTAGTTCTGTAGAGTGTTGTGGAGGTCAGTAGAGTAAATGGGATCAGAAACAGCTTAGAAAAATTTATAGAGGAAAGCTCCACTTAACACCATCATCTGGTTGCCTACTCAAAGGTCCTCAAGCCAATGACTTCCATGAGGGAGAAGGATATATGAATAGAAAGACTACTCTGTGTTTCTCTTGCTCTTTTATAAGTTGTTCAGTCTCCTCTTTCAGGTTACAGGCTGTCAGAAAATGAGCTGGATGATCTGAGCAGGTGGGAAGGATTTGCTTTTTGTTTACAGTTCTCTCAGTCTTTATAGATGCTCCTATTCGAAGGACATGTATCTTGTAAGTTTTTAGTACAAGGGCAAGATTATAAGAAACTTGGTAAACAAAAGTAATATTTCTGCTTTTTTCTTCTAGGCTATCAATGAGTTGAATGTTGAATCTTTTCGCCCTTTTTCCATCTTGGTTAAATAGGTCGGACATACGTATCTAATTTTCTAGGTAATAGGAATTTGGTAGTGCACCTAAGACAAAACCTGTCTTCTCTATTGGCATCACTTTCAATAAGTATATTTTTCTTAATTATATCCTACTTCATTTCATTCAAAAGAGCCATGTAATTTTAAGCACATTAATAGAAAATGAAAGTTAAGTATTTCAGTTCTAGCAATGCTTTCCTCCTTCATTTTTTCTCTTTCTTTTCTTTTCTTTTCTTTTCTTTTCTTTTCTTTTCTTTTCTTTTCTTTTCTTTTCTTTTCTTTTCTTTTCTTTTCTTTTCTTTTCTTTTCTTTTCTTTTTTTCTTTCTTTTCTTTTCTTTTCTTTTCTTTTCTTTTCTTTTCTTTCCTTTCCTTTCCTTTCCTTTCCTTTCCTTTCCTTTCCTTTCCTTTCCTTTTCTTTCCTTTTCTTTTCTTTTCTTTTCTTTTCTTTTCTTTTCTTTTCTTTTCTTTTCTTTTCTTTTCTTTTCTTTTCTTTTCTTTTCTTTTCTTTTCTTTTCTTAATTTTGTGGAAAGAGGCAGAAAGCTATCTGTCCATAGCCTTCAGTTATTACTATAAATGTTTTTTGTCTTCAATTACTATCATGTTGTGGTAGCTATACAAATACATCTCCATTAAGTTAAATGCAGTGTTGTCATAGAGGCTTTTATGGAAAGTTTTGCCACCTCTACACATACTTAGATTCCAAATTTTCTCACCTAATTGAATCAAAACCATTAATTCAAGTAGATAAACAATAACTTACATAATACTCTTTGCGCCCCTGTGCTGGTTTCAGCTGGGACAGAGTTAATTTTCTTCCCATTGGCAGGTATGGGACTGTGTTTTGGATTTGTGCTGAACACAGGGTTGGTAATTCAGAGATGTTTTTTGTTATTGCTAAGCAGGGATTGCACAGAGCCAAGGCCTCTCCTGCTTTTCACACCACCACACTGGGGAAAGGGCTGGGGGTGCCTGGGAGGTTGCGAGGGGACACAGACAGGACAGGTGGTCCCAAACTCACCAAAGAGATATTCCAGATCTTCCAGGCTCAGTGTATAAAGTGAGGGAAGAAGGAGGAAGGGGAGGGGATATTTAGATTGGTGGTGTTTTTCCTCCCAAGACACCCATTAGTGTGATGGGGCCCTGCTCTGCTGGACATAGCTGAACACCTGCCCAACCATGAGAAGCAGTGAACTAATTTCTTGCTTTGTTTTTCTTGCATGCACAGCTTCTGTTTCCCCAGCTAAACTGCCTGTATCTCAACCCACGAGTTTTGTGGTTGTTACTCTCCTCATTCTCTCCCTGCTCCTGTTGGTGGGGGAGTGAGAGAGCGGCTGCAGGGGCTGGGCTGGGGTTAAGCCACCACAGCCCCACATGCAAGAAAAAACGTCTTTGGCTGAGAATGTTGGTGATACAGAAATTTTGAATGTTGTTTCACTTCATGTATTTTGCTTCTCTAACACAGAAGGATGTTTGAAATTCTCTCATTTGGGTCATGCAAGCACTGTGTCCAGCTCTTGGCTTTCCAGTACAAGCGAGACAAGTACATAACAAAGAGCCCAATAAAGGTCCCCCAAAAGTGATTAAGGCCTTGGAACTTCCTTGAAAACAGGCTGAGACAGCTGGGATAGTTCAGTCTGGAGAGGAGAAGGCTCACAGGGGATCTCATCAATATGTGCAAATACCTGAAGGGAGAGTGTAGAAGAGATGGCTCCAGGCCCTTTTCAGTGTTGCCCAGTGTCAGGACAGGACACCACAGACATGAGCTGTATAAGCACAGGAGACACCATCTGAGCACCATCAAACTCTTCTTCACTGTGAGTGTGGCCAAGTAGTGGCACAGGTTGCCCTGGTAGGTAGTGAAAGAAAATACAATAAAAAGGAGAACCATAAAATGAAACCTGTTGTATCCAAATACCCAGCTCTACCATATTTCGATAACTTCTCTGTAAAGTGGTGCAGAGACCAGTACAGAAAATGCAAATGTGTGATAGAGTGTTTCTCTCCACATAAAGGTTAGATAGTTGGACTTTTTATCCTTTACTTGTTCTCAGAATGATCCACATAACTCCATGGATACTATCCATTCAGTTTCCTTCTCCTTTCACATACAGTTGTAGTTCCTGATCAAAATTTTAGCTGATTGTGACATAAATTTTGGTGAAATATGCTGTTTCCTTAAAATGAAATAGAGAAGTTCATGTTAAAAGTTTTTTGAGACTATTTTATTACTGGCCTATGACATGGTAGACCTGAGGTCAAATCCTTGCTCTGCTTAATTTGAAATTTTCCAGAGTAAAAAACCTAGAGGCAGAGTGTTAAACCTGACATCTGAGGTCAGTACACTAACATGAAACTGTGAAGTGTGATAAAGTTACAGTGTTCCCTTGTAGAATTTAATTTTCATAAAGATTCTCAAACAGTAATTTTTTTAATCCACTGAAGAAAAAATCCCAGCTGTGGATTGACAAATGCTACCACAGAATGGGACTCATCTTCCAGTCAACTCAATTTTAATACCAAGAATTTGATTTTTCAACATTTACTTTTTTATTTTTAGCTTTTATTTACTGCCTAATCTTTGAGGAAACAAATGATCTGTGATTTAAGCATTTAATTGTAACTCAAGAGCCAGCATTATCTTCCTGACTTTGACAAAACTTTCCTTTGTGCCTTTCCTAGGCCATGTCCCTGATCTCTGTGGGCCTCTGCTCCTCACTTGCAAAATAAGGAATGAGGCCTCTTTCTGTCTTGTCTTCTGTTGTGAAAGGGAATTAAATTATTCTTTTCCTTTACTCAATGCTCAGGTGAAGCCTATTTACACTGTTGTATCCAGATTTGGGCAACTACACTTCAAGAAAAATGGACTGAAATGGAAAGAAGTTCATGGAAAGTGGAAGGAATTACCAGAGGTACTGAAGAAAACGACTTGATGAGAAATTCTTGAATAAACTGCAGTTCCTTAACCTAAGAAGAAGCATGGAAGAAATTGTTCTCCCTACCCAACGGTGGACATGATAAGAAATAATGATTTTAGGTTTCAAACAGATTTAGATTAGTTGTTAAGGATTATGTTATGTTTTAGGTGCTAATGACATAAGTACAGTGAAGGCCTGGGGAAATTTCCCAGAGAAGTCTGGGGCTCAGGATTTTTAAAAGCTTACAAGGTTAGCATCTGTTTGTAATTATGAACAGTCACATGCCTCCCATAATTTTACTAATACATACCAAGAGGTGTTATTAGTTAATACAGGTTACTGGAAAGGCTTCTTCATCACTGACTCCAACATTAGTATCCCCCAATTTGCAATCTGAGTAAGGACATATCCGCAAATATCCCCAAGAGTACTGAAGAAAGGATGGCCAGCTTGTGAAAGGAAATTCTGCAGTTTTCAGTTGTCCTCAAGATAGTATTAGCTTTAAATACCCAGACAATTTGTTTGTAGTGTCCCTAAAATCTCTGAGTGCAAAGGGAAATGATCTAATTTGGTTGACTCTGAGTTTCTTTTACCTCATCTGTTACCTCATCTGAGACTGGAAAGTGTTTCAGAGTTTCTTAGCTGGTTTTCCCCCAGACTCAAAACGATGGGCTGTACTTGCAGAAGGCAGACCAGGACATGAGAATGTGTAATTTCTTGTAATACAGACCAATCTTTGGGATCATTTAGATGAAAAATTGTCCCTGAGCATACTTATTATTCATTTATCCTAGAAGGAAAGTACTTAGCCCTTCTTCTCAGAAAAATGAGCCACTTAAAAGATGTTAATAACTCCTGGGTTTGACCTGAATGCTTTCCACTACCTCAATATGTCGTTAATAACTTTTCTTGGACTTAGCTAAACCTTAAGAATTTAATGTGCTATGAAACACAACAGCTCTTTCCAATGAACTGGTCCTGGAACTCTGTAGGAAGATTTTTATATATAAACCTGATGTCCATATAAATATGCGTGTTTTTCTTCCTCTGGGCTTGTACTCTTACCCGCACAAAGACACTCTGATTGGAATGGACACTCCAAATTACACTGCAAGGAAAGCACTATTCAACCCCATAGCCTTGTGGTCAGCAGGGGTTCAATGTCAATTTCCAGGAGAGTTAGGAAGGATGGAAGGATCTTGGGAAATGTGTGTGAACACTCTTTCTGAGCAGCAATTTGTGTAACAGTGGTCCTCTTTGTCCACCCATCATTATGACTAGGAGAATATAAAGATATCAACAGTTAATTGCTTGAGAGCAAGAAGGTAAGACAAACTTCATTAATTCAGGGTTATTTTTTAGTAATATATCATGATCCTCTATTAAAAATGCAACTGAATTCTCTGGGGATTTAAAATCCAGTGCAGTGTCTCCTTCAAAGCAAATCTAAAATAGGGCACCTAAGCTGTAACCATTTTACAACAATCACACAAAATGGTGATGTTTGAATCAGAATCAAACTAGCCAATGGCACATATGTCACTTACCAGTGTCCTTGCTCATCGTGGCTCAGAAGCATTGAAACTACCTCTGTTTTTCATTTAAAGTTCATCAGATGAACTGCAGTCAGCATTCCAATGGGGTTTAATCTCAGCCATGAGCACACCTCAGCCAATGTTGATAACCCAGAGAACTCTGCTATCTTTTTGTCCACGGTTTTCTTCCCATACTGCATGTCATCATCCTTATCAACTCACATCCTCTCTGAGTTCATAGAAAATCATAGCTAAACTCTAAACTAGTCCATAGTCAATAACTCAGAATACCTCGTCACCTGAAAATAATTACAATTTTCTGCATGAAACACACAATAATTTTGCTATCAGCTGAATACATTTCAGAGAATAACAAAGAAATAAAAACCTTTCATTAAACTCAAGATTTTTTTACAATACCAGAGAAGTGTGTTTTCAGATCTTTGTGGGCAGAGTTGAAAAAAATTTGGCTTAGTGTTTTGAGACTTCCTACAGGAGGTATTTAATTTTGCAACAGAAGAATCAAATCTCGCAGCTCATGAATTTTGTTGGCATAAACTATTGAAAATTAGTTTGTTCAAGAAAACCATGTTATGCATGTGTGGAAAAGAGAATGAAAGGCTCAGAGGGAGATTAGATTATGCTTATGCCTGTTGATAATGGAAATCAGCCTCTATTCCACTTTCTAAGCTCACAAAAATATTTCTTTTTAAATTATGTCAGTTAACCTGTTGTTGAGTTGTTATGGGAAAAAAATTTGTTCTATTTGAAACACAGAGGGAAATCAGGTGAATTGTAAGACCACTGCTATATCAAAAGCATTAAAAAATTAAAGGAGAGCAGTCATCCTTAAACATCTTTTCATGTTTCCTTACAAAACAGTAACTAGTGGTGTTTTTAAGATTCCCTTCAAATAGCTAAAGAGAATATTTTGCATATGAACATACGGATATTAGTCTTCTACCAGTTTGAGCCTGCACTATGCAAAAATGCCTTTTAGAAGATGCTCAGCATTGTTAACTGCTATTGAAAGCATTCTGGCTACAGCTGATATGATGACTCATAAAAGGGAACACAGAACTCTGCTGGATGACTGGATTAGACAACTAGTAGTGGAGGTCACTGTATAATCATGTTTGATTTAAAAAAAAAAAGGGCCTAGAGGATTTTTTGGTGTTTGCATATTCAGAATTAGAGATATAAATTTAGAAAGTTATCGGTGCTTGTTCAAATTTAGAGGAACTTGAAACCTACACACCCTATTTAAATATAAAATATGCATAGCTTAAAGCTAGTGGAAATCAAATTTCCATATACAATCTTTTGCATATCAGCAAAATAATCTATCCATGTTAAAGAAAAATTACATCATAAGGAAAAACCCTTACATACGTAAATGGTATTACTGAATCATTCTGGCTAGCTCCAGCAAACTCTATTTCTGGTTTCTGAACTTAATAATTTGGGGTTTGAACAGTATTGTATATATATTTCTGTTCAGAGTTCTCTAAATAAAGCAAGAGTACTTTGTACCAACTAAAATCAATTTCCAAAGCTAACAATTTTCAAGAAACAGCTCCATTATCCAACTATTTGTGATAATGTATGGCTTAAGGGAAAACAAGAGAAAATTGAGAGTTACTGTGCAGAAAAGCAAGCATAATTACTCAGATTTTTATAGTGTTACATGTTTTCTGTGTCCACTAGTAGAATCTGGCCTAGAACTTTTTAAGAAAAATATGCAACGAGTTGAAGATGAGTAATCTAGTTTGAAAAACTCTAAAAGGCATTATTGAGCCTAGTAAGAACTTAACTAGGTTTTACTGAAGACCTTTGAAACCAGACTCACCACTAAAAATACTGGAAGTGTTTAGCAGAAGTATACACAGTTGCAGTTAGTTAATTTGTTCCTGCAGTCAAAAAATGTGCAGGTAACGGAGAGGCAAAGAGAAGAAATAGAGGAAAAAAGATTCAGAATGACAGATAATAGGCAAGGTTTACAAAATAATCACTGGAAGATTAATTAGTTGAGAACAAGATGTCACACAAAGCATAAGAATGAGCAATGAATATGACGTGCACATGATCCATTTCTCTTTCAAGAGAACTATATATAGAATATACACTGCAAGGTATTTTCTAGCTTTAAATAAAACATTATCACATCAAAAGTACTAGAAAAAAGATGCTAAGAAAAACAAACACATTTTGGCAACAGAGAGTACAGTAAATATATTTATAAAATGGTGTTTGGGGGTTTTTTTCTAACTGGAGATACTTCTGACGAAGTGCAGCAAAGAGGCACAAGAAGCTCTCCCCATATGGCAGGAACCGCAGAGAAGGTTGTCCGCCCACTGTGTCATCCTTGAGGAGGGAGCGGACAGGAGATGGAGCACATAATCTGTGGAGGGAGTTGAGCAAAGATTGGGTGATACACGGTCTATTAAGAGTTTGAATGACTCTGTGAAGGTTTCAGATTCCAGGGGGAAACTTCACACTCATTCTCAATGGAAATTGACAGCCCCACTTCACAATTCTCTTGCGGTGTGAAGTGGTGAGGGTGGTTTCAGGCAAACATGACAGACTGGTCAAAATTCATCTTTTGAAGTTTCTTCTGGGAGGTGGGACAGGAAGTAGGGGCCATCAGAAGTGGAAGAATAGCACAGAAGTTGTCTTACTGAAGCAAGAAGCATTACAAGTGTGATAACTATATTGGATGTCTATGCATTTCTTTTGCTCTTTTACTAGTTGTAAATTGTTACATCCTCTTACAAATACAGAATGGGTTTTCTTTCTTGGCTCAGAAAAAAATGATGCTGCTTTGACAGAAGAGTAAATACAGCCAACTAGAAATATGGCTAGAAAGAGAGGTATGTAAAATTGTACATGTCACTGTACTTACTAACAAAATATAATTAAAACAAATGGTTTACAAAGTTTAATATCTTAGTGAAGATCATCCTTTTCATAAAATAGAAACAAGTTTGTTTCACATAAACTTTCTCTTTGCATACTCTAAATCTTATATAAAGAAATAACAATATATTAGAACTGTGATAGAAAATCCATAAATCTGATACGACCTGATTGAAAATCTACTAGAGTGATGGCAAATAATAAAAATGTTCAGTCAAGTATGTACCAGCAAGTCACAAATCCTTTTAAAGGCATTGGTGATTCAATAAGAGGGCCATATGGTTCTTCTCTAGTTGATCTAAACTCAGCTACAGGCTTCTTGAGGAGTATTTGTGAAGAGAATCTATCACGCTCAAATGTCACACAGATAATTCATCCCCTCCCCAATCTGTTTATAAAGACAGATGGCAATATGTTGGTTTGTCATTAAAAAAAAAGTGGACAGCATGTAATAACCATATCTAGACATTTGCTTGGAAACCTGACTGTTGCAGTACTGCTCATCCAGGTGCCCTACAGAATCACAAAACACTCTTCTGAGAGTGACCTAGCGGCCGCTATCAAAAACAGTGTTCTAAATATATTGAAAGGAAATGTGCCCCGGACATCTCAGCAAGTGATATCCTGGCAAAGATATAAAAAGCTGAGCATTAGAAGTCCTTAACTGGGGGTAGTGGAGGAGGGAAGGAAAGGAAGTAAGACAGGAAAATCTTTAGATGTTCAAGGGACTTGAAATTACATCTTGAGTTTTCCATTTACTTTACTGAGGTGGTTGAATCACCTTGAATTTAATATGCTCTAAATCCAGAAACTTAGCCATTTATTTCAGCTTATAACTTCTTCATGTCACAGAGACAAACATTTCCTAGTTAAAGTCAATTTTAAAAGAGAAACATTATTCTGTCTTGACTGTGGTACTGCAAATTCTGAGATCCTCTTATATACAGGGATAAAAATGATAGTTGACTCTCTGTCTTTATCAACAGTCTCCAAAACTCATTTCGGATGGAATTAACTTCAATGCATGTATACCCCCACTCAAAGTATTGTAGTTACCTTTTTACTTAAACTGCATAGGAACTGAGTAACTTCCTATCAATTTTTGCCTCTCTTAAGAAGGTAATTTACTGCATCGTCATATGTAAATTCCTCAGGATGAAATGAATGACAGAAAAGCTTCTAGCTCAAGACTTCTGTACTGTTGAGGCCTTTAAAATAACTTGTCACAAAAGAAAGTGTAATAAATATATTCAGATTTGAAGAATGTAACTATTTTGCATAACCAGATGTCTTGTGATCTACATTCCACCATGGAAATTTTCAATAAACAATTAAATTAAACCAATGTATTCTGTACTTCTTCAGTTAAATACTCTGCTTTGTTACCCTTTTGTTCTTTTACAGTAAAAGCTGCTGGTGAAAGCAGCTTTTGATTTTCCATATTTTGTAGAGCATATTACATTGAATTCTTCATGCTAGCTTCTATAGTCCAGATCACGAAATATGAGTGCAGAAAACAGAAATAGTTACAGAGAAAATTGCACTAATGAACTGTGTTTTTCTGTACTGCAAGTTCATTTTCACTGAGACTTGTTTCAATTAGAAATAGGATCTAGGTATATGCTTATTTAGCTTTAGCTTTTTCAAGCTGTCCAGAATTGCTCTCATGCTCTGTTTTCTTTCAGGTATTCCTCAAATTACAGTAAAAATGGGTCTTCTACACCTCCTTGTCTGTAATGAGAGATGGAAAGCAATTTTTTAAATTTCTTCCCCCAACAGCACATGGCAGCCTAACTACTGCCAGGGAACTTATAACTTGTATATACAAATATTTTACTGAATGTCTTCCCTTGGGCTATAATTCTAGTGGGCAGGAAAGGTATGTACTGCTATTGTTTGATGATGTTTGGTACGCTTCTGAAATGCAGAGCTGGCCACACTAGTTTTCACTAGTACTCATGAATATCTGATTTTTTTTGCTGTTTCTTTATTCTTGCTGCAGAGTGGAGATTAAATAGAATGCTAAATGAATTTTGGGGGAGGGGGTTTTGTATCACTACCTGTACAGAGCTATTTTCTGTGATAACAGTGTAGAGCATTATAATAAAATTAATTCACTAATTAAAATAAAACCTTATTTTGAGCTCTATTTTGTTTTTAAAATGGAATATCTATGCTGTAAGTCCTAAACCAAAAACTGATTTAGAACAAATTTCAATCTGTTCTGCAGCAAGATAAGGAAATCAGGCTGAATTTTTGCATGTCATTACAAAGTCACACAGTGTTCAAAGGTTAAAAACAAAAGCATTGCTTTTATCATGATTGTTCCTCTATGCTAGCTCTTCTTGAAGGATTAAAGAATGAAGGAATATGTAATAACAAAAACTGTACTCAAGACTTTTTTTACCCTCCAGAAACTAATATGACATTTTAACAAATGCATTACCATTTCCTTTGATTGTGAGATTTTATGTTTCGAAAAATTTCTGCATGAAGTTTCAGGTGTAAATTCAGAGAACCATTTTTTGGGCTGTGGTTTAATACACAATCCACTAGAGTTCTGCAATCAGTGTGTTTAATGAAAAGGTGAAGGTGTATGTCAGACCTGTGCTCTTCAGTTATTCTGTTATGAAGCTGATGTTTATAAATAAGGTGTCCTAAATTTTTGGATTAACCTGTGATACCTGAAGTTATGCAGATAATTTTGGAAAGGGTTAAAATGAAACCCTATTGTTTTCTCTTTGGAGGAGCATAACTTAGAACTTTGAGTCGATAGCAGGACGCTGGGTTTTTTATAGCATCTTTTGAGTTTTTCTTAGTGTGTCAGGCACCACACAAACAACACAGCTTTATCAGATTACGTCAGTTATGGCTGGACTCTTCTAGGTTTGGCTCTGAGAAGTAACCATGAGGCAGTCAAGAATGTAAAGAAGACAACCTGTAGGATATAATGAAAGAGTTCACCATTTTTAGCAGAGTAAAAAAGAGAGAAACTGAAAAACTCCAAAATACAATTGTCTGACTAACAGGAATTACAATATAACACTCAGTGGTGCAGTTGCAATTAGAGCTGATTTACTCCTCAGAGAGCAAAAACGGAGGTGTGTTTCAAGTGAGATCTCATGGACCCTGTCCTGAATCTGATGCTGCTCAGTATTTCCATTAGTCATATGGCTGATGGGCAAAAGGTGTGCTACTTTTCAGGTGATACTAAATGTGAGTCTTTTGCAAGACAAGAACATACAATGATCTTGAGATAAATGATAAGAGAAAGAGGGAGCAGACTGTGTGTAGCAGGTAGAAATAAATGGCTGCACTGCCAAGAAATGAGTTGTGCAGATATTAACTTGTATTTACTAACAGTCAGCTATTGTGCTTGAGTCACCAACATTACATCATTCCAAAACAGTCAAATGTCAAATCAACAGACATGTACAAACCAGTGCACATAAAAATACGGGAACTGATTCATCCAGTCTACACAACTGTTTTAAGTTTACAGAAACTAAAATTATGAGAGACCTAGAACAGATGCCTTCTGGGGAAGGACTGAAGGAATTGGGGTTATGAAGTGGGGAGGACAAAAGCTGACTGTTCTCTATGCACAGGAGATTCAAATCCAACAAATTAAAAAATTTGGTTACAGTAGAATGGAGATACAGATTCAACACCAGGAAGAGTTCTAAGGGCAGTACGAAGCTGGAGTAATTGCTTAAAATCAAGTGTATTAGCACCATATTCTATTCTTGAACTACATTATTTAAGTTATACCCCTTTAAAAGGACTTTTCTGGCACCCTGACTGGTTGACCAGTGCACATAATCTTTACATAGTAAACAGAAATTTCTATGTTTGTTTCGGGATTTTGTATGTCTTTAAAGTTTATACAACTAGATTAATTCTAAGAACAGATGTTTAAAATACAGGATCTTCTAGTAAGAATGATTTCACTGTTCAGAATTTAGTAATTTTTCAATGCAGATCAGTTAAGACTTGAAGGAAGTTAATATGCACAAAATAAGCTGTGCAGAAAGGAATTTTTATTTTTCTGATTTCCATTCCTTATTCACTTAATTCTGGCCTGCAATGCATGAGCATACTGCAATTAAAGTGGCCTTAAATTATCATTATGGGACAAGTACTCTTCCACACCCGTAAATGTCATTATTTATACAAGTACATTGTATACCATACGAATGAGAATAATTCCAGCATTATAACATTTAGAATCACGGTTTGATAACTAAAATTAAAGGTAAGAAGCATGCCAGTAGGCTGTAGTAATCAGGTTGCTGATCTTTGTTCTTATTAATTAATAGCAACAGTATAATTTCCATGCCTTGTAATAAAAATTGTATCCCTGCTTCTCTAGACATTCTTCTCTCTTTTTCTACCTGGGCTTTGAAGCATTTACTGAGACAAAACAGGCACTGTTTTGTAAATCTGATGCATATTGGAGTGATATTAAGTATTTGTGAACCATTTGCTATAGAACAAGGAATTGATGAAATCCTTTTTGTGGCTTCATTGGATGTTGAGTAAGACCCTTGTGTGTCCATGCTCTTTCCTGAAGGTCCTATGGACACTGAACTAAGTAGTGAGTAACACACAGAGTAAGAGCTTTGTTCTCACACAACTCAACTTGTCCTTGAAAACTATACCTACTATTTTTGGAATACTGTGACTGTTGCTTGGGAAGTGGAAAATCAATCCGTACGTAAGTGACTCTATGTTTGCTGCTGGTACACCTCACCTTCTTTAACTGCCATGATGGAGTTATACCTTAACAAAACAGACTGATAATTCCATTCTTAAAAGAGTGAACTTTAAAAAAATCCGTATACAGCAAAACCGTTTTTTCTTAGCTGTATTAAGAACTGCTGCTGCTGACAAATAGCAGTCTTGACAAGAAGAAAAATAACCAACTTCAAATAATCAGAATTATTCTCTCATTTCAAAAAATAATTATGTGCATTACTTTTATTGCCTCATTGAAGGTCAGAGGGTACCTTGTATTATGAGCTGAAAAAGAAAAATCATTCAACCTGTGCCTTGAAAAGTATTCTTATTGAATATTAAATCTGAAAATAAAAACTGGGCTATAGAATTTCCATTAAAAAGCAAATGGTATTATCAAAATCTTAGAGTGAATATACTAAACAGAAGCTTCAACATTTTGGGACTTATGTACAAAAATATCTCCAAATGTTCTGGAAAATGAGAACAAAACATCAACACCAAAGTCTTAATTGTATTGTGGATAGAAGTACAGAACAATGGAAATGTTGTAAGGGTCTTCTGGTGGTTGTCTGGTCCAACCTCTTTGATCCAATGCAGCCACATAGACCCAGTTACCCAGGACCATGTCCAGATGTTTTTAATACCTCCAAGCATGGAGACTCCACCATCTCTCTGAGCAGCCTGTGCCAGTGCCCAGTCACCCCCACAGGGAAAAGGAGTTTCCTGATGTTCAGAGGGAATCTCCTGTGTTTCAGTGTGTGCCCATCACCTCTGGTGCTGTCACTGGGCACCATTGGAAAGAGCCTGGATCCATCCTCCTTGCACCCTCCCTGCAGGTGTTTATGTACATTGGTGAGATCCCCTGAGCCTGCTCTTCTCCAGGATGAACAGTCCCAAATCTCTCAGCCTTTCTTCATATAGATCCTCCAGTCCCTTAGTATCTTCATGCCTTTTCCTGGAGTCCCCAGTTGGACTCTTTTCCATGTCTGTTCTGCACTGAGGAGTCCAGATCTGGACTCAACACTCCAGCTGTGATCTCAGCAGTGCTGAATAGAAGGCTCACCTTCCTTGACCTGTTTGCAACACTTTTCCTAGGGCAGTCTAGGACACAGCCAGCCTTCTTTTCATTACATAGTGGAATCTGAATGCTGTACTAAAATCCAATATCATATTTATTCATGTTAACTCCCCAAAGTAACTGAAGGAACTAACTTAGTGGAGGAAATAACCATTCAGTCATTCCCCTTCCCTGTAATACAGAATTATTTCCCAGATGTTTAATCTATTTTCATAAGTAGCCTCGCTTTTATGCTCCATTTCAAAATACTGAAGTCAGGATGACCTTTGATTTTACACAGAAAGAAAAATAAATGTTCTGCTTCTCTTCAATTTATAATTTCTAACAGACTCACCTCCTCTTACATCTGAATTTACACTGTTTTTACCTACTTTACCTACTGAATACACACTGAGGTAAAAATAAAATGTCTGTTTGGTCCATTAAAATCTTGAAGAAGTACAAGTTCGATTTGGCCATCCCTCCAAGGATTAACTGAATGTGCAGAATCCAACCCAGATATTTCAGAACAGAATGCAAAAAAAAAAAAAAAGCAAACTGTAAAGTTAGATAAAATAATAATTGATAAAACCTACTTGTTAATAAGAGGCAACTACTCCATTGATTCACAAAAAACAATTAGATTCAGGAAATTATGGTATGTGCTGGAGTCAAAATCTAACAGAGCAAATGAAAGTGTTCTAAATTTTTATGAAGATTTATCAAATTCAGTGTCAGAGTCTGGGAAAATATGTGTCCTGAAAACATCCTAATTTGTCAGAGTTCTTTTTAGATATGTTACAGGAATAGACAACATGCAACAGTGTGCTAAAAATAGTGTCTGTTAAGTTATATATTACCCACCCTGCTCACTGTGGTTTGCTACAATAATAAATAATTCACTGTTAGAGCTCAGGAGTATTACTGTTGGTTATTTTTGTTCTGTTGTCGAGATAGGACCATTATAACAAGAGCCTCCTAACTTACCTGGGCTCCACAACTGTAGTCAGGGGTGGACATGTCTCTGGAATCTGGCAACAATTGTCCAAGTATTCTGATGGTGATTGCACCCCATTGTGCATCAGTTTGTACATCACACAGTCAGACCAACTGACAGCCAATGACACTTTATTCTAATAGGGGAGAACTGCCCTTATGGCTATTAAACATATGCATCTGCAGAAAGAAAGAAATTAGATATTCTTGGCTCCAGCATACTGGCCTTACTGTAATATACGAGTAGCTAAGTAAAAAGGAAGAAAAATGATTGGTCATCATTTGTTGACAAGTAAACAAGAAAAACATGAACCATCCATGAATCAAATTGGACATATTTCAAGCAAATCACTTGGAAAAATCAATATTATGTCAGGTTTTAGCCTCCATCTTCATTAATAACTGACAAATGTAGCAAGCACCAGTGAAGACTGACATATAAAAGAGAGGCATTGGGAAGCACCACGTCCTGAAGAGTAAAAAAATTATTCACTGTGAAATATGCAGGCTGTTGTACTGAAGCAACTGTAATGTGAAACACAAATAAAATATGTATAAGCAGAAACCTAGAAGGAAAAAATGTTGACAGCAACCAAAATGTACCAATGTACAGTTGATGGGACAAGTTTCATGTGGCAGAAGAAAAACAACTACAGTTATAAGGTATCTTGCATCTTGTTATGGGTGAAAAAAGCATAATGTAACATGCCAGTATTCCTGTTACAGTTTCATGAAGAGTATTGTATTTAATTGTTAAAAACTGTTAGAAGGAGCCCATCATCCAATAGAATTCACCAATGAGCAACAATAATGATTTAATATTTGGGAACATGTTTCTGACTTAGGTCTCAGATGTAAAAAAAGATCAGAGCAGTGACTGTCCTCCTGTACTGGGCACAGGCGAGGCTGCACCTCAACTCCTGTGTCCAGTTTTGGGCCCTTCACTGCAAGAAGGACATTGAGGGGCTGGAACGTGTCTAGGGAAGGGCAACAGAGCTGGGGGAGGAATTGGAGTACAGCTGGTTTGTGCTGGAGAAAGTGAAAAGCCATTGGCCTGCAGTTATTCCCAATGCCCAGAGTTCTTTGAGTTCCCAGCTCAGCCATGGACATGTGCTCCCATTTAGCAGGAAGCTCTTGGTTATCAACTGCACATTTTTTTTGTTAAATTAGGTGTTCTGAGCTTGAAACTGCACACCAAGTTTGAGCCCCGATATAATACCATGACTGAATTAAGCTGAGAATTTGTGCTGTGTGAGAAAATAATCACATAGCAAGTCCACAAGATTTGGACTGATGTCACCTAAAGTTTTGGGAATAAGATGAAGGTGCTTTTGCATTTTTAATGAACAGAACAACTATCTGCATAAATACAAAAGAGACGGAACCACTTACAGTTTTCTGTAGAAATGGCTGAGGTCTGTAGAGAAGATGCAAGCGTGTTTCTGAGATTCAAAGTTAAAATGTGTCTTCATAGAGAAGGCTACGTAGATTTCATGTGGAGTGAAATAAAGGATGTTGAGGTCAACAGAGTCCATAGTAACAATCTTTTGTTAAAAATACTTCAGCAGCATACAATAAACAGCACAGAGGATCATTTTAGATTTGATCTTAAAGCATAGACAAGTTTTATTTTCCATTATGTATTTTAACACTGTTTAAATTTTACAGCATTATAGCATTATCTAGACAAATTCCAGGCCATTTTAGGATATTTTGACTCAGCAAGCATATCACTAAAGGGTTATGGGGCCATTTGTCACGACAAATTAGATGAATCCCTGAGCAATGAAGAGAACCTATGTAATTCTGTCAGCCCTAAGAACTGGATTGGGTATAGGAATTTCATGATTTGTCTATTGTCTCAGTCTCTGACAGAAATTAATCAGTGACCTGACGCTCACTGATGAAAAGAATTAATGACTTAATCCCAGTATGTCTGCACACAAACTTCTACTGTCACAGAACAATGTGTCCAGAATCAATTACATATTGAACTTTCCAGAAAAGAAAATGCTTTTGTTATATTTATGAAGAAATCATTAAGAAGTGCACTGGAAAATTAGGATTAGCAATGAAAGCAGAAACCCTAAAGAAAAGAGTATATGGGAGAAGGAAAAATGATCCTCAGATCATTTAAAGCACTGTAAATTTCTGCTTCTCAGTGGTGAAACTGTTACAAAGAGTTTCATTAGGAATCCAAGTCTGTGAAAGTCTTGCAGGCTGTGAGCCTCTGTGTCATAAATGCAGAAAATTTTAGGCTGTATTTAGCTGAGGTATTAAATTCCTCTCCTTGTCATTTCTGGATAGCTAGCTTTCAGAATCTTCTGCCTGCCTATTAGCTCAGCTGATTTGTGTTTAAGTAGATGACCAATGCCCTTAGCTGGATCTGGACTGAAACTTATTCAGTGGACAGTGGAAGGGTAAGATCTTATACTGAATTATCCATTAAGCAAGGACATGGTTAGCATGGGCCAGATTTGCCATATCTGTGCTCTAAAAAAGCATCACTGAAGACTTATTTTGAAGGTTTTAGAGATCACTATTCATCTTACATGACCTAAAGCAGTGGATAATCAAAGCAGAACATAATGAGCACTTTCTAATCATCTTAACTTCTTTTGTAATTTTTTTCTTACTATATGTCCAAGCTTAAAAAAAAAAGAAGAGACACGAGCTGGCTGCCACCAAAGGTTTGTGACAAGAAGAGAAAAGAGAGTAGTCACACAGAAAAGCAAGAACCATTATGACTCAGAATAATGTTCTTAACAGCACCAGCACCAGGAGGAAATGTCCAGCTTGGAGAAGGCACAATCGTGGACAAAAGAATAACAGACAACAGAGGGGAGAAAAAAAAAAAAAAAGAAAAGCAATTCAGTCTATATATTTATTAACTGCACATGGAAAACCCACGTGACTAAAAGCATGCTTTGGAAATGGAAGCGCATTTGACCTTAATGCTACCAGATGCAAGTGGAAGTTGATCAAATACTACTAAGTATGCAGTGATCATAGAGAATAAAAGTGCAAGCAGGATTTAATAAAGTGCTCCAGAATTACTGGTTTTGAAAGTATTCTCTCATAAAGTCGATGAACAAAAATCCATTACATAGTCCTGCTTTGTGTTGCTTCAAATTCCAAATTAATTTATTGCAAATTTTAAGACTTTTAAAGGTATAATTAGAACTGGAGATCTTTTCATGTTAAGGATCACATTAAAACCAAATCTTACTCCAGCAGCATGTTCAGGCTAGTTCATTATTTCCACATAGGAAAATGCAGCAGCTCAGATACAATTTTCCCTAAGGACTGAATGCAAACTAAAGGCAATAACAACAAAAATGAAAAACAGCTCTACTCGGGAATAAAATAATTATATTTCTAAACCATTTTTCACCTGTTTAAACAAAATGCATTACAATGTTCTGCAGCCTCCACAGAACTAGCTGATTCATATACATACACATGTACATATGTATGTTTTAAATTCCCACTGTTTATTAATTTTGCCTTGGCAATTTGTCTCTTTTTTGACTCTGAGCTCCACAGAGTCCAAATACATCCTCAGAGCATCTGTCTTTCAAAGCTGGAACAACACCTAATATCCAGCTGTCACTAACATACACAAGTAATAAATAACACAAATAATGAATATATGAATAAGTGGCAGGGAAAATTTGGGAGGATAAATTTACCCTTCAGAGGTTGTGTACAGGACCTGATTAAATATCTAACAGACTCAATTTTAGAAGCAGTGAATATAGCTTATTTTAATTATTAGCTTTACAGGAGTCATCAATTATAGCTTGAGATACAAATCGTCTACTGCTAAAAGCTAATAATGGGGCAGGCACTATACATCCTCAAATATCTCTTTTTAAAAAACAATTCTCTGGCATGTGACGCAGTTCCCTAATCCATTTTATGCATTATGTTTGCCAAACCCAGCAATAAAATATGCAAAAAATTCTACAGAGGCAGCAGATGTTCTTAACAGCAAAGAGTTTGTACAGCAAATGCATGTGGAGGTGGTTATAGCAGTTTTGTCTGCTGTTGTGTCAGCTGGGTCACTGCTGGTGTAGGTCAAAGTAGGACACAATTTCTTCTTAGGCTGAATCTTGGTCAGGCCTGTGTTTTTTCCCTGAATCTTGAGAGCACTGCCAGTGTCTCTAAAGAAAGAGAAACGTAGCACACAGAGCTGTGCACCAAGGTTACTAAGGCCAAAGTACTACTGAAGGTTAGAGGTAACTTGGAAATAGAAAGATTTTAAATAGTTATTAAACCATAAATTAGCTCCATTCCAAAGTAAAACAAAAGCATTACTTTACTTACATTGCAGTGCTTGCCACATATATGTGTTACTAAAAAGACAAAAAACCATAGTTGTGCAGCAGGAAATATGGTGGTATGAGATGCTGAAGTGCTATATACACATGTCTGGAGAACATTTTGGGCACATCTTCCTACAGACAGTCATGCTCTGTCTCTGAATTCTGAGACAGGTAGGCAAATAGAAAAGCAATCCCACTAACAAAGACCTGTGTTAAGAATGCACAACCTTGTGTTAAAAACTGCACATCAGAGAGCCATGTTCTCACTTTTCCACTTGGTGTCCAGAGGCATCATTTTGGGTTTGATGCCTGGATGGGTCATTGACTTAAGATTTGGACTCAATGATCCTTCTGTGTCCCTTCCAACCCAGAATATTCTGTGATTTCTGTTTGTGATTTCATGCCATCACATCTCAGATCACAGAGCACTGATACAGTTGATTCTATTAGAGGCACATGTAATACGTGCAGCATGGTGTACAGCTTCATGACAGCATGCTCCTCCCTGGTGTAGGGATTTTGGAGTCATTGGTGACCCTTCTGTCCCCATCCCTGAGCATGAGAAATTGAGCTGAACTGTTTGCCACTGTTGGAAGAGGATTATCCCCATTCTCTCTCTCTTCAGGTCTAGAAAATCCACTCTGGGGTGGCTTGGGCTGGATTAGAACATATTTTATTCACAGGGCCTTCAGTCTTAGAAGATATGTCCTTAGGATATATCCATTTCTTACAGGCTGGGTTATTGATGCTAGACAAAATAAAGGAAGCAAAATGAAGTAAAAGCAACTTCTGAGTCAGATTTTTTCATTCCAGTGATGTGATTTGCTGCAGTTTTCACATTTAAATGGAAGTGTTAGAATTGAACATCTCTGATCATTGGGATGCCTGAGATTAGTTGTGAAGCCAGTATCTTCTATCTTTCTGTAAACAGATCATCTAATAAAGGAATATTTGTACGTAATATTTGTTCTGTGGAGATTTTTAATTGCTTTACAATTTCTGAACAATACAGATTTAAAGCTTGATGTTATACATATTTTGACTAAATTAACAGTAAGGTACCAGAAAGCATTCCAATGAAAAATTAATTTTATTAATTCTAGATTAGTTTTTGTTTAGTTCACAAGTACAAATACAAAAAGAATCGAAGCTTAATGAATTTTTCAGAAGAACAATTTGTTTCATTTCTGCTGTCTAAGTAGTCAGGAAATAAGACAACTTAAAGTGCAGGAACAAAGTTCCTATCAATAACGAATTTAATTTAATAAAAACAAAATAGAGATTTTATGTGCTTCAAGCAAAAGAAAAAAGATAGCAGCAGTTTATTAATATATTGAAGGCATGAAAGTATTAAAAATATATCTGCTTTTGTTGCTGAGATTATAAATAATTTCCAGAAAGTAGGTAAGATTTATTAACCTCCAAACACAAAAGTTGTTACCATAGGAATTATATCAACTTGGTCTAAGACCCTTAGAGGAGAAGACACTTCATGGGTTGAGGTTTTTTGCATTTTGTTATGTCAAAGAAAGTGTTCCATTTCAGACTCTTCTTGTTGAAATTGTGATGATACTGATAGGTTATGATTCAAAGGAAACTAAAAAAAAAAAAAATAAGCTCATTGGTAAGATTTTGTTTGAATTGCTGTAGTTTTCTGAATGCACATACTCTCTTGGTTTTATAAAAGGTTTTGCAAAGTATTCTTTCACACTGTGTCTCAAAACAGACTGCCCACTCTATTTCTTCAGGATTGTTCACTTCCTGCTTTGTCTAGTATGATGTTTTATTTTTCTATAGACACATTTTTGTCACAGAGTATGTGTCAAGTCTATCCACTGTGGGATCTCTCTTTACTTGGATATGAGCTTTATGAAAATAAAGTTTTGATTGGACTAGTTAAAAGATGTTATCAATTCCTGACTATTGAGAGCAGTATAAGTCCTGCTGCTGTTCCATGCAAAGGAATAGTGCAGTTAAGCATCAGCAGTGATGAAGGTGACTCGAGCTTGAGTGTCTGGAGTCAGAGCTCCATTCTCACACTCCTCTGCTCATGCAGAGGTCTCTTCTGTGGTAAACTGATAGCTGTGAGATTGCATTTATGACACTGGAAAACACAGTCCAAAGCACTTTTATTTACATCTATGTAATTTAAATGCCAGTATTATTACTTTGTGTGCCAGAATTCTTTTACCAGTTATTCTCTAAAGAATCTGCAGCAGCTTAAGAGCAGAATGGCAACTTCAGAGTCTGGACTTAAGTAGAAGAGGACAAATAAACTAAATAAATAGCATCAAACAAAACTCATCAATACTTCATCAAATGCAAAGCTCTAAGCCCCTTTCAAAGAGTTTCACTCAACTAATGTGAGAAAAAATGCATTTTAAAATTTATTATGTGCATGCCAGTTCTGTTGTACCCTCTGGAATGTGACTGATATCTGTTGGATGATCTCCTGTACCGGGCTCAAAAGGTCCTGCTAGCCTAATATCTTGCTTCTGACTATATTTTTCATTCAGACTTTGGAGAATGATGGAGCCCTTTGATGTCTGACATGTGAAAATTTTTCAACAGCTTTTGGTCTCATCCTTCTCTCAAAGAGCTTAAAATTAGCTCTAACCCTGAAACATGTGACTGAATATTCTTCTGCAGAAAAGTATCATCAATTATTACATCTTCAGAATTTCCAATTCCTCCTAACTGTGAAAATGGCTTTGAACTAAAATAGTTCAGAATGGCTATACACTTGCAATCACTCTGCATGGCCGAATAGGGTAAATTACTGCTAGTATTTATAAGATCCTGTCCTTAAAGAACTCCTTTGCTGGCAGAGAGTCTCTTCACAGGAAAAGTCAACCATATTGAACTTCCCGCTCTAAATAACCCCATAGAAAAGCTCGGTAAATGGCAAAACAGCATCATGAACTCACGGTCCTCGCTTTGCAGGCACATAAGTTCATGTAGCTGACAGGTTGTATTAAGCCTCAGAGGGACTGCATGCATGAATCAGGAACTAAGCAAAACCAGAGGACTGAATTTAGATTGAAATTGGTTTTTAAATTAACCAGGGTAATTCAGAGGTCACTCATTTTAGCATGCCAAAACATTCTACTTCTCATTCTGGTAAACCATGAGGGATAATTTATTACACAGAGTGCCTCTAAACACTTCAAAAATTAAGCTTTAATAATTAATTCACCTCTATGATATGTTTTATCTGTCTCTCCTGAACTTGTCTAATATTCTAAATTCCACTCAGCTTTGTTGCTTTTACTTAGGGATTTGTAACTGTGACAAAGAACAGTAGACCTTGAAATAAGGAAAATAAAAATAGGCACAGAAGAAGCTGCTGCAATCTACTGTTGGAAAGTGTAGGTGTGTGTCGTCTATAATTTATCAGCAGCATAGTCTGGAGAAATGGTTACATTCAAAAACCTTAGACATATCTGGATTTCAGAGGAGATTTCTTCAAGTGCCAGATGCTGATGTTATTTTAGCTTTTAAAATGGTTTCATGTTTCAATAAAGGCAGGTAATGGGCTATCATTGAATTGTGCTTGACATTCCTTGCACTTTGTGCAACTGAAAGGATCTCAAAGCACATCAGAAAGGTCCTGGTATCAGACTACTCATTTCTCCCTTGATTTCTTTCTCTAATGATCCATGTAGTCAAGACATCCTTATTAATGAATAGAAGCCACTGTTATGAGAGCACTTAGTGTCCTTTTGTCTCCATATTCACTGGGAAATTGTTCAGAGCGAATTAGTCTAATTAGGTTCCATTTTGTCACTTTTGCTTGCAACCTGTTCGTATGCTGGATCTGGTCATCAATGGAGGTGAAAGGTGTCTGCTGTAAGGCTGCTGCTGTTCTTGTACCACAGACTTTATAGTTTTTCCCATGTAAAAAGTGAACTCATTTCTTTCTTGTGCCATTTGTTTATACTGTTCCTCTCTTCCTCACACAAGAGTCTTACATAAACACTTCCCAGAGCCTCCTATTCATGCATCTCAGTTATTCTCATGAAAATATCTCTACTGCTTGACAACTGCTGGAAACAAGGCAAAATATTTGCCTGAAATCTTATGTAATAGTGATCATGTCACTGACACTCTCTCTTCATTGTATTGGAGATTTGAGATTAAGTGGAGGAATAAGTTTAAATTGGTCTGTTTGGTCTTGCAAGCTCTTTGCAGAGAAGAATATTCACAATCTCTATCTACAGCCTTGCCCTGACATAAGGCTTGTAGGATGTGCCACATTCTCCCTCTTCCCATCTGTTTCAATCCCTTGCTTTTCTCTAACAAACAGTCCTCTCTCCTCCATAGCAATTTAATTCTCTCTTCCTATTTTCTTTTTTTTAATAAATTGTCTTCGGAAAGAAGTGCCAATTTTGTCAACATGGCAGTTTATTAGTTTGTGTATTTACCAATTATCCTCTTTCCCCCAATCACCATAGAATTATTAAATGCCTTTCAGAGAAAAAAAAAATGAGATAATGGAGGAAATTCTGTGTAAATGTATTAAATAACTTATTCAAGATCACAGAGAGAGTTCATCCAATTACGTTAAGATTTACTGATTATCAGGTACTTCCAGAAAATATTATTCTTCTGTTGTAAGTAATAAATGTCCAAAAGTCTGCAGTCCTGAGAAGTTGCTTTAGAAACTGAAACAGAAGAACAGATTTAATTGTAGTCTCTCCCATGCTCCTTTGAAAAGCTGCAATGGGTACAGCTTATGTACACAAACTTAAGTCAAAGCTAACGTAACCAACTATATAAAACAGAAGAAAATTGACATTAGCTATGTGTGACCTTTCTTAGGATAGAGAGGACTGCACTTACAAAAGAAACTTGGTAAGCTGTTTCAGGCTATAAGTTTGAAATAAGTTTAGTCTTTCAGGGCTGTTTATTCCACATGACAGTTTAAGCTTTTAGTTCTGCTTTTCTGTCCATGAAACAGAGATAAACATACTTATTGTTTCTCAAGTAGCTTTGTCAGTTCCTAAGAGAAAAAATACAAGAACCAGGAGTTATTAATTCATTAAATAGCATTTGTATTTAAATTCTGAGAAGAAAACCAAATGGCTACTGGTCAGTTCATTCCCAAAGTTATTCCTTCCTCACTAATTATATGTTCACCTGAATGAAAGAAGAGCTGTTTACCCAAAGGACACTACTGAAATTATAATAGCCTGTAAGCTAGGCACATAATTAGGCAGTTTTAAATTACATAAATGATATGCTATTCTGTGTCAAATAATTATGGTCTTATCATTTCCCCACTCAAGATAGAGCTTGGAACGTAGAAAATTTACTCAGAAATAACCTTGACGTGTTGTGATCCAACAACCCTCCAGAAGGAAGGGTTAGTGATGGAAGAAGCGAGGCATGGGCATCCATATCCCTACCTGTACAATGTCATGCAGGTCTGCCATGGGGCAGACAATGAAGAACCATCTTCTTCATACTTCCAAACCTATTTCCCCTGGCAGCCAGACTGTTCCAGTCCTGCCCCGTCACAGAGTGGCATTGCATTAATTTCTCAGCTTCCTCCACCCACACTCCTTCCATTCTTTGGCTCTGCTTCATTTGGAGTTAATGAGAGCAAACAGGAATCACAGAGGGATGCTGCTGCCACACAAAGCATCAAGAATTACATCACTGCATCATGCTGTAACTTCTGTTAAAAATTCTGAATGGTATCTTTAAGAAGTGATCTTGTTTCACAAATTCAGGCTGTAATCTCTGCAAAATAAAAACCTTTCTGTGTCTATCATTTTGCTGAACTAGGAGCAATTTGCCCAGTTAAACTCAGCTTTAATACTTCTCACCGAGCTGCCAAACATGCTTATTTGATCACCATAATCCCATCCAATGCATCATATATCATCTGATTATGTTACCCACCATGCCAAGGAGAGTCTTGTCCTTCTTCCAAGGTTACATCATACGCTGGTAATGATTCAGACGATGCCACAGCTCAGCTTATGTTTTTCCCTGCCTTCAGCATGAAATGTGTAGGAGAGAGGCTATTTGGATATGGCTCACAGCAGACCACACAGGCTGAGAGTGTTTTAACTGGAAAAAAATATCTTATTGTTGTTTTATGATTTGTTCTGTTTGTCTTTGACTTAGTGGATGAGATTTAACTTCACCTTGTTGCAGACAGAACCATTATCTGCTTTTCCACTGCATGGATTTATAAATGTGGTGTGACCTCTTGTGGTGCAGTAAAATATTACACATATCATCCATGTGTCACAGCATTTATATATCCTGCAATCAGCATACAGCCCATCTGCCTGGATGGTTAGATTTCTATTAACCAAATAATAATTCTTGTCTTAGAAATTCTCATTAACCACGATTTTCTCTTCAGTCATTTAATAAGTGCATGTGTTTTGGATAACTCTTAATTACTAACTAATTCAATTTTCATTAACTCAATCTATTCTTAGTCTATTTTCTTTTAATTTTCGATTATGACTTTCAAATTCCACATTCAGCAGTTATATAAAGAAGCTGGTAGTGAAAATGTCACTTCATACTTGTCATTAATAATGTTTGTCACTGAAGAAATTGATTAATAAGTAACCTGAATCTGATTGTACGCATGGGAGATCTAATACACATATGCCAATAGCAAATGTGCAAAAGAAATGCAACTATTTGCAAAATTAATCACTGGATATTATATGCCCATGTAGGTACTGGCATTCCTTAAGGAGCACAGGAAGTTACAAATGTACTGTTATTGTATGTAATTGCTTTCTAAACCCATGCATAAATCGTGTTTAAATTTAAAAAAAGAAAAAAATGACGAAAAAAGTGGTATTTAAAAAAAAAAATCTGAATCTTTATGCTTCATATTGTATATTACCTGTGGCCATGACAACCAATGATAGCAGCAAGACTGCAATGCCTCTGCAGTCTTACCACAGCAGCAGCCTACTGATGTGCTGCATGCAGGGCACCCACAGGATGCAAGCCATGGAGTCCCGCATGGGCACCTGCCACTGGGCATCCGCAGTAGAAACACTAATTCAATAAATACACTGGAGCTGAAACCAGAAACAACTTCGTTTCTGTGTCTAACGTAGCCCAAGTTGTTCAGCTCCCTGAATGACACCTTGCAGGATTAGTCTACATGCAATTTTAAAGCTGGTAGAAGCTTAAGGGTACCGCAATGTCATTTTTTATCCCTATTTATAACAGTCTCCTCTCATTACTTGAAATACACAGTGATGTCTAAGAACACTTTCAGAAATGGCTTAACAAGTAATTAGCATTAACAATATTGCAAGGAGGATCTGAAATTGTTTAAGCTTTTAAAAAAGTCACCTTTCCTACTTGGCAGTACAATATTTTTCAAGCTAATAATGCAGTGATGTGAAGTGGTTTTGATTTTATTTGCCTTTTTTATCTACACTTCCACGTTTTTTACTGCAATTAGTTTAACATATATCAACTGTTGACTGCTTTCCTGTGTAAGTTGTGATTTCTGATTTGGTTAAAATTAGTTTCAGGAAGACTTGTCAATTGCACTGTCAATGTACAGTCCTTTACCTTTTAATTCTGTGTAAAGGTTTTACTTACTAGAAAGGTGAAAAACAAGAGCTCTTAAAAATCCAGCTTATCAACAGCTATTCAAACTGAAAATGGAAAAGAATCTCAAGCTTTTTGATGGTACAGCAAACCATTTGATATGTGTATATAAAGAACAACTTTAAGAGAGAAAACATTTTAGAGTAAGAAAATCCAAAATATGGCTGAAGTTTATATATATTGTGTAATTCTGAATGAATGAATTATTCTAGTGTGGATCCTCAGCTTCCATTAAGGATGTATAGTGTAGTTACAGCATTGCCTTGGAACTTTTGGGGGGGGACTTTCACAAGGCTAAAGAGAAAAATAAAACTTCCCAAAGTTATTACATCTTAAGGCACCACAAGTCACTAAGTTACACTTGAAAGAAAAGAAAGGATAAAAAAAGAGCAATATGATTATGTAATCATGCCCATTTTGAAGGACAAGAATCATCTTCTGCATTTGATGGCTCACAGACCTGAATGATGGCTTTACAGATTGAAGTGGGAGCTGTGTGAAAAACATAAAGCCTGCAAAAAGAACAAGAGAATGAATTGCTTCTTTATATCTATTGTTACAAGAAATGAACATTTTTTTGAAAACTTCTGAAAGCCAATGAGAATTTTAAACATCGGAATGATTGTACACCTTCAAGTGACTAGAGAAAATAAACTTACTGCTTTTTTGGAAAAGCAGGGTGTAAATATGTTGCAGAATAATGTAGCTGGAGATGCAACAAGGGGAGGTTGAAGGAATATGGGGAACCAAAGAAGGGCTCTAAGTAAGACTCCTGAGCAAGGTGCAGAAAGAGAAGTCTCATTTACTGTGACAGATGTAGGTGACAGAGAGAATTCTGGCTGTAACAAGGAAAATAATGGATATCTTCTATTATAAACACCTTGGGAGATTTTTTTCAGCCTCAGATCTGAGCCCGTAAGAGAATTTGTTCTTGTAATAAAAGTTCCAGTATCTGACTTCCCATTAATCAATTTCCAGTTAGACAGGAATGGCAGCAAAATAATAACAGAAAACATTGACAAGTATTTCAAACAAACTTTTTTTATTTCTCCTTGACATTTTTTAATTCTCTGGGTTGCTATCCTTGAATGGTGACTAGTATGAATCCTTCAAAAGTATAACTACTTTCGTGCATATCTTCTCCACAGCCTTCCTTTTCTTCAGCAAAAATCACACCCCCGTTTTAACTCTCTGCATTACTTAATCTCTCCATCAAATTCCAATGCAAGATTTCGTCTCCCCACCAGCATCTCCTGTCCTACAGGGTCCATCTGCCACTTGCAGCTTCTTGCACACAGAAAGGTCCAGCTGGCTCTGCTGCCCCAAGCCACCACCGCACTCCCCAAGTCACTGCAGTATTTGGTACCCAGAAGCCTGAAGAGCTATTACAAGACAAAATCAACAGCCAGGGGTAAGACAGAGGCTGCTCTGAAGATTAATTGTTCCTGAGCTTTGGATATTTCTGTTTTCTTTTCCCTTATTATTGATAGGGCAATGATGTGGGTTTTCCTTGTTGTAGTCTGTGCATAAGGCAGAAGTGCTGCTGTTTTTCAGTGGTCCAATAACCCTGAATTTTGAAAATATTGTAGTGAATTGATGGGAGTTTAAAAAATTCTAATGGCAGCAGGTTTCATGCAGACTATGGGATCAACCCATGAGACTTGATTTGTACCTCACTTTTTAAAAATAATCTCACTTCTCATCTTTTTCAGATTATCAGCAATTAACATAAGAGTAGATTCAAGGCTTTAATGGGAGATATTCTGCAGCTTTCAGTTTTGTTCACCTGTATGGCAGTGACAGAAACTCTCATAATTTTCAGTTTGATGAGGGCTGGGCTCCCCTGTCCCTTTTCTTGTTGTTCATCTGACACACAAAAAAAATCAGAAAATAAATTAATTTCCTAATTTCATATTTTAAACAGAAGAAAGGGAGTACATTTCACTTCAAGGAGGCCACCTTGTGTATAATATTTATTTTTTTACAAAATTAAAAGTAAATATCTGGAAAGATCCAGACTGGTTTGGTTTGCACTATTGTGCATACTACTAAGAAGAAAAACTTCTTGCAGTATCCCTGGGAGATGCCTTTTATTCTAAGTACCATTTACATAGGAAGAAGTAGAACTTATCAAATAACCAGCTTTTGACTCTGATAGGCCCCTCTAACAGAGTTTTCAAAAGTTAGGAAAGTGGACAAATGTACTAAAACATGTGTTGAACTTGCAAGCCTGAGCTAAACTCCATAGGGGAGAAACTTCAGATCTCATAAATTAAGCAAAACTGGTACAGCACAAAAAACTCTGAACACTAAATGATTCTCCACTATTCCTGAAAATCGTCTATCTTTCCACTGTGTTTATTAGCCTCATGATCCATAAGAAATTGTATATGCATTTCTCCTGCCACAGTAAGTTTTCAATTTAATTCAGCACCAATGTATACTGTAAATTTTGAGGTATCTTCCCATCAAATTAAATCCTGATGACATAAGTCTCTGGCTACTATTCTGACTGCAAAAGATTCTACTTGCACCTGTTCATTTTCCATATAAAATCTTCTTATAAGATGAAATTTTCCACGTTTAAATCATGCTGAAAGGTGAATATCCTTCTAAAGGTTTGAGTAAAATTAATTGAGTCTTCATGAACACAAGCTACAAATACTTCATTCTGTATCTATAAGCATACACAGAGACATACTCTATTCTCCATGGTTTACTACTCAAAATTGATTACTGAATATTGTCTGAACTTCAAACTTGACAAGTCTGAAAATTGCTCTTCCAGAGATGAGTGAGGACAGACCTTTTTATGCCTCAGGACAAATAGGAGATAGAAGAATTTCCCTTGCTTAAACCTCCCATAAAATATCAGAATTTACGTCAGCCAAAATGCTTTTAATGAAAGGTTAAGAGCTATAGCAAAATAGAAGGTTTAGCAACACCTAATTCTAATTTTCTTTCACCCTACTAAACTAAAAAAAGGAAAAAAGAAAAGCGAATTTTCGTGGTTTAAAATGCTTATATAAGTAATCAACACAAGTCTTACTCTATTGTTTCTCTCTAGAGCAGTTATTTTACAAAAGAATCCTGAAGAAAGACTTAAGAGGAAGAATGGAAAAAAGAACAATTCTGGGACTTGTGCAAAAAAAAAAATCAAACATAAACATAAATAAAGTCTTAAATATGGTTGAAATATTTCCTCAAAAGTTTAGAGAAAGAATTTGTAATTTGGATTAATCCTATATGTTGGATGTTTACCAGTCCACAGAATCATTCTTTGTTCTTACAGATGAGTTTTCGAAAGGTGCCCTGATGTTCTTAGTGATAGATGGTGCAGGTAAGAGGATAAATAGTTGAAATAATTTGTTAGGAAGCACCATCACCTAAAGCAAGACAAAATCTATACAAAGAGAATCATGCATTTAATATTGCTTTGCCAATTACATCATCAATGACAATTTTTTCAGCTTTCATTTAGAATTCCAGTAATATGAGTATTTAGCACAATAGATAATAAACTCATAATGTGAGCAAACAGGAGAAAATAATTTAAATACTGAAACGAAAGCACATTAGCAATTTGACTGGCTTCTACTAATTTTGTAAAGGTGAACATCTGAAGTCTCTATAGTTTTCATAAAATCAGTTAACATTTTTCAATATTGATGGCTATGAAATATAATGGATAATTACTGGCAATTTTAGAAATTTCACAATCATTGCTAACTTTGCTAAAAGGAGTCAAAGTGGCTTATCAGGTGCAGGACACCATTGCCACAAGGTGCAGCCCTAAAAACTTTGCTAACGAGCTTTTTTGAATGTAAGTGTAATTTCTGTCCTGCATCATAGTTAGTTTTTAATAAAATAGACTCCACAATAAAAAGTAAGGCAGAGATGTGTTCTGGATCCATCAGAGCACTGTCCAAACAAATTAAAAGTACTACTAAGGTTTCTACAGTAGAAATAAAATGGAAAATTAATTCATGAAGTGCCTTGTGAGTTTACAGGAGATTTATTATAGCGTGTGTATTACAGTTGTTAAATTCTAAGCAGGTAAAACAGTCTGTTTGAGAAGTGAGGTTCTCTCCTTGATAAAGTATATTGAACTATTACTGATGTTTTGTGCTAAGGTGTTAGAGAGCTTTATGCACAATTGTCTGAATTAACATGAAAGAGTTTATTGAAAGTGTAGAATGAAATGTGTTCTGAAGATAATCTCATCTTTTAAGAGTTTGTGTAATATCCATCACTAGTAGACATAGTGATTTTTGTTTCTATTATGTCAGTGAACAAAGTCATACAAAATGATGGCTGAGAAGGTAGGATTGCTTTTCATAGTCAGAAAGATAGTTAAATTGTTCTTGCAACTATTTTTTTCTGTAAAAATAAGTGATGACTCTCAGTTTTTGGCTAGTGATTTGCAAGAATCTTATGTTCATGAAAGTGACAGATTAATAGATCTTACAGGCAAAATTTAGTAAGGCAGTTACTATGCAAATTTCTCCAAATTTGCCTGTCATTGTGCTTTAATCTTTACTTTATCTGCTTTATCTGCCAACTTCTGCACAGGAAAAGAAATCTCACAAATCCAGCAAGGAAGAGTAGAACCACAGCCTCACACAAACCTTTCAAGTTGAGCACATTCTCTTCCCCATCTTGATCATCCATATGTTGTAAGATGAAAAAAAAATCAGTCTTTCTCCCAGTTAATACCACAACCTCCTTCCTTTGTCAAAAGAAGTGCTATTATTATTTATAGCACAGTAACACCTAGAGATCACAAGTGAGACAGGAAGTCAGGGTGTAATTTACCTCCCTAAAAGTAGATTATTAGCACTGATTCAAGTGTTTTGCTGTTTGGAAAATGCTCACCTGAGCTCCTCTCTCCCATCAAGAAACACTTTTGCTGTCTTCTCCCATACAGGCAACTACATTCACAAAAAGATATTGATTTGGACTGCTCCCTTTGTATAGATTCTCCATGGAAATCCATGTTATTCTGTGCATTTAAACCATAGCTAAAACTGATCATTCAGCTCTCCCACACTGACAACTGCAATAAGCTTTTTGACCTTTTTATCTTTTTATACTAGGTTTTGTAATGCCAGAACCAGTTGGGCAGCTCTTGAATAAGGCACCCCTCAACATGATAATAATATCTTAATTATGCATGTTCCTGCACCTGGTGTCTAGATCAGCAACAGTGCAAGAAGCAACAATAAAGAACAGAGAAATCTAATGAACTTCATCAAAACTCTAGATCAGGTAAAAAAAGAGAGAATCAAGAAAACCTGTACAGAGTTTGGTGGGAGACAGTACTCAGGGAAAGGGGGAGTTTCCATTCAGCTGGGGAGCCAACTGGACTCACATGAGGCACATCAGTTTCCAGGACAACTAAAGGTGCCCTGTCTAGTGAGCAGAGACAGACTAATATGGAGGCAGGAAAGTCTGGTTGGGGGCAGCACCCATGGCATGCCTCCATCTTTGCCAAACAGCACATTATTTTCATACACCACTCTCAAGGAGACAAAAAGTACATGGACATCACACCTCAGGGCACCCTTTTGCTTGATTGACCTTTAGGTACCACTGGCTGTTTCTGCAGGCCAAAAGGCTGGGGAAGGGCAGCTGTCATATAGAAGGATGAGGGAAAACTGAACAAGGGATACCCAGGTGAACAACTGCCTTGGAGCTACATGGAGTTCTTGGAGCAGGGCAGGCTAATCCATGGGTATGAAAGGGAGAAGTTTTTTGGCACTACAGGCACCAAAGGCAGGACAGGAGTTAAAGTGGTTCATCAGGTGTAGGACACCATTGCCACAAGCTGCAGCCCTAATCAAGAGAGCTCTGATTCAGAAGACGAAAAACCTCTTAGCAAAAGAAACTGAATGGACTGAAAAAAGTGATGCTGGCTGCAAATAGAGTTATAATAGAAAAAGAAAAAACAAAAATCAAGAATTCATGACTGTCTGATTTATCTCATTAGTCATTTGCTCTGCTTTCTTCTGAATTGTCCCTCTCCTGGAGATGGAGCAGCTGGCACCACACCAGGCACTTCAATGAAGTCCGGGCCAGCACTTGTTCAGGGATAGTGCTGGTAAAGGCTTTTCCTTTCTGACTTTATCTTCCTTTGTTTCACAGCCATTCAGTGCTACTGCTGTCAAGCAGAGGTAGTAATAGTAGCATCAGCAGGAGCTGCAGTGGCAGCAAAATTTCCTTCAGAGTTGATATTTATAGTTTCCACTGGGGCCAGTGTCATAGGTGTGTTAATAATAGAAATTTCACTAACATGGTTGAGTTTGTGCAGCTCAGCTCTACAAAGCCTTGCTTGTCCCTGACTCTCTGCAGCAGGGCCATGTTGCCTTGAACACAAAGACACAGTAGAGCAGCACTGCTCTTAAAACAATTGCTAAAAATAGCAAACTCTTGGGAAGGGAGTGTTTGGAGAAATGGGCTTGAGTTCACATGTGGGCGTCTGTTAGTGTGAGCACTGTACTGGGAATGCAACAAGGATAACACTGTAGGTGGTCTAGCCAGGGACAGGCATCTAAAGATCATAAGCAGATCTTTTAAGCTGAATCAGTCCCATGGAGGGATTTTCCATGCTGATCGACTTATTTGGCCTGGAAAATGCAGAGCAGAAATATTGCACTGCAGCTGTACTCCCCTCTTGTGGCAGGGGCTTCACTGGTGACAAGCAGGGTGAAAGGGAGAAGTGTTTGCTTGGGAACCTGTAGACCACTGAAATGTCCGGAAAACATGGATCAGGAGAGTTCTAGTCTAAGACCAGAGCTCTGAAAATTTGCTATTGATATTCTGAGTTCCCACATACTGCATTTGACTGCTGAGATGCTGAGAGCTGGAGGAATTTCTGATAAATGTGAGAATGCTTGACCTGCCCCTGTACCATCCTAGAAAAGATAGGGAGAAGGTCCAACAATTTGAAGCAGATAAGGTGTTCATTAGTTGACAAAGTGCCTCCACCTGAACTTGGGTGAAGCTCATTTTCTAGCACACAGCAACTTGTTGAGAGTTGCTATGGATATCACAGCACTAACTGTATCAAAACATAACCTGGACTATGATCCAGAGTGTCATCAGTTGTTACAAGGCCAATTCAGGGACTGGAAAAGAAGGAAAAGCCAAGGAAAAGAACCTGGTAATTCAGAGACATATTGGTATTTCCTGATGTAAGACAAGATTTCATTGTCAGGTCCAAAAATATTCAGTATTAGAGTAGAAATATATTGAGCTTGGCTCTGATCTTTTAGTAAGTCACTTGAATGATATTGTACTACTTCTTAACATCAGAATGGAAGGGAGAGACTCCTTCCACTATAAAGTATGGCACATTTTTAATATGCTTAGGTATGTTGGTAACAAAAGCTTTTGCAAATTTGCTGACTCCCAATTTCTAGTTCTCGCTTTTCTCTCTGTGAAAATCTGGCTGAACTAAGGATTGATGATTCACTGACACAACAGCACACTACTGTTATTTTTCAAATGTATAATGCATCTTAGTAGGCAGGTGATAAGAACACTCTTTAGTTTGTTTAGAGGACTGATCTGGTTTTAAAAGTGTAGATAATTGACTTGCCAGGTAACAGGATCCATGTATCATCAACACAAATTTCCTTTCGTCCTCAATAAGGTATTAAAAAGTAGACTAGTCTATTCTCCTGCACAAAAGTCTATTCTTCAATACCATGAAAATGTCCATAGATTTATGCCAGTACTCTACTGGCATGCTAAGTAAATAGGATCCCTAAGGTTTTATTCTGAGTTAGTACATATTCCAACAGATATTTTAACAATAATATGCACTTTTTAAAACTGACAGTCCAGTTTTTGTGCTTTCATCACAAAAATTTGTACCTGTGAACATCAGCACTTTCTAAACAAGGTACAATATGGCAAACCATGGTCCTAAACTCAGGCCTCTTTGAAGTTCCTTTTTTCTGGGGAACGACCTTGCCCTTGAGACTAAAATAACACATAGCACTATTTTTCTTACAAAATAAAATTTGAATGACTTTTCTTTGTCCTACACATCAGCCTTGTGGACTGTATATCATATACATTACATACACATTCATCCATCATTCTTGTTTCCCCTCTAGAACAGTAAATCACATTTTTTAGTCTGTACTTCAATTGCCAAAAAAACTCCAAAACTGTATGTGAAACCTGTTTTAAATTACTTAATAAGGCTTTGCTTACATAAATCTTGTTCTACCTAAAGCTCCATGTGAAAGTAAAGATGCTTGGCTGTTCAGGTGAGTGCATAGCTTTTCCTCTTACCTGATTTTACCAAGTGTGATTCAGAGTACTTGGGAGTTCCTCCAAGGAGCACAATAGGAAGCCTCCCTATTTGTGAATTTATATCTCTACCTTCCAGGCACGTCCTCGATACTTTTACTACATTCAACACCCTCCTATTGCCCTTGCCTTTTCTTCTTCTTCCTCACAGTGTTGCCCTGTTCTTCTGATGTCCCTTCCTCCTTGACTCACAGACTGTCAGCACATGCCAGTTTTGGTTTGGAGCTGTCAAAGTGCTGAGAGATCGCCTCATACACACATCTTGACTGAGGCATCTGATTCCTGCCTCTTAAAATGAACGGGGGCTCTGAATTATGACTCTTCCTCCCCCAGTACAAACAGTAGAATACTGGATCCTCTGAATTATGACTCTTCCTCCCCCAGTACAAACAGTAGAATACTGGATCCTCTTCTATAGTTAGTTTCTGATTTGCACAAAACCTCAGCAGCTTCACATTCTGAAACATCAAGTTTGATTTACAGTAAATCACTGAAGACAGAAGTTTTTTGAGGAGATAGACAAAGACACATAATCACTACACAAAAATTTATCAATTATTACTGGGGACACAAGCATCACACAGTCACCCCAGGACACCTGTAAAACCAAACTCTAAACTAGTTAACATTTTTACCTTAAACAATACCTCAGTATTCAGCTGTTTTGTTAATAAGAATGATTAAAGAAAAGCATGAATAAGAAATTATTTAAAACTTTTCAGTTTGGGATCATTAAATTCTCTTCTAACAGTAGTCATTGTTATTTCTGAACAGATTGTAAAGAAATTATTCGTAAGAAGTGTAAGATGACAGGTGCTTGAAAGGAAATGATTTTGCAATTTGATAGATTAAATGAAATAAGAGAAGATTCAGACAAAAAAATATATCTACTTCATTGATACTGTCAGTTTATTTTTCTAGAGTTTTCTTCCTCAATTAGGAAGTAGAAGACATTCTCTTCTTGGCTTTATCCCAAATTTTGTACTTGAGAGCAATCAAGTTACCTTTCACAGCTTAGTTAGAAAGGCTTAGAGTAATTAACAGAAATATAATTTAAGAAGATTGTACCTTCTTGAGTGCCACATTTGCACTGAGACAACATAATTGCTTCATTCTAGGCTACTGGAAAAATTCGTATGTTCCCTAGAATCTGAAGTGCAAAGACCTAATGTTCTCTGTTCATAAGGAAAGGGGTAAAAGGCTAAAGAAAACTTTAAAAAAATTTTGGTTCATTTATCTGATGAAATATCTTTCTTACATGGAGAAAAACCAGCTTCATTTGAAAGAAAACTGCATATTTTAGGGACATTAAATGAGTTTGCTGATGTAAAACTCTGGAGCGGGAATTAATGAGGCATCAGTGTTAAAACTCTGAAGTTAGAAATTCAGTAAGAGCAGGCATTCATACCTATAATTATAGCTTTATTACCCATTTTATACATGTTCCAACAAAAACAATTATTTACCACCTCTTAACAAATCTGTAACTCCAGCCAAGGCAGTGGAGGGATACTGCTATGATAACCAGTCCAGCAATAAAATGGCTGGGAAATCTGAAAATGTGTTACCCTGCTCTACTCTGAAGTTCTGACATTCAGTTTTCATAGCTCAAAACACTTTTTTCATGTTAGACCTCCACTTATGTAGTGTTTTATAACCATGTGAAGTATTTAATAGCCAAAATGCTGGCACATCCTAGTTATTAAATAGGGAAAATACATAATAATTCAGTTAATTTGCATTTTGCATACAATCAGCAATTCCTGTAATACCAGAATATCCAGAACTTATTTTACTATAACCACCCTTCTGGAAGTGATGTTGAGGACTGACACCACCCGCTGACTTCATGCACCAGTAATTCCACCTTTATGAAATTGAAATGTGACCCCCCTCTCTCAACACTGGTGTAGTTAATGAGAAGGCAGCAGTTTAGGACACAAAGACTGGACGAGTTGCAAGCTTAGGAAAACCAGAAAGCTGTCTGTGGTGGGCATCTAACCTGGGTAAAATCATTCCAGAATAGGACAGAAAATCCTCACCTACCACATTGCCTGCATAAGGCAACCTGAGAGCTTTTCCTGCTAGAGAGCCTAAGAAAGAGATCAGACAAGGCAGAGTTAAAAGTGACTGCTGGAGGAGAACAGTTTCACAGTTGCACCACATCTTATTTTCAAACAAGAAACATAGTTACTTATTTTATTCATAACCTTAAGGCCACAAAATTCAATTTTGTCTACGCCGATGAGAAGGTGTGAGCCACTTCATACTGGAGACTGCAGAATTAGCACTGTCAGTAAATGCACAAAGCTGAGGCTGGTTTTTATCATCGCTACATTTTGATTCACTAAATGCTGCTTCTTTATTACAGAATGTGTTATAAAGCATTCTTCTGGTGCTGAAATGAATCCAGGCTTTATTTGGACAAAAACAGATTGCTAAGCTCAAACCCAAAAGCAATGAAAGCTCACTAAGATGCCCATTCTAGGGTGCCAATTGTAAGAGTTTTTTGAGCTCTTTCAGCCAATGCATTTTTCCTGCCAAGTTTAAGAAACATAGTACAAAGGGTAACCCCCAAAATGAAAGTCCATAATTTCCAAATAGGGCCTTAAGTGTATTTTATAATCCCTGCATTTTTCATTTGGAATGTAGGACAAATTATATTTGCACCACAACCTTCTCTTTGAGGCTCGTTAAATGCCAAATGGATCGCTTTCATAATAACTTTCCAATTTGAATGACCACTCTCTTTCTATGCATTATCTATTTTTGGCTTAAGACGCCCACGAGGAATCCTTCTGGGTTGCAGAATATGGTGGTTACTGTTTTCTCCTTCCTAAACAGTTGCAAGGATTTTAATGGAGAAAATAAAAGGGAACATAAAATTCATCGAAATAGTATTACAGCTAATCTGCTCCTCATAATATTGCTAAAAACTCTCTTGCACAAGTTTGGATTTATACAACTACAAACTAGTTAAAAATCTGCATACTTTCCTGCTAAGTTTTAAAGTATTATGGAAGCATTAGGACTGGTACCTCAGATAAAAGTTATAAGGATTTATGCATTACCTGACAGTTTAGCAATAAAGCAGTAGACTGAGTTTTCAAACACCCTCTGTCCTACTGATGTTATATTGCTGCAGGTTACTGGGTAAATAATGTGGTAAGAAGCACATAAACCCTAAGACATCTGATTATCAGACACTGCCTGAGTATCAGTTTGAGGCCAAACTACTCATGACTTGGTAGTGCTCAAGACACATATTGTTTATCTGCAGGGAGGTATTGTACCAGCTGAGATTGAGCAGCCACTGCAACCTAAACCTGTTTGAGGCTTAACCTGCTCTGTTACTGTGCTCTTTTCTAGCCCCTGCTTGCTGCCTTTTGCATGACTCTGTACAAGGCAGCTAACTTAACGCCAAGTCAAGCATTGCTTAATGTTGCTGTGCTCGGCAAAGCGGAGACACATCCCAGGAGCTTTTCCATTGATTTGATTGGGCTTTAGATGATCCCTGTAAATACTAAGACAAACTTCAAAAGCTGGCAATTCTAATTATGCCTGGCAGGAAGATTTCCTCTGATATCCAGGCATAATAGTAGCAAGCGTCGCAGAATAAAATCTGTAAAAGCCTTTTTTAAGGAACAATGCTACTGTCTCCATATATGCTAGTATGCAAGATCTCAGTCTGACTTGGTTTCATTTACGTCACTGCTTTTACTATCTCAGCATTTTAATTATTAAAACTTCAGACTTTTGTTTCTACTTCTATAGAAATAGTTGATGGAAATGAAAAACCACAGGTTAAAATCAATAAATAATGTATATTATTTATATAGAGCAGTAGACAGCAGAGAAGTTGTTTTCTTCTTTCAGTACATATACATCTGACAAGCATGAACCTTCTGATAGACTGGACCTCTGAGTGAATTTTTTTGTGATTTTCTGAAAAGTTTAGAAAATATGGAAAAAGTATGAAAACAAAACTGCAGCTTTACGTTTCATTTCTAAATTAGTTATTTCCAGTGCTTTGCATTTGTGATATAAAATGTATTATTTTCATGGTTTTAAATAAGATTTTAATTGAGATGTAATTTTAATAGTGATACTGTACTAAACAATCTAAATGTTCACAAAGTATTTTTCTTGTACACTGCCCCAAGGGCAAGTTGAAAAATTAAATTAAAGAATGAGATTTTTGCTGAGTTCCTAGATGCATGTTCACTTCTAGAATGTAAGAAATCCTGCTTCTCACGTAGGAATTTTACAACTGCTTCCATAAATTTCCTGCTCCCAAGATTTCACCCCTTTTTCTTGGTATGGTTGGTTTTCTGCAGTGGCAGATGGTTCTCAACCACACCAAAAAGCATACCCTTCTTCAGAGCTGGATCCCTTACTGGGCTATTTCCTTTGTCTGAAAGGCTTCAAGTAACTTAGGTGGTCACTGTTTGCTCCCACATCCATAGGACCCATACTCTGACATCTGCGCATGGTCAATACAAGATTGTCTCAAATATTACACTGCAGGAACAAAAAAGAAAACGTAATTTTATCTCAAGCTAAACAAGAATAAAAAAAGTACTGTAGATCTTGTAGAGCCTTTCTTCACATTTAAGTCAATTAAATCCTACATTTTAAATGGGAATGAAATGGCCAAAGAGTTTCTGGTCTGCTGAATTAATACCCCATGGAGTTTAGGGCCAGCATGTACACAGGGCTTTGGTAATAACCAGAAAGTACATTTGGAAATATTGCCCTGGAATTAGAAATTAAATAAAGGGGTGACTTAAAACTAATATCAGTAAGTGAAGACAGGTGAGAAATAATGAGCAAGTGACAGCAGGTAAGATATATATATAAGGCAAAATGGAAACTGATGGGTGCTACACAAGAGGCATGGAATGTGCAACCTGGGATACAGAGGCTTACACAGAAGCCTAGTCATGCCCAGGGCTGGGAAAACAGGAGACTGGCACCAGGCAGATGTCAGTGCCCTGTGGCACTGTTACCCATGCAGCAGCCCAGCTGCTCAGGGCACAGACCCCGGGTCCCTGCAGTGCCTCATTACAGGTGGTTCACCCCTCTGGCAGAACCAGTGTAGGGTCTGAGGCAGGTCTGCACTGTAGAGGAGGGAGCTGTTTGATAAGGCCACAGCAAACCTAGCTAGTTTTAATGCCTTCAGTTGGTGTGCCAGGGAGGGGTCAGCAGAACAGGCTGGTCCTGGGAATTCAGAGAGATGTTCTGAGCTGCACTGAAGCCTGAGCCAATTCACCTCTGCTGTCACTGCTGCTCCAACCAGCGCAGCTCTGAGTGCACAGATGGCAGTCTTGCCTCCAGCCGCAGCCTGGGCACACACATCCACAGGTGTATGAGAGCATTAACTACAAAAGAAGATAAACTGTGTAGATCCAAAACATCACTGAGCCTTGCCCATGACTCAGGTGTCTTTACCGCCCTGTAATGGTTTCAGGGTGCATAAAGCCTATGATGTGTTTTCCTGCTCTGGTTTTTAAGACTTAGTAATACATAATGCATGTCTGAAATGGAAAATATTGAATTATTAGGTACGGCATTTCAGGTTTCCCCAGGCTATGTAAAAATTAAATCAAAGTATGCTGTGCTTTTCCCACAGTCAGAAGAAAGTCCCAAGGCAAAATCATCCCCTCTAATCTACTTTTCTATTTCTAGTATGTATTTTACAAATAACTTTTGCCTTATCAATTATTTTACAGATACTAAGGGCAGTGTGTGATGCATTATTGAAAAGAAAGAAGGCTGCTCATTTGTAGACTTATGTGTAGAAAGTGAACTGCTTAATTGGATGTTTTTCATAGCCAGCCACAACTCAATTTAATGAATATTTAATGGCAATATAATGCAGCTATTTTTAACAAGTAGCTGACGACTGCACAAAAAAAAAAAAGCTTCATGACTGGCGACAATGGATTCAATGCACTGCACTGCAAAAGAGGAGCCAAAACCACAGAAACATCAGCAAGCATGTAGCATACAAGAAAGATCAACAAAAAATATTATTAAATACAATTTTAAAATAAAAAGACCAGGAAGAGGAAAATTAACAGCATCAAAACATTCTACAATACCTAAATACACACCTCCAGAATTTCTGCTTTAGGCGCCTCCAGATTTGCCTCCAAATCTGAGCAAAGAGATTGAGAGCTGCACCAAGGCCCTCGCTAAGGCCGAAGCCCCGATGAGCCTTCCCGACTCAAGCAGGTAAAAGGCGTTCGCACGGGCTCCAGCAAGAAGGGACTTAGCTGCTGGCTCCTGCCTTTGCCCATCTAATCCAACTGTGCGTGTCAAGGCTTGCAGGCCTACCCCCAGGCAGAGGAGCACAGCAGGAAAAATGGCGAGAGGAGGCCTGGGCCAGAGACAGAGAATACCAACCCAAGAGGAAGAGGAGGAAGAGGGACGGCAGGAGACGCCAACGATGCAGGAGGCTGTGGCAGGCCCAGAAGCCCAGGCAGGGATGTGTCAGGCTCTGCTGACCGCCTTTCTCTCTGTGCTGTCCTAAGACAGCCCAAGGCGCTGGCAAGGGCTTGGCAAGAGCTCCCCTGCATTCCTTGGCTTCTGGCACGGCCACGTGCTGTACCTCTGCACGAAGAGTGCTCGGTACAGGAGGAAGTGGCCCAGGGAGAGACTGTGAAGATGGAACAGCTGCAAAGCCTCTCCCTCCATTTCTCGGTGTAGCTGTCTTTTGAGCTGCACTTTTGAGACAAGGTTTCAATCAGGAGACCTCTATTTCAAAAGTTCTAGCTCCATGGCTAAGGAGGCAGGTCTGTTGCTATTGGGAGAGAGAGATGCTGCTTTTCCCCCTCTTCCCCCACTCTGCTGCCCCTGGGCCTTCTTGCCTTGTGCACTGTGCCCTCCAATCGTGCCGGGGTCCAGCTGCCAGCCAGGGTGGGCCCAGGAGTGCTTTCAGCTCCAGGTCCTGGCTGCCCACACCTGACAGGAGCAGCGGGAAGCGCCGGTGGCACCAGGCAGCGACCCTCTCAGGGGCTGTGGGGCTCAAGCCACCAGGGTGCTGCTGAAGGGCCAGTAAGGCTGAGGGCACCAGGGCTGCCACAGAGGGGACAGAGCCTCTGAGGGCACCCTCCTACTGCTGCTGCTGCTGCTGGGGAGTTGCTGCTGGTGCCTATGGCACTGAGAGGACGGTGAGGCCGTGGGGGCTGAGGGGAAGCTGAGGACGCTGGGGGAGCTGAGGGCGATGGCAGCGGAGGCCGGGAGGACAGGGAAGAGGCAGGGGCTGAGAGGGCTGGTGGGGCTCAGGGCAGTGGGGACGCTCGGGGGGATGGCAGCACTAGGAGTCTCTGATGGGCCAGGAAGCTTTGAAGGGACTGGGGAGGTTGCAGCTGTGCTGAGGCTATGGCAGGGCTGAGGGCACACTGCAACTGTGTCAGTGCTCCTTTTGCTCTCCAGATCTCCGTCTGCTCGGCATTTCCAGAAGGGCTGCTCTGCACGGGACCAAGTGACCAACGGGGAACAGGGGGGAAACAGGCTGGCTGCGTTCCCTCTATATCTTGTCCTAGCCCTAGATGTAGCGGGTTAGCACTGTGCTTTATATGTAATTATGTCCCTGTCTGGCTCCAGTTCTAACTCAGTATGTATGGAGTGGTAGAGCTATACACACTTGTATGTCTTTAGTTACTGGGCTATGGAGGTGGAGCTGGGTACTTCGCTCATTGTGTAGTTCTGTGGGGATTTGCGTTGATTAGATAGATTTACACAATGCAGATTGTTATGCTTGTCTATGCACCAATTCCTAGGTAAGCCTGCATTGTGTTGTACAATCCTATCTGTGTATGAATTGCTATGTAAACCTGTGTCACGTCATAGCTCTATGGGTATTCAGAGACGGCCACGGATGTTTGTCACTCTCCCTCCATTCATGTATCCGTACAGGCGCCACTTTGCAACCTGTCAGTGATGAGAGGGCGTGAACTGGATGTGATCTCTGTCACTTGCCATGGAGCCAGCAGAGATGGAACTATGTGCAGTCAGCTTGTAACACAACTTGTTCATTGTGTGCAACAAGAGAAAATACAACAAGCTGTAACACCTTTCCTTTTTCAACTCAAGTTGGCTTTGGTGCAATTCTGTCTGGCAGCACCACTGGAAGAATGTGCAATCAGCAAAACTTTGGAAGCGAAACGGGTGTTGGTTTGTGTCATTGGGAGCAATTGCCAGGTGTCTGCTTTAGGATCCAGGGGGGTTTTGGCAAGGGGTGCTGATGGGGGCTGGGGCAAAACAGGCAGCTGTGCCCAGCCAATTCCCCAGTTGTGTAAAGATGGGGCAAGAAACCGTATAAGGGTTTGGGCAGGCAGTGAAGCCACACATTCAGGGAGAAGGAGCTGCAGGGGAATGCTGAGGAAAGCTCCACTTGACACTGGCAAAGCAGGCAAAGCAAAGAAAGCCCTAATCACAGAGGGCATCTCCTTTCTTCAAGGACAGCCCAACACAGTCTCATCTATGCTGCTAGGGATGGGGGGGCTCACCAGAGCTCTGCACCAGGGGACACCAGGGAAGCCACCTGCCCCTCACTGCCTGCCTCTGCTCTCTGCAGCTGCGGCACCACCCTGCACCCACGGCTCTGCCTGGCCCTGGACCAGCTGTGGGTGCTGAGCTCTGGGAAGGAGGCAGTGCTGCAGGCAGAAGAGGAGGAGCAGCAGGGCAGTGACGAGGACGCCACCTCCCTCATCCTCACCTGCCCAGCGGCTCCTGCATTGCCACTTTTGGTGAGTGGTGGTGCCATGTGTTGTGGCAGGGCAGGAGAGCTTGCCAGCCATGGCAAGCAGGAGGCCTTGGGCAGCCTTGCGATGGCCTCTGGCCTCCATGCAGAGCAGGAGCAGAGAGTGGCCTGTGTGGCCTGCTCAGCTTTAGCTTGCCAGAAGGCAAAGGCAAAAGCTGCTGCTTTGGCAGCTGACAGGGAGGCAGGGCTTGGGCAGCATCTCTGTTCTGCCCCCTATGAATCACAACATTTTTCTGACCCAGCTGTATGATGATTTTTGAGTTTATCAAACACATTACCATACATTACAAAATTACAGTACAGTAAAAACTTATTTAACTTCACACTTCTACAGAGAAAAGTTATATTGTTACCAAAATTAGAACAACCAGGGTCTTTTTTTCGTCATCGTTTTCATTTGGGATTGGTTGTTTGTCTTTTTTTGGCTGTTTGTTTTGATTTGGTTTTCCTTTCTTTCTGTCCACTCTGCTGTATTTAATTTTCTTTCCAAACTGCCTTACTCCTTTCCACTTTTTCTCCGGTTAGGTTACATTACCAGCTAAATCCACTGCTTTTTTTTTCAACCCAGGCCGGAAAAGACACATCACTGAAAAGCTTCCTGCGGGATTGTGCAGAGGCATGGACTTCGCACAAGATGACAACATGCAGACCTTTATTGCATAGTGAAAATTCCTTAAATACCATCACACAAACAGGATATATCATGATATAAACAGGAAGTGGTTCACCACAGTGTTCCCCAATCACCTGGGCTATTCTACAGTTTCCAGCTTTTATGGTAACAGGTAAACAATGCCTTATAAGGTCACAAACAATAACCCTCACTCCTAGTAGGTCTAAGAATCTACAAACCCACAATTCTCTCCTAGCCCATCCCTCGTGACCTGGATGAACTTTCATGGGTCCCAGGATCCCCTCCGGGCCTAGGAAAGAGGTTTATTCTGGCCTTCAAGGCCTGCTCCTTATCATATGGTGCAGCCTGACAGCTCCTCACTCTTTGCAGGAATACATGTGACTCTACAAGTCCAAATGCCGTTATTGACAGCTGGATAGTCAGTCTGTAGCTCATCGAGGATGTGGTGAGCTGTGGAGGACATGGCTGGACCTCAGGCCAGTCTCTGCTTACAGTCATTTTTTTACCCCACATGCCTCAAAAGCCGCTGCTTCATTTTGGTATCTGCTGTAATCTCCTTTTATTTTTTTTAAGCTAGTCTTGAACCATTCACTTGGAGTGATCAGCAGGTATCAGGTCCCCTTATCTTCCATCCTCCGTTCTGAAAGGCACAGAAAAGGAACCTAACAAATAAATTATTGGCTCATATATACTGAGAAAATGACTGAAGGATAACGTGGTGTCAAGCCACCAATGTTCTACCAATCACCTCAGCCCCAAATGGAGTTAGGTTAGGGTCTGGCAAGTCTCTTCCGAACCCAGCAATTGCTACCCTATTCTGCTGTTCCGTGTGCTTCAGTGCCACATCTTTATAGCAAACTGCAAATTTCAGAAGGGTAAAAATTTTGACTGTTAAGAAATGACTCTTGCACTGGCACATACATTCTAACTCTTGATCTGTGGTGGTTGTTATAACATGCCCTGTATCTATTCATACTAATGCAAAGGTGTTGCCTCAAGGCAAAGATCTTTCCAACAACTGGCTTCACAGGATTAACCATATTTTGTACCCTCACAAACTTCTTAAATTAAATGTATTTCCTTTAAATCAGCTTGTATCTCTTATCCTTTATTATGAAAAATGGTAGTTCAGTGTGCACAGTATACATACCTACTGCTTTTTATACTTCATTTTAGCCCAAGTCAATCAATCTTTTCTATTTGCTGACAGACAACATTCTTAACACAGTACTACTTTGAGAAAGAAACATCAAAACTGATTACAGCATTTCACATGAGAAATTCTCTGTATATCCTCCTATATACAGAAGGAATATTTTTACAGAAACATTAATAAATAACTATAAAATTTTTCCTTCTTAAGTTAACTTAATGCTCAAGACTGAGGGAAGGCAGTAGAACTACTTTTGCAGTTTGATTTTCTTCTAAAGAATGACAGTATCTGAAAATAAGTATCAAACTATTTTTTTCCCATTACCCTTTTTAATACATTTTAATGTTGCTTCAGAATATTTCTTTCAGCATGCCTTCTTTTACCTCCATCTCTTGTCAACTCATCTAATTGCACTGGGTCTCCCTGAGTTGCTTCACAGCTTTCTTTGATTTTGCCTAACCAATATAACTATGTATTATCTGCAAAATCTGTTTTCTCATTGATCATTTATTTTTATCCAGTGATAGGAAAATATATTAGGCAACATCGCTTCTAGTGTGCCACAAAAGGGCTTCTGCAATGCTGAAAACAATCCAGAAACCATTGCTTTGCAATCCCTTAGCCACTTTCTTATCCAGGCCAGTCATACACCTCTAATCCTGTATGCAGTTAGTTTCCAGAACATAATCTTAACAGAGATTTTGGCAAAGGCTTTTGAGTCTATAATTATAGCTGGCAGCGATCCATTGTCCACAGTTTGGAGGCTTCAAAAACAATGACCCATAACTGTAAAGGTATGTTTCTTCTCTCAAACATGGATGATTTAGAAACAGGGATGATTTAGTATTTTATATTTTGTCACTATTTCAAAATATATACATGATGGCACACAGAAAGCTCACTGAAATAAAATTTACCTAGTACCTTTACTTAAGTACTTACTTAAGAAATTAATAAATTACTTAATTACTATTTTACCCTCTTAGAAGATCTATAATCGTTATGTTGAGATTAATCTGTCTTTCTTAATAATTCTTTTATCTTTTTAATGAATTCTTGGATGATTGTTGTGAAAGACTACAGCATAAAAAAATTCCACAAGTTCTAAGTCACTCTTTCCCAAATTGTAACAGAAATGTTTCCTGTTTTTCCCCACCACGTGTACAACCTGCAGCACTAGCTTTAGAGAGCAACAGCTGCAGTTCTTTGAGTGAGTTTTGGGTCATTTTTCCCACAGAGATGGAGCCACAAAGACATGACTGCATACAAAATGCTTCAGAGGCAAATTCAGGCAGAGAGTGAAATTGATGCCACCCCAGGTCTAGCATTTTTGTGAAGGCTTGCTGCCCTGCTCCATTTCTGAGTTAACTGCCAGAGCCAGTTGTCCCACTGGCAGCAAATGGACTACATGAGGAACCCTGCTGGCTGGTCAATATGTTGCCAAGCAGTCATGCTGCCAATTTGTCCCTTTTTTATATAAAATTGCTATGAAAAGTCATGCTATGATTCAATGGGGGGAAAATCATATAGTATAATATAAATTCTATGTTGAAACAGTTGTTCTATTTTGTTATTTTTCTGTGTTAACAGAAAGGAAAACAAAATAGACAAAGCAGACTGGCAGTTTTTGGAGAGTATCAATAGAAAATTCTTAGCTCCTTCTTAATTCATTGACTTTCATTGTATTTCTGATGGCATTGTATCCTCTAAAATGACATATACTTCTTGGTTTTTGCATAGATAATCTAAAAACTTCCATTTCTGAAAAACAGAAGTGCTTTAGGGAAGTGAGGTAACTTCTGAACTAAAAAGCTCAGACTGAAATAAAAAGATCACAGGTCCTGGGATGACAGAATTGAGCATGAAAAGTAATGTATCGACACAGGTAGAAGAATCTACAAATCTTGCAGGATTACCATCTGTTGTCTCAAACCACGTAGAATTTAGCATGGTTAGATAACAAATTTTTTAGTGGTTTGTTGACCTAGGGGTTTAGAGAGCCCAGTGTTCATCCAGAGGCCGTCATACACTCATTCCAACATAGCAGGCATGACTATGAGATGTGGTGTGTTCAATGAAACAATAAAATATGCTACCTTTTCAAATCAGTAAGAAAAAAAAGACCATGTTATTTTTTATTTGAACATACCATAACCAGTAAAGTCAATATTAACTACAGTTTTTGCAATCTCATGTTCAACCCCCTAAAAATATGTTAGAGGAGAAAAAGAGCAAACTGAGAGCAAACAGCACTAAGGATCTCTCTATTTTGTTTTCCTTTCAGTAAAGACATGTCTTTTATTTTCAAGTCCTGAGGAACCACACAATAGAGACACTTAGTAGGTAACACATTAGTTAAATCAGAAGCTTTTTGCCAGAATATAATGATCTACAGGAAGGAAAATTTTAACCATATGCTGTTCAACAAACTTAGTGAAGTGATTTTATACACATCTATTTAAAGTTACTTATTTGCTTATTACTTATTTACTTATGCCTTCCTTTGTTTCATGTAAAGAACTTTCAAAATCCTTTTCCAGAATTCTCTCTTGTATGTCTTTTTGTTGTTTATTAGACAGCACTGTAAATCTGTAAACCATTGAAAGTTTAACACCCCATATACTCTGATGTTGTAGTTGATATTAAAAAAAAATGAATTGTATTACACTTCTCTCAATTATTTTTCTGAAATGTGCCTTAATAGCACAAGAAATTTTCATTCAAAAGTGGTATCTAAACTGCCAATATGCTGCTATATTCCTGTTCTTACAGAGTCAGACTTTTGAAAAGACATTATTATAATGAGACATACATGGGTGACTTGGAGCAAATCTTTTTCAACAATGGCTAAGTATTTTCAGTTTGAAGAAATGTGGATATTGTCCTGCAAGTGCAATCTCTGCTTTTCAGTCTGGTTTGGGGATGCACTTTTTTCTTTTTAGAACAATGCTCTCTTATGAAATATTCTTAAAGATCTTGGATGACACTGCACTACAACTTCAGAAATCAAAAGAATCTGTCAGTTCACATCCCATAAGGCAACTTATTGTGGATAATTATAAAGGTACATAATATCAAGACAACTCATTATAGTGTCAAGACACTGTCAAGGTACAAATGTCACCTTTTAACATTAGAAATAAACAAAACCAGGTAGTAACAAAAATAACTACTATACAAGCTTTTGACTCTTCCTTCTTAGTGGTATGAAGGCTTGAGCTATCACACACAAATAAATATTATGGTAACATTACCACAGATTCCCAGAGCTATCCTCTTTCAGCCAGAGACTGTGCCCAGTTTGGCCACAAGTGTTTTAACAACACAGGGAGATTTTTGCAGGCAGTCACTGGGCAGGGCTCTCCTAAATGCTATTTGGGTTTGCTTTCAAGAATCTGCCTGGTATGACAGGATTTCTTTGAAAGTGAGAGTGCAAGAACCCTGTTTGGCTTGACCTCAGTTTCTCTGTTGGATGATTAAAATAGAATTTATAGAGACAGCCTAACCCAGTGCCTACTTCAGTTGGTAAAGCACTAAAACCTAAATATTTAAATATTCAAATATCATTAAGTTTTTTGAGGCAGTAAAGGGCAGGAAGAACAAAAGGAGGAAAGGAGGAATGGAGGAAGGGAGAAAGTGAGGAAGGAACTGCAGGATGATATTTCCAAACATTCTAGATTTCACCATGACAGCTGGGACTATGAAGAATGAAGTCTCATAGGGAGGAGCAGCTTAGACTTCATTATATTCAGTGTGAATGTAATAAGGAGACGCTTGGCTGGAAATGGCTATGCTTGTTCTTTAGAAAAAAATGTCTTGATTGTTGAAGAAAATAGTGAATGGAATTGACTGAAAGAAAAAATTTAGGCAGAAAAACATGAGAGAACCTGAGGCGATCAAAGTAAAGAGAATTAAACTGCCTCTATTCCTCCAGAAATATAGAAGAGGAAAATAGTAAAATAATATTACAAGGAAGCATAAAAGCAAAAATGTTAATTTTTTTGAGTATACAATGTAAGAAACAGGAAAATAGATGGCTATCTACTAGAAACATACAAAAAAATAAGGGAGATGGCAAAGATCACAGTAAAAAATTTAAGTGGCAGGGGAGATGAAAACTACTGCATCACATATATTGCAATGTAAGATTCTTCAAAGAATCACTATATGAACCTTTTGCAAGTCAGATTTTAATTCCAACAGTCTGCAAAGAGTGACACCTTTGTATAGCTTTATATTCATCAACAGAGAAATCCTCTGGCCTTAGAAAGACTACAGACCCACATGAACTTACGCAAGTACATAGGTACAGAGCAAAAAGACTATGGAGGAAGCAGGGAACATGTTTGTACTATACTATCTTTGGAGGAACAACTTTTGTAAGAGTTCAGGTGTCTGATGGCTAAATAGGTGCAGGGAGTGATGGTAAGGTCCATTTAAAGCACTGCAAATTATGTGAGAAGACTGATGAGTTGTCAGATAGAGTATTAGTGAAGAATGGGATTTCTTTCTGAAGTAAATCCACATTAACTAGCAAATACCTTCCCATGACAGCTGTGTATTGGTTTGACTTGGTGAGATTAAAAGCAGCTACCAAAGGAATTTAGTTGCCTTAATCACTAGATTTAAGTTTTTTACTATGATAATAGAATTTTAAACCTATTTAATACATTAAGCAAATAATGCTTCATCCTAAACTGATTAGAAAAATCAGGTTATTAATGGGAGGAAAAGCAGAAGTAATAATGCTTAAATGCTTTCCAAGAATCAGAGGCATAACATGAAGCTAAGGTTTCAGGTGGGCTCAAGACGATGTCAGAGATGGAAGCAGGCATATGAATGAGCTGTTGCCGCTGACTTGCAGCCACCAAACGGTTGGTGACCAGGAAGGCTGCCAGACTGGAGGTCAGGTGGGCAGGGCATGGAGGGTGGGAAAGTGGTCAAAAGTTAAGAACTGTGAGAGAGCAAGTTGGTGTGGGGGGTGTTTAAGCACTGGAGAAAGGACTGGAGAGGTTTAGACAGCAGAGAGATCTGCAGGGCATCCACTGCTGTCCATAAATACTCTGCTTTCTGTGGGTGTTCCCATTGCAAAGCACCAGGTGATCTCCTTCCGTGGTGTGCCTGTAGGAGCAGGAAACTCTTAAGGGACCCACTGAATGATACAAAGCCTGAGGAGAAGGATGAGCAGCAGTTTGGAAGGAGTTCTGCTGAATTCCATCACCCCTCTGCATGGGAAGCCATTCCTAGAGAGGGATGAAACAGACTTATCACTCCATAGAGACCTGCTTTCAACTTTCATTATTCAGGACTGGTTGACTGTAGATTATGGAAATGAGCAAGGTGCTTGGTGTAAAAATGCATCTGAAATCAACGCAATGAATTAATACATACAGCATCTCCCTCTTGTTATGACAAGAGGCAATGACAAAGGCACTAGACACATTAAGCATCTAGTTTCACTTTGCCTTCTGTGTCTTCATTGGGTCCATAAAACCAAGTACATGTCTGCCATTATGGCAAGATAACTACAAAGGCAGAAGACTGATACTTTGAAATTTCCAGTGGTCCCTCTACCACTCTCTCTGAAGCTGCTATCTGCTCATTTTCTTCCATTTCAGTGTGTTGGTTTTTTGGTTTTTGTTTGGGTTTTTTCCTAGCTGCAACCTTGGCTGTGACTAATTCAGTAAGAAATAAAGCCAGCAAAAATGTATCATTTTCTCTCTTCTATTGATTTGGACAAACAATACTAGTCTGCAAATGCTTCCGTCATCACATTCAGAACTGTAATTTCTCTTTTTCATTTCCAGTGACATTTTGTATCAAACCTATCACAAATTCCCCATGGTGTTTTGAAGACAAAACTGCAGCAATGACTTTGGAAGAGCGTGACATCCACATAATATTGTTAACTATCTATGACGTTACCAGATACATTTGCCCATTGTTGCTGATACTTAACCTTTACTCTCCTTCTAAATCTTAAAAGTGCTTTTCAAATACATGTTACAGCATGATCAAACAAATTTAGATAAGGCTGACACTGACAGTTTCTTTGTTTGGCATTGATTTTTCCCAAACAGAAATGCTATTAAAGTTAAGCAAAAGGCATTTTTCTCAAGTACAGTTTTAGCACTCCTGTTGATTGAATTGAAAAGTCTATACTAATCAGTACAGACCTCACTGTAAATTAACATGAAATATTGCACAGCTTTGGAAAGTTTCTTGCAACAAAAACACTGCAAGCTGGAGAAAATAGCAGTGCGCATATCTCTGTCATGCAATTGATCCAGATTCTTCTTTTTTTGCTGTGAATAGGGAGAAACCAGTCTGAGTGTAAATCAACCAGATTGTGCCCTCAGTGTTTCTGTCCATTGGGAGAACATACTGTGGTGGGAGTCATAAAATATCTCAAGTTGGAAGAGACCCATAAGGATCACTGAGCCCAGCTCCCTGCTTTCACAACTACCTAAAATTAACCATATGACTAAGAGCATCATTCAGACACCCCCTGAACTCTGCCAGGTTAATGCCATGACCACTTCCTTGGGGACCCTGTTCCAGGGCCTGATATGATTTGATTATTGAGAGATGCCTCTACCTGAATTAAGGTGCAAATGAGACCATATGCCAAAGTCAACAATATGGGTTTAACTGAACAATAAAATGTGAGGTGGAGAGACAGAATGAAATAGAAAAGAAAGGAGGGAGAGAGACAGACAAGTCAAGCAGAACACAGTCACCACTCAAGGATCCAGTGGCATCCTGTTGGTCCTTAATTTTCCCTGGGCGTCTCAGTGGTGGGAGTCCTGAGGTTGTTCAAAACTTTTCACTATTTATACATTTGTTTGCTACATTTTAGCAAACAAAGAGATTAGTTAATTGGTTAGTGCTCATTGGTGTTATGCCCTGCCGCGGTCGCCGGTGTTCGGGCAGGACAGCTAGCCCCAGGGTCCTTGGCTAGCAACCCGTCGGCAGCTGCAGCAAGCGTCCCTGACCACCGGAGCGCCGGTTCACTGCTGCGGGGAACTGAATGTCCCCAGCCGCAGGTAGCTCGTAGAGAGCAAGCTATCGTTATGAGAGGCCAGAGGGTTTGGGAGGGATCTTCTGCCTAGAGTAGTAGAGACACAGACGCATGGGGTCCAACTGTGCTCAGGGCGTCTAGGGTCAGAAGACCCCGAACAGCGCAGTGCACAGACTTTTATTATGAGGGCTCCATCCAATCACAAGACGCCAGGAGGGCAGAATGAGGGAGGGTTCAAGGGATTAGGACCAACCAGGAAAGAGAGGGGGAGGAGAGGGGGTGACTGACAGCCGAGGGGTACAATCAACAACCGACCAACATAGAACCTTCTGGAACACAAGGATGATCGACAGGAGAGTGGCAGGTGCTTGAACTAATGGGAGCAAAGGTACCACCCCTGAGAAACCCAGCCCATCTACGGGGCAAACCACTCGTGTCTCCACCCCAGGGGAGACCTTAAACTTGGGATCCTTTATACCTGAGCTTCTCAGGGGGGACTGAGGCCTTAGGGACCTCGAGCACCACCACAATGCCCCAGTCTGCTTGGCAGGTTTAAGGGAGTGTTGTTTGGTGTATGCTGGGCAGTGTGCAGGAGAAACAACAAAATTCTGGGGACGTTCAATAACAAACTTCTACTTGCAAACTATAGAACGTTACAGTAAAAAAAGGTCCTTGGCAAATTTTTAAATGTAGCCATTTTGGTTAGAAATGCTACAATATAAAAGCATAAAAATTACACTGAAGAAAACATATAAGGTAAAGGAAAGAAAGAGAAAGAAATGATAAATGTAGACAGGTACATGGTCACCAGCTGCGGATTCTGAGGCAAGATTTGATTCTTGCAATTTTTATGTCCATTGGTTAAAGTGTTTGTCACAGTATTGTCAAAGTGATGGTCACAATCTTGATCCATTTGGGGTGGGGGAAGCCCCTGAAACACAAAATCTGGTGGGTTGACATAGGCTCAGGCTCGGTGAGAATGCCCAAGTATTTCCTCTAGGGTGGTTTTACAAAGGATGATGTAATGCTGTGGATCAAGGGATGCTTTGGAAATCTTTGATGATTTACAAAAATTTCTGCAATATTACAGCCGCATCTTACATCAGTGTAGTATCAGTTGTGTCAGCCATGGCCCATCAGCAGACATGAGCACAATCAGACCTACCGTGAATGTCCTGGTGCTTCCCTGGAGGGGAGTCTTCACAACTGAGCCACTTGTGTATGGACACTGGCATGAAAAAAAGCTCTATTCCACCTCACTATTCCCACTGCCTCTTATCAGGCTCTTCCCTTATCTTATTCAACACTCAGCTGTTGCCTTGGGTGACTTGTGCACTCCCTCTGCACCTGGGCAGTCACTGCAAATGGCAGATTATTTCAGTCATTAACCATTAACATTCCAGTCTCACATAACTTGCTGCACAGTTATCTTATTCTATTGGTTAAATGATTCATACTAATTAGTCCCATGCTCAGTCTTTCTCTTCTTTTGAGTCAGTGCATTGTGACTTGGAGTCACAATCTCACCCTGCCAGAATTACCTTTTACCCATTCAAAGCTGATTTAGCACAGTTGCTGAGTTGAGTTTCTTTGTGGCTACATTCTTTATGTCCATTCTTCATTCCCACATTTGTTTACGTCTCCCTAGGCCTGAGATAACACTGAGACAACAGTAAGACCTTTATCTTACATCAAGTTCCCTCCGTAGTGGCTTAATTTAGAGTCCAGGTTTCAGGTATCCATGTAGGCATATTTGGCAGTAGGGACTTCAGTGGTCGCAGGTGCAATCTGTTCCATAACTTGAGGGAATTTTTGACCCTATGAGCAGTTGTTTCTTTACACAGTTTGCCACAGTGGGAATTTTTGTCTGGATCCATAACCCAGGATGTGCTAGCCAAATCTCAATTACACCAGGCTCGGAGTTAGCGCCATCCTGTCGCTCCTATCTGTGCTTATCTCACAGCAAAGTACTTCTGTAGTAGCAGTGTTTGAGACAGGCAATTGGGCTCTTTAAGTTCTTACAGTGCCCAACCACACTCTCAGTGAAGAATCTTTTCCTAATACCAACCTGAACCCCCGCAGCTGCTGGCTCCTATGAGGAAGCAGTGGGGTCACGCCTCACCTGCTCTTCTCCAGGTTGAGCAAGCAAATTTACCTCAGCTGTTCCTTGTAAATCTGACCCTCGAGATTTTTCACCTTCATAGTGGCTCTACTCTGGACATACTAACACAGTCTGATGCCCTTCTTGCCTGTATCCTGCTTTCAAGGTTTCTCTAAATAGGATAAGGATGCCTGAACAAAGAGACCAGAGCAGAAGGGTTGAACAGGTGGAACAGGGTTGTGTTAGAAATTCCAGATGGAGAACTGGGAATTTTGTATGAAATGGCTGTAAGCCACCAGCATCCCTTCTGCATGAACCAAAGAATCCAATTCTGTTATCACGGTATGACCCAGATTGCTTTAAATTGCTTGGATTTTCTTTTCAGCTCAGATGTTGGCTGTGCTGTGAGAGGGCAAAACAGCAGGTAGGACCAGAGATTTCTCTGTCTATGGCAAGGGTAAAGAATGGCTACATGGAGGGGGGTGGAGGGGTGGTAAAAGTGGTGGTATGTGGCAGGTATATGTGGACTCTTGTCTAGGAACAGTGTGGCCTTTGAACCAGGGACATGCAGCATGCAGCAAGGGGTACAGATTTGGGCTGTAAAAAATTTTAAACATTACCCCAGGTCAAGATAACACTCTGGGAAGGGTTTATTTTGAGGTGCAGCCAGCATCCCAGCTCTGGAGCAGCTGGCTGGCATGGATGCTGAAGAGAAGAAGCAGACAAAATTTGAGGTAATGGTCACCAAAGCTCATAGGGTATGGAGTGGTCCTGGGTACCTGTTGCTGGGCAAGATCAGAGTCCGATTTGAATACTCTCGTCTCTTAAGGAAACACATATGTCGCTAAGTTCTTTGAATTATACACTTTTTAAGAAAGTAAAAGCAGATGATAAATAGAAACAATTACTGCAAAAACGTTGTGCATAGTTGGAGCCTGTCTTTCAACCTTTCTGGAAATCTTTCATTGTCTCACTGTGACATTTTCAGAAGATTTAACCTCTCTGCCAGTTTTCAAGTTCCTAATTTGGAGGTGATCAGTGTGGTACTAGGATAGCTGGTAAACAGCTAAAAACACTTAGCACTGTATGGAAGATAAAATAATCAACAGACAAATCGGAATAAACTACTTGAATAAATAACATAGAAAAGAGTATTTACTAAGGTACTTCATTCACCTTGTCACTCTATTGGCATGCTTTTTAACCATCTGTCGTTTGTTTTCACAGATTGTGAGCTCCTTGGAAGAGGAACTGTGTCTGTCCTCAGCACCGCCAAAAAACACGCCACCAAGTTGAAATAATATTGTGAAATAAGTGTCACAGCTATTGGAAGTGTACCACCTATCCTACCTAGCATCTTTGTGAGGTTCTGAGTGTGCTCCTTCTCCCAGGACCTCCATGAGGTGAGGAAGCCCTCCTCTGTTCATCCCACAAAAGGGCACATAACAATGAAAACCTGGAAACTGTGTCAGAGCAAGGAAACCTCAGCAATCCCAAAGCCCAGGAATAGCACCCAGGTGGGATGGCACACTTCAGACACCTTTGCTTAGACATAGCACCTAGAGGAGGCCTACAGATGTGACACAAGACCTACAGCAGGATCTGTGTCTTTCTGAACGAATGGGCCCAACAGCTGCCTCTGGGGCACTCCTACATGCCCATATTTAGCACTCCACGTCTGTGTTTGAGCATTTGCACCAGGCCTCACCACCCCCCTTAAAGCAGTGACAGAAAACATGACCATTTGAAAAATTAATGGTACCAGGGAGTATGGCAGCAATCATCATTATTTTCCTCTGCTTAGATGCTGATGTCAGGCCAAAAAGCCTACAAAACATGAGGGCTGGCTTCATTTTTGAAAGGAGTAGAAATCCCAAGACACTGCAAATGACATCAGACATTTCAGATTGAAACTAGACAGATTCATTACCTTGTCACAGGTGACATTCAGCCCACAGATCCCTATCCTTTGCTCTACCATCATCCACAGCCTTCTTTCCGTCACATGATTTTCCTGCATTACTTGCTATTATCACTGTTATTTACTATTCATGGAGAATTGATGGCATACTCCAAGATGGACTGATGTGCAGGAGAGTGTGTGCACTTTTTTAATAGATGGGGCATCTATTAAGCAGACTGCCTGACAGTTTTTCTATCTATAGCTCAGCATCTAAACTGACATCAGTCCTTAAACTTCAAAAACCTCATGGCATTGCCTCATCGATGACACACACAGCTTGCTTTTCTTCTGTATTTCTTCTCAACCTCAGCAAGGAAGACAGATCAGTCTCACTCCTGATGACAAGATGATAAGAATTAGTACACCAGGTAAGTGTTAATACACCAGCAGAACACCTATAATGATAGAAGTAGAGCTTCCAAAACAAACTAAAATGACCAGACCTTAAGCCCAGATCCCAGCAGCTCCCTGGATGGGTGCTCTGAGAGCTGACTGATACCCGGATTAGCTGTCAGTGTTTCAACTAAGCGCCAGTCAAACAGGGTGAGGCTGAAGTAGATGCCAAGGGAATGATTTTGGTTGGGATCAGTGGCCACTGCAAAGGCCAGAAGTCGAGTCCCCTACTTGGCAAGTGCAGGGTTAACACCCAGGTGCGTGACCCTACAGAGAGTTTCATACCTGTGACACAAGGTGGTGCTGCTGCTCAACCAGTGCACAGCCTAAGCCTGTGTTGACAGCAACAGAAACCTAATGGTGTGCCGATGTATTGATTCACGTGTACACGTGTTTATTTTTCTTAGTGTTCCGTGCCAAGTGAGTACTTTGAGGTCATACAAAGGCATAGGCAAAAGCAGGTTTAATAGAAAATGGAAAGTGTGATGTAGTTTATTTACAAGGTTGCCTCTACTACTAACTCCTATTGTTCTGGTTAAAGCGCACAGAGAAAGAGTGAACTAAAACCTAAAATCAGTCAATCTAAATCCAAAAGCAACCCAAAACTTATCTCTGTGGAGGCTGGTGATTAGGATAGGCAAGGAGTAAGGACAAATAGGAATAAGGAAGACCCTCCCATTGAGTCCCAAGGCTCAGAGTGCACCCCTTTGACAAACTGTGCCCCAAACATGACCAACAGTTCAGGCCTATAGCTTTAACAGCACTTAACAGCACTTAACTGATGAGTTAAGTTAAACAATTTCACTAAAGATTCATACAGAATTTGCTGTAACTCATGGGTCTAACTTGCAAATCTGAAGTACTTAAGAACTGAGGAGAGCAGCATTCCTTGTACATTTGCTATAGTATATTCACACCCAAAGCACACAGACCTAAAGAGTCTGTAAAAAACACTCACAGGGTACCTGTGACAAACTCCCCTCAAACTTGGTGAAGGACACACGTCTGATGCCTTTGGATCTTCCCAATGAGCAAAGGGTTGAGCCTGGAGGAGGAGGGGTGTCAGTCCAGGCTCCATCATTGTCATTCGGTGATTCTCCAAGTTTAGCAAACTTGAGAGTTCTCTGTCTCTGAGAGGTCCCACTCAGAGCACAGCCTCTACTGTCCAGGGGAGCTCAAAGGGTCTCATTTTGGGCCATTGTTTATAGATTCATAAGACAGTAGGCTACAGGCACAATAATTTTTCATCCTGACTGCAATTTGGGTCACTATGTTCTTTGAAAGTTTGATAACAAAATTGTAATTCTGTTTGAGTTGTTTTTCAGGCAAGAAAAATAAGTTTCCAGCACTGTTCATTAAAAAACAGGAGCTCATTAGAAAGTACTAGTTCCTGGAAACAAACTGTTTTTTATAAGCTCAGGAGGAGCTCAGCCCAGGTACTGTTTGTGAAGATCGAGTAACGAGCATTTCTCAGATCACAGTGAGGCCCCAGGAGGAGTGCAGGGGATGCACACCACATGTACACATATGCCATTGCACTTCTCTGTTGTTGTGTAGATGAATTAAAATTAATTACTTCCAAATCTTGATCATAGCCAAGTTCTTTGAGTTCTTTAATGCACTTTTCTCATGGCAACCCCCCCAGGATAATATCACTGTGTATGATTTTACTCCAGTAACAACCTACAACAAGAAGAATCTTTTAATTTCTTTAGTTCCGATTCCCATTTCTCATATATGTTTCTTGAACTTAGCTGAGAAACATATTCTGAGCTTTGTTTATTCATGGCTTTGTATTTATTAATCATAAATTAATAAATTTTAAAGAATTTGGTATTCTCCTCTCAAAATCATTAGAAGAGCATTAGTGCATTGTACATGGTATCATATATTAGCTTTGCCTTTCTGATTTTGATGCAATTTGGTGTCACTCTGATGGTTTGGAGGTATATCTAATATTGCAAGTGTTCTACACATTGTACACAAAAAAGACTGAAGTAGAGGTGCTACTGCACAAGCAGCAAAGGATGATCCAGCCACCCACCTCAGATTCAGCTGTGTGGAGAAACAACCCTGCACAGACCCATTTAACTTCCAGATTTGTTTATTTTCATCTCAGAAATGAAAATTCCCCCATGAAGGTGATTTGCCAGACCTTCCTTGCCCAGATCACTCTTGATGGGCATTGATGAACAAGCACCAGCCAGCCAAAGCACAGACTTGCTGGGTGCCAGCTGTCAGTGTGAGGGAGAGACGCAAGAGCCTGTTCCAGCTCCCAGCTTCCTGTTTGGGTAATTCAAGGAGTTGCAGAGATGTATAGCAGGAAAATATCAGAGATTCAAATCAAGACTACCAGGAGATGCTGAAAAACTCAGGCTCCCTTTCACAGGCCCTTTTGGGGTGACATTCATCTGAGGGTTTACTTATACGAATAAAACAGTGAGGCAAACCAAAGATTTTCTTCTGAGAGCACTCAACAGATGGGCAGCTGAAGGGAAAGAGCAATTTGGACACCCACCACTGGGATGTGACAAAGGATGCTATCAATGTCAGGCCCGAGAGACCCAGGAAAACACTGGTGAGCCTGCTGTTTTCCTTGGCTGTGGGTGTGCCACAGCCTCCTGGTGCTCAAGCATCTGTGTTCCCATCTTGAATCATTATGGGAAGCAAAACATGAGCATGGGGTGAAGACCCCAAATCACAAAAACACTACTGGGTGTCCCATCTAAGCCAATGTCAAATGAACATTCAAACCTGACCCCCACTTGGAGAAGATTAATTTATTGCCAGTTTAAAATAGAGTAGGATATTGGAAAAAACACTTTTCCCTTACCCCCTCTGGCTACCAAAATCATGGATGGCCTCAGTTTTGGCCATGGCAGGTCTGGCTGGGAACTAACTGGGATTGGCTGTGCCTGACAGAGGGGCAGCTCTTGATGTCTTCCCACAGAAGCCACTCCTGCAGTCACAGAACCCCAATAAATAGACTCAATTCAATTGTCTTTCAAGCTGTGCTGCTGGAAGCCCCAGGCTACCGTAGAGCACAGCTGCCCTATCCCATTATATGAATGAGAGGGCAGCTACCCAATGTGCAAATCTCAAAGATGTGGTGTAAATCAAATCTGAGTCAGCAGCTTTGCAGTCTACTCCCTTGCTAACTAGTTAACAAAGCAGTATCATTGTTTTCCAGGAGAAATGTAGATTTTAATTTTAATACAGTTTCCTCACCCTGAACAATTCTCCCTCTCACACACATCCTTAGTCAATGAATATTGTTTTAGAAGAAGCAGCAGATCTAGCTATTCCAACAGTAATGTCATTTTCCCGTGTGGCAAAAGACTGTGGTTTTCTTTAGCGCAACACTCTTTCTACCATTTTGTCTAAGAAACTGTGGTTTACTGTTTTCTCTTATTGATAATCTTCATACTGTTTTCTCTCCTGGTGGCTGGTCATGCTTCCAAGACCAAGCACAAAAACTGCATGCCTGACTCTATTTTAAGTCACATGTGAAATAAATTTAAGGGATCATTAGCACGGAAGCTTTCTGTCCTACTGTAATTGCTGCTCAATGCACTTAGGCTGCTACCAATTTGTTCTCACTACAAAAGTAAACCTCTGAATTGTTTTCTTCGTGTTTTCTTTCAGAGAAAAGAAAGCAGCCCAAACTTCTACTGTATCATTTGAAAATAGGTTCTGTACTATGGGAGCACAGTCAAACACCAGGGAATGGCCTGGGGACACGCCGTAGAAAGCACAAACCCCACACCTGAAATTCTATTTAATTCTAAGGTTTAATTTCTAATCAGTACTTTCAGTATCTTTATCAATAACATGGACATTGTGGGATTGAGTGCATCCTCTGCAAAATTGCAAATGACACCAAGCTGAGTAGGGCTGTTGACACAGCTGAAGGACTGAGAGTAAGATAAGGCTGGTAAAACACTGGAAAAGGCTGCTCAGGAAGGCTGTAGCCACAACCCTGGGAACATTCGTGGCCAGTTTGTACAGGGCCCTAAGCACGTGCTGGAAATTGAAGATTGTCTCTGCTCATTGCAGGGCAGTTGGTCTACATGACCTTTAAAGACTTCTTTCAACCCTGACTATTTTGATTTTATGATTTCCACAACTTTAATAAGACTAAAACTGTGTAACAAACCAGAGTACAGCTATGTTGTAACTTTATGTGCTGACCTTGTATTTTAGGTTATGGCCATTGCTCCTTGTCCTGTCACTGGGCACTGCTGAATAAAAGCCTGGAACAATTCTTTGGCACCTGCCTTTGAGAGATTTATATGCACTAACGAGATTCCCTCTCACAAAGCAATGGATGAGTCCTGCTATCCATGCTATACTTAGACTTGAGCGCGCTAATGCTGGCTTAACCTAGTGCATAAAATGGAAACACTTGTGCGTCAGACTAAGACCCACTTGTAGGAGACCTTGTTGGGCTTCCCAGGAGAAGATGAACTGCCTGGAAGGGGATTGTAGTGGGGGTGGGGTCAGCCTCTTCTGTGCAACAAAGGACAGGGAGAGAGAAAACGCTCTTAAGTGTGCATGGATTAATTTAGATTGGACATTAGGGGGGAAAAAATTTCACAGAAAGGGTGATCAGACATTGAAATGGGCTGCCCAGGGAGATGGTGGATTCACCATCTCTGGAAGTGTTTAAGGAAAGACTGGATGTGGCACTCAGTGCCACAGTCTGGGTGACAGGGTCGTAGTTTGGACTTGATGATCTTGGAGGTCTTTTCAACCTAAATGCTTCTGTGATTCTGAGCTAAGGGATCACTAAATGCACAGGCTGTGACCTCCCACTCTTAAGGGGAAGGAAGATTCATAAATGCTCACGGTTGTAAAGAACAACAAATCTCAGAGGGTCTGCAAATAATCAGAAAGTTTTATTAGGAAGTTATACACTCGGCATGGACATCAGTATTTTAGTCCCTGACCTACTATATAAGCACATGGCAATGGGTTTTAGATAAAGAGGTAGTGTGAAAGCAAAGACAGAAAGGAAGAGATGAATTGAGGAGGAGGAGAGAGAAAAAGAGAACAGAAAAGATGACCACTCCTGGTTCCAGCACTGATCCAGCTGAAGGGATGTCAATCCTGGTGTTGGAATCGACCCAGCTGCATCAATCCAGCCAGTGGGATGTCCTGTGGGCACCGCATGGGCTTGGGGGATACTTTCTACGGACTGATTTCCTGGTTCTGAAGATGTGTTTCTCACTTTCCATGCAATCACTTATCATGGGCAGCCCGTTCTTTCAGACCGTCCATGGAAATGGGTCGGAGGGCTTTGGGGATCTTGGCTGGTCTCTATTCCCCTCCACAGTCCACGCCGCCTTCTTGGCCTCCTCCCTGCGCTTGCCGTGTTGTGCTCATCTCCAGGGTCGGTAAGAAGGATGTTTTTCCGCGGAAAGCGCTGCCTTATGTCCGCACGGCCCCGTTTCTCCGGCCACTTCTCGTTCTCCCTCACGGACTGCCCACGGGGAGCGCTAGGCCGGAAAAGGCCGGGGACGGTGCGGGCGCAGGGACCGAGCCAGCCCGCCGCACCGCCAGGGGGCGCCCCCGCGCCGGACGCCCCGGCCCGGGCCGGGCGAGCGGAGCGCCGCCATTGGCCCAGCGCCCCCGGCCCCGCCCCCTCGGCGGGCACGCGCGCGGCCTCCCCGCGGCCGGAAGTGCCAGGGCGGGCGGGCGGTGCGGGTCCCTTGCGGCCCGTCCGGGTCCGTTGCCGCCGGTGCGGCCCGAGCGCGGCTCCTCCCGCGCCTCGCCCGCTCCTCCCGGTCCCGCCAGCTGCCCTCAGCAACCCCCGCCATGCACCCGCGGCGCCCCGACGGCTTCGACGGCCTCGGCTACCGCGGGGTCAGTCGCGACGAACTGGGCCCCGGCTCCAGGCCCTCCAGCAGCAGGTCGGAGCTGGGCTCCTGGGTGACCACCCCGCCCGACATCCCCGGCAGCCGCAACCTGCACTGGGGCCAGCAGACGCCGCCATATGGGGCCGGGACCCCTCCGAGAGGCGCCGGCCCCAACGAAGAGGCCAACCTCGCGGCGGGCGGCCCTCGCGCCGGTAAGGGAGGGCCTGGCCTGGGCTGGGCTGGCCCGGGGGCGGCCGCCGCCCCTCGCCGCTCCCCGGTGCCGCGCTGATCCCCGGCTCCCGCCCCCCTGGAGCCGTGAGCCGCCGGGGCGGGCGGGCGGCGGGCCTGGGCTGTGCCACCACCGGGCCCAGCGCCGCACGGGCCCTGCTCCGCAGTGGTGGTGCTGAGGCGCCGGGGAAGAAAGTCCCTTAGAGGGACACGGGCCGCTCTGTCGCTGCCTGTTGCGCTCCAGCGCTGTGCAGCTCCGTGCCAATGTGATGGGAGAGTGCCGCAACGCGCCCCGCAGCTTCTCCTTAAGCACTGCGCGGTCGGCTAGCTCCTCATTGCCCATGTAAACAATATCCTGCAGAAACACTCCGCCCTCTTTACGGGCAGGAAGTGCCTTCGGGTCTTAGAGCGCTGCGTTATTCGGTCGGTGTTGGTGTTTCGGAGTGCGTGGCTTCTCTCGGGTTTAAAACATGAGCTGCTGACGTAAAGCTCCCCTCTCCCCCTCCACGCGTGATAGCGAGGGAACTGTGGGATTTGTAGGATTTAAGGAAGCAGCTGAGTTCAAGTGTTTTTCAGTAAATGTTGGGAAACTGAGGAAAAGCCCGCGGAAGTGAAGTGTCATTTTAGGTCTTCATGAAATTGAGGGAAATTAAGAAAAACTTGCTGTATCTAGGGTGCTGTATGTTGTCTTCTTTAATTAGAAGGAGCACTTTATATACATACACTTGAGTATCAAAAAGTTTATGAAATACTAATTTATCTGAAATCGAATTATATCAATAGGCAGGTCTTTCTCTTCTGACCTGTAGTGCAGTGTTTTTATTTAGATCTTACAGAGAGTACAGCCTTTAGCTGGACTCTATTCATGCATGCTTGAAGCACTGTTTTCAGTATCCTTGTGTAGTTTGACACTACATTTCCCCCCCACCACCACCATCTGCATATGGAAGGTGTGCTCATTTTGCACTTTGGAGGACTGATAAGGAGTTACTGTAACCACTGAATCCAGCAGCTGCAAATGGTATCTTGCCATTTTTGGGAGGGCTGCCACATCTGTGTGGAGCCCCGCCAATGTTATTGAGTTTATCCATGCCTTCAGACTACTTGCACTCTGAAGCTTGTAGGGCTGAGCATTAACTTTAAAACGCCTTTGCTGTTCTGATACTCATCTTAAAATCCCTTCTGATAATTCCCCACGTGTAAATGTCTGTCTGGTAGCAGCCAACAGAGTTGAATTCATTACCTTTATAATTCTCCAGTAACTAGATTTTTGCAAAGGACTGGAGATAAACAACTGGCTTGACAATTTGCTTTATGTTGGTGTTTGTTGCTTCATCCGTGGCTTTTTGTGTAACTTCTCCCAAAGTTCTGCCTTTTTACTGTTCCAACATTATTTTCACCTCAATTATCTAAATTTATGTTTCAGAATTACTGTAAACTCATGCATGCTAAATCTTTCAGTAGTTGATTTGAATTGGTTTTCTTAGGTATTCAAATACCCTCCGTTTAATTGTTTTCTTTCTTTGTTTTTTCCCCTGTAAGAAAGGCATAGTTTTATATAGAAGAGCATGTACAAACTCAAATGCAGTCCAAAGTGCAAATATTCCTGGAGGAATAATTTATTTTATAGCCTCTCTTGCTGAGCTGCCATAAATGTGGTCTAGTGCTTGTAATTTTCTGATGCAAGTACAGGATAAAATTAGTTTTTCAGATCCTGTGCATGGCATTTTCTCCTATGTTGTGGTTATCACTGCTGTATAATGTGGTTTTGGTTTGTTTTTTTCTTCTTTTTCAGAGCAGTTGAACAGATTTGCTGGCTTTGGTATTGGCCTTGCAAGGTAAGAGTTGTGTTCAGTGACAAAGGGGTAGTGAAACTCTTATTTGTCTTTTAAACTGTACGGACACTTTTATGTAGTGTTTTTATTCCAATAGCCGTAAGCAGTTGCAATTGTTTATAAACCTACTGCCCAAAATCCATTTAGGTTTCTGTTCTCTTTAATTGTTGCTCAAAAAATACTTAAGCAAATGGAAGACAGTTTTACATATGGAATGCTCAGGATGTGCGTACCCCATGCAAGTAATCTGAAAGTAACACCAGAAAACTTCTGTGACATTTGCAACTTTTATTAATATTTTTAGGCAATGCAGATGTTTCCTAAGAAGATGTAAATGTCTGCAAGTATGTTACCAAAGTATCCTGGGACATAATGTGCATCTAGCCAAGTGGTCTGATGGCCATTTTATGCTTTATTATGGTGACCCTGATTACTGATAATATTTTTGAGAAAGTTGTGAGCTTCAAGATGCTGGTGTCCAGGGAAAGTTTTACCTCTTTTGGTAGCAGCAGACTACTGATTAACTCAATAGTTACAAAACAGCAGTATTTTTCTGTGCCAGTTGGACTTGTTTGTCGGGAGTTCAGAAACCTACCACAGATGATCCTGTGGCTGTGACTTGGGGTGTTTAGAAAAATCCTGGATGTTCTGCTTTTCTAATCCATGTCCCAGGTTTCAGCAACATCCAGGTAAGTACTGTGGTGACTCAGATGCTTCACGATGAAATGAATATTTTCTCTGAATGGCTGCAACCAGGAATTCTGCTTTGCAAGTGAGAACTTTTCTGTGAAGTTTTGATTGAAATACGAGTTCTGGCAGTGGTAGGACACTTGTTTCGGGTCAGTAGTGTTTTCAGTGAAAAAGTAGTCACCTATTAGTCCTCCTCTGGCCCTCCTAAGGAGTGTCTTGATAATAATACAGTATGCAGAATTAGCATAAAACTGGAAACTAATCCTCTCACGATCATATTTCTGGTTTGTTTTGCACCCTGATGCTTTGAGGAGGATGAGATTAAGAAAGTTTGTATGTTAGTTGCTTCTAAAAATATGTGCATACTACATAAATAGTAGTGTGCACTATATATGTAGTCTATACATCCATTGTTCATACCACTTTCGTAGTAGGTGAATATGTCAGAATTGATGTAACCTGTTTCTGAGGAGGCTGTTGGGTAGCCATCAGAAATGCCCTGTTAGTTCACTAGAAAATATATTACTTTTCCAAATACTGATCTGCTGTTGTTAGAGACAACTAACAAGCCTTCTCTAAGGAATTTTTAGTGGCTTCCCATGCACTAAATACAATTTTCCTTTCAAGCCTTTTTACAGAAAATGTGTTGGCACATCCTTGCATTGTTCTACGTCGTCAGTGTCAGGTATGTCTTTTATATTACCTTATCCAGTCAAAGCTCCTGTTTACTGGAATCCAGGATCTCTGCATTTTCATACTCTGTATGAAAGTATGTAGTATAGGAAGCTTTGCAATTTTTAGGGAGATTCTGCCACATTAGCAAGTTTTTATTTATAGAATACATGTTTTCTATTCTTCAGTTTAGCTTATTTTGAAAAACATTGCTAATTTTTGCTTGCACAGTGAAAAGCAAACACTTTGCAAGGAAGTGTTTGGGGGTCTGTGGAGCAACTTTCTGGTCCCCATTTACAAGCAGGATGGTTTGATTCATAGTTTCTGATTTATGTATGGTTTACTGTTGAAACTTTCAGCGTACAAATGCTTAAAAGCATTGCCTGTTTCCCTAAATTTCAATGAGAGCTTACTCATATTTTTAGCTGATCTTCACAGAAATAAAATTCTTACTTTTGAAATGCCTTCATCATTCAGAGTTGTAGCATCTGCAGATCTGTTTCTAAAACTGCCATTATTTATATTTTAACAGGTTAACTATCATGCACGGAATTATCATCTCTCACCATTTACTGTTGTCAATATCATGTACTGCATCAGTAAGACACAGGTTAGTATTTGGTGTCAGGCTGTATCTGAGCACTGAGAGTTCCTGCAGCATGTATGTACATTGGAATCTCTAGGTGGTGGTGAAAAACAAGGCTGTTACGAGGGTTTGTTATTTCTGTGGTTACAGAAATGTGTCAAGAAGATCAAGTAACTATTATTCTTTTTCAGAAGTATAATACTTTGGGGGGGAAAGATTTGCAGATGTTAGAAAACAAAAGGTCCTTGAAACTAATCTTTTTCATTAGGGTTCTAAAAGACCATTAGTCTTTATGTGGATAAAGTTATTGTTGAAATGACTCCTTCCAAAGATAGTACTGAATTCATTTCCAGTTCTGCGGGGGAATGGCAATCCTTAAAGTCAGGTCAAAAGGCAGTAAGAAGTTCTTAATTCTGAATTTCTTATAGGTGTACTTTTGACATCTCAACCTCATTTTTTTCATAGAAAATGGTGTTAAGTTTATAATACAGACTATTAACAGTGGGAGACATGCCTCCAAAATTCTTGGCAGGTTTTGAAATTATTGAAAAGCAAAAGTTTCTTCCTAGATAAAAAGTGAGTTGTTACCTGAATTCAGTTATAAAGTTGAATGGTAGAATTGTAGTCCTGTGTGGTCTGAATTTACTGAAATTTTTAAATTAATGACATTAAAATATTTTTGAGTTTTATGTTGTCTATTTCAACACATAGGGTCCAAGAGCTCTCTGGAAAGGAATGGGCAGCACTTTCATTGTTCAGGGCATAACCCTGGGGACAGAAGGCATTATCAGTGAATTTACACCTTTGCCAAGGTATTGTACGCTTTTTTACAGCTTCTAACAAATTAATAAATTGTTGACTTATTTTCAAAGTGTTAGAAATGTAAGGCTGTTTGAAAAATATTACTTCATGAGAACAGCCCGACATTGAATAAGTGTTTCCAAACACAGTGTGGTTATCTTGGAAAAGACAACCTTATAATCCATAAACAATGAGAGACTCTTTCTGGGAAGGTGGTATGTTTGAATCTGCTTACTGGTCTGAGTATAGGAATACAGCAGCAAATTGGTCTTTGGTATTCAACTCTGTAATAAAAAAATGATCATTTTCTTCTTTTATTTAGGTTTTTATTGTGTGGTAATAGCACATAGCTATGGTAAAAGTTCCTGGTCTTATTAATCTAAATACAGAAAACTTGCGCAGCTAAGGAGCCAACGCTGACATTTTGCTGAACATTTACTCTGTCTTTGGTAGGTGAGAACAGAATGGCCTGCATTAGTAAATGAGGGTCCGTGTGACTGGCAGCTTTGTTTTCTGCCTTCCTTGACCAACAACTATATATACCTTGTTCAGTCTTCTCATAAAAAAGCTGTGGCAACTAAAAATTACTGGCTTCATTTAAAAAGATATTCATCATTCTACATCACTGGGTCAGTCTTCTGCTCCAGAAGTTGAGTAATATTTTTTCTAAAAATATTCAGGGGCATGAAAACTGTTCTGGGTTTAAAAAGAAGAAATAGGGTTAGGCTGTATCAAGCACCGTTACGATGCATGCATCCATACCAGTAAAAGTAGGTATTTGCAAGTTCAAAAGCATTAGCAGAAGCGTTTCATATTTAAATTGTATGGAGTGTGTATTTAAGGTTTCTGGTCAGCTCTGTTTCGTAGGTAATTGAAATTACCAGGCATGTGCTTTCCTCCAGGTGCATTTCACATACAGCTCTAGGACATGCTTAAGTTCATGAGATGTGATATAGTGTTTATATTTTCATAGTTCTGAATTCTCACAAATGTGAGCAATGATCTTCTACTTGTGGGCTAGTTCAGCAGTTTGAAAAGTTACCTGGTGCTGCTGCTAAAAGAAGGAAACCTTTCTGCTGGAACCAGCTCATTCCTTCCTCTGTGCTACTCCCATCTTTGTGCAAACACCATATGCAGACCAGTCAGGATATCACCTAGACTGGGAAAGTGATCTGGCTAAAATGATTGTCTCATACGTGCATCACCCCACAGCAGTTTTCTACTTAATGCTCTCTCTTCCTTTTTAATGGTGGCTTGCATGTTTGGGCAGTCACGTAGAGGAGAAGGTTATTGCTTGTAGCAGCAGTGCCAGCAAATCTGTTTTACAAGGTTATTTAACTACATTATCAGGCTCCAAAGAACACAAAGAAGTGAAATGTCAGTTCTAATTCTATATTACAGTAACATGAAAGAATACCCCTGGTTTAGGAGAGGAGCTCAGGAATGGGTGTGAACATTTTGTACTAGACAAACTTGTTGCGTAGTAGTTCTTCCACTGCAGGGACAGTTACACCTTGTGGACTGACACGTTAGGCTTTCACACATTAGTTTGGCTGGTTTCATTTTCCACGTCATTTAAGTATTATGGGTAAGTGGATATGATCCGAGTGTCTGAAATACAGAACGGTAAAAACGATCTTCTGTTCCTGTTTAGTGATCGACCTATGTATTATTTGTATATGTGATAGCTAGTAACAACACACAATTCTTCCAAAAGAATAAAACCTTGTCTTTCTTGGATTAGAGTTGTTTTAACTACGAGCAGTGTCTGATTGTGATTCCTGGACAACAATCAAAGCTGAACACTTTCTAGCTGGTTATTAAAAATGCCAAGTCTAGTGTGCCCAGCACTTCAGACAAATATCTATACCTATAGCTAGAGTATTGACCATATGCACTGTAAGTACATGTGGTGTTTGAATGGTATCTTGAGCGAGGTGGGTTTGCATTTTCTGTCAAGTGGAATGTAAACATTTGCTGTTTGTATTTTGAAGTGTGTAACTAGAATTAATACTTTAAAGGAATATTTTTGATGTCACCTTTGTGTTAAACACATGGGTTTTCTTCTGTTTTATCAGAAGATGCTAAGGACTGGTCGTAAGACAGAAAACTTGAGTTATGTCTGTACAGAATTACTGTGCAACTTCTTGTCTGACCGCTTGTACTTGATTTGTTCTTGTCTAACTGTGCCGGAATATGATTTAGATTTTCTGGAAAGAAACAACAACAGGGGAAACATAATCTAAAGAACAGCAGAGCGCAGCCAAACCAAGATTTCTTGATAAGGGGAAAGTATGAAGATTTTAAAGTACTCCAGTGTTCCCCGAAAATTGCTTTAAGTGCTTGTACATAGGGTTGCTAAATAAAAGCAGAACGCTAAATCAGTTGCTGTGAGAGCTGCAGACATCTTACTAATTAAAAACTGAAACCTTTTTTGATAGAATGTCTGACAGGCCTGAGAAGCTACTAGAAGTTAAGCATGCTTTACTAAATGTTTTGCTGTGTCTTTCCAAGATGGGAAACACATAGTGCAAAACTGAGATGAAAACTGGATGTTGACACTGGAAGAATTGCTTGAGAATTACATGTGTGTGATTATTCATATTGTGGTAAATACTTCTCTTTTTAGAGAGCTTTCACATAAATGGAACCTCAAGCAAATAGGTGGTCACCTTTTACTCAAGGGGTAAGTATAGCGTGTGTCTCATGTCTTATTATCTAAACACAATAAAGATACCAAATGGACGTAAGTTTAGTCTGCTGCTGTGTTTACTTGACAAGACGCTAACAGTACTTTTCAAATGCTGACTTTTTTGAACAATCTTGATTGCATACACCACTTGTACAGGTCTTCTCCTACTAGATCCCTGTGTCTATGGTACTTAACTGATTTAAAAGATTAGATTGTTTTAGACCTTAATCAGTCTGGTCCCATGGCAATAGAATTTAACTAAGCTTTTGACTAAAGCTTATCTCAACTTGTTGATGTGCCTTTTAGTAGTTGGGTTATGCTTTGTTAATTTTCCCACAGGCATAATTTGGTAGATGACTTTTATCAACTTCCAGGTGCCTGTTTGGCTAAAATTACAGTATTGTCATTACATTAATTCTTATATTGTTAATTTCTGCAGGTTAACACATGTGATAGCAATGCCTTTTTATTCTGCAAGCCTGATTGAAACAGTACAGGTAACTTACATATGTTTGGAACATTTAAAAAGACACTGTTACTCTTTATAGATTAGATTTTGTGGAGAAATGAATCTTTGAATTCAGGTGTATGTTTTAGTAGTTGCATTTCTTTTGCTTATAACTTGGCTGAAATGGGTGTTTACTATGAAGGGTATATTAGTGTACTGTCTTAACTCTAAGTCTAGAATTAAAAAGGACATTTAATGTAGATAGTTGGATATGTTGCATAAGAAATAGGGACATGCTGTATCAATGTGTTCCAGCAGATGAAACATAAAGAAGTGTTTCTGGTGTAAGAGTTTTAAACTTTGCCTTCCTAGGCAAGTTGTTACAGTGACATCTGTCCCCTGTAACAATTGTAAAGTTTTTTCCAGTGGTTCAGTGGGGGTTTTGATAAAATACTCAACTCTACCTTTTCACGACTGTTTTCATTCAATCAGCTTTTTACTTTTAATCTTCATCTAGTTCTTCCTTAGCCACGAAAATTAAAATCTGGACCTGTCACTTCTAATACATCTTAGCTTGTTCTGTAACTGTGCAGAGTAGCCCGCAGCACTGTGTTGCAGACTGCCTGTCAGTGGGGTGCTGCATCTTTCTGGAGAAGGGCAAGGGTTAGTGATGCAGAAATGGTCCAGGGTAATTCCCCCAGCCATCTCTGTATAGTGACTTGCTCTTAGATGACATGACAGAATCTCTGTGCAGCTAATGGAACTCTTGCTGTAGAGTGAGTGCTCATGTGGAGAGTGCAGGATAGTCACTCTCATGTCACTCAGTCATTGAAATAATAATTTTCATTCATCGCATGGGCAGGTTGTAGGTAGCGTCAAGACTGATTTGCTGGTGTATGTCTCCAAAATGGTGCTTTTTCTGGGGAGAAGGCTGACTTCTGCAGTTTCTTAGTTTCAGCATGTACTTTAGAGGCATGGACTCTTTTAAGGGCAAGCTTCTCCTTTGGGCAGAGGATCCAAGCTGAAATGAGCCAGAAGGTACTAGGAGAGGTGTTGTGTCTGAGCTAGCTGCATTATGGATTAACAGGACAGGTCAGATTAAGCATCTCTCCAGGGAGAGGTACAGACTCCCAACAAGGAATTCACTTCTCTAAAGATACTCTGTGTTTTAGAAAACCTTTTTCCTCAGGGGATCTCTGAGTTTGTGGAATATTTGGGAGACTTAGCTGGTGTCATAATGGGAAGCTGGCTGGAACTCAAATTCTTAATTGCTGGGGAATGGCTGTACCCTGAGCATGCCATAATTCTGGAACTAGAAACAATGGTGGAACACTGCTAATGTTGCTGAAGTTCCTAGCAGGCCACAGAATGGAATGTTATATTCAGGTATCTTACGCTTTCATTTTTATACTGTATGAAATATGTTCTTGAGTTCCTGAGAACATCATCGAGAGCTTCTTAGAAACACGGCAGAGGTAACGATAGCATTTGTGAACATTTTGTACTGTATTAATTGGTGCAGGGGAGCAACTTGGCTTGCCAGGTTTGCATTACATTCCTGTGCTGCAAGAGGACAAGGACCAGTGACAAACCAGAAAAGTGAAAAGTTACAGCAGGTTTATATTGACTTTTGATTGTCTTAATTTTGATAAACCATGCTGTTCAACGCTATCTGTTTGACACTTACCCAAGTAAATACATTTCATCAAAATAGCTGTAAATGATGGAAATTTGTAGCTGTCCCATTCATTCTCTTGTCATTAGCATCTCAAACCTCATGGTGGCGTGTTAAGCCAAAGCAAGGACGGTTTTGAAGTGCATTGACTGCAGTGATGTGGGACAGGAGAGGAGTCGGTAGGGATTGTGCTGCTTAACTTGTACTAAAAGTCTGCAACAGCATTATGTTGTCAGATATTTGAACTATTTTCTCTCCCACACAGAAAAGACCAAGTGGGCTCTATAGGCTGTTTACTATTTCCCCAAAATACTGAGGAATATTTTGGCATGAGGTCAGGACACAGACCACGTGGACTCAGAGACTTGGATATTTAGGAGAACACTGAAATCCTGAATTTTGGATGTAAACCACATGATAAAACACTGGAGTATAAGCATTAGTAGGGGAAATAATGTTTTTAGCTTAATCCTACATTTACAGGTGGAATATAACAGTAAGTAATTATTAAAGAGTTTTGTTTTCACTACACAAACAAAATAAATATCTCTTCACTAAGAGACAGCATGGGTAAGGAATACTACTTTAAATACATCCAATACCGTGAAAACATGTAAAACTGAACCTATTAAAATCATGTCAAAAATGACCTTTCAACACTAGTTATAGAAGTCTTTACTATGTATATTCAAGTTCAAGGGTTATAGTCTTTAAAGCAAAGGAATTTTGAATTAAGTAAGTACATCCTGGCATTTTGCTCCTGATGTAGAACATTTGAAGTTCATGACTGTTTTGCATTCTGATGCTTTCAGCAGTAGGCTGGATGTTGAATTTCTTTGGTAGAAAGAGGTAACTGCAACTGCATTAAAAAAACCCTTGCCTCTTTAAGATGGGTTCATTCTTTAAAAGGAAGCTTAATTGAATGCTATGAAGAGTGTTATAACAAGGAACTTTTATTTGTACAGCTGTGTAGACACAATAGCATGCAAACGTTTAAGGCTTTTTTTTAAAGTTCAGCAGTGATAAACTGTCAGAGTGGATGTCAGGATGATTTTGAAGTGCTCAGCATGAGTTGTAACTCCTTTTTTGTGCTTGTAGAGTGAAATAATTCGAGACAATCCTGGCATCCTGGACTGTGTGAAAGAAGGAATTGGCAGAGTTGTAGGCTGGGGAGTACCCCATAGCAAGCGTCTCCTTCCTCTGATGGTCCTGACTTTTCCCACTGCTCTCCATGGAGTCCTTCACTACGTCATCAGTTCCATCGTCCAGAAGCTTGTCTTGTTTGTTTTGAAAAGGGATAATTCCCACAACCTTCCAACTGAGAGCTCCACTTCTGTGCAGAGCATGCTTGATGCGTATTTTCCAGAACTCATTGCTAGCTTTGCTGCTAGCCTTTGTGCTGATGTCATGCTTTACCCCCTGGAAACAGTTCTGCACCGCCTTCATATTCAAGGGACACGCACAATAATTGACAACACAGACCTTGGCTATGAAGTGCTTCCAATCAATACTCAGTATGAGGGAATGAAAGACTGCATAAATACTATCAAACGGGAAGAAGGAATGCAAGGTTTTTATAAAGGATTTGGAGCTGTTATAGTACAGTATACCTTGCATTTGGCAGTTCTACAGCTTACCAAAATTATTTACTCAACACTGCTTCAAAATGTTTCTTGATCTGTCCAGGTCTGGGTCTAGCACATTCAACATGACTGACTTGCTAACCTGGTTATTGTTTAAATGGCTTAGGAAATGAACTTTGAGGAATCCACCCTGTGGATTCTCCTTACACTGTAGAACAACTTGTTTTAAAAATGGGGATATCGTTTCCGAAGTGTAATTAAAAAAGAACTGTTTAAAAATTACAGACCCAAATTGAATATATCATATGCAGTCACACAGAGGGGATCAGATTTCACATGTGATTGCATTGAGGATTTACTCTTCCTCTTACCGGGTCACTGATACAAGGAATGGATATGAATTGTTAGTATCTGCTTTATAAAGCATCACATCTCTTGCTTAATATGGACTGTTAGCTAGTTGAAAGGAATTTATTTTCTTAAGTTGTAAGAACTTGCACGTAGGGGACTGATGGCTTTACTGGTCTTTTAAAACTTTCCAACTTCACTCTTAATGGAACTGTGAGTAAAATAGAAACTGTAAAAAGTAACTTAAATAGACTTAAATGTTATCATTTACAGGTACATAGAAGACTTATTTTGCTGCAGTGTGGCAGAATATGAGAAAGGGGAATCTCTTGCTTTGTATAAAAACAATGAAAAATGGGTTTGGGGCAAAGTCGCACAGAATGCAAATTTGGCTGTCTTGCAGTTTCTTTGCAAGGCTTACAATAACAAAGTGTGTGAATAAAGCAAGATAGAAGCTGATGTGTGCATGTGCCCTTTTTAGTTGACTTTCCACTGAAAACTTCAGGGCTTAGTTTAACTCTAATGCTCCACATGAGAGTGTAATGATCATACAGATTTGTGTAGTAGTAGTGGAGGTGTTCAAAGCGTACAGAAAGCGTAAAAAATTGGTTGTTCCTAGAGTTTCTCTTTTGTTAGATTGGAAGGGTATGTATAAAATTGTCTCCTTAACTGTTAGCACTGATGTCTGTCATTTAAAATCTTTGCCAGCTTAAATATTTTGTGGAGCAGAGGTAAGTCTATTTATGCGCAAGGGAACCACTGGAATATATAATTTTTGCCCTCTCCCCCTTCAGACTCAGGCTGAAAATGGTTTTTAATCATTCTAAAAAACCTAGTCTTTGGTTTCCTCAATAAATTTGGGGGGATGGGGAGATGGTTTTTGCAAATAAAACAAGCCTGTAGAAAGTCACTCTTAAATTATGAGAGGCTGCTGATTTTTTCATATTCATGTGGCAGGTCTGTTTTTGTGAATGCTGTAAACTGATTTGCATTTTAATCACTACACTTATGGAGAGTAGTCATGGTAAAATAATGTAAAGATGTTGCTCTTTATAAGTTCTGACTTCAGATCAGGTCTACTTTATTATTAATCTTACATTCATGTGTTTTAAATGCCTAAGTGTTGAAATGGAAAGTATAGTGAAATTGGGAACTGGTTTATTTTGAAACACTGTTGATTGCAAATTTAGTGTATAGTGTATGAAATAAAATGAGAATTCACTGTAAGTATTATAAAGTAATTCACCAAAGAGGCATGTAAAGGAATCTTGTTTTGTGTAGTATGTTTTTCTGTATGGACTCCAGAGTGGCATTTTCAAGTTCCTTAACTTCCCAAAATGCAAGAACATGATGAATTAAAATACATGCAAGAGCTTAGGTAAAAACACTCAGTTCCTGGGTTGGTTCTTTTAAAATTTCTATGAGTATCAAGATGGCTATGCCAGAGAATCATCCACACCAGAAAGGACCTCAGCAGGTCATCCAGTCCAAATTCCTGCTCTAAGCAGGAAATGGACTTGTACATGCCCTTGTCCAGTCAAGTTTTTAATACATGAAACTGGTCTCTTCAAATGTATTAAATTCAACTGTAGCCAACAATTTTACTACAATTGCCTTGTAGCAGTAACTAAGTGAATCTTGCAGTCCAACACCTGCAGATGTATCTGTAACAGTGGACAATCCTGTTTTTTAGGAATAAAATTTCAGGGCAATTTTGGTGTGTGAAAAGGAGGACTTGCCTTTATACTTCAAGAGGGAAGATGAGTTCTCAAGAGTGGCACTAGAGATTGCTATAATACTTTATTGTATCAAAGACTTACTTTCATTACTGACAGTTTTACAGTTGCAGTCTAGGTTCTCAGATCTGTAACTTTAAGCTGGGTGAGAAAGAATGCTGTCAGTGTAGAGCAGCTGTTCTGTGGTGGAAAAAACCTTTTGCTTTGGACTGTTCTTTTTTGGTCCTCTTCCCAGCAGTTAGAATGACCATATGCAGATTTTTCATGTATACTTTTTTAATCTTCCAAAACACTTAATACACTTTGTCTAGAATTGCTTGGGTTTTTCCCATGCAAAAATAAAAATTATTATGGGATGAAAAAAGTATTTTTAACCTTTAAAATTGTAAGTGTTGCTGGTTTTCATTTGGATTTTAAATCTTAAGTACTCAATTTTTAGCTCACACAAATGATCAAGCAGGTGGCTTCAGCAAGAGGTACCACTGAAAACTACAAAATACTGAATTGGCTGTAGGAAGTAGGTTGTGGTGGAATATGAAGAATTCTTACGCACTCTCATGCCTCGTACAATTTTTTGTACCTTAGTTTTTTTGCAACTTTTTTTTTTTTAATCTTTAAAAAGAGAGCTGATTTCAAGAAGGTAAATGTTCCTGAAGCAAGACTCTGTTTTCCGCAGTGAAGAACTACTTGGCTTCTTCTCCGTGTCTCTTACAAGTAAAGCCTTCATGTACAGTAACTGACCACAGACCAGGCAGGAAACTTAGAGCTACGAGGGTTCCTGGAAACAGGCAAATATCTGCCTGTGTTCTTTCATGGATAGCATACAGATCACACTTGGCTTTTAGTTGTGGAGCTTTTAGAGACAAGTGTTGGTGCCAATACTGAATTCTTCAGGATTGTTCCAGCTGTTTTCACTGCTTTTAGCAGATCTACTTTGAGGTACACGAGTTGATCTGTCTGTGAGTACTGTCTGTAATAATGTGAAATGTGGAGTGTGTTACAGATTCATGCAGACTTTGTAAGACTCAAAATTACATGGTTTTCTTAGCTCCTCTGAATTTAGCAGCAAATTCAAAGCAAGTATATGCGAGGTATTCATCTGGCATGGTCATTCGGCTGCATACGTGCCTGCAGATACAAACACAGAGTAGAATCATAGAATATCCTGACTTGAAGGGACCCACAAGGATCATCAGAGTTCAGCTCCTGGCCCTGCATATGACACCCCAAGAGTCCCACTAAGTGCCTGAGAGTGTTGTCCAAACACTTCTTGAACTCAGGTGCTGTGACTGCTTCTCTGGGGAGTGTGTTCCAGTGCCCAAACACCCTTGGGGGCAAGAGCCTTTTCCTAATATTCAACCTAAAACTCCCCTGACACAGCTTCAGGCCATTCCCTTGTATCCTGTCACTGGTAACCAGACACAAGGCTCAGTGTCTCCCCCTTCTTCCCCTCACAAGCAAGTTGCAGACTCCACTGGGGTCTCTCCTCAGTCTCTTCTCTAGGCTGGACAGACCAAGTGGTCACAGATGCTCCCTCGTAAGGCTCTTCCTTCTGGTTCTTCATCACCTTTATGGCCTTCCTTTGGACACTCTTTAATAGCTTTTTATCTCATATTGTGGCAGCCAGCCCTGCCCCCAGCACTCGAGGTGAGGCTGCCCCAGTGCAGAGCTGAGCACGACAATCCCCTCTTGCCTGGCTGGTGATGCTGGGCCTGATGCCCCCCAGGACAGGGTTGGCCCTCCTGGCTGCCGGGGCCCTCCTGGCTGGCCCATGTTCAACTTACCATTGACCAGGACCCCCAGGTCCCTTTCCACAGTGCTGTGTAGCTGCTGTGGAAGTGTCCTTGGAGAGCCCAGGGGGAGATGACTTAGAAAAAGAGAAAGATCACTGGTGGAGAAAGTCCAAAGGGGCTGGGTACCCCCTGGAAAGTGGAGTGACCATGGTTTAACCCAGGACAAACCAGAGCAGCCACTGCTGGTGTCCATCATCTCCTCCCTCCCCCCAAGAGCCTTTGTACTATGCCATGTTATCTCCTGGGCCCCTTCCCTTCCCCATCCCATAGGACCAAGTAACCCTGGAGCTTCCCTATCCTCCCCCAGACCCCCTGGTGATTGGTTGTATGAGATAACTCTTAAGTCTGTGTCTGAGGCCCCCTCGGCCTCTTGGATCCCTGCCTCCCCTCTGTGTGGAGCATCCTGCAATAAAGCCACTCAGAATTAAAGGCACACCAAGAGCCCTCTCGTTATTCTCTTCAGCTGATAGCTAAACCGGACTCAGTCCCTGCACCACCAACGCAGGCCGCAGTTTCCCTGGCTAAGTGTCTAGAAGACGCTGCCAGAGTGCCCTGGGGTCAGGGGCACTCCTGGAAATATAGCCAGCTGGAATCTGTCTGATTAATGCCGGGCTGGACAGAGGAACCAGCGAGCTATAGTGCTGCTCTCCAGTCTGTCCATACATCCAGAGTTGCCCCATTCCAGGTGCAGAGTCTGGCACTTTCCCTTGTTGAACTCCACACAGTTGGATTGTGGTGATGATTTTTTTAATTCATCAAGGTCTCTCTGTGGGGCCTCCCTGCCTTTGAGGGACTCAATAGCTCCTCCTGGTTTAGTGTCATCAGCAAACTTTCTTAGTGTCCCTTCCAGTCCTGCGTGCAGCTCATTTATGAAGGTGTTGAAGAGCGCAGGGCCAAGGATGGAGCCCTGTGGAACCCTGCTAGAGACAGGTCACCAGTCTGATGTCAGCCCACTCACTGTCACCCCTTGTGCCTGACCCCTGAGCCAGTTGCTCACCATCATATGATGTGTTCATCCAGCTGTGTGCTGGACATTTTGTCCAGAAGGATCTTGTGAGTGACACTATTGAAAGCTTTACTGAAGTCTGAAAAAAATTACATCAGCTGCTTTCTGTTGATCAACCAGATGGACTGCCTGGTCATGAAAGGAAATCATGTTTGACAAACAGGACTTTCCCCTCATGAAGCCATGCTGGCTGTGACAGATGACTGCATTGTCCTTCGGATGTCCAGAATGTTCCTAAAACTCCTGGGTGATAGTTTCATGGTACAGGTAGAGTAGGAAAGATGCCCTCCTTGATTTGTTGGTTGTTAGCAGAGGATGCTTTATGGCTGAATTGGTGGTTGATGGCTGCCTTGACCACTGTGACCATGAAGTGATTGAGTTTAAAATCTATTGACAGAAGGAGAAGTGCCTGAACTGTGGACATGAGGAGAGCCGACTTCAGGAACTAGTAATGAGGTCTCTGGGAAAATGTTTTAGAAGGTGCTGGAGTCCATCAGTGCTGGTCACTTTTTGAGCGTCACCTAAATGCACAGGAAATCCCAAAATGCTGGAAGTCAAGCAAGTGAGACAAAAGGCTGGCTTGGCTGAGCAGGGATCTTTTGGAGCTAAAGCAAGAAAAATAACTTGTATGGCCAGCAACAGCCAGGTCAGGGGACAAGGGAGAAATATAGAGATGCTGCTGTGAAGGAGAAAATTCATGCAGCCAAAACTTGACTGGAGTTTAAGCTGACCTGATGTGGGGGACAATGAAAAGAGTTTACTTAAATCACTAATGATAAAAGGCAGTGCAGAGATAACATTGGCCTATTCCAGGATTAGAATGGGCACCTCCCAAAAAGGGACAGGGTCAGGGACAAGGCAGAGGTGTTTAATACTTTCCTTGCCTCTGTTGTCAGCACCGCTGATGGGCTAAGGGGGTCCCAGTTCCCTGGGCTGGAGGACTGTGACTGTGACAGTGATGAACTCCCAGCTGACTCAGCCTGTGCAGGTTCTGCTGCTCCAGCTGGATCCCTGCAAATCTGTGGGGCATGAAGGGATTCATCGGAGAATACTCAAAGAGCCTCTCTCAATGACTTTTGAACATTCTTGGGAATCCATAGAAGTCTTAGTTGACTGGAAGCTGGTGATCATTGTCCCAGTTTTCAAGGCAAGAAGGATGGCCCTGGAAACAATAGGTCTGTCATCCTCACTTCAGCACCTAGTGAAAATATGGAGAAGTTTATTTTGGGAGTTACTGAAAACCACCTGAAGAGCATACTCAGTGTACATGGTGTAAATGAGGCCTGTCTCTCCATTAATGCATAACTTCTTGCTGAGCTCTAAGTTTTGTTTGTATAATTCAACAGTGGTCACTGTTGAACTTGGCTCACTTTTCAGTGATAACCAAGGAGAAGGGGATCACACACTAAATTTTTTTGGCTAAATGGTTGTTGCTGTGAGATCTGAGAGCAGCATACAATGGCAGCATTCCCTCACTTGAATGAGAAGAGAGGTGGTAGGAAAATGTGAATAAACTCTTTAGTTTTGCTTCAGAATATATAATGCATCTTTCCAGCAAGGGCAGAAGAAGGGAAGATCTTCCTTTAGTCAAACCTGCTGGCATGTGTTTTTCAAAAGCAAGTCTGAATTTAAGGACTTGGAAAAACTTGTATCTTCAGGGTTTTTTTGTTCTTTACCTTCTGTACTCCAGCCTCCCTACAGACAGTCTGGCAGATTATGAGCATAACTTCAGGGCAGAAAAAGAGCAATATTGAAAATGGAATGTGTAGAGACTGACCATAAATGCAGATGAGTGAAAGTCAGTGATTAATGTTCTCAACTGCAAAAAATTGCTAAAATGTAGAAATGTTCAGATGTCTTTATGTAGTATTTATGTCCAAATGTATTTATGTGTATATTTACGTCAGGTTTCATTTGGAAGTCTATTTCAGCCTTTATGTTTCAAATTGTGTTTTTAAAGGTAAGTTAAAATCACAAAAGGTGTTAACCCTGATGTACCTTTTTTTTTCCTCCTGATACTTGGAAACTGACTCAACTAAAAAGCCAGCTGTTCTTTCAACTTTTTCAATAGGGAAAAAAAAGCCTTCCACATCTTCCATTCAAATCGAGGTATCCTTTCAATGAATGCAAATACAGTGTTCTAATATGGCAGTTACAGATTTTTTTTTGTTTGTTATTATTCAAACTGCTAATCAGTTGGCTGCAGTACATATTGCCTGTGGCAGCTCGATCTGGCAGCTGAAATACTGTATCACTCTTCTCTTGTTTCCAAAACATAGGGGCACAACATGACTCCTACCCACCAAAGTAATAAAATCAGAAGAGATGTTTTAGCTGTTACCTGAAATTCTGAGTCTTGCTCTTATTTCACAGTCTTAAGCTTAGCATTAAGGCAAGTCCAGAACAAAGGGACTTTTTGCATGGAACTTGACTTCATTCTGCAGAGGTGCTTCATGTCTTTACCCAAACTGAATTTTTACATGCAACAGTCTTGTAAACTGGTGTTCCTGATTCTTGGTTTCAGGATGTCTTCAGAAAAGAAAAATGGTAGATTTGCTTTTACTCAGCAGTGAGTGTAACTCACTGAAGTTTCTGATATTTGAAATGGCATCCTGAATTTATGTACGTAATATTGGAGCCTTTGAGCAATATTTGTAGGAGGAATGACCAAAATGCGCAGCTGCCTTGATTCTCAGCTCCTAGCTGATACCAGCTCAGCTCAGTACCACTCAGAGTGACGTGACACCTTTGATGTCCACATAGCCCCCTGACATGTTTATGGTCTCCTCAGGTAGAGGTATCCGTCTAAACCTGTTGCAAAATACAAGCATGGACAGGATTGTCAGACACTCTTACCCACGGACTAGCTTTGGGTATGCAAAATGATATATGAAAAAAACCCAAACAAAGGCATGAGAAAGAGGATTCTTGAAACCAAGTATGTGCTTCCCATTGAGAGCACCCTGACAAGGAGTTATGTGTCACTTCAACAGCTACTTGAGAACAGTGAGGGGAAGCAGACCAGTCATGTAGCTACTTGTGTTTCAGGAGCTTAAAAATGCCTGCAGTGTTTTCTTTGAAAAATTGAGATTTTTTATTTCCAATACAATCTAAAAAACCCCAAAAAAAAGTTTGCTGTGAAGGTGGTAACTGTTGCATAACCATTTTGATATACTTTGAAATGAACTAAATTATATTCACTTTTGCGAGTAACTTTTTTTTTTTATAAAAAGCAGCTACTTTATAAAGCCTACTTTTATCAAGGGAATTAATGTGCCACGTCCTCTTAAGCAGTTTATTTGTATTGATTTGCCAACATAATGGGTCTAGAAACTCATTTGTGTGTTTTTTCCTCTAATATATTTGTGTCTGGTGAGAGTTCTCTAGTAATGGAGTTTCCTCAATGTAACACCAGTTGATCTTCATAAAAATTGCTTTTGAGAAACGGTTCCAATTACTCTACAAAAAGGAAAATATTTGTGTATTTCAATACAGTTTCAACATACGAGGAAAGGCCAGGAGAATCGGGATTGTTCAGCCTGGAACAGAGGCTCTGGGATGACTAATTGTGGCCTTCCAGTACCTGAAGGGAGCTCACAAGAAAGATAAAGAAGGACTATTTACAAGGGCATGTAGTGACAGGACAGGGGGAAATGGCTTCAAATTGAAGGAGAGTAGGTTTAGATAAGATAAGAGGAAAAAATTCTTTACTGTGAGGGTGGTGAGGCCGTGGCACAGTTTGCCCAGAGAAACTGTGGATGCCCCATCCGGAAGTTTTGGGCAAGGCCTGGTTGGAGGGGGCTTGGAGCAACCTGGTCTGGTGGAAGGTGTCCCAGCCCACAGTAGGTGATCTTTAAGGTTCCTTCCAATCCAAACCATTCTATGATTCCACAATTTTTCCCAATGGAAATGAAAACCAAGACATTTTAGGCTGTAAAGGAAACATGCTGCTGATAAGCAGCAACTTAAAAAAATTTGAAATTCCAAACAAAGTTCAGTGTGCACTTGGTCTATTAATCAGTAGTTTTAGGAAGAGTTTAGAGTGTTCAATACAAAAAGCTGGAATCGTGCTTAAGGGTGGGAAGCTCTGTAACTGAAACTACTTGGCACACTACGGCTTCTGCTTGCACAGTAGGACAGTCATCAGCAGATACCAGCATAGATCAGCACAGATATGCAGTCCTCTCACCTTTGGAAAGAAAACGGAATACAAAGCATGGTGGTTCTTTTCTGGTGTACATCTTCCTCTGTCTTTGTAGCTGCAAGTTTTCTGTCATCTGTCAGGTGTTTTCCTTCCCTCTATCCAAAAAAGAAAGTCAGTAGATACTCCTCACATCTTCAAACTCTGCAAATTGTGCAGAGTTACCAGGTCAGGGTAGTCATAGTGAAAATTACACTGGGGATGGGGACTGGATTTCCTGGAGCTCCTGCAGAGCTGTATGATCCAGAGGATGAGGTGGGGTGTGCTAATAGTGATCTCAAAGGAAAGAAGAGCTGCCAAAGAAATAAGAATATACTTCTTCTGGAGTTTGTACAAACACTACTTTTTCTCCTTTTGTCCCTCCTGCACACTGTCCATAGCAAGGTATTTTGGATATATGACATGGAGTCCAAATGACAGAGCCATAAGTGATTTATACCTGTTCTTTTGCACAGTAGTCATCTTTGTTTCCCTTCTCTGTGCAAGTGTTCAGGATGGCTTATTGGCCATTCCCCATGGCTTTGTGTACACCATGGTTTAGTATAGCTTTTCTCAAAAGCTTCAATGTTTAGGAGGAAAAAACAAATCTTGCATTTTGATCCTTGAAATTAAAATCCCAGGAGAACGTCTGTGTAGTAAGCATCTGTATAGTAAGATTTATTAAACTACTGATTTCATATGTTTGAGGGAGTATTTTCTACATAACAGGAGACACTTTCCACATACTAGAGTTTCTTCTCTCTTTTCTAGGGTTCCTCTTTTATCTTCTGCCTGGCTTTATACATCATTTTGGTGCCTCTTCAAGTACTAATTGTCTACCCTCTCTTCAGTTGCTCCACCTTTTTCTCATTTTTCTCTCTTTCTCTTTGGTTTTCATATCTGCCTTTTCTGTCTTGTCCTGTATGTCTCTCCAGTGAAATATTCAGCCCCTGTTCTCTTCCATGTTTTCTTAGATGAAGGGCACTCTGGCTGCTTATCGCTGTACATAATGCTGACCACTGCTTGTCATGGAGTACTTGCCAGAAATTATCACCAGGACATACAAACTGAGCATTACAGAGAGACTGTGAATTATCCTCTGCACTGATGAATTCACAGGGCGAAGAATCTTCCCTTAACACTTCAGAGGGATGAGACTAAAACTCATGCAGCTGAGTTAGTGTCAAATAATGTTCTATTGGCAGTTCCTGCTGTATTTTAACATGTGTATGTACACTGTACATGTATATACAAATTGCTGCATTAGAGCTGTAACAGGAAGTATGTAGCTATACAGTAACTGGGTAGGGATAGGTTTGCAGATGTTAAAAAGTAAGAAGTTTGCTTCATACTCTTTGAAATTACTGAGGCAGTTTTCTAGAAGGTGCCTAACTTTCTGCATTTACAGTGTTTGCCTGCAATTATTTTACTTTAATAGCTGAAGCAAAAGGAAGGGAAATAACATTCCTAGTACTGATCTGTAACAATCACAAGAACAAATTCTTGCATGGGATTATAATAATCTGGTTGCGGTGCAGAAATATTTGCTGAGCCCTCAGTAAGGAAAATAAAAGTTCTCATTTGCCAGAAGCTGTTGCACTTACATTTTAACCCTAAGAGCAACAAAATGATGTGCAGTTACTTTCTGTGTGACTGCACCTGTGAAAAACAAGAATGTGGTTGGGAGGAACTAGAACAATAACCATTTCTTTGGTCCCCAGTTACTTTTTGAGATCTGTGTGCTTTTCTTACAGAGGAATCTTTGTTGATGACTGTACTCAGTGCAGTCTCTTTTGGCTTAATGCTGCTTGTGGTGTGGTCACAGCTGGTTTGTGCTCTTCAGTTTGCTGCCCTCAGTGTCTATTTCTCCTTCTTCCACTGGAGTTTTGACTTAGCATCTTGCAGCTGGCTACTCTTCAAGCACCAGAAGCAATATCTTACTGTTAATGAAGTACTTTGTTTACTCCCAGCCAGCAATTAAGCCCCACACAGCTGTTCACTCACTCCCCTGTGGTGGGATGTGTAAGGGAATGGGAAGAGAAAAAAATGACAAAACTCGTGATAAGGACAGTTTAATAGGAAAAACAGAAGGCACACACATGCAGAACAAAACAAGGAATTCACTGACTGCTTCCCATGGATGGGCAGATGCTCAGCTGTCCCCAGGTGAGCAGGGCCCCATCACAGTAGCGGTGACTCAGAAAGACAAGCACCGTCATTGCTCTCAAAGTCCTTCCCTTCCTCCTTCTCCTCAGCTTCATGCACTGAGCAGGATATCATATGCTCTGGAATATCCCTTTGGTCAGTTGGGTCACCTGTCCTGGCTGTGTCCCCTCCCCACTCCTTGTGCACCCCCAGCCTGCTCACTGGTGGGGTGGGAAGCAGAAAAGGGCTTGGCTCTGTGCAAGCTCTGCCCAGCAATAACAAAAATACCCCCGAGTTATCAACAGTTTCCAGCACAAATCCAAAACACAGCCCCATGCTTTCATTACCATGAATAAAATTAACTCTACCCCAGCCAAAACCAGAAGAAGCAATTTGTCCATGCTAAATCAATCCCGGAGAATTACCCAGGGCTATAATAATACCATCAAATTGGTTAATCAGGCCAATCAGAGCAACGTCATAATGCTGCTAAACTGGTAGTTTTGGGGCAACTCTGTTTCTGGTTGATTATGAAATAGCTGGTACTAATTAGATTTAAAAGTATTGTGGCCTTAGTGATTGATTACATAAAAAATTATAAATGATGAAATTACATAAACCAGAATGCATTACAAGGGGGGGAAAGGAGTTGTATTTATGAAACAACCATAGAACAGGGTGATTTTACCTTGTAGGAAAAAGAAGGTTGTCTTGTTCTGTCTTGTGACATTAATGTGAGGTTGTTTTCTTTATATCCAGTGCTTGCATGATACTGCTTGCCCACTTCTCCAGATACATATCCATCTCCTTAAATCCCTTTGTCTTCCACTCTCTCATGTGGTCTGTTCACAGGGATTATATGGATTAGGAGCTTTGGAACAAGCGAGACAGTAACTTGAAAAAAACCACAGCTGTAATTTCCTTCAAAAACCTACTGAGGTTGTTCAAAACATCACTGACAACTGAAGATGTTTCTAAACCCCATTAATTCTTTGACTTATGAAAAGAACAATAGAATGTGTATTCTTCACTTAGCTTTTCAACAACTTTGTCATCATGAGCCACAGCATCAGGAGGCATCCAGCACCCAACCATCACAATGTCCAGATAACCAGTGTAAGCTTGTCTCTATTTAAAATAGATATATTATCCATCTTAAACCAATTTCTGGCCTATGAACACACCTTCAAACATATGTTCAGTGGGACTTTTCCTTTTCACCACTAGCCATAACAATAAACAAATACCAGGTTCTTAGATGCCAAGTCTTAATTTTTGTAATGAGTGTGGCAGGATGGAATCTTCTTTTTTATTTTTCCCTATTTTTGAGCCCAATGCCTCGACCAAATCTGTGGGTGGCACACCACAGATTTTTGACACAAGTTGGTTACAGCCTGGTGGTATGTACAGAAATCAGCACTAAATCAAGAATGAGCAGTTAAATATTTATAGCCACTGCCTGCTGGAGAATGAATGACAATTGCTGCAACAACTACAGCCCTGGGGAAGGACTATTTTGTTGCTCTGGAAACATGGTCAGAGTCAATAACTAGCTGGAGAGCAGAGCTGCCAGCACTCGGGTGGGAGGGAGGCACTGACACAAGAAACAGGAAAGAAAGATTTGTGTAGGTCATTCTTTACCACAGTGAGGAGCAGCAGCTGATCAAAGGTCTGCAATTCACAATGTTTTTTCACAATGGGTGACTGTCAGACGCCAAGAGGAATACCCACCATTTGGTAGGTAATGTGTTAGCATTCCCAATTTACTATTTCAGTAGAGGAAAAAGTGGCTCTGAAATGTTTTTTAATTTCCTTTTTTATAGTGGAGGGGCAGGGTCATGTTATGGAATGTCTTGTATGAAATACGAGTATGATAGTCTGGGTGAAAGTGAGGGAAGTGGAGTTTCAGATGCAGAAGAATAGGAGTGGCATTTACTTTTATGTGAGAGCAGAGGCACAGTCGTGCAGAGGTGAATTTGCATCCTCTCTTTTACTTTTGCGATGAGTTTCTTCTCTGGCATCAAGACAAACTCAGGATCTGCTTCGCAAAGTGCCCAGATCAGGTTAATGGTTCAAATTCTAATCTTTCCCCCCTGGTTGGTATACTGTTCTGTACATCTGGACAAGCCATTGTGAAACAAATCAAACTGGTATCTCCTGCACTCTTCTCACCCCCCTCTCCTTCCAGTCCAGTGCATGCATTTCCTTGCATATCATTTCCAAATACATAAGGAAAAGCATCAATCTGTGCCTGCATTCTGATGAGTTCTTCCTGACTTTCCTGAAAAACAGCTTTAACATCATGCTTAGCACAATTCTGTGCTTCTGTCATCTTGGCACAGAAAAAGGCAGTGTGTCTGTCTGTTACACTGATACAGTACAGCCACTGTCTTTTCCCTCTGTGGGGGTCTCAGATCATCACTACACTGGGACCTTGCCTTCTAGTTTTCTGCATAGTGACATTGCAACCCATCAAATGACAATCTCTGAGAAACCTGTGCTGACCTGGAAGTTTCCTCCAGAGATTGTGATGGAGTAGGCTTTGTCATCTGAAGGGATTCAAGCAATTTTCAAAAGCCAAGACCATTAACTCTGTTCTTTACTATGTTTTTTTAAGTTATTTTGTTCAGAATAGAAGCTGTCTTTACTATCTGTAGGTTCCTGAATATCCCCATATACAGTCTTGGAAAACTTGTTAGCATCATGTTTACCACTTTCTAATCCTCAGGTACAAAAGAATTTTTTAAGTGGTGATGTACTGAAGCCACTTAGTTCAATTATTACATTGTCTCTCTTTCTTTAATTCCTTGGGAATAAGTGTGGCAGTTGTTGCTATTAATTTTGTTTGCTTGTTCTGTAAGATCTTTTGTTGCTGCCTAAATTTGAGTTACCACTTCTGATATATCCACCCACAGAGAAGAGTTTTGGAAAATGGTGGAATCCCTTCCACTGTGAGCACATACACAGACAACTTCTTTGTTGTTTCTTCTTTGCTTCCTTCCTGGAGAAAGTAGTCACTGGTTGTGTTAAAAATGATCGCTTGACATCTTGCTCAATGGTGATATTGACAAATAAATTAGAAGTGGCTACCTTACTCTGTTATTTTTCCTGTTTCCAGTCTCCAGTATGATAATTAAACTGATGTCCTCATTACAAGTTAGTAATTTCACATCCTCCATCACATGTGTCTCAGAGTTCTGGTATTTGTGTAGAAAGCAATCTACTCTGATCCTTCATTCTCTTACCTGTGCCTCGTTTAGATGACCTTTATCTGCGGAGCAGAATTTTCATGGCAACAAATATATGAATACCAAAACAGATTTCCTTCCACATCTTTCCCTCTCTTCATTTCAAGAATTCAGTTCTATCATCTCTTCCAAATGAATATGTGCCCACAAATAGGCTTACTTTTTGGAAAACCAGTAACAGTGGGAGATCAAGGTCTTAAATGAACAGGAAATTTTCCATGGAGCAAGCAAAGGACTGGGTCTTTCTTTCATGAAGATCAAATGGATCAAAAGCCTGGAGACATGAAACAGTGGGATTCCCTGCTCTAGATCGCACTGTGCACTGGAGAGATGCAGATTAAAGAACAGTTAGCAGAGAACAGTAATCCAATTCTACCCTAGCTAAATCTGTACTATCCACAGCTAAATTTGCATTTTCTGTGCTATATACGTGCAATGGCATATTCTTATTATGAGTATGCCACTTATGTGTCAGTTTTGTAATTGCTTTGTAGTCCTGATGCAACTCGTGAGCAGAGAGGAAGTGGTGCCCAATGATAGGACACGTGAGAATGGCCTGATGCTGAGTCAGGGGTGGTTTAGGTTGGATGTCAGGAAAAGCTTCTTCCCCCAGAGGGTGTTTGGGCACTGGAGCAGGCTCCCCAGGGCAGTGGTCACAGCACCAACCTGACAGAGTTCCAGAAGTGTTTGGACAATGCTCTCACATCTCCAAATTTTACACAGGATTTCTGGCCCATACTCTGGAAAAGCATATTGTTTGCAGTCAAAACACATAGAAATTACTTGCAAGCAGAGTTTTTAAAAGAAAACACACCCATAACTACTAGAAATTCTACAAGATTGATTAAATTTTAATTATTAATAATTTTATCTTAAGCTGTACATTAAGAAAAAACCCTTGGTAATTTATCAAAAACTTTTTACCAAATAATTTTTATTTTATAACTTGGAAAAGCAAATAACTCAGTGGTGGGTTAAACTGTAGTAAAATTAGTCTATTGTTCCAGAACAAGTAAATGAAAAAATTAATATAGTGAACAGTTAATAGTGTTTTGATTAATATTAAGGCAACATGATATTGTGGGTTTCTTACTTTGTGAGGTGTGTGTGAGTTTTAAGGTAAAAATTTAAATGTAGATGTTACAAAAGCCATCACTATAATATTTAATTTCTAAGACAGAAGCCTTATTCTCCACTATTCTCCTCCCTTACTGATCTTAAAAACTTACTGAGTTAACAACATACTGACTGATGCAGATAATATTAAATAAATTAGAAGCTGGCATCATCTAAGGATCACCATAAAAATCTTAAAAAAAAACCCCAAAAAACCAAAAAAAAACCACCAAAAAAACCCCCAAACCAAACAAAAAAAAAAAAACACCAAAAAACCCCAAAAAACCCCCCAAAAAAGCCAAAAAAACAAACAAACAAACAAACAAAAAAAAAACAGAGAGAAAAAGAATTAAAATAGGCCAAAGCTATTTTGTAGTTTTACCAAAATCCTGGGCAAATGTGTTAAATCATGCCAGAAACATTTTTAGGATGGTAGAGGACCATGAAAGAATCAGAAAGGTGTATATGAATACTTTGTGCAGGAGAGTGGTCTCATGGCTACAATTTTCACTTTGTTGTGCTCATAAAAAAACAATTCACCCAAGAGCAACCATCCATCCCTTACAAGACAGGAACAGTGCCATGCCAGTTAGACCCTGAAGGTAATAATAATAACTATGAGAACATAAACCCAACTGTGGCACCAGGGTAAATACAGGGAACCCATCAGTGTGTTAGCAAAAGCACAACACCAGGAGTTTGAATGCATCTTGCACATCATTGCTTCATATTTAACCCTGTCAGTGTGATGGTGAGACCTTTGAGTGCACTGAAGGGGCCTGCTAAAAGGTTATGTGACAGTCGTCATTCAGAAATCTCAAAAATGAAAAAAAAATAGACCTTTATAATAGATGATGGCACTTAAACCAGCCAGAAATCACATGATCCAGGGTGTATCAGTTGCAGCTGAACAAGTTTTCTTCCAAGAATCAGGGTAAACAATTAGTGCTCTGTGATACAGATGTGAACTTAATACTATCTGAACTCTTGAAGTGCAGAAGCACTTTTGATATATCATGCCTTTGGACCTTCAATTAAGTTTCATATTCAGTGTGTGCTTCTGTATATAAGTAAGAATATTGTCCAAATGCCTGTAATCACTGACAAGCTTAGGGCATTGACCACCTCTCTAGGAAGCCTGTTCCTTTCAATAAACAAAGTCTGAACCTCCCCTGGCAGGACTGTGAGCCTCCCCATGTGTCCTGTCACTGGATCTCAGGGAGAAGAGATCAGCACCTCTCTCTCCACTTCCCCTCCCCAGGAAGCTGCAGAGAGCAGTGAGGTCACCCCTCAGCCTCCTTTTCTCCAGACTGGACAAACCCAGACTCCTCAGCTGCCCCTCACAGGACAGCCCTTCCAGCCCTTCCACCAGCTCAGCTGCTCCCCTCTGGGTGCATCCCAGTGCCTTCACATCCTTCCTAAAGCGTGAGGCCCAGAACTGCTCTCAGTGCTCCAGGTGAGGCCTCACCAACACTCAATACATAAGACAATCCCCTCTGCTGACTGTCTGGTTGTGCTGTGTTTGATGCATCCCAGGATGGGGTTTGTCCCCCTTCTGAATCTAGCAACAGCTCTTTAAGCTTCACACTGATGAAAATTGTCCAATTCTCCCTCCAATCTAGATTCCTCTGCAAAGAACTTTGTCCCTCAAGACAAAGTGAACATCACCTCCTACTTTAGTAGCACTAGCAAACTTGGTAGGAGTGCATCCAAGTCCAGCATCCAGATTATTACTAAATATATTGTGAGGTAAAACTAGGTTCGTATATCTGTTCTTCTGGCAGCTTTTCACACAGATTTTATTAACCACTCTCCACGTGCTCTTTTCATGGGTGAGCCATGTGAAGTGTGAGCCAAACCTTAAACAAATTGTATTTTTTTTTCTTATTGGTGTGAGATGAATTTTTGGATCAGGCTGTAGGAAGAGTACGTTAGGCTTAGAAAATATAAAATTTATTTAACTATTGCTTTCAAGCTTCTACAGCCTTTGCCCAAAGGCTTATGTGCGCCAGTATACAACTATTTTTCTCCCTCTCTCTTCTCCTCCTTCCCTTCTCCCTTAATTGTATTAACATGAAACAATTGTGGCAGATCCAAAGCATGTTTGCTTTCAGATTCAATAAATCCCTTCCCTCCAAGACCTCTAGTGACTGTTTCCTTAAAGCAACATATCTTATTAAACTTACTAGTTATTCAAGAAAGATATTGCAAAGTTTATTTATGTTACGAATGATTTTGTGAGTCAGATACCAAAAATAAACCATACAAATTAATTTCAAAAATTCAAACCTCTGCACTCCCGCTATTATGAACAATGCTAAAAATTATCCATCTCCCATTTTAGAACAGTAAATTAAAATAGTTCAAAAGGCACAAGATTATTCAGCAGTTCTATTTATGTTCTATTTCTGTAACTTACACAACATTGTTTCAAATGGTTATTTTTCAAATAACTGGTAAATTAGTCTTATTATGTAAGATATATCTGAGATTGCTGCATCTATTGGAGCAGCGATCTGTTATGAAAACCTTCTAAATAAACCTTGCACCTTTCTTTGAAGTGCACAACAGTTACAATTTGGGGAGTTTCTTCAGGGATATTTGCTACCTTCTTCTTAATTAAACATTGATGAGGTCACTATGTGGCCTTCAGAAGTGACTTTTCATCAGCTTTATTTGTTTTAGCTCTTGGTATCTAATAAAGCCTAGTGTTTTTTATGTGTAAGCGGTAAAATGAATATAAAAGCACAAAGGGAGGTAACCTATTAGTGAAATTCTTCTATTTTTCAATCAGTTTCTTCTCTTTTCATCACTGATCAGTACTATTTGGGTTTCATTTCTCTGAGTGGACTTGGGGTATTTTTTTCTTTTAATATGCTGGAACCCCAAAAGATATTGTGAGTAATAATGCAGATAAAAATAATGGAACAACAGAACAAAATTACTATAAAGCAAGCTACATATACAGTGGAAGAGAGAGACACAAGCAGAGTGTGTATAAACCTTGCTATTCTTGCTGTTTGAGCAGAGAGAAGCTTCTTGAGAGTTACATGACTAAATATAACCAGTGTGTAGCAGGTAAGGTGTAGGAGCTGCTTGCAAGGGAGCTTAAGCCCCATGAGTTAGAAGTGTAAACTATCAGGGGTAGTGTAAGACTTAGAATCAAGAAGAGTGGCTTAAAGGTTTGGGGTCAATCATACATTCAAATGTGGATTTCAACCAGCTGCTAGCATCAAGAGCATGTCTGGGTGTGGGAAGCAAATCAGATGCTTGTCTGTAAGGCCAGTAGTGTAATTTGGGGAGGTGAGTTTCATTCAAAGGTCATGGTATGGTTAAAGCAGTGCAGCCTCCATGCTCTATTAGAGGATGTGCTCATATTGCTACAGCAGTGCTGATATCATTTGAGCCTCAGCCTGTGAAGAACAGACTGTGCTGATGTAGGTGCAGTTTTTCTGAGGGTGGCGCCTGCACACCTGCAGAGCTCCCCCACCTGCCACTGCAGTGTTTTCAAGACAAATTTTACACTGTGTGATTCTTCTCTGAGACTACTGCCAAACATCAGTATGGCACTGAATCACAGAAACAAGGTCCCCAAGCTGTTTTCTTGGTCCCAGGACAGGATCACAGAGATGAGGTATCACTCAAGGTGTGTTTCTCAGCGTGGTGGGGAAGGTGTTCCCCGGGCAGCCTTCTCTGACATCCTGTTCCTGGTGGCTCCTATAAGAGATTCCTGGAGTCCAGGCCTGAGGACCCTCCTCGGCTGCAGCCCAGGGATTCCCCTGCTGCCTCCAGACAACAAGCAGGCAGAGTTCATTGTGTTTCACCTGTTTTTCACAGCAGGCAGTTCTCATGTTTCACCTTCTCTGAAAACTGGGACAACCTTTCCTTGTGAGGGTTTTTTTTTTACTTCTTTGATCAGTCTACATAAAGTTTTGCTTCCTAGATATCTTATTAGCTTTATTACTCCCCTCTGGTTGAATCCTAGACATTTTGTCAAGAACTTGGAAAAATGTTAAGTGTAATTCCAAGAGGCGTGTGCTACGCATTTAAAAAAGCTTAATGGTAGTATAATCAAGATAAATAACGGACAGTTGGTAAGAAATACACTTAAAATTCTACTCTTTTGGCAAAGAGTCTTTCCATCTGCTAATAATAATCATCAGCTTTTACCCATAAAAAAACTTTCAGATTTATTGGTGAGGAACTGACCACAAACACACTTCCCAGTTTCATGGTGTGTCACATTGACAATGTGAAGTCTTGTGTTGGCAGTCATAACATAACTGTTTGGTTATTTTGGGGAAGCTTCAGAATTGTTTTGAATTTCCACATCATGGATATTAAGTCAGAGCTCTTTTTAATTTCTCTCTAACATTTCAACCATTCCTAATTTTCTCTTTTTGTTCACATTACTTTCTGTGATTTGGAAGAACTGAAGGGAAGGCACAAAAAACCCCAACCCTAAACTATGTAATTATGAGAAATTATTGACTATGTAAAATATGTTTCTGTATGCCTTTTCAAGTGCATATATGGTCTAGTCCTCATGAAAAAATTCTCATCATAAAAAGATTTAAGAACAAAGACAGCTTGCATCTTAAGTAGTCCCTAAAGACTTGCTTGTTCTTTAGAAGACAATCATGTCTCTGAAGAGGTAATTTATAATTTAAGACTCAATAGGGCTAAAATTTTAATAAAGGCCTCAAAAAGCTAAGAAAAACACTTGAGATGGTGAGATCTATGGAGAATTTTATTTTCCAGTTTTTATTTTTAGTAATACTATAACAGGAAAATATTTATCTTTATTCAGTGAAAGTTTCTGTCAATATGAAACCTGAAAAAAAGAAGTAATTTTAATAAATACTGCACAGAAGAACTCGTTTCAGGGGTAAAAGTGCTGAAAGCAAACCTGCAAGGTGTCTGCTGGAGTTCTCCAAAGGCAAGACTAAAACCAGGAATTTTCCAAATAGAGCAAAGACATAAATTGTTCTTAAAAAGAACGAACACAAACACAGTCATGCACTTGTCCAGCTTGTGGTGCCTTTGTCCAGCTTTGTGTGTCTTTTTCAGGCCATTAATGTAATTGTTCAGAAAAATTATGAGGATCCACTCTACTCTTGGTCGTTATTCAGATTTTTAATTGCAAAAAAATGCTGGTGCTAATTCAATATCACATAAATGAATTACTCAAAATTACTTCAAAAAGACTCTTCTATGTACAGATGAAGTTGTGTGTCATCTGGGTCTCATTATGGATCTTAACCCAGACTGAAATGCTCTCCGTAAGTTTAGATCTCTATGTTCTCACCAGATGGAAAGAGAAGTTCAAGACAGAAAGGCTTTTTCTCATAGACATGGAATCTGTTTTGCTAAAATCTGATTTGCTAATGAATTAGCAGAGCTACTTCTGAGATCCTTTCAAAATAATTGCTACAAAAGCAAAAAAAAATTGTACTTTGGGTATATTTCCTTAGATTAGAATGTATCTCTTTCACTAATTTTTGAATTTTTTCTGATTTTATGAGAGTATCAGCTTAAATGTTTTTATAATGAAAAACTGAATTAAACTGTTAAACAATTTGTGGCAAAGTAAAAAAGTATGTATTAAATAAAAAAATAAAAACACTCTGGGGAGTTGACCCTGGTTGGATGCCAGATATCCACCCACCCACTCTACTTTTCTCTCCCTCAACAGGACAGCTGGTGGAAAATGTAATGAAAAGCTCATGAGGCAAGATAAAGGCAGGGAGAGAGATCACCCAGCAGTTTCTGTCATGGACAAAACCAACTCGAATTGGGGAAATTAATTGAATTTATTACCTAACAAATCAAAGTAGGATAATGAGAAATAAGAGCTACATCCTTAAAACACTTTTCCTCCCTCTCTCTCTCTTTCCTGGGCTTAACTTTGCTCCTGAATTTTCCACCTCCTCCCTAGAGTGGCACAGAAGGATGGGGAATGGGGGTTATGATCACTTCATTACATGTGGTCTGCAGGTCCTTCCTCCTCATGGGGAGGACTCCTCACATTCCCACACAAAAGCCTACTACAATATCTATAACAATAAACAGTATAAATCCCATAAAAATAATGATTAATAAATAAGTGTATAAATACATATTTAGAGACTTACAAACTTTAGTTTCTGGTGAATTTATAGACTGACATGTTTCAAGGAAAAGAATAAACGACAAAACTTCAATTTTGAGCTTTTGATGTGCAGGAATTTTGTCACAAAGAAACTCATTTCTTTGTTTAAATGTTAACATTTTGTCATCTAGCCTTGCCCACAAGTCTAAACATTTTGAAATCTGTAAGAGGCTTTCCCTGCCCATACCATGCCAAACAGGAAAAGGAAAAGCCACAGGAATGTACCTGCTAGACCTTACTCCTGAGGACTGTCTGTAAAAGTATGTTACAAGGAGACCAGGTTTGCACCCAGCATTCAATTTGTGATCTCCTGAAATCATTGCAAAGGCACAGACACAAAAGGGGGACCAAGAATATGGGTACATGACAGGCACCAAGCATTTTATGGCTGCTGCCACAGGGGCTGGGCTGTCTTCTGTGCTCAGGACCTGTTTTAGCAGGTGATACAGAAGCCAGACCTTGCTGCAGCTAGAAGAGGTCTCAGACCTTCCATAACCAACCACAAAATGAAGCCATTGAGCTGCAGAGCAGATGAGTGGACCTTCAATGTGTGGCCAAGCTGTTGAGGGGCTGGCAGACAGCCATTCTAAGATAACACACTAGGACTAGGAATCATTCACAAATCAATAGGGTGGGATCCAGCAAATGGGAATCAAACAAGGATTAGAGTAAGTGGACAGCTGTATGTTGAGTGTCTACACCAGAGAATAATAAAAAAATTGCAATGTGGCAAACACCCCCCCTCTTCCCCCTCCCAACATCATCTTACTCAATGATTTTTATTATCTGGTATAGTTAAGAATATTAGCATTGTATGGATTGGCCTTGACTGGCCACCAGGTGCTCACCAAACTGCTCTCTCACTCCTACTTCTCAATAGGATTCAGGGGAGGGGGAAAAAGTGACAGAAATACCATGAGTCAAGATAAGGACTAGGAGAACTCTTCCTAATTACTGTCAAGGCAAGACAGACTTAGATAAATTAATATATTTCTAATTAAAGTGATCACGATACTGAGAAATAAGAACAAATATTAAGAAACACCTTAGCCCCGCCCCTCTGTTCTTTCTGAGCTGAACTTCACTCTCAAATCCTTTACCTCCTCCCTGTGAATGGCAGAGAAGGTTGGGAAATTGAGGGTTGCTATCAGTTCTTACATGTCTGGGCTGCTCCTTCTTCCTCATGTTCTTCCCTTGCTCCCACATGGGTTCCCAACCATATGGAATAATCCTCCTCCAGTGTAGGTCCTCTCCACAGGGTGCAGTTCCTCAGGAACAGACTGCTCCAGCTTGAGTCCCTTCCATGGGGTCCCAGGTACTGCCAGTGAACCTGACCCTATGTGGGCTCTTCTCCAACGAGCTCCTGCCAGGACCCTGCTCCATCCCTCCTGTTCTCCAGGGGGTCACAGCTTGCTGCAAGGCTGCAGGAGCATCCCCGCTGCACCATGGACCCCCACGGGCTGCAGGGGCACAGCTGCCTCACCATGGGCTGCACCATGGGCTGCTCTGGCACTGGAACACCTCCCCTCCTTCTGCGCTGACCATGGGTCTGCAGGGCTGTTTCTTTCACCTACTCTCACTTGGCTCTCACAGCTGCTGTTGTGCAACTTTAATTTAACCTTTCTTTGATGCAATATCCCAAAGGTGCTGCCACTGTCGCTGATAGGCCCAGCCCTGGTCAGCAGCTGATCCATCATGGAGCTGTCTGGCAGTGGCTGTGATGGCCTGATGGCAGCTGCTCACAGCAACCATCCCAATGGCCACACCACCAAAGGTCACCAAACCCTTTCCACATAAGCCCAACACAAGCTTGAGGGTTCCTTGTCTGAATGTATCTTGCCAGTTCCCCCTCAGAATCAGGACTGGGAGATCATAGATATCATGTTTTGATGATGAGAAATAACTTCTCCAATGCAAGTGGCCATTTTCTCTCCCCTTTGTTCATGATATGAGGTAATTTGAATATAATTGATTGTTTTTTCTCTTACCTTTTTTTTTATTTCCACTTACAGTTTCCACAGTAGATTGTTGTGATCATAGGCATGTGAACAAAGACATGTTTCAGATCCTAACCCTATTCATCTCCAATATCCAATATCTCCTTAACTTCATCCATGTCCCTGTCTTATCTGCCGAAAACTGTATTGTTTTAAGTGGTGTCTTACAGTGTTGAATAGTTCTCAGCAGTACAGCTGCTTTTCCACCAAGCTGTCTGCCTGGACCTCTCCCACAAAGGTCATCATCCAGCCTTGTCATAGTACCAACATGTTGACCTTTTTTTTCTTATTCATGTGTATACTAGAGATGTCCTGTCTAGTTCTGTGGACAAAGATTTTTGCCTACAACATGATTCACTGAAGATAAATATGAATGTGTCATAGGTCTGTTCTGAGGAAATCACCTCGTTATGCAGTTCTCTTAACAAGATCATAAAAGCCGTTTTCCTGTTCAATGGTTCATTGCCCTTTTAGTAACTATTAGGACAAAAGTATAAATTGCATAGTGTAAACAAAGTGTCTGTGGTAAAAAAGGGAGAATTCATGTTTAAAATTAGGGCCAGAGACAAATATGCTGTATGTGTGTATAAATATTGGCAAAAAGACTTTCACCTCTGAGATCTCATCTGAGATAAGACGCTGAGAGAAAAAGCTGTGCCAGTGTAATGTCATGTTTCATTGCAAACTGAAAAAATAAATAAGTCTAGACTTAGTCAGAGTTACTGCTAGCACCAGCTGCTGTGACCTCCTACTAGAACTGGAATGACACACTAAGTTTTTCAGATTCTGGTGATGATTACAATTGAGTCAATACATAGCTGGATTCATACTAGTATTGAATTACCAGATAATTAAATTTCATAGCAAAAATATGCAAGCAAGAACCAGTCAATGCTGACATTTTTTAATCCAAGAAATTCAGAAATTCAGCTGCTGTTGTATTTTAAACATGCTTTAAAAGACAGATTAAGAGACAGTGAGCAGAAAAGGAATGTTCAGATAGCTCCCAACTGGGAGGGCTTCAGGCAACCATGTGACACAATTTCTAAGTGCTGGAAAGCTGCCCCTTGCAGGGAGAGACAGAAGTCAGGTTGGAACACCTTACCTGTCAAGGTGGTCTTCTTTTGCAGTGTGACAAACACCAAAGGACAGAAACATCAGTTCCAGCTGGTTCTGTGGGAGCCCGAGAAGACAACAAAATTTTTCTTGAAACTTTAAATGGATGATTCCAGCATTCTGCTATGGAATACACAAATCATTTGAGATAACACACGTCTTGGGTTCCGCACACCTGCTTAGCTTCAGGTTGCAGCGTAGCATCCTCTACCCACAGCCAGTCTGGGTAGTGCCCTCAGGTCAGTCTTTAGCACACACAGCCATAAAGCTGCAAGCAGAAAACCCCGAGCACTTCAGAGTGCAGAAGAAAGCTGGAGATTTTAGAAGTCATCTCAGTAGCATCCTCTGGGGTATGGCTGGAAAGTTCACATGACACTAAGATCATTTAAAAGACAGAAGTCTGTGGTAATTAGTGGTGGGCAATACCTTAAATATAGTAAGCTCTAGGACTTGGCTGAATAATAAGCAGGACCATAACTTCTGAATTGTGTGAGGAGCAAAGAGAGACAAAGAAGTTAATGCTCATTCTACTAAGAATGTGAATAATTGTCCCTTTGCTCTCAGGGCTTTTTAAAACTTCTCCTACAAGAACTTGCAGTTGATATCTGGAACCAGTAATTTTTAACAAAAGAACATCGGACAAGTCGTGCATATTGAAGTGGTAGCAGTAAAGAGGAGGGGCATTTTATTTACAGAGCTGGACAAGGTCTGGAGAGAAACAGAGAAATTGGACATATCAAGAAATATTGACTATTTCCTAGGCTGCTACAAGACCCGTGTTTAAAAGCAGGCTTACAAAGTGATTTTGGCTTAGAAAACTTATGTAAGAAGTTGTGCTAAAGAACTTGTTTTCCTGGTTTTTTGTTAGTTTTCTTGTTTTTTTGTTGTAGTGCATCTCTCAGCTACACTGGAGAAGAAATACTTGTGTTTTATGACGTTCTGTACGATTTCTGCAGTTGTCTTTTCAATGGATTTCATGAAGAAAACTTAAGAATTTTTTTGCAGAAAGAAGTAAATTTAATGAAGTTTACAGCTGACAGTTCTGTTACAAAAGAAAAATATCATGTTATTTATCCCACTGGTAGGGAGAATAACATTAGGTTTACATTAGAAAAACAGAAAGTTTAGAAAACATTTCTTCACACATCTGATAATAATTACTAATGTTGCTGTGATGATAACTCCTTGGCTGGAGTTTCAAGGTATATTTACGAGCATTTCTCTCTTAAAGGGAGCAGCAAATGCTCTGGTGCTTCCAAGCTTCATTTTGCTCAAAATCAAACTAGTGGCTCACCAAAACCTGTCTCTTCAAACCTGTCTCTGGAGAATCATACCAGACTCCCTATGTATATGTGTGGACATTTTACAAAGTCATTGTGTAAGTTTTGGAGTTGTTTTTGTTGTCAGGGACCTTCTGTCCTTTTGGGCTAAGAGGAATGAGTGTGGCAGGACTCTTAGCGTGCAGCCCACCCAGGTTTGCTGGTCTGCTGGCTGCAGTACTTGCTACAGTAATAAGGAAGATAGGTATAAACTGCAGCTGATAAGAACTGAATAGTTGTGTCCCTGTGATTTCTTCTCTGTTTTACATAATATGCTTGATTCCTGCACTTTGCATGGAGTTCGATTTAGTGTTTGCTGGGGTGGAAACTGTAGGACCAAGCCCTGCATGGAAACATATGCAAGATTACATTTTTCATGGATGTGGATGAGGATTAGGTTACTTTTCTTTTGGCTGAGACCAAGGCATTCCTGATTCAACATGTAAATCAGATTTTAGATGCCTTTATAGCAAAATTTGGAGTGCCTGTGAAGCTTGTGTGCTTTCAAGTTAATTGGCAGCCAAATGTAGGTTTTCTGAACAACAAGATTACTTAGGTATCTGAAATCCATCTCGGCCTGAAGACAAGCTGTTTGAACTAAACATTTGCATTAAATCAAGTAGGAGAAAAGGTTTCCCTTCAAATACATACCCCATGTTGACATTGACCTGCTTAGACTTCTTAGCATTTGAATACTATTTCTTCCCCAGACAGCTTGGACATTTTTGAAAATTAACTGTTCCTTAAAAAGAAGTGTATGGTTAACTTGCACAAGTTAACCAACCAAAAGCCGGTACAGACAATTTGCAGAAGAGTACAGCTGGGGACATACAGGGTCATGGAAAAAAAATGGACTTTGCAGGATAAGCCAGTTCAGGAGACCAGCACAGAACTATGTGGGGAGCTCCCTCTGTTCCTGGCTCCTGTAAACTAAAAGCAAACTAAAGTGCTGCTAGGTGAGACGGTAGGCATGTATCTTACAGGGTGTACATTTTGGAACAGATTCTTATGCCTCATTGATTTAGTCTTAGCATGTTTTTCATTAAATAGAGTATAGATAGTTAAACAAGATTAGTTTAATTTGATCAAAAGGATTGAGGACTGAATGCTTTCCAGAGGCCAGATGTCCAAACCATCTGATGGACCTGACTTGTCTAACCCAGAGCACACACGATTACAGTGAGCTTTCACAGAGCACGGAAAAAGGTCTTTTGATGCTCTGCTGACTCTTAATACAACTGTCAATTAAGGAAAGAAAAAAAAGGAAGGAAAGAAGGAAAGAGAAAAAGAAAGAACCTGAGAATAAAAGAAGGCAAGAAGGCAGGCAGGAAGGCAGGTAAGAAAAGAAAAAGAAAAAGAAAAAGAAAAAGAAAAAGAAAAAGAAAAAGAAAAAGAAAAAGAAAAAGAAAAAGAAAAAGAAAAAGAAAAAGAAAAAGAAAGAAGAGAAGAGAAGAGAAGAGAAGAGAAGAGAAGAGAAGAGAAGAGAAGAGAAGAGAAAAAAAGAAAAGAAAAGAAAAAAGAAAAAAAAGAAAAAAGAAAAAAGAAAAAAAAAAGAAAAAAGAAAAAAGAAAAAAGAAAAAAGAAAAAAGAAAAAAGAAAAAAGAAAAAAGAAAAAAGAAAAGAAAGAAAAGAAAAAAAAAGCACTGGGGTCAGATAATCTGGAGAGTATCAGAAATCCAAACACCTGGGAAAAAAGGGAGAGGAAAAGTGTTATTGCACATAGAGCATGTACTAGCACAGCTTTCACAGAAATCATAAGAAATTGCTCACCTCTTTTTTTCTCCTCAGCAAATCAAGCTGCAAATGGGATTTCAGACTCACTTCAATGTACTTGATTAATCATTCTCTTCATTGCACTGCAGGCATTAAGGGTTTGACTGGTTGGATAATTACTCATAATCTTTTATCTGCCTGTAAATCAGGACAGAAATATAGATTTTTGCATTGCCCATGAAGCATGTAGGTCCACTTTGACATGACTCCAGCATTCAATAAAGGCTCTAGTGGCAAGACTCAAGTATTGCATGAGAAACTCCTTTTAGGAATCCAATATCCTGAAATGATAAGTGTAGCTTTTTATACATTAAAATCAAAAATCAAGATCAAAATCTTCTTTCAACTGAAATAATTCTAATTTTATATTATATAAATTATATAAATTTAATATAATATTATATTATATAAATTTATATAAACTTTGAATGTTTGGGGGTTTGGGTTTTATTTAGCTTGTTTTTTGATGTTGGCTTTTTTGTTTGTTTGGGGTTGATTGGTTTGTTTGTCTGTGTTTGAGTGGACTTTAGAAGTGTTTTGTCTGGTTGATTTTTTTGTTTGGTTCATATTTTTTAGTTCAAGTCTAAATAAAATCAAACTTTCCATGACTGAAATTGGACATCTCTTCTGGTAGTGTATTTCAGTAGCACATTCTGACACTTTCCTCTTAATTGGTTGTGCTCCTCTGATTCTGGATTGTATCACAAGTATCAAAAAAGTTGCAGAATTGCAAGGAACAGCATACTCTGCGAAATGCAAGGTGAGTGTGAAAAACCAAATGTATTTGAGCTTAAGATAACATTTTCTTTAGTTATACTGAAAAGTCGCCCAGTAACCTCTAATAACTCACAGTTCCATTAATTTATTTTTTTATGTTGAGCTGACTCACTAAAATTAAGAAATATGTGCTATTACAATGTTTCTATTTTTGTGCCATGTAACTAGGAAGAAAAGTATAGCTTTATTCAGAAGAGGTAGAAAGAGGTCAGTTCTGCTTGCGTAGATACACTCATCAGGAATATTTGATTCTCAAAATTTAGTTTACAAGAATCGACATTTTACAATCCAGATTATTTTCAAAAAGTTATTTATGGGGCGGTTTGGACCTGGTGACCTGTTTTCTTAATTTTAATATGTGTAGACTTAATATGTGTAGACTTAATATGTGTAAACTCCTTAGGAGTTTAAGGAGGCTTAGCTTTGTTTTTCTGCAGATGTTATGAAAAATGCAAATTTAAAGACAACTTATACCAGAATATATTTAAGTTCTTTACCTAAACTTAAGATCTTGCATAAAATTAGTTAGTCAGGACTAAAACTAGCTATCATACCCCCAATTTTTCTACAAAAAATATAGCACCACAGAATATGCAGTGTGCCACATAAAGTTAACATGTATGAGAGCTATAATGTAAAGTCTTTTACATTTTTATGCAGCTGGATTTAAAAGCAAACATATCAACACACTCTAGCCCTTCCTTCTTACTAGGTGCATTGGAAACTTACTAGAACATTGAAAATTGCTATATAATCATCAGTAAAAAGAATTTGTACCTCAGGAACGAGGACAATCAAATACTGGAGGTAAACCCTAGGCTATCTAGGGAGATATTAGAAACTCAGATGAAGAGAGCCCTGCATGCTGTGCCTGCACCCACTTTAAGCAGAGAATTTGGGCTAGGTGATCTCCCAAGGTCCCTGACAGTCTCACATACTCTATGATTCTAAAATAGTTAGGAAAAAATTGTATTGTCCAGTGATTGTAGCACCAAAATTGATGTTGACCTTGACAGGAAAATGAGAAATTTTGTTAAAGGCTTGGTTGGTTTTGTCTTCTCCTGTGTCTGAATAGGGATGTAAAACAACCACAATGCATTTTTTGGTACAGCTGTCCTCCTTCCTTATTTTCATACTCATATTGATTTCCCCATTCCTCAGACTGTTTCATCGGTGTGCAATGTGTACTTAATCACTGATGTAACACATCTTGTCCCTTCTTCACATTTTTTGAAGGCATTCATTCATAATCTGACAGAAATGTTTAATCTGTATCTTACTCAAGTGTGCAGACGTCACAATCCAGGACCTGTGTTTGCAATTCTAACAGGAATAGTTACTAATAAACGGTGACAAGATGATGAAGGCCCTGGAAAGACTTTCATTAGAAACTTTGACTCTTCAGTCCTGAAAATGATAATTTAAGAGGAGAGACAGAGGCCTGTAGAATTGTGCTTTGAAGGGAGAAAGTAAATAAAATTACCTTGCTGACTGGTCTTGTCCAAGGCAGGGAATTATCAAAGGAAGTGGTTAATACTGAGGTTTAAAGCTACTTAAATGGAGGTGGTTCTTCATACAGCAGAGGCTGCTACCTGTGATATCATTCTTAGTCAAAGGATACTATGAATAATAAAAACTTCTGGAGATTTAAGGACAGATGGAACAAGTACATGAAGCAAAAATCCATTGGGGATTGCTCAATCACAGGAAACTTTAGTGCTTCAGGAAATAGTGGCAGTGAGTTTCTTACATGCTTGGCAAATTTTTATGCTTCCATTTATGGACAGGAGACACTGTATATCAGGATAAATGAATCTTTGCTTTGACCCAATCTGGCCAGTCTTGTATGTCTGTATATCATATACTTCTATGGATGGGTTAGTAATTTTTTATATCTCACATATGTGTATTTACCACGTATGAAACTTCAACCGAGACAAACTGTTGCAGGACTTCTAATAACTTAATAATTAAAATTAGAAAAGAAAGTCCTATTAGATTTTCCAAGTAGCATTGGCTTAAATCCCAAATATATTTCTATCAAAATGGTGAAAAAATCCTTCATATTACAGTAATCTGAGAACAGAGAAATAAATATCTGCCTTTATAATAACATCTTAGTTTTTCGTTATAGATGGTCAGGTTTACATCATTATAAGGGGTTTTGTATGTCTGGTTTTTGTTTGCTCATCGTCTTCAGAAAACAGGATTTATCCAATTTTTTTAATGTGAGGATAAGCTTTAGAAGTTAATCAACACCTTTCCTAATGTGTGAAATCTTCCTCTGCATAAATTGGCTCTTTCACAAGTTAACATTTAAGCAATATATTAAACTGTTCAATTTCAGCATATAAGGTACTTACCACATACACAAAACTCTGCTGTATTCAAATTTCATTTTATTTATTTCTCCCATTCATTTCTGTGCTTTTTTCACTGGAAACTCTCTTTTAACTCTTTATATCATTATAGAATTAACCAAAGCCAAGTGAATACATAGTTCAGCTATTATAGATGTGCTTCCTATTATTTCTTCTTTAGTAAAAGCTGCAAACCTCTGTTCCAAGCTTGTGAATCCTGCTATTACAGCAACCAGGTCCCATTTTGCATTATAACTTCAGATGAAGGACCAATATAAATAATATCAGATTCATTACTTTTCCAAGTTAGTTAGCCATGGAGACAGAAGGTGTCAAAGAGTAGTAGTGGTTTGTAGGCCATTTGAACAACTGAAGTGTGAATATATGACATTATGAACAAAAGGGAAATTTTTCAGAGCACCAGAATTCATTTTGGACTTCAGATGCACCAGTTCAAGTCTGAGCTCTACAACACGTGGACTTTCTTTTATCTTAATTTATTTAGTTGTTGTTAAGACCAATGGGGCACTGATGTTGATAAGACGTCTGGAAACATAATCATAACCTAATACATGTTGTATACAGTTATAAATAGGTCCTTTATGTTTATATGAGCTAACTGAAGACCACAGGAAGGGAATAAGATGACTCAGATTTGGTTTTAGTGCATTTTGGAGTTCACCAGGAAATTAATGGTGACATTACAAACCTTCTGAGTCTCATAAATTGTTCTTATTGATGCTCTTTCTTCAAACCTATCCTCAATAATTTTAGCTTCCCATATGGGCTAAGGAAAATGCAGCAACCAGTCAAGTATGTTCAGCACTTGTAAAACAGCTCACAAATGTTGCAACATTAATACATGAAATTATAAAGTGGAAGAAAAAGATTTCTATCTGATTTTGGCATATTCAAAAGCAAGTTTTACCAAAAGTATGTTAAAAAAAAATGTCTGCTTCAGATCTGTCAAGTTCCATGTTGCTTTTAATCTTGATTAGTATTATGGGAGTACTCCCCAGCCCTGGTCAAGCAAGTGGGCTCATCTCATCTGGGCTTAATCACAAACACAGACTAAAAATCTTTTCTTTCTCTAGAGTTTAGGGCAACAGTGGGCATTTGAGACAGGCAGGACCACATTAGGCAGGTATGTTCTTCCTCCGAGCTGTCTGTGTTATTTTTATCCTAAATGACAAACCTTGAAGTGTTTTGGTGTAAATTTGGTAGTTATTGAAGGGAATAACTGAATGATCACAGGCTCATCTCACTTTACCTGCTAAGATTATTTTGTCCTAACTACAGCTGTCCAAGTTTCTCTGTGAAAGTTTTTTTTTCTGCAGGAAAAGGTTCTCTGAGAACTTTTTATTATTTTCATTTGTCAGATGCTCTCTTGGTCATTGATCTCACATCAGTGTAACTTGACCCTCACTCTTTTACCCCCTGGTGTTTGGAACATAACTCTGAATTGCACATTGCTCGGGAGACTGTTAGGACCATTTAGAAATATTATGGCTAAAATTTAAGTATCTGTACTCAGTGATTTATTGCAGTTGCCAACAGTTTGGAGCTTTTCTCTTGCAAAATATTAAGACCTGGCAAAATCAACCATAGGCAATTACAAGTTTCTATCTAAATTTCACCTGAGAACTTCAATATTTAGATATTTAGTGTCTCTTCCTTTAAATTAGTGCTATGAAGAGTTAACATAGGCAGGATGAATATCACATATTCCTTGATGCAATTTTTCTCTTTCTATTTTCATTTCAAAAATATCCTTGTTGTTTATTTGTAATTTGTTTCATGAGTCAAACAAAAAATTAAGGCAGTCAGGACTTTAACTAGAATCTAATAAAGGCTGTTTCCTTAGTTTGTGTCTGTTGTGTCCTTGCCTTTCAAACAAACTGTTAGCAACAGATGTCTCTGATATCAACACTGCTCTTTTCTTTCTTTCTTTGAGGGAAGAAGGAGGAAAAGAGTAAGAGATGCTGCATACTATGCTTTGAGAAAGGCTTTTCACTTGGCTTTTCATGGGCAGATATACATGTTGGTCTAATTTTCAGAACTTAACTTCTAGCAGTTAAAGACATCCTTTGGATAGATATCTATGACATTTGGGGATGTTGTCTAATGAAGGCCACTGTTTAGGAGAGTCCTGGGTGAATCAAACCACTACAAGGCGTAAGTGTAGTTTAGAATTGATGTGTGGATATTAAACAAAGCATATACATGAACTTTCAAGCAACTGTGTCCCATCCACATGGTCAGCTCTGCCTGTGGAATAAAAAGGAAACTATCCTGTCAATGGTGCTTGGGTGTCTTGCAGACATGCACTGAATGAGGTCTGTGTATTGTATTTCTAATTCCTCTAGAAAGAACTCACAAAATATTGTAAATATTGTTGGTTAATTTTCATTCTAGTTCACGTTGTTTCTTGGTGTATGCTAAAGTACAATGTTCTGTAAGTGTAATATCAAGAGTTTTATTATTTTCTTCTCAATCTTGCTTATCTACTAGAAACTGATTTTAAATTGGGAGGTGAAGAAATGCTTTGGGTGTTCATTAACATTCTCATTGATCAACAGGCTCACTGCACCCCTCAGAGGAAGCATGCCCTTCCCAGGAATGCAGCAACATATCTTTCTCTCACAATGTGCCAGAAGGAAAAGTAGTGCTCTTCACAGACATGATTGCCAGGCTTTCTCTCCTCATATACTTCAATAAAACTGAAGAGAAATGTCAGGAAGCATTGTCACAACTCTTTTCTGTCCTGTTCTTTCCTCATGCCATGGTGTAGATACCCCATGGTGCTGAGCAGAGCAGGATGGGACATGGCATTGGTATCCAGTAGAAAAGAGAGTCACATTTCCAAGACTTCTGAGAGCTGAAAGGGAACATCTCATTTAAGTGGATGCTCACTACCTGCAACCCAGGTCTGAGCAGGAGACATTTCTTTTGTCATGTTGTTTAAACAGCAGTTTAGGTTTTGAAATAGTAGCTGGGGGAGCCATAACTGTGGGTCTAGTCTCCCCTCTTCCAGTGGAATGCAAAACTCCTTCTCCAGAAAAATATTCATTTAACCATTTAAGAACTTGATAGAGGTTGCTTCCTGTGCCTCCTGGTGAAGCCATACACCTGTGTGAAGAAGGAAATTTTCATCCATCTCCCAAAAGACAGCAATTAAGAACCATGACTCTAATTTATACCAGTTTCATTTGGAAGAGAATGAGAGAGATGTACTTGTTACCCAGACCAATCTTAGTTAGCAACAGTAGGAATTTTACATGAAAACAGTTAGAGGAAAGAATTTCCCATTAACATACTTCCAGCTTTAAAAGATTGCCATCCCACATATAACCTGCAAGGAGCTGAGATCTTAGTGTGTGTCAAGTGTGATAAATGTACCCTAATCAGGGAACATCTCTGTGTGAGGATGAGGGTTAGGCATGAGTTCAGCCTGTAGCTGCCAAGTGTGTCCAAGCCTGGGACAGTGGGGAGATCTGCAGAGTCCAAACTCCCAGCAGTTGTGGAGAGTCTTCTCTAAAGGTGAGGGTCTAACAGAGCTGAAGTCCCTCCAGGGTAAAAGTGTCTGGTGTTTTCTATTTCAAAATCCTGTCTCTGGTCATTTAAATTCTCCCTGTGTCCCATTTGATGTATGAGCTGTGCTAGACCTCATGTTCCACTGTCAGTCCTGCTTTGTGCTGCAATGAAGAGAAATGGAGTTCTCTCTTTAGCCATGCCTTTAAATATTACAAACTTCCAGAAATTCCTTTAAAGGAGCATTTGTTCAAATATTTGTGCTAGAATTATCAACATATGAATACTGTTTAAAGTTTGCAGACTTTACAAATTAATCCAAAGCATTAAGCTTACGTCTTACAAAGAGCTTGTATTTGTTTCTTACTGCAAGACAACTACTTTTTTTTGGAGGCTTAGTTTTTATAGCTGTTAGTGCTCATTTAAGGAGATCTAAACACAAGAACCTGAGAGCTGCTGGGAAACTTATCTGATATGAAGACCAGACAAAATCTGAATCTAAACAAAGGGTGATTGATATACTACTGGATATACTATGATTACTTTTCTAGTGAAATGAACTAGTGAGTCAAAACTAATAGTTTTATTAAATATTCTGGTATTTGCTGAGCAAATCAAACACAGAAAAATATAAGTGTTTAGGGAAAGTTTATTGTCTTGATGTTTGTTATCTGATAAAACACACACGCAGAATTGTAGTTTCTATTTAGAAGTAACAAACATCGTAGTAATGTCTGCAAATTTTTATTATTATTTTTTAATTTCCACAATATTTGCTGGGATTTTTTTTAATTAGATAGGCAGATCGTGTAATTTTAAGACTTGGCTTTCTCTGTTGGAGTGATGCTCGTGATACAGAGAACAGCTTGAAAGCACAAACCCAGAGAAAGATTAAAGTAAAAGGCACCTCTGGATGTCATGTAGTCCAGCTAGCTTGCAAATTAGACCAGGCTGCTCGGGATTTAGCCAGGTTTTAGAAATCCACAGGGATGGCAGTTTTGCAGTGTCTGGGCCATGTGCCCCAGTGTTCAGGTAGTCCCATGCTGAGAAACTTACACTACACTCATGAGGTACAGCAGAAAAATTTGTATCCTAGGGCAAGTGGAACTGTAAATATAATTAATGCAAAAAATACAGTATTTTTTTACACACTTAATTAAAGTAAAAAATTAAAAACTCAACCCACACAATCCCCTCTACCCCCCCAAAATACCACCCACAAAACACAAGTTATAAAATAGTCATATCTAGAGTAAGACATAGGAATGGCAAGAACTTGACTTTCAAAAACAGCTTGAGAAAAAGTAAATTTAAGGGGAGGAAGAAAGCCTAAAATATACACTCTCTGTGAACTCTTGTTCACCAAAAGATACACAGCAATGAGTCAGCTCCTGCAGGGTGGTAAATGCTAAAAATTTGTTAAGAAGAAAATAAGAGCAGAGGAAGAGACATATCCTTTTTCACATTCCTAAGCAGCAACAGGATATGCCTTTCTCTGAAAAAACCTAGCACAAAAGCTCTCAGAGTTGATAATAAATAGCAACTAAGACTTATGAGAGGTTTACTAAAAGTAAGGAGTAAAGAGGTTGGTATACCCAAGGCTCCAAAAGCAAAACCTCTGGCAGATGACCTGAACAAATGTTACCATACATCTAATGATGACCAAGTAGCTTAGATACCAGTGGGATTTGAACTATCGGTTATCTCTTCCAGATCTCTCAGATGTGAGAAAAAAATCTCAAAGGTAACTACCCAAAGGTATTGGTAAAAGCCACAGACACAGCCTTCCCAACATTATGTCAACATATGTCTCTGGAAGCTCTTCACTGTTGTAAAATACTAAGGGCATGGTGATAAGTGTAAAGTCAGTATGTTATAACATGATTGCAGGGTTTCAAATGGAATCTCATGGATTCACAGAATGGTTTTGGCTGAAAGCTACTTCATGATGATGTATAGTCCAGTCCCCCAAACAAGCAGGGTCACCTAGAGCAGCTTGCCAGTGATCATGTCCAGTAGGGTTTTGAATAGCCCTGTGAAGGCAGACACCCTAATCTTTATGGGCAGCCCTGATAGAAGAGAAGTGGGTTCTGTGTGTTCAGATGAAATACCATGTTTTAATTTTTGCCCAGTGCATCTTGTCCTGTCAATGGGCACTACAGAGAAGATTTTGATACCCTGTAAAAATGTAAAATGCACATTTAAAATGCGTATGTAAAAATAGTTAAACTAGGGAGAATTCCAAGTCAGGTAATTCAAGAAAGAAAAGTACATACATCATTCTGAAAGGCAGAACTTTCAATAAAAACTGCATTGAAGATATTTAGTTGGCAAGAATATGACATGAAATTGGAATAGCTAGATTATAGAGTATTTATGTAAGGGTCACTGTCAGGAAAAAGACAAGTTGCCTAAATATTAGAGACACCATGAACTAGCCAAATATGAGTCAGGGTGTTCAAAATCTACTATGCAGAAATGACACTGATAGGAAATTGCAAGAATTCTTTTCACTGTAAATTACGCAAATACTTTTTCGTGTTAACTTCAATTTTCATTTCCAGGCAGTATGTCCATGGAAAAATCAATGACACATAAAGATACCTTAGTAAGTGCTGTATATTATCAAACAAAGACTATTGACTTGTCCACGGTGACATGCGATGTTTCTTGGAAGACGATATCCTTCCTTCCATGCAGAAGTTCATCTGATGTTCTTTTCTCATTTTGAACTGTATCTCACCTGTAAGCACAAACTCATCTCCCATCTGTGCTCACAGACCTGCTTTCTTCTACTTGCCTTTTGGTCCCAGCTAAATTCCTGTCCTGTATCTCTGACAGCTTTCTATGGCTAACCAGCCATTTTTGCCTTACACTACCATGGCTAAAAATCCCACTAACACTCTCTGTTGAAGGTCTCCTTAATGCTTTCTGTCTTACAGCTGGAGACATCAGCAATGTGTTATAAAATCATAGGAGCATAGAATGGTTTGGATTGGAAGGGACCTTAAAGATCATCTCATTCCAAGCCTCTGCCAAGACTTAGCACTCACTTCATGACTATCAACTTAATATCAATTATTTTCCCCTACAGAAATATGGTTGCATGCTAATGCTTTCTTTTTCAATTTAATTAGAACATTTTTTTCCCCTGTCCCAGATCTTTACAGCTTCCCCCAGCATGAACAATGAATTTTTTTACAGACTTACATAAATACATGTCAAATAGACTTCCAGGGGTACTGCTAGACAGGATTTGTAATAGCAGCTCATTTAAGACAAAAAAGAAGCCATCAAATCTTCTTTGTATATTAATATTCTAAGAAAGAACAATCAAGAAAGGAGAAGGCCTGTTCTCTGTGTAAAAAATAACTGTCACATAACAAAGAAAACTTAAGTGTTCTGGGCCACCAGGTCACAAACAAGATAAATTAGCAAAATTTGTCATTGTGGGTACATATTTGATGTTACAGAACTATATCGTTCATAAAATCATAGAGAGACTACCTTTAAAGTGTTGAGGAATGAATGCCCAAAGCATGTTTCTTCTCACTGCCTTCCTAAAGAGGAATAGTTCTAATCATATATGTGTTCTAATAATAATTATTCTAAAACATCAAAAGGAGAGATCAATTGTGTTGTCGCCTTTTGAAACAACTCAATAGCTGGAGACACTTGTGAAGAATTCATTGTTTAAAAATCTGTTTTAAAAAAAACCAAACACTAACTTTAGCATACAGTAATCTACAACACCACTATTTGAAACCACCAGGAACCCCTAGCATGAGGTGCAAAATGAAAGCACAGTTGTCCTAACACTACATTTTGAGCTCTGCTCTGGAGACATGTGAGGCCAGTGCTGCTCACTGTTCTGCAACTTACCCTCCAGCTCTACCAGGGTTCCTGCTTGGCCACCATGCCACTGTGAGGTGCAGCAGATCTGCAACACGGTCATGGCAGCAGCCTGTAGATCTCCACATCCAGGGGTTTCCTGGTGGGAGTTTAGTGCGTATCAATGACATTTGCTGGCATTTTCATTGATGACATTTGCTGGCATTTTCACTTCAGAGAGGCACAGATGTGTTTGTTTCTTGTGTTTGTTGAATTCTTCTCTGCTGATGTGACTTTGTGGTCTATCTGTCTCTCTCACTGACTCATGATCTAGGAGAAAGCAATATGCATCACAGAGTTATGTTATCAGGATTAGAGTTTACAGATTAATACTGACTCATCAGTTGGACAAATAGCAAAAGTTTTCTCAATCTATTAAAATACGTCTTTCTAGTCATGCATATTCTGAGCAAAATGCGTGTCTATTGTTTCTTCTGAATCAACTCAGTATATGCTGGCACTTCTGCTGTATTTCTTTGACCTGGAATTTTACCTGCACTGGAGTTTTTCTCTCTGGTTCAAGGCAAATAATTATTTTTTCATAATTGTGCTCTGTGTTAATTATCACAGACACCTGTGAGACCTAAAATAAACACTGAATCCTTTTTGAATCCTGGGTACATTCTGTGTACTCAAAATGTATATGCTTCACGTGAGATAGGTTGGTGATAAGCAGCACAGTTGCAAGACCGAGGTGATTGCCATCAGGAGCTCCTGCTGGAAAGCAGAGCTCTGAACTAATTGCATAAAATTGGAGGTAGTGGGCTTCTGAGGAACTTCCATTTTTTTTCCCAAGTTCAAAATTCAAAGGTAATTATGTGCTCATCTGTGCCAGTTTTGACTGGAATAGAGGTTTGTTTTTCTTGTATTAGCTTGTATGGAACTATGTTTTGGATTTCTGCTGAAAACACAGGGATTTTTCCATTACTGCTGAGCAGGGCCTGGGGACAGCCAAGGCCTTTTCTCTCTCTCTCACTCCACCCAGTCCACCAGCAAGGAAACTGGGTGTGAGCAAGGAGCTGGCAGGGGACACAGCCAGGAAAGCTGACGCCAAATGACCAAAGTGGTATTCCAGATTGCATGGCATCATGCTCAGTATATAAAGGGGGAAGAAGGAGGAAGGGGGTTGATGCTTTGGAGTGATAGGCTTTGTCCTCCTAGGTCACTGTTATAATGGGCCCTGCTCTTCTGGGGATGGCTGAACAGCTGCCCAACCGCAGGAATTAACTCATTTTTTTGCTTTCCTTGTATGTGAAGGTTTTGCTTTTACCAGCGGTCTTAATCTCAAGTCATGAGTTTTCTCACTTTTGCTCTTGGGTTTCCCTCTCCCATCCCAGGTGAGCAAGGCTGGGTGGGGCCTGTTGATGGCTGGGGTACAACCCTGACAGATCCAGGCCATCAATTGTCTATTTGCCAGCAAGGGAGGTCAACTTTCTACATCACCAGTGCCTTCCCAGGCACACAAGACTTGACTCTGCTTTCCCCCTTACCTCTCGTTCCCTCCTCAGCCTCTTGCTTTTCTGATGACCACCCCAGATTTTCTGCTTTCCCTCCTTCCAAGCCTGCCTGTGAAATCCTTGTGCCTCTAACCTGACCTGTGCCAGTGACGGTAAAACAGCTCGGTGGGTTCTTCCCTCCACACTTTGGCAGACTTCCTGATGGGGAAAGGTAGTCGGGGGTAAAGTGGTGTTTCAGACTTCTCTCACAACAAAATTACATAAAGCTGACAGTCATCCCTGGCCTCCCATGCAGCTGTGGAATAAGGCCCTTCTCTTCCTGTCCCCATACTTTCACACCTAAAGGAAGAGACACAGAAGAGCAGCCAGTTTCAGAGTTGCTGAAAAAGGAAGGTGCTGCTCCTGCATGTAACCTCACACCTTCCATAGCTCTCAGAAATTAGTCTGCTCTATATGTCAGTATCTTCATTTACAGCACCTGATTTATTTCTCTCAGTCAGTGCTGCAGGATAATAGATTAATGTCTTGAGTCCAAATTAATGCAATCTTTATGTCATGAAACTTTATTAGATGCTTCTGCTGTCATAAGACATCCCTCCCTCAGAGCCTTCCCACACCTTGAGCATATATTTGAAATCTCTGCTGCACAGCCACTGGTAATAATGTAGTCAAGCAAGACAAGAGTCTTGTAATGCCCCAAGAAAGATCTTTGTCCCTGTAAGTGTGTGCATGGGTTTGTCCCTGTCTGTGCACACACACACACGAATAAGGACACATATAAAGGCAATCTCTGGATACAGTGCTGAGAAAGCAGCACAGTGATTTATCTTACCAGGATTGCACAGTGTGTGACCAGGACTGAAAAAGGATGCATGAATTTTTAAAAAGACCTAACCACTGCAACAGCCTGATGAAACCCATGTGGAGCTTCTTCCCAGCCTTTTGGTACATAAGAAGGTTAAAACTGTGATTTTTCTTACATTCACTGTGAAAAATGACTCAACAAAAACCTACAGCTTCTGAACTAAGGTGTGCCACACTGTTAGCTCCTTCCTCTCTGAAAAGTGCCACATTCTTGGAAATATTTAGATAGGGTTTGGGTGGGGCTCTGAGTAAACTGATCTACTTGGTATCCCTGCTCATTACAGGGGGGGTTGGACCAGATGAATTTCAAAGGTCCCTTTCAACCCAAACCATTCCATGATTCTATCAAATATCTGGGGTTTGCACCTGTAAATCTTCATGCATAACTGATTGAAGGTAGAAAATGTAGCTTCTAATACTTTATTAAAGCATAAGGACACAGTTTCTTGTGCTATGAGGTCCTTAAAGCAATGTTCAGGATTCTGTAAGACACTTACTCTTTTTCCTTATCAGATAAATGTTGCACTGTAACAACCGTCTTTTCTGTTTTAGAGAAAGACAATGAGAAATGTCATTTGTCAACAAAAGATGCTGCAGAAGTTTACCACCAAATTATTGTCATTGGTATCTAGATTTGAGGGGGTGATAGCACTTCTTTTATGAAGATGTGTATTGACTAGTCTGCATTTAAAAAGGGAATATACTTGGAACAGAAGATTTTCAGGCACATTTATATGGCTACACTGCTCTTGCCATCTTATCTCCTCTGTGATGCTGCCAAACAATGTTAAGTATATTATGATATTAACTGTAAGTTAATATAGTTATTATTTTCTTCCTTATAAAACATGGAAGTATTTTTCTATTGTTCATAGGAATGCATCATAAATAATTTGTTTAGCAGAACATATGAAAAATGGCACAAACAAACAAAGTTTATGGAAGGTTGTACCAACATATGAAAAAAGTTATCAGATTCTAAACTATCTCTGCCTGATATTATTTTGCTCTTCTTTGCCTCGCATGATACATTTGTTTCCCAGTGTGATACGAAAAGCACAAAATTCTTTGATCTCTTCAGATAGCAGTCTGCTTTTGGAGCGGATACTGAGACAAACCAGACCAGAAGAGAAGCATGTGTTGGAGAAGATCTAAGTGTTTGCTAGAGCTGTTTAGGGTCTTCACAGCATTGATACCAGTTTCAGTTGTCAAACATACAGAAGTCTGAAGATGCCATAATATTAAAAAATATTATTCAGTTCCTTGCTGTAAAGTATTAAGATTTTTGCCTCCTAATGTTTACTTAGAACTTTGTAACGCTTGTTTCAGAGCATGACATTTGGCATAATGGGAATTGAGTTCAAATTAATTTGAAATATTTTTGAAACTGCTCTGAAAGTTGACTTGCTGAGAAAGTGATTATCCATTGTCATTATATTCTCCAGAGCCAGTGATGCTAATGTCATGGTGACCTGGGCTGCATCAGGTGCTGGTTGGTGTTTCCTACAGATTTTCTTCTTGATAATTTGATGAGATGTTGAGTAGTATTGAGTTTTGGTTATGAAGACGGGCTAAGAGAGTTGGAATTGTACAGTTTGAACAAGAGAATGCTCCAGAAAGATGTTGTATCACCTTCCAGTAACTGACAGGAGCTACATGAAAGTGAGAGAAGGACTTTTGACAAGTGCATATAGTGATAGAACAAGGGAGAATGGCTTTAAACTGTCAGAGGGCAGGTTTAGATCACGTAATGAGAAGAAATTCATTACTGTGAGGACAGTGAGGCACTGGAGCATGCTACTAAGAGAAGCTGTGGTTGCTCTATCCCTGAAAGAGTTCGAGGCCAGGCTGGGTGGGGTTTTGAGCAACCTGGTCTAGTGGAAGTTGTCCCTGCCCATGGCAGAGGGTTGAAGTGAGATGGTCTTGTAAAGTCCCTTCCAACCCAAACTATTCTCTGGTTCTAGAGAATTAGAAACTTTCAGAGGCATGACACAAAATTGTGTAACAGAACTTTTTCCTTGTATTCAGTTTGACTGTCTCATAGCCTTTTCTGCAAAATGATGCAAGTCTATCACTACTTGTTTCTACTCTATTATTTCATTTCCTGAATTTGTTGTTGTGACACTACGTTCCAGTTGCCCGTGGGTTATGTCTCATGAACATGTCTTAAGCTATCTTAAAGACCCAAATTCCCACTTCCTTGTACTCTTCCAGCTGTTAGTCAACATGGTGAGAGGAATCACAGCTTACAGAACTGATCCCAGTTTGACATATTATTTTTCACAGAGCTTATTTCAAATTGATTTCTTAATCAGTTCACTATGAACACTCTTGCAAGAAATGTCTTTAGAAGTCTGTGTGGTTGTCTCTTTTCATTGGTTTTGTTTGGGGCTTTCTTGTTTGGTTGGTTGGTTTTGTACCAACATAATTTTGAGACCTCCAGTGAATCTCTCATGTGATTTGTGTATTTCTGCCTGAAGTGAAAAGTTTTCCAGCTTCTTCACACACACTTCCACAGATTTTTCTATGGAAGTTCCATGAAGTTGACTTTCTCCCTTACAAGATTAATCAAGTAGACATGCCCTACTACATGCTGAGCAAAATCAAAGCACTTATGTTAGCCTCTGTATTTCAATTGGTAACAACTTTCAGAAACTGTGTTGTGAAATCAGTAATTAAAATATTAAGGTTTAATTTTATGTTTGTAGGCCTGGTTAATTTTTTGAGATCAAGCAAATGAAATATTGTTCAAGCTTGCACAGGGAGGATGTGTTTTTGCTTCTGCTCAGTTCCAGAAAATGTGGTCTCTGTCTGACTTTCTCTTTTCCAGACTGCATGGCATACATTACAATAACTTTTCTGTTGTTACTCTCTGTGGTATGAAATTTGCATCATCTGTTCCTAGAGTTTATACTATAAGAACTCTTTTGCAGTTTATTTTCTACACAAACCATGATTGACTTGGAAAATGGGTTATGTCACTTTCTACTTTCTTGAGATTTGGACCCCTGTTTGCTTCTCAAGTAGCTACATTAGTTATGGTCTGCTAATCCAGACAGCTGTAAAAACAACTGTCTAGGCACGACTAGCAAATTATCAGGAATATCCATCTTCATTTTGGGTGTTCAGGAGAGAAACCCCACAAAGCAAGGGAATCAAAACTTTAAACTTGTTGATCCTGTGATCAAAAAGGCTTCAAACTCCAACTGCAAATTTATGCTCTTGCTTCAAGGCTTATATTAAGCTCTGCCTCACACTGCCTCAAATTGAAAAGTGGCTCCCACTTATAACCATTACTCCAAACACTACAATGATTACTTCAAATGCCAATGGGTCATCAGTAGAAAATAATGTAAACTTCTATGAGCAAAGACAGTCTCTTGTGGCCAGCAAAGACACTTGCAGAATGTTACAGTGGGAAATATTAACACTGCTTATTCCTTCTTTCAATTATGATGGTTTACTGTCTTTATTAAACAGATTTTTACTGCAGTGCTATGAATGTCACTCCATTATTCTGAAGCAGCCCGGAAAGCCAAGTGTGTCCTGGGCTGAATCCAAAGCCCATGGGCAGCAGGGGAGGGAGGGGATTCTGCCCCTCTGCCCCACTCTGGTGAGACCCCACCTGCAGAGCTGCCTCCAGCTCTGGGGTCCCAGCACAGGAAGGACATGGCGCTGCTGGAGAGAGTGCAGAGGAGGCACCAAGGTGATCAGAGGGATGGAGCACCTCTGCTATGAGGAAAGGCTGAGAGAATTGGGATTGTTCAGCCTGGAGAAGAGAAAGCTTTGAGGTGACCTAATTGTATCCTTCCAGTCCCTGAAGGGACTCCACAGGAAGTTTGGAGAGGGATTATTCACAATTGTATGGAGTGACAGGATAAGGGGGAATGTCTTCAGACTGAAAGAGAGTAGATTGGATATTAAAAAGACATTTTTTTGTGAGAGTGGTGAGGCATTGGCACAGGTTGTCCAGGGAAATTGTGGATGCCCCATCCCTGGAAGTGTTCAAGGCCAGGCTGGACAGAGTTCTGAGCAACCTGATCTAGTGGAAGGTGTCTCTGACCACAGCATGGGGGCTGGGACCCAATGATTTTTAAGGTCCTTCTAACATTCTGTGATTTTAGCAAAATAAGTCAACAATTAAGAAGACCAGTACACAATAAAGTGAATGATCAGTTCACATAAATGAAAATAAACTATCCAAGACTTGAAGGGGACCCTCTCATCATTTCCTATTGCTCAAGTATGGCTGTGCTACAGCTACCTGGTCAAAAAAACCCACTACAGTCTCAGCCTTGCATTGCATCTATCCTATTAAGCATCCTAAAAAGTGACATTGCAGTGCAATTTCTAGAAGGTTGCAAGAATGCATGGAGTCCCACAGCTCTGCCTGAGATTGGCTTCCTGGCTTTCACCTCCAATAACTTGGAGACTTGTGCCTCAAATACCCATGTGAGCAGCAGTGTAATCATAGCTGCTCAGCAATACACACTCATATCCATCGTAGTGTGGTTCTCCTCATAAAGTACTCATCTCAGAAGTATTCTTTTCAAAAGTACTCATTTCCTTCCTATTTGACATAAATGGCAGCCGCTGCTAAGTGTTGAAGTACTCGAAATCTTAAAAAAATACAAAAACGAGAGTGCCAAGTAGTTCTTCAATACTTTTGGACTTTTAAGCAGAGTATTGTTGAAGCTCAAGAACACTTTGTATTTTAAGAATGTTTTCTCATGGTTTAACGAGCATAAAAATTTGTTTGCCTACCTTATTCTACTTTACACAGGTTTTTTCATCTTTTTGCAATTTTTTTTCATTTTCGTAGCAGGCCCTTTGCTCTTTCTTAACATGATATTCTCTCTGTCATAGTTGAGTGGGCTAATAGTTGAGTCCTAATATTAGTCTTTCCTGTTCAGACATAGGATTTTAATCCACTGAGTTTCTCTATTATCGATATGAAATACCCCTCTCTAGTGTGTTTCTTAACACGATGGAGAATTTGCACAGACTGCTAGCTCTGGCCAGTTTGAGACCTACATTAATGGTTTCATGATGACCCCACTTCTTACTCAGAGTTTCGGAGATCCTAGTTTTCCCTACATCCTCTTCTAAAACTACGCACTGATTCACTGAAAAGGGAGCTAAGAGAATTGGCTGTAGACAAAGTAGAAAGCCTGACAAACTAAAGCAGGTCACATAAAGAATGATTTACTTCTCAAGGAATTTCGTATTTTTGAGAAAGTACTCTAGTAATGGGATACTCCAGTTGTTCCCATGCCACCTGATTAACAATCTAAATATCACACTGGATTATGACGCGGGGACTGAAATTTTAGACACTGTAAATTGTCACCTCTTGAATCAACTTGTCAGAGAATTGGCAAGAAGAAAACCAAAGCTGGATCAGCTGTAGAAAATCCAAGCAACCTGGCTCAATCCATAAGCCTCAGGCACCTGTAGAATTTGCCAGGAAATGCTCAAGAGCAGTATTCTTACAAAAGGGGAATAAAACCCCTGATGAATTAATATTTTATTTAAATGGGCTGGCTGTGGGTGCACTGGTCAACATAAAAATAAAACTTGTTAGAGGGAGCTTAGGAATAATAGGTCAAAATATAAATCATTTGCAAGCATCATGGATATGTTATTTGCTGAACCAAGTAAATGTTTATGGCAGATGAATGAGGACTGTAAAGAAAACACATACACACACTCACACACAAATGCAACTGGATTCCACAGCAGAATTATGGTTATCCAGCTGTAAGACAAGCCTTTTTTTTAACACAGGAATCAAACACAAATGAAACATAGAGATGCCAATGAATTTTTGAGAAATTAGACATAAAACCTCTATAGGACAGGCAAAGAGAAGAACTTTCTAAAGACATAAAAACAAAATAATGAGTGTACTTTCATTTAGTCTAGAAGTTGACACCGTGCCAAAGAAGTTGTGGAGTTATCACACACAAAAAAAGTAAAGGAATGCTCTAGTAAAGGAAATACCTATAGCTCCAAAGTATTGCATTGCTCCATTTTTGGCACATGAAAAGTCAAAAGAGTTGGCTGAGAACAAAATTTTGGTTTACTCAGAAAACTGCTTTGAATGAGACATTGAACAGCAAAAAGCTTTCAGGTTGAGCTTGAAAAGAAGACGTGAAATAGCTGAGATGGCAGCAGCGGTGTGGAACTTCTGGTCAAACATGCCCTGGCAAGAAAGGACTGGCTGGTGTCAAGGGTGGCCCTAGATTCTCAGTGGGTGTCTAGGAATGGACTGGAAATCCAACTACCAATAAGTCTGATTGCAGTGCTGGGTAAATGTATGACCACAGCAACAAAAAAGGGGATCTGAAGATATCAGAGACAGACATCCTATTCAGGAAGAAACAGCATTGGTTTTGTAGGAGACTCTTCATCATCACCTTTATTAGTTTACTCTGAAGCAATAGGATGTGTAAGGTGAGTCAGTCATACATCACAGTCAGAATTACAAAAAGGTTTTTACGGGATCTCCTGTAGAAGTCTCTGAAAGAAACTAAATTGTCATGGGAGGGTAAGGTTGACTAACAACCACCTAAATGTTGAGAAATAAATGATAGGAATAAATGATGATGTTTCACAATAAAAGGATACTGTCAACAAGGTCTCTCAAGAATTAATGTTGACTTTCTTGTATGTGACCTAGAAGAAAGAGTTGAACAGTGAGATAACAACTTTTGCAAATGGTATATAAAATAGTTGACATTTGCAGAGCAACTTCTGGCAGTTAGTCTTATTCTGAAATTTGCACATTATGGAGTAACAGAGTGCTAAAATGGCATTCAATAGTGACAAATGAAACATAACGTGAAGAATATGTGAATGAACATAATGTGAATTTATATGTGAAGAAACTGCCCTACCTCTGTTTTCTAGGTTAGGTATAATTGTTCAGGTCATAGATGTTAGAGCCACTAGTTCCTATGCAGAAGCATCCTAAAGAGGCAAATAAAATACTGGAACCCATTAAGAAGGCAATATTTATGGATAATATTTTTTAACAGATCATGTGATTTTAATCTAAGGCTTTTCTTTGCTGTTGTGGCTGAAATAGTATTCCTACAGTTATGTGAATTGGAAAAGAGCTGAAAACAAACAAGAAGTCACTCTGCAATTGTGTAGATTCGCATATTTCATTATGAATAACAAATCCAATTCTGGTTCTCTCATATGACAAAAAAGACAGATTGGAAAATAAAAGAGGATGGACTCTCTGTGACAGAAGCCTTAGCAGCTCTTTTACCAGTAAGACATAATTGTGCATGGAGACTGGTAAAATTTCCAACAGACTGGAAAAGGGGTGACTAGGTAATGAATATGCACTGTTTCTTAGGAAAAAAGGCACATGAAACTCTCAGACATTTGATTCAAACCAGACAAGGGAAGCAGTTTCCTACAGAACTCATCTTCAAGCTGTGGCATATATCGCCATAGGAGCCATGGAAACAAAATATTTGGATAAAACCAGGCAGGGCTTAAACCATCTCATGCTGGGTACATCCACTGAGGGCCACTGAAAGTCACTGATGGAAAGCTGCCTCCAGCTGAAGAAATCCTTGAACCACTGACATCAGAAACAGTGTTAGTAAGCCTAGGCAGCATCCCTTTTCTACATGACCTGTTTCTGGTTTCCTTTCCAAAGTATTAATTACTTGAGATAGGATAATAGAATAATTGCAGCATTATGGGCCTCAATTTTCTGTACGCCTAGATCTGTTTCAGTCCTATGCTGGGCAAAAGCAGAGATTAAATTTAGTGTTGGTCTCCTTGCTGCGACTCATCAGATGTGGGATGCTGGTAGTGAGTCTTTTGACAAGACCATTGTTTAACTCATGATGGATGTAGTGGAGTGTTTTCTGAGTGTCTCATTGCTGTCCTTTCACGTTCACAACTTCTCTGAAACTCTTCTCATTACTGGAATTTGCCCTCCCCAGCTTCCTCAGTTTGGCAGGTACATGGCTCTGCTGAGTCAGGACCCACTCTCTCCAAATGTCCAGGAATTACAGGACTTTCCCACCAGGAAGCACAAAACCATGCAGGCCCTGTGCTCTGAAGGGTGTACAGCCCAAGAAACCCCCTCATGAAATGGATTTCCCTGCTACACCAAATGGACTCTCAAAGCAGCAACAGGCACAAGGACACATGAAAGGGTCAATCCAAGTAAAAAGCAAGACACACCTTGGAAGTAGGAAATTCAGATGTGGTCATATAAACTCAGTCCCTAAGCATGCTATATACCATAATTTAAAAGTATACAATCATAACTTAGAAAAGGAATGTCAGCATCATAGAGCATCATCTTGACACAGAATTTCTCTTTAACATTCTACTTCACACACTCCTACTGTCTAGGTCTTGCTATACTAAACATCTTTCTGCTCAGACTGCTTGAGGACATTTATAAATCTGTCTTGCCAATTCTTCTTAAACTTCCATTTTAGTGATGGAATTGTTTAAAGTCTGAGGATGAAAATACCAAATCAAACACCTGTTTTGAAAATCATAGAACAATTTAGTTTGGAAAAGACCTGTAGGATCACTGACTGCAACCATTAATTAAACAGTGACGAGTCCACCATTAAACCGTATCCCTGAGTACAACATCTACAAGCTTTTTTAACAGCTCCATGGAGGGTGATTCCAGCACTTCCCTGGGCAGCCTGTTCAAGTGCTTGACAACCCTTTCAGGGAAGGAATTTTTTTCGAATATCCAATCTAAACCTCCTCTGGTGCAACTTGAGGCCATTTCCTCTTGTCCTACTTCTTATTACCTGTGAGAAGAGGCCAATCCCCACCTGGCTACAACTCCTTTCAGGCAATTGTGGAGAGAAATAAGGTCCCCCCTGAGCCTCCTTTTCCCTAGGATAAACACCCCAAGCTCCCTCAGCTGCTCCTCATCAGTCTTGTGCTCCAGACCCTGCTCCAGTTCTGTTGGCCTTCTCTGGGCATGCTTCAGAGCAAAACAGAGATAAAAAAACCCAAATCAAGATTCAGATGGGTAAAATGTGGATCATTCCTAAACCAAAGAGAAAAATGTTGAAATTTGTGAAATCCCCAAAATTTATTTCTTTCTTCTAAGGAATTATGACAGCTCTCCACTAGCATCCTTGGCATTGGAGAGAAGGAATGTGATTAATACTGCTACTTTTTAAACTCCTTAAATGAAATATCTAGCCATAGTTTAACTTTCTGTTACTAAGATTAAAGCAAAAAATGCTATTAAAAATGAGTATGATTCACCAATTTAAGAAAAAAAAGAAAGAGAAATGAAACCTTACAATGTGATTTGTAACTTAAAATGTCATTTTCAACAAGACTCATAATCTCTCAGCTGCAAAGTTGAGTCTAGTTTCTCTTGAAAAAAAAATGTTGACTATGAATTATAAGAAGTCTGACCTATAAAAGTAGTTTGGATAAATTTTGGTTATTCAGTTCAAGTACAAGTACTCTGAAGGAAGACAACATCTCTCAAGAGTAAAGAAAACAAATAGAAAGAACAAATGGTTGTGTTCTCTTTCCACCAGGTAAGAAAGATATTGACCAATGACCTTAAGCTACAGTATAGCACAGACATGAGAAAACATTGTTTGAATAGAAGCACTTCAGAAACTTGTCTACAGCAGCCATGTAATTTTCATAACTTGGTGTGATTAAGCACATGCTGACAGGCCCTCTGTCAGAAATAGTTAAGATACATATGATTATGCCTTGAGGAAGGGTATAACTTATAATCTCTTGACAGCTGTTTTAGCTCTATGTATTTTTATGAACAAAAAAGTATTGCCATTGTTTATATTGACTTCTGAAGTACCAGCTGTTTCCTTCCCTCATTCACTAGCTGCTAATATATTTTAAAAATAGCTCCATTTGCCTGTCATAATCCCTGCCAGTTGTAATTTAATTGGAACCTTACCCACTATGATTTAATATTTTTGAATAATCTTATTCCTTTATACTTGCCTTTAGTTATGAAAATCACTGGCTTCAGAGAGACCAAAGCACAGTTACTTCTGTAAGTATCACCATCAAAAGAGGGAAGACAACCACAATGCCATCTTTACTCACCATTGGCTTTTCCAAGCCAAACAGCTTCTATCTCAGCTCTTAATTTAAAATCGTCCTTGACAAAAGTCTTTTTTCTGAGTAAATTTTTTATTCTCTACCAGGGCTCAGTAATGAAGTGAAAGATTTTCTCAGAATAGGATAGCAGTCTCCAGCAGTCTCAAGGAATTTCCCTGAAAATCACTCTTTTAATAGGATAAATATTTACAGAGGCAGAATATCATGAGCCAAATATCTACAACCTTTTTGGGGTTGATTATTTTTTTTTTGGATGATGAAGGTCACATTGGTTTAATCAGAGACTTGCAAATAGCTCATGTTGATGCTGTGTTAAATATTACTTTGGCTCTAGGCCTGTCCATGGAAGTCCTCTGTTCCCCCACAAACCTGGTCACTCCCCACCAGAAAACAGGATTTACAGGATTTTCCAACTTCTCCACAGTAAGTTTTGGAATATCTATAATCTGAGTACCAGGACTTGGGCTCATTAGGGGCTAGTTTTGTTTCTGTTCCTAACAAATGACACCTTGGGAATTATATTCTTTCTTTTGCAATGCCTTATCTAAAAACTTTTTATGACTCTCCTTCCAAATAGGTGATTTATCTGTTGTGTGGTGTTACCAACTGGAGTTGAACACAGTTGAGTGATTCAGTGGCCGGGCTATAAAATACCATGTGATTTCTTTATGCATGCCACTGTCAATGTTTTCTTTCCCCTTCAGTCCTGAAAACCTTATCTGGAGTTATCTGTAAAAATGTAATTAAGCCCTCTTCACTGAAGTATGTGAATTCTGCATTAGACCTGATCCTTACAAGAAAGAAAACACCAGCCTTCTTCAGAAACTGTTAACCCAACACATGGGATGCAGAATTCAACCATTAGATGCAGGTGATTCCAACTTCTCATCTCAATTACTCTGAAAAACTGCTTGGAGCAACACTGTGTCATGGACATCCCAAACTCACAGGTGAGCTTCTTCTCCAGATCCGAGAGTTGTGGTACTTGTAATCTCATTTCTCATAAAAGCAGCTGTATCTGGAGAGTGATAAAAGGCAGTGTCCAGACTTTTTAAACTTCTTGTTTATTTCTAGCATCTGGCATGATATACTTGTATGTCTGTCCTAATGCAAGAATGAGAGAATGAAAATTTGAGTTTTCTCTGTGTGCTTTCTGCCCCAAATAGCTGCCACAGCAGTTTCTCAGGCACTGCATTTACTTAGAAAATCTAAGTAGAGAAAAATATCCTAGAAAATATTTTTTCATCCTATCCAGTTTATCTAAAACATTTTTGTGGCCAGTTAAACACAAAAAATGGTGTATTTATCTATTTTTTCACATACTGTAATTAGCGTTTCAGTGTCTAAATATAACCTGCATACACTTGGAGTGGTTTTGTCAAGTTCTTTCAGATTTAACAAAGCATTTGCCAAAACCAAAACAAGTATTCGCTCTGTCAGAAAGGCATAACCTATTAGGAAGCCCTTCAAAGAGAACCAATAGAGGTTTTTAACCATTGTAAATAGACTGTGACTTCTGATTTTACCTAGTGAACTAATAATTTTATCCATTAATTTCCTGCTTTGCTTGTGAATTTTTGAGCACATTTATTTTAAAATATTTTGGAATGCTCAAAGTTAGAAAATTCAGCTTCATGTGATCAGATGGCCCGTTCTGGTATCACTGTTTTATGCTCAACCCCCCACAAGCCTCCACCCCCAAGAGAATACTTTGACCATCTGGTATTAAGTACTGCTTAAAGGCAGTCCATGAAATCAGTCAAGCTCACAGTTTTGAGGGTCGAATTCCCTTAGATGTTTAACACTGACTAGGTGGTGTGCTCACAGCACAATGCCTTGGAAGCTGTGTTTAGAACCTGCCAGCAGTCCAAACCTTCAAAGAGGAGTTGCAATTCTCCACAGTTCTTGGGGTGGGCTACTCAAAATGGACTTGGACAGAGTTTGGTAGGCATAGAACCATCAGTCAGAGCAGTAAGAAGCAGATGGTGTTTGAATGAGCTGTTCAAGTCCAGGATGATTTACTCTACTCAGCCCAGCAGAGGTTGGACACTGATCCCCTGCAAGGACTTTGTCTTAGCCCAAACACATAAGTAGGACTTGTTCCTTAAAGATCTCTTCCTACTCTTGGCAGCCTCAGTAGGTGACCAGGACTGTGTCTTGATGCCTTTTGAATACCTTCAAGCATCTTCTGGCTATCTGGGGCCCTCGTTAAACACATGATGACAAAACCTCCTCCTTCAGCACAGCCCTTGGATTATTACCCACTGTTGACTTTCCATGCAGGCAGTGACTAAGTTGCAGTAAGAAGTCCAAGGGCAATCAAGAGAGATTTCAGAGCTTTGGGATGACTGGTTAAGGAGTGCAAGCACTACTCCCCTCTATCTTTCCAGTTAGAGGAAATGATGAGGAAAAAACACGAAGACCCAGCAGATCAATATCTGGATCTCTGACTGATGTCACAAGCACAATTTCAGGGGTTTTGGCCATGGGTTGGGCTGCATGACACCAGATCTGCTGGCAGCAGACAGGGTACACCTCTCTCAAAGTGGAGAAAGGACTGTTGCAGTTAGACAGGTTCATTACAACAGCTTTAGACAAGATTTGAAGGGGGAAACAGAGAAAAACAAGCTCAATATAGATAAGCCTGGGGGTGACAAACCTGTATCCAGAAGGGGGTTGGACTCTTTTCCCAGGTAACAAGTGACAGGATGAAAGGAAATTACCTCAGGTTACACCAGGAGAAGTTTAGATTGGAGATGAGGGAAAATTTCTTCATGGAAAGAGTCATCAGGCACTGGAATCATCTGCCCAGGGAGGTGGTAAAATCACCATCCCTGGAGGTATTTAAAGGGTGGGTAGATGTGGCACTTAGGGACATGGTGCAGTGGTGGACTAGACATTGTGATGGTTAGATTCAATTTTCTTAAGGGTCTTTTTCAACCAAAATGATTATATAATTCTAGGAAATTTCAAATTATATATAGTAATTTCTACCACCAATTTCTACCAATTTTTAGTGCAAAACCTGAAAGAGACCTGCTTGAACATTTTTCTCTGAGATTCAAGAGAAAAAAAAAGGAAGTTCTGCAAAAAATGAAAATTGGGCTTATACTCTGACCCCTATCATGAGATAAGAGCACTTGTACAAGCTCCTTCCTTCATTCCACACTACCTTTTCATAGCCTCAGGAAAAAGAAATTACACACACATTCCTTGGAACTAACTAGAACTGCACAAAAGGAGCAATTCATTCGTGCCACCTGTGTTTCTTTTCCTAAGAGAAACAACCCTTACAGTTCAGGTAATTTTTATTATATAAATGAGAAGCAGTGAATTTCAATATGCAAAAAATCTGCTTTAAACACTGCTTGGCAATGAACATCTAAATTTTTTCACCTAAAGAGGATTTAGATGAGCAACCTGGTCTAGAGAAAGGTGCCCCTGCCCGCAGCAGTAGGGTAGCTAAATGATCTTTAGGGTCCCTTCTAACCCAGCCCATTCTATAATTCTATGATGATGATTCTATATACTGTTCAGCTTCAGCACAAAGATAAAAACTTGTAAACTGAGGAATTTGAAAATACCCACAGATAATGATGGTTTGTCTTTTAAAGAAATTTTAACCTTTTAAAAAATGTATTTATCTGAAAAGGTTGCCTCATCTAAACTCCTTTGTATCTCTTAGTTGTTTGGCTTTTTGATCAAAATTATATATATCATTGTATTTTACTGGGAAAAGTGTACTTACATTTGTACTCTGCAGTCTATTTTTCTGAGAAAAATATGTTATTTTCTAGACAATATTTGTTAACATTTCTAATTTTTCTTGCTTTTAAGTCATTTTATGAAGTTTATGTGCTTTACTTCCATTTATGAATTTCAGCTATTTCACCCTATACAACACGATACTAAACTTTGCATTAATCTTCCCAAAGATCATTGTCACAAATATTTTGGCCAGTTTTTCAGTAGCTGTATATTTTGGGCTATATGTGTGCACACAGAATGTAACAGGATCACTGTGAAGCTACGTTTCTATGAATTTTTTTTGGTTTTTTAAAAATTTATTTTTCCTTTTTTATTTTTTATTTTTACCAGCTTCTTTAAAAAAAAAAAAAAAAAGGAAAAAGAAAAAAAAAGAAAATGGTATTTTGAACTGGAAAAGCGAAAGACCTGTTCTCAGTCAATCTCTGACCAAGCTATTTTTGTGTGAATGCTTGTAAAACTGGCACACTCGATGTGAAGAACTTGCTTAATGTGGAGTCTCAGGCAGCAGGGTCACTGTTTCACAAATCATGGCTCTGCTGCTTTTCTGTCTTCTTGTCACAATTAGAAAATCAGAGTGTGGCCATCTTAAAACAATGCTGAAAGCAACAGCTTTTATTTCTTTCACACTGCATAACACACAATAAATCAAGACACAAAAAACCAGAAAATTGATTAGCAACCTCTCAATTTATAAGCCACTAAAATGTCTGGTTTTACACAAGCATCAGTGCCAGAGGGCTTTTAAATCTTTATGGGACAGTCCTCAAAAGCATGGTTAAGACATTAGTTTCCAACATACAGTCATAGTGACACCAAAGTGCCAAAGTGGGTTACCTCCAGCTGCCCAGAATTTTCATCAAGAGATATCAAAGAGGGACAGACACACCTGTGTGAGTAAGAAGGCATTTCCCAGTCACAGCCTCATTAGACCCTGATCATCTAGGCTGTGAGAACAGTGTCTCCCAGTTTAGTTTAACCTACCAGACCGCACTTCATTTGCACCAGGGACTGGCTGCCAGTTTCCTTTGTCCCCACTGCCTTTGAATGGACACAGAGCAGCTGCAACTGAACAAATATTTGGCTTTTAATTCCATGAAGGTCATGACCTTACTGTCCAAGGACAATTCCCAATAAGGCGTCCCACATCTCCTGTGCCAGAGGGAAGAACACAGAAAAAATCCCCATAATTATCATTTCCTCTCCCTATGACCTCCCCATCTCCTGCTAAGTTTTTAGCATCTTGCTGTGACATCAGAGGATGTAGGTTTACTCACTGGAATGTTTTTGCTGTGTGGGCACGTGTCAGGCTGTGTGCAGCCAGTCAGCACCACCCTGGCACGTGGCTCCTGCCTTGTGCTGCATGTGGTTGCTCTCACGTGCTTCACATGGGTCCCTAGGGATAAAGTTTCCACCTCTCTGTAGTGGGAACATCCTCCCTAGCACTCCTTAAGCACAGATCTAAGTCCAAAGTCTCATTTTCCTCTCCACCTCACTTACTTCACTTTGAATGTCAGACACATCCACCTTGCACCTGTCAAGACTATGCACAGACCTGAGCTCTTCATTTCCTGAGCTCAACCCTTTGCTAAATTAAAATTGTTTTGGGTTCACACTCTGTGTTGATGCCTCTACCACATACTACATTTCCTCATCACACAGAACTCGTGGAAAATGTTTTGCCCCAGTCAAGCTATGACTGCAACCAACTAACACCAGCAGCAGGTCTGCACTGATGCCCTTCTGCCCTTCACCCAGACTGGCTGCTGCTAACAGAAGGCATGAGCATGCAAGAGGAAAGTTAAAGACAGAGAACTGGGCAGCATTTGGGTTATCTGAAAGCAGACTACTGGAGAGTGCAAGCACAGGTGGCAGCAAGGCTGAGAGAGCAGGTGGCTGCCCGCAGCCAGGCTGGGGCACAGGATGTAGCTCAGGGCCTGCAGGCAGGGTCTGTACAGGGATGTGGTATGCGCCCAGGTCTTGGAAAGGACATGAAACTCAGAACAGTCATAGTATAATATAAGAATAAGGTGAAATGGATATGCACATTTTACCTGAATTCCAGTTTTGTTAGCCTCACTCATGCTACAGGTTATCTTATCCAATGGGATACTCCAGTGGCTTTTGGGATAGTTTTATCTTGAGGCACACATCAGATCAACTTGTGAAAAAATTACCAGCAGGATACAGGGCAGGTCTGGCAGGACGCAAAATCTCCATTCCCAGGCTCCTTTCCCCCAGAAGTGATGCCAAAGGAGCTACCACTTTTGGAGGGGAGGCAGCATCTCCTTGCATTGCTGGTCTGGGCTCTAGCATGAGTGGGACAGGCTGCTGTCCTCTCCATGTCTCCTGCCTGTCTCTGCCTGTCTCTGCTGTTGGGCTGGCAGGCAAGGAAGCCAGGAATGCAGTAACAAAGAATGAACTGCAGTGCTTTCAGTGCAGATATTCCTACAACTCTCTCAGGCTGACTACGGTTGATCAAGGCAGTGATTTATAAGGTGCTGCCATGTGCTGCAGTTTCCCTGGCCTGTAGCCTTCCCCTTCCCTTGTCTTGAGACCATGGATCATTTGCAATGATGCAAATCCAAGACCATTAAATGGGTCCTTTAGGGGCCCCTTTGGGGACTGGTGCTATTTAATATCTTCACTAATGACACAGATTAAAAGATTGAGTGCACACACCAAATTTGGAAATGACACCAAGCTGGGATGGCAACTCACACTCCTGAGGGACAGGATGCCATCCAGAAGAAACTCGAGAAGCAGCCCATGGAAATCTCATGATGTTTAACAAGGCCAAGTGCTGGTGCTGCACCTGGGTCAGGGAAATCCCTGGTGCCAGCCCAGGCTGGGCATGAACAGATCGAGAGCAGCCCTGCCCAGAAGGACTTGGGGGTGCTGGGGGTGAGAGCTGGACATGAGCCAGCCATGGGCACTCCCAGCCCAGAAAGCCAAGTGTGTCCTGGGCTGCATCCAAAGCCCGTGGGCAGCAGGGGAGGGAGGGAGGGGATTCTGCCCCTCTGCCCCACTCTGGTGAGACCCCACCTGCAGAGCTGCCTCCAGCTCTGGGGTCCCAGCACAGGAAGGACATGGAACTGTTGAAGAGAGTGCAGAGGAGACACCAAGGTGATCAGAGGGATGGAGCACCTTTGCTATGAGGAAAGGCTGAGAGAATTGGGATTGTTCAGCCTGGAGAAGAGAAAGCTTTGAGGTGACCTAAGTGTGACCTTCCAGTCCCTGAAGGGACTCCACAGGAAGAACAGAGAGGGACTATTCACAACAGCATGAAGTGACAGTGATGCCTTACAGAAGGTTGACCTGAAACAGAAGTTAGACAGAGTTAAAAGAATAAAGGAAGTATTTATTAAAAAGGCCTTTACAAGGTACACCCTGGGCAATGCAAGAGTCTTGCAGAGATTACACCTGAAATGGATGCCTAGTGCATGTTTTTCAGACTGATATACCTTTGGTCCATCTGCATATCAGAAGTCTATTTTCCAGTTATAGCTTCAGGTAGTGGAGTCCCATCTCCAGTTTGTCCCCCTTCTTCTCTCACTGTTGTCCATGGTTGTTTACATTTTCAGGCTTTTGGACAATCAGGGTGTCCTTGAAACTCAGGCTTAGAGAGAAATTGTTTTTTCTGAACAGAATGGCAAAACAGTAGCTGACAATTTATGGAGTTTTAGAGTTATACACTAAAGCAGTCCTGGTCTGGAAAATATAAAAGCTGAAACTTAAGGCATCATACCCTAATGGATAAGGGGGAATGGATTCAAAGGGAAAGAAGGTAGGTTTAGATTAGGTATTAGGAAGGAGTTCTTTACTGTGAGGGAGGAACCAGTTGCCCAGAAAAGTAGTGGATTCTTGAAGTGTTCAAGGCCAGGTTGGATGTGGGTTGGAGCAATCTGGTCTAGTGGAAGGTGTCCCTGTCCATGGCTGGGGGTCTGAAACCAGGTCTCTTCCATGCCAAGCCATTCTTTGATACTATAATTATTTGGTATGCTATTAAGGAAGACATCTGGGTGGAGGGCTTCCTGTAGGGAGTGAGTATTGATGGGATATGCAACAGCTGAGCAGCAGCACTGAGAATTACAGTTCTGAGAAAATATGCTTTAAATCAGGAGTACAGTGGGAGTTGGACATCCTCTTGGTTCCAGTTACCAGGAATTCCCATTTGCTTTCCCTGGGGCTGCACTACATCTATGTCTTACTCTACTTGGCAGAATTTCTTGGCAAAATATAATTCAGCATTATTTACATACAGAAGTTTTCTGGCATATTGCTCTTTCTGAGAGTAGAGAGAGAGAAAATACAGTTAACTGGCATATTCCTTTAATAAATTATAAAGCATATTGTAACTGGATGAGGTCAAATGGATCTGGTGATTTTGAAGAAACTTAATTCTGATTATTTCTGCAGCCCTTGAAATACAACTGCTTAATCCCATTTTTAGCTAAACCTTCCAGTATTGTCTAGACTTGCTTCAAATTTTTACTGAAACAGCACAAAGGCACAAATTTGTCAACACGGTGCTTCAATTAGAAATGGCAAGATAAGAAACTGTTTGGTAACAAGTTGTTTGTACTATTAAGGTTAGGTTGCTCTCCTTAGTGAGTGCGACATCTCAGTATTGGTATCATTTAATTTAGAACTAATCCTTTCATTCAGCCACATGATAATTAAATAATTTACTTACTTTACTAACACCTGTGAGGAAAAAAAATTACAAATTTTCTTTTGCTTTTCACTACTCCTTCATTACATCAATAATGTCAAAGTCACAGTAGCATTAGTCTAATCATATTCCTATTAAACAATGTGCAACTGAAATGTTCAAAAGTATATTATAAAATCATCATTGCTTAAAGTCAAAGTAAGCAACAAAGTGCATAGAAGAGCAAACAGAGGAGAAGGGACAGGCTATCTGTTGATTTTTAAAAATTGTCAATTGCTTATCAGTAAAATGAAATGTTATTAAGCAATCAACATCTCCAGTTGTATAGATATACCATTCTTCCACTTCTCCAGAAGTTGTAGATCCCATGATTGATCAAGTTTAAGGATGTCCTTTCAGTTTCACTTGTTTCAATAACATAGAGACTGACTTTCTCAAGAATTCAGAGTTTTTTATTCACCTTGCTGAGTAAATGCCTCAGGGTATCTCCCTTGACAAAACACATCAATAATTCAACTGGATTTCTACTGAAAGAATTCTTGGATGAGACAAACCCCACATATTTGGTGAAATATTTCTAATGTAGGGAAGTGATTTTTCCTCATCTTTTCTAGCTGGAAAATTTTTGACCTCCCTTGCTAGATGTGGTGGCTTCAAAGCAAGGATCTGAAGGAAAAAATACTGTGTTGAGCTTCCTCACCACGCTTTACTGGTTTAAAAAGTGCTTCTTATACAGTCAGGAATATCCAATTACAGAGACAGTCAGTGGATACACAATTCTAATGCAAAGTTCATTATACTTCAGCGGTGTGTTGAGAGTTGTTTAAAGTTTGAAGTGAAGGTTTCCTTTCGTTCAAATTTTACACGGTGGACATGATCAAAGTACTTCCGTATGCTCCTTTCAACTTTTCCTTAAGCACCACATTTCAAATCACAGAACAATAAGTTTCACTGTAAGTATATTAAATTTGAGGGAGAAGAATGTTGGAGTTGTGTTGGAGTACTACTGGAAAAAAGGATAAAAATAATGGCAGCACTGTTGTAATGCCTATTCATTAACTCGGGAAATGCAAGACCCAATTCAAAGAAAGTTAAACATGCTAATAAGTTATGATCACACAAGACTAAAATATCTGAACATCCTTTACTGAGACAAGCCAAGAATACCCAGAACCATGACATGGTTACAATTCTGATACTTTAGGATTTGTGAACCAGAACAGATGCAACTAATGTTTTTTAAAGTAACTTCTCATGGGATTTCAAAAAATGAGGATTAGGAAAAAGCAAGGAAAGAGTCTGAAGGCAGGTAAACTCTTCTCTACCCAAGAAAGGTAAAAGCTTAAAAACACATTTTTAATAATGGACTTGGAAAATGATTGGGACTGGATAAGAATAGAAGTGAAAAAGACTCAGAGGCTGACATTGGAGATGTGGAGGCAGAAGATGCTTGGACCAATAAAACAAAGATGACAAGAGAACAGGGAAAGGCAGTGGGTAGGACAGTTGAGACTGGCCTGTTTAACTCTCAGACTGCAATCCCTCAAGGGCCCTAACATTAACCACAAGAGTGATGAGTCTTTGAAGGCTTCTTCTGGCAATGAATCACTGTGACACCTCTTGGTAATGTGCATTTTATGCCTTCTAGCAACTGATCTGCATGTAGAATAACAGCTCCCCACTGTCATGATTGGTCAGACTGGTTGGAAAGGATCTCAGCTAAGAGCATGGCCCCCAGAGAGTGTGGCCATTGGTCTGCCTCATGGTGCTGAAACTTCTTTTCTGGATGGGTGCTCAATTTCCTAGAGAGAGGAAGTTAAACTAGAAACAAATAGTACTGAGAAAAACGTGCTTATGATACTTTTACAGGACAGTGTGTGTCAGGAGTTGATGTTGTGGGACTCAGACAACTTGGATATTCAAAGTTAGGGAGGTTTTATGGCCCATGTAGAAGCTGCCAGCATGGGAAGGATTGTGAGAAAGGTATTCTGTGTTCACTTCAGGTCTCACATGCACAAGTCCTGCAGATGTGCTGATGATCTTGACAGCCACTACCCACATAAATACCATCATGTACCATGGCCATATTAGATAAAACTAATATCCAATAAAGTGAACATACTCCTGTGTTTGGCCAACATGTCTTTTAGTCTCTGGTGGAAGCTGAGGAGTACCAAAGGCAACAGATGCTAGACCCTCTTAGTGTTGTTTTTTTCATTGCCAGACACCGGCCATCCTCAGGTGCTCCTGACAGGGATATACACACCTTTTCCAAGTGGCATGTGGAGGTCATCACTAGCATTCATCTGCTGCTTGTGTTCAAGAAGGTAACATCCTAAGGGAGCTTACTGGCCAGTCTTGTGTGTCTGTGACCAGGAGGAGCAGGCTCCAAGCATCGTACAGGAATGCAGAAAAAAATTGTGGGCACCGCTTTGAATTTCTATTGTGCTGGAAAGTATTATGCTTCAAAGGAAAGATTTGCATAATTTTCTGAAACAAACTGCTTTTAACAAAAACCTGAAAAAATGTGAGGCCATTGAGCTTTTGTTCCCATGATCTGTGCATGAAGGTTAACAATTTTCATGTTGCTGAGGTTCCTTGATGGTGGCATTCACACCCCCAAGCTGCAGAAGGTGAGGTATTTTTTGATTAGCAAGTTAGGTACTAAATTTTAAAAATTTCTAAATCTTATATATCCAAAGTACAAATATGGTGAGCATCCTGGATATGATGGCATTTCTGTAGTGATGAAAGGTTTTAGGAAAGAATTTATTACTTGTGTTTACAAAAAAGAAAAGAAGCATAAGGTTTGCCTTCCAGCTACATGTACCAAAATGTAAGAGTTAAAATTGGGTCAGCAAATACAAGCCAAAATAATAAATTATAATGCCATAAATATAATAATATTGATCAGAAATGTCTACCAAAGTCAATGATTTCATGTTGTCATTCTTCTCCTGATGAGTGCTGGCAGCAGTCCCACCCACAGATACCATCTTGACCTGCAGCAAAATAGCAACAGCTATTTCACAATCCCATCTTCCCATTGCTCAAGCATCACCACAAATGTGAGTTCTTCAATTCAACCAGGAAGCAGGGATTAAGGAGAAAAGTAGCTGTATTGTAAGTATAAAGATCCATCAGAAAAATGCCTCTTGTCACTTGCTTTTCTTAATGGAAACCACTTCCAAATCCCTTGAATTTGGCCAACTGCTCAGATCAAAACTGCTGTCAGAAGTGAGGCTGCAGCACTCTTGGCTGAAGTAAGTAGAAGTTTTGAATTGCTATAGTTATAAAAATGAACAGATTTTTCTAAAGTCCCCTTTTCCCCCCTTCCTCTCTGGTACATAAGCCAGTAATTGAACTTTTCTCTCTGAAGAATTTAAAATAGAAAACAAACTTGAACACGTATTCATCATAATTTGACATTTCTGAGGTTACTGCTGCATGCAAATGAAGAGTTTAACAAAGTTTTTGAGAGCTGCTATTTATTTACAGAAATTTTCCATACAAAGAAAAGGAAAAGTGGTTAAAGGAGAAGTTAATTCCCTTTTTCTTAATACACTTTCATGTTAACTTACTTACAAGCATGTTTTCAATGCCAAATTGTCTTTTACAGCCATATGTATTTCTGCTCCCTTTAAAAATCACATTTTTTTTATTTACTAATCTAAGTATATTGCCAGTGTCTTTTGCAACTTTGTTTTATCTTTGGAGACACAGCTTCAGAAATAAAAGCATGTGTATACTAGCTGTCATGGAAAAGAATTTCAACCCATTGTTACTTGTATTAAAACATAATTGTTCCCTTTACCTACACACAAGTTTACTATGTCCTGTTTGGTAGGGGCAAATAAACACCTTTATTTAGCTATTCACAGGGGTTTGTGTGCTGCTCAGTAAAGACAAATGCACAATGAAAAGTAAAATATAACATGTTCCTGGACCTTAGATTAGTATTACCATGAATTCATGGCACAAACAGGCTTTTCATTGGTTATGATGCTGGTTCTCTGGTGTACAATAAAACTCACCTAAGGTGGCCTTTATGTTATGGTGCACCTTCAATTATGCAGAAAAAAACGAAGCTTAACAGATCCATATTCTTATCAACTTAATAATTTCCATGAAGCCCATTAGCAACTTCAGAGAAAAATCTCTGGGGAAAGGCTGACTCACATGACTTAGCAAGTTAAGAAAACCCCTTCTAGAATACAAGAACAAGACATCCTTTAGGAAACCGGAATTTGTTTGGCAACACTTTGAGAGCAGTGCAGGTAAGCACCCTCTCAAGTTTTCTCGACGGCTACCCGAGCTCGGCTACAGCCTCGTAAGACACTTTGCAGATGCATCTCCTTTAGTGCTATAGCTATTAAGGCATCGATTTTGAAACGTCAGTTATGACTAGAATTAGATGTACAGACACGCACACACACAAAACCAGACACATACACACATTCACGGAGTCACAGGACTCTGGCCACGCTTTGAAACAGAGACCAGGAGCTCCCAGTGGAGACCTGAGGGCTGCCACCGCCTCTCGCCGCCCCACCCGGAGCCCCGGGAGGAGCGGGAGGCAGCTCCCAGCTGGGCTGCGAGATGCAGGACGAGAAGAAACAGAGACAGAGAAAAGGGAGAGATCCAAGAAGAGAGCAGGGCGAGAACCCACTCAAGCGGACAGGCACCCATTGATGACTAAGCTGCTCTGGCAGGTCCCCAGCTCAGCGGGCCAGAGGCGCGCTGTCCCGCGGCAGCCTTCCAGGGTTTCCCTCATGACTCATGCCGAAGGAGCATTCCCCGAAAACGAGCACGCCCCCGGCCGGGGCTTCCGCAGAGGTTCCCGGGGCACTTTCCGTGAAACACTTCAGCAGGACCAGGGAACAGCTGGTGTCGAACGAAGGGACCAGGGAACGAATCTGGGGGCAGAGGCGTCGGTGCCGGCCGGAGAAGGGCTCCGGGGAGCGAGGGAGGGAGTGGGG